>CM048751.1:330543148-331243148 GCA_026315105.1 Locusta migratoria | reverse complement strand
TATTTTATTTTCTCCCCTCACCCGCCTCCCAACTCCATTCCTAAGCTGCATCTTGTTATTCCCATCTAACCCATCCCCACCACCGTGACGTAACCTTTCTATCCCCTCCCCCTCCTCACCCCTCCCGTCCCCGATTCGCTGCAGAGCGTGATTCGAAGTGCGGCAGTCGGAGGTGATGGTTGTATGACTGTGTTGTGTGCCTGTGTGATTGCGTGAGTGCTCTATTTTCTGAAGAAGGCCATGGCCGATAGCTGAATGTGTTGTATGTGTGTGTCTTTTGTATGTGCCTGTCGCAGATCGTCGCCACGTCTTTGCGGTGAGTTGTAAACTGTCCTTAGATGAAGATTAATCACCGGGCAAAGGAGCACAGGCGTGACAGCAGCATAAATAAATAGAACACACACAAACACTAGCTTTCACAGCCTAGCTGCTTTGTCAGGCAGAAGGGAAGGAGAGGGAAAAGGAATTGATGACGGTTTAAAGGAGTGGGTAAGGAGTCATTCCAATCCCACGGCAGGAAAGACTTACCTTGGGGGGAAAAAAAGGAGGGTAAATATTATATATTAAATCGAATAACTTATCCAAAGCACAGGCTCGTAAATAGACATGAAAACACAAATAAAAACACACACAAACCCAAGATACAAGCTTTCGTAACCATTGGCCGCTACATCAGGAAAAGGAGGAGGAAGGAAGGAGGAGGAAAAAGGAAGGGATGTGGGTTTTAAGGGAGTGGAAGACGAGTCATTCCAATTCCAGGAGTGGAAGGACTTACCTTAGGGGAAAAAAGGAAAGGTAAACAAGCACACACATATACACATGCAAACACACTAAGCCTTTGTTAGTTTGAAATTCTCGCCCAACATTCTACAACGTCTTTGCCTCCAATCTCTGGACAGAGCCTCTGCCTCAACTGGCATCTCTGCCTTACCTCTTTGCATTTTGCATATGTCTTCCTTGGTGTGTGTGCATATATATGTGTGTGTTCGTTTACCTATCATTTTTCACCCAAAGTAAGTCTTGCCTCTCCCGGGATTGGAATGACTCCTTACCCACTCCCTTAAAACCCTCATCCTTTCCTTTTCCCCCTCTCCTTCCCTGCTCTTTCTGATGGAGCAACCTTAGGTTGTGAACGCTCAGTTTTGTGTGTGTGTTTTTATTTTTATTTGTGTATCAATGAACTGGTGCCTTCTTGCCTGGTAAGTCCAACTTTCTTTACATTTTATTGTGTGTGTGTGTGTGTGTGTGTGGTGTGTGTGTGTGTGTGTGTGTGTGTGTGTGTGTGTGTGTGCGCGCACGCATAATGAGATCAAAAGTTTGAAAGATGAGCTACTTCATTTCATTTCTCATTTGTCTCTTTACATAGACATATCAGATATGGTAATTACATTTCTTTTCAGTATTCCTTCTTTGTATAAGGTAACTTTCGTAAGTAGAATATTAAAAGACTACAATTCTTTGAATCGGTCTTTAAGGCATACTGAAAGCACTTTTTTCTTTCTAGGGACTACAAATTTCGAAAGATATTCTTTTTAGACTGTCCCATGCCTCTCTACCTGGGGGACCTCCAAATCACAAAAGTTACTTTTTTAGAGTATAATTGGATTTCCAAGTGGATGGGGGGCCTCATTTTGTTTTGCCGCCGCCCTGGGCCCCTGAAAGCCTTAGTCCACCACTGCCCCTCCCCTCTCTGCCTATTCCCTCACCAAAAGAGGGATTCGGAGTGCGGCAGCCAGAGATGATGGTTGTGCGACTGTGAATGCTCTCCATTCTGAAGAAGGCCAATGCTGATATCTTAAATGTTTTATGTGTAGGTCTTTTTATGTGGCTGTCGCAGCTCGTGACATGTCATGGCGGTGAGTTGTAAATTGTCCTCCTCATATTGCCGAATTATTGCCAACATATTCTTGGACAATTTTATATAGTTCACCCCCCCCCCCACCACACACACACACACACACACACACACAGAGAGAGAGAGAGAGAGAAAAAGAGAGAGAGAGGGGGGGAGGGGGTGGAATTATAAGCAAATAAAATGTTGATTCGTCTTTGTCATAACAATGAAACACATTAGACCAAATGTGAATAATGTGAGATCAGGATTTTATAAATTGAAGTATTTCTTGTAAGGTGATATTCAAAACAAAGGCACACATATCATATAAAAATTATATTTTATCATTAAATATAAAAATAAAAATACAGTATTTCTGGAAGCCATAAATACATACTGACGCACGAAGTCACAGATCACTATCAGTAAAACAAATGTGATCATTGCAGCTACACACACAAAGAAACTATACGATTTCTCTACAGACAAAACAATTTGATGATAGCAGTCATATCAAGAAGGAAAAGTGTCACACTTGCTGTTTCTTTCTTTTGCATTACTGTTAACCTCTTTAGTGCAATATGACAAGCAGTAATACTGCAATCCATTAAATGTCATTTGAATAATATCACTGACAACTGACTAGGTCTACAGAATTTATAGCTGCACAAGCATTCTTAAAAGCACCAATCATTCCAGCAAATTGTAATAGTTGCAGACCATTTCTCTTCCAATAGGGGCATTTCTTAAAAAGATAATTTATAATACAAAACAAAATACATGTGAGAGTCCATTTTCCAATGACCACCCACTCCATACACAAATATTTTACAATCCGAAACAAGGAAACATTAGTTTGTGCTTTTGTCACTTGTAAAATATACATATCTACACAGTCTCTATTAAGTAGAATAAAGAAAACCTCTCGGAGGCATATTACTTCTCCATCACTGTTATTGATGGATTTTATGATACATTACAATAACATACAATCTTTATGGCTTTTACCCTGTCACAAGAGAAATATAAATAAATATAAAGAAGTTTTATGAATAATTTTTCACACTGAATGTGGCTCACTGAACATCAAACACTATTTTAGATCTTTCCATAACCACTACAATTCAGTTTAGCATGCAGTGTTATATATTCACGATGAAAGAGAGATGTGAAATACTACTGGTAATTTTTGACATGATTGAGACTAACAGAAGGGTTAAAAAGGGGGGGGGGGAGAGACAATATACTTTTAAGTCCAATAACACACTTACAGTAACAAACAAAAATAATAATAAATGAAGAAAACCTATGATATGTAATTCCCATTTCTTGGTGAGCAGTTTAACCTCAAATCAAGAATCAGAATATAAGCATGAGGCATAGTTAATACTCAAAAAGTTACAAATAAGACATGTTCTAAAATGGTTCAGATCCTTTATTCCTCAAAAGCATCCTCACAAGTGGGACTGAATATTCTTTCGAGGAAAATGATATAAATATTTTGTTATTTTTTCTTGCAAAGGGAGTATTCAGAAATACAAAATATTTATACCAGCTGCTGTTGTAAAGGAAAGTAATAACAAATATATAAATTACTGGGACAAAGGAATCATATTTGCAGATATAAATATAAAAAGAGAACTGTTACATTTATATGAAATATTAGTCACCACTTTCTGCTTTGCAGAAATATTATTTTGTGTGTTTCTCAGACAGGACAGGAACAACAGGTAATCTAAAAAAAGAACTTATGCTCTCCCCCTCCACTCCCTTCATTGTCCACCCAACCCCACAAGTTTTTCTCCCAAGTTTCCCAAATGAATGCTCTGTGATTGATACTGCAGCAAGCAACAATATTTTAGAATTATCACAATTTCTTTCCTGTTAAAATAAGTGCTCAGTTCACATGAAATAATCATGAAGTGGAAAAAAAAACTATTTTTTACTATCTCCACATTTCGTTTTACACTGGGAAATGACACCTTCTTTCCTGTTTATATTTGTCCTCTTTTCCAAAATCCCTCACAACCTATTAAATCCCTCTACAATTAACTCACCATCCTGAAACTGAAATTTGTACATTTCCATTTCACTACACTAATACATCTCTGTTCATTATGGAATGACTGCTGAAGTTTAAATTATGACATCAGAGTTTTTAGGCTTCAATTTTGACAGCTGCCTGAACAATTTGACAAGAATTTGGTACACAAAATTTGCAAACTGCAGTATATGCACAAAATTGTGTAATAATAGTACACAATCATCCGATCCCTTTAATGTTATAAGTAATCAGAAAATTCTATATTTGTGTGTATGAAATGAAAAGACAGTAGTTCTCCTATAGTTACTTTACAATATCAGGTATCAGAATTAACAATAAGAATAAAAAGGACATATTCTTAAGCCATTCTCATTAAAAATAATTACATAAAAACTTCTTAAGTCATTCTTATATTTGTATCTCAGGGTTTTCCATAAATTTCTGAAGGTATTGCATAAGAATGTTGCAATCCTTATTAAAAACTTCAATTTTACTATATGTATAAAGGAACTGTATACTGGCAGTTCCTGAATTCCTAAGCTATGAACTGTCCATTAAACAATATTCATAAATCTTAAAGAGTACAAGTTATTGCACATAAAATCTTTATTTTGATTTCCACTGGGGCTGATGAATAGTTTTCCTTCAGCTAAACATTCTTATTATAATTTTTATATTTACATAAATAAAGGTACTGAAATCCTGGTTGCTGTTTCATAAAAAATTCAAAGTTGTTATCACAGTTGTACTATTCACATTGCCCTATGCTGTACTGCTCACAGCAGCTGCTAATACTCATCCCATTTCTGTGAGTCATAAAACCCACAGAATCTTCACATATTGAAAACTATGTCTACAATCTGCAACAACAGATTTATCCTCCATTTCAATGACAAACCAAAAATCAAATGTGATGAGACATTGGTAGCAATACTATAGGTCCATTTTTAGTAAATTCTATACACATCAGGCCTCCATTTCTGAAATTTGCTCCTCTTTAACAGACTCCTGATCTGCATCAGATGTCATTGCAGCAGCTGCAGTGATACTGAACACAAAATTTAAGCAGCCAAACTTTATGAAAGATCCATGGTTTATCAGTGCTGTCCCTTCCCAACCAGCTCCAGCATCTCCGATTACATCAGAGCTGCTTCCCCGACAACTGCACTGAATCTCCACCTATAGGAACAACAACAAAGAACTAATAATTTCAAACTATGCTCTATCAATGATAAGAAAAAAGTTCTAACTGCAGAGCTGTGATTATTTTTTATTGTAAGTTAATACTATAAGCAAGTATTTAATATCTACATTAAACAACTGTGTGGAATTATCTTTATGGATAGAAAACGGTAAGTGCATTAGCAATATGAAGTATGGTGTTTTCTAACACTGATGCAGAGTTATATATTGCTTTCGTGATGGACACTATAATAAACAGTCATCTCAGGACAACCATGTCAGACAAAAATCCTAAATCTGGGAGAAAATTTCCACCTAGGGTCCCAAGAAACAATGTGCTAAGCAGCCAGTGAAAGTGGTCCAATAAAGAACTGAAATGGCCATGAAAAAGAGAGTGTATTCCGTTAGTGGAACTGTTGGCAGAAGACCACGACTGCCACAGAACATAAGAAAACCATGCTAGGCTGGTTCAGAGACTATATTTTATAATTTCCAGTACTCGACAAAAGGTCCATTATGTTCCACTATTGAGAATATGCAACACCACCTCAAGACAATTATGACATGCGTGTCTGGTAAGTCTGTTCTTTCTTCAGAATACTATAAACTTGGACCAGTACCTAGGCATGCTGGAGAGTCATGTTGGGGACAAATATGTCCATACAGCCATAATTCCAATGAGTTTCACTTTATCGAAGACGGTGCCCCATAAAATTTTGCAAGGTAGTTTAAGTAAACAGTTTGACTAGCATTTTCCCCACATGTTGATTATGTTGCAATAGCCCTAATATGAGGCCAATATGGAGCCTTATTCTTACGCGTTGTTCTTATGATAATGAATGAAGGAGAGAGTATATAGGACTTAAATTTGTATGCTAGTCACCTGGAAGCTCGCACTTAGAATGTTCTCACCAATGTCTAACAAAAATTCCTATTGAGGATAGTTAAGAACATTCCCAAACAATTGAGAATAAATTGTGCCCTATGCGGAATTAGCACAGTCAAACAAATGCTAGCATTCTAATGATCATAATAAATCCAGTAACAATAAAACGGACTAATTATTTTGTGAAATATTAACAGTTTTAGATGGGCACTTATTTTTGTTTTGTCTACCTTGTAATTAAACTTAAAAAGCCAACAAAGCTGACTAAACACTGAAACAACTTTATAATTCCCTTACCTTTCCTGAGCCAGCAATCATCTTTTGTGGCTCTGTCTCTGGATCACTGCATTCTTGAATGTCTTCTTTCTTCCTTCGTTTGTGGACTACCTCTCGTATCCTCCTAACCAGTGGGTGAACAGTATGTGATGATCCCACAGGTGGTGTCTTCTCTGAGAAGTCACAAGAGTACAGCACATTGTCGACAATTGTGCCATGTTCACTGTAGTTCAGCAACTCAAATTGTTTTGTTGTCTGTGAGTTAAAAAGACAGAAAGAAACCAATGTGTCATATGCTCTTTGTGGCCCTACAACTGTAGCACATGTGAAAACTTGAGCAGCACATTATCAAAATATTTATTACTTTATAAGGAGGATAATACCAACAACATACTATGGTCATACAAATATGTGTATTTAGGGTATCCATTTTGTAGCTGAGAGAGGGGAGGGGGGTTGTTGCAATATTTGAGGCTTTTACAAGAATTGAAAGTAGTTAGTACATAACTGCAGGTTAAAACTAAGTCTTAATAATTTTCACCCACCAAATTTTCCTCCGGTCCTTCTAGTATACCTCACATTAAATTTAGTGTATTGTAGGAACTTAACACACTGAAATTAAGAAAGTATATAACACAAAATTGTTTACTTAATACAGCCATACCAAGTGATAAAATATTTCTTACTAACAGGCATTAGTGTGAAACTTTCTCCCTTTTGTCCATCATTAATATTGACAAATTAAGTAAATCCTTGCATTGAATATTATCATCATTATCAGTTTTAGGGTAAAACACTTTATTTTGGACATGGATATGTTGTAAGTTCTATTACTATGTCAATAACATTTTTGTCTGTGTGAATGAAAATTACACACAAAATCAAAGAAATCCATTCCTTTTGTTGTAGTCGCGTGAAACACATTTTCTCATATAATCTGATCAAATATACACTCCACCCATTACCCTGTAGATGTGAAAATAAGAGGGGCTGAGACTGGTGCATAGCATGTGAGTGGAAAACACTCAGGACCTCTACATCAGCAATAATCATGCAGGTATTTTGTGTTAACAATTGCCATACAATGCAATATGAGACGTCAATGACTTTTCTGCTTGCTTACAGTGCTTCACCAAATCTTTTATTTGGAGTGTCTTAACATAAAATATTTGAAGGAAAAAGTTTTAGGGAAAATACTATAAGGCAGGCCATGAGCAACCATTTTTAACACAGCAAAAGACGAAATGGGCCTAAAATCATATGACAGGGATGACAATGGAGAGAGGGCATGACTAAACACCAAGGTTTTACTTGGTGATACAGTGTGTAGGTTATTCTTGAAGAAGACAATTACTCCCATCCTGAGGTGGTTCTTTAACAGATCTTTCAGCGGAAACTATTGCTCCCTCCATGTATAGTCTTACAAAAGTATTTCTCTTCAACTTATTAGAATATAGGCTGTGATTGCAAACAAAACAAAAGTTATGCATATGTAACACTAACTACTACATCCCATTCATTGATTTATGTACAGAAATGGTTATTTTTTTCCCCAAATTACCAAGTCTTTATATCTTCTTGAAAGTCAATTTTATTGGGCTACACATTACTTAGGACCTATATCTTCACAGTGAATTGGGCACTTACATTTACCACAACTAAATAAAAATTAAGTAACTTAAATAACTCTGTGCATATATAATTCAACACATTAAATCTAAAATCAACTAAACTGCATCATTATATTCATATTTAAGGACATACCTCGTCGAAGAATATGCATGCATGTTTTGGTGACACGAAGTTACAATGGCCATAATTCTCCAACACAACATCCATATCTGCCCTGAGAAGAAAAGAATGCTTTTTAAAATTACAGTATTGAATCCATAGTTCTATGAAGTATAAAAACAAGAGCATTAAACAAAGTATATGAGTTGGGGGGCAGTAGGTAGGGGAGGGAGATGGAAGCCTTTATCAGTTTGCAAGAATGTCAATCATTTAATGGAAATAAAAGAGGCTGTGTAAGTTCTTGAGAATTTCAGAGGGAGCTCTAGGCAACAAATTACAGAAGTGGGAGAAAATAAAACAGTAGAAGAGGAATTGGTTAGCTTTGAATTAGTGAAGGTAGCAGAGGCAGGAAGGCAAGACCTACAAAGAAATGGATCTCACAGGAAATATTAAATTTAATTGATGAAAGGAGAAGATATCAAATGCAGTAAATAGAGCAGCCTAAATGGAGTACAGATGTCTAATAACTGTGATTGACAGAAAGTGTAAATTGGCTAAGCAGGCGAGGCTATAGGGCAAATGCAAGTCTGTAGAAGAACATATACCTAGGGTAAAAGTAGATAACGCCTACAGGATGTTTGGAGATGAGAAAAAAGGCTGTATGAATATTAAGAACCCTGATTAAAAACCAGTTTTCAGCAAAGATGGGAAATTGTTGTTTAAAGGAAACAGATTTCCTTAATGAGTCTGCGATCTTCATTTTTTCGTAAGAATAAAAATTGTCTAGTTCGCTAAAATTAAATTGAATAATTGTGACAAAATATCTACCTAGTAGTTGAGTTCACTAGATAGATATTTTATTATTAATGCTGAACTTTGCTGTGCAAGTTCAGAGGTTTTTAGATCTGATTATGGCAGATGCCAAAACGTAATCAATAAATTGAAATTTAGCAATCTAGACGGTTGTTTATTTTTATTGGAAATATAGGAAAGCTGAAAGGTGGAAAGAGTTTATATAGAGCCTCTACAAAGAAAATGAACTTAAGAGATAATATTGTAGGAAGGGAAGAGGAAGTGAATTATGATGAAACGGGAGATGTTGTGAGAAGAATTTGACAGTGCACTCAAAAACCTAAGTCAGAACAAGGCCTCTGTAGTAGACAACATTTCCTCAGCGCTATTGAAGTCTCTGAGAGCCAGCCATGACAAAACTATTTCACCTGATGTGCAAGATGTATGAAACATGCGAAATACCCTTGACTTTATTACATTTTCTTTAATCACCATTCTAAAGAAATCATGTGCAGACAGGTGTGAAAATTACAGAACCATCAGTTTGATAAGTCATGGTTGCCAAATTTTAACACAAAGTATTTACAGAAGGATGGGAAAACTTGTAGAAGCTGACTTCGGGGAAGATCAGTTTGGATTCAGGAGAAAAGTAGGAACATGGGAGGCAATACTCACTTCACAACTTATCTTAGAAAATCGATTAAGTCTTTTGTTAATGTTGATTGAAATACACTCTTTGAAATTCTGAAGTCAGCAGGGGTTAATTACAATTTTTACAAAAACCAGCAGCAGTTACAAGAATTGAAGGGAATAAAGAGATGCAGAGGTTGGGAAGGGAGTAAGACAGGGTGGTAATCTTTCTCTAATGTTATTCAATTTGTACATTGAGCAAGCTGTAAGGAAAGCAAGAAGAAATTTGGAGAAGGAATTAATGTTCTGGGGAAGAAATAAAAACATTGCATTTTGCCAATGACACTGCACATTGCAATTCTGTCAGAGACAGCAAAGGACCTGGAAGAGCAATTGAATGGAATGGACAGGTGTTCAAAAGAGTGTATAAGAGAAACATTAACAAGGGTAATGGAATGCAGTCTAAGAAAATCAGGTGATGCTGAAGGAATTAGACTGGGTAACAAAACAATAAAGTTGGTGAGTTTTGTTACTTGTGCAGCAAAATAACATGTGATGCCCACAGTACACAGGATATAATATGCAGAATGGCAAGTGTTTTTGGAATGAGAATTTTGTTAACTGTGAATGATAATTTAAGTGTAAGGAAGTCTTTTCTGAAGGCATTTAAGTGGAGTGTTGTGTTGAGCAGAAGTGAAACATAGGCAATGGATAGTTCAGACAAGAAGAGGACAGAGGCTTTTGAAATGTGGTACTACAGAAGAATGCTAAAGATTAAGTGGGTAGACTGTGTAATGAGTAGGTACTGTAGAGAATTGGGAAGAACAGGAATTTCTGGCATACCTTAAAAGAAGGAATCAATTGATAGGACACATTATTAGACATCAAGGAATTGTGAAATTAGCACTGGAAGTAAGTGTGTGTGGGGGGGGGGGGGGGGGGGGCGGGTAAAAATCACAGAGGGAGAGCAAGAGACAAATACAATTAGCAGTTTCAAATGGATGTGGGTTGCCGTTTCTATGAGGAGATGAATAGGCTTGCTCTATATAGAGTAAGGTGGAGAGCTGCATTAAACCACCCAAACAGCGTATTTTATCTACCGATTTCTTACTCTAACTTACTTTATGCAGAAATCAGATGAATAACACAAAGAAGAAATTGTCCTATGAAATTGGCAAGCCACCAATGAGCTATATTTGGTGATATACATGTCAGTAAATTAGCTTACTATGCCTATTTTCATTCACTGCTTTCATATGGGATCATATTCTGGGGCAATTCAACATTGAGTAAAAAAGTATTCATTGCACAAAAGTGTGTAATCAGAATAATTGCTGCAGCCCACCCAAGAGCATCCTGCAGACATTTATTTAGGGATCTAGGGATACTCACTGTAGCTTCACAATATATATATATTCACTCATGAAATTTGTTATTAACAATCTGACCCAATTCAAAAGTAATAGCAGTGTGCATAGCTACAACACTAGGAGAAAGGATGATATTTAATATTCAAGGTTAAATCTAACTTTGGCTCAGAAAGGGGGAATTATGCTGCCACAAAAGTCTTTCGTCACTTACCAAGTAGCATCAAAAGTCTGACAGGTAGCCACCTAGTATTTAAAAAGAAGAAATTAAAGGAATTTCTGAATGGCAACTCCTTCTACAATGTAGATGAATTTTTAGATAAACATAAAAAAAAAATCCTTAAAATATTGATTGTCAAGTATAGAACCCATGACATGTTCCACATCAATACGAAATGTCGTATGTATGATCTACCTATCTAGTACTTTCTGGTGCCTCCTGGTATCTTCCACATATACAACCTGATTTCGTGGTTCTTAAATCAAGTGTTTGTTTTGATTAACTTATCTTCTGTACAAAATTCCACCAGGTGGCTTCCTCTTTCATTCATTTTCCCCCAGTCCATATTAATCTATTGTTGTTGTTTACAGGGGACTAAACTACAAGGTCATCAGTCCCCTATTATTTTTCCTTCCCTTCCTTCTCCTAATATCAAATTCCAATCCCTCATCACATTCAAGTTTTCTTCTCCCTTAACTGTCCTAATAATTCCCTCCGACTCCTCAAAAATACTCTGGACCTTGTGAATCAGGATTCAAACTTTGTGCTGCCAGTTGTCACAGAGCAAGAATTTATTTTGTTTCTTTTGTTTGAGGGCAGAAAACTACTCATGTCATAAGTGTCCATGTCAGAATGTATTAAAAGAAAGTACTAAGAAGGGGCAAATGCAAAAAAAAGCAAAACACAGTTGGTCAAAGTTAGAAAAGGACCCGATAAAAGGAAGGCCATCCCTAGGGAAAGATACCTGAAAACATTAGGGACACGACAGGATTCCCCTGGGAAGAGGGGAATTTTTAATGTCCTTCACAATATTAGTGTAGGATATAAAAACCCCAACACACACACAAAAAAAAAAAAAAGGCCACTGGAGCAAAAGGTGGCGTACACTCAAGGGTTGGGAACAGTAACTGCAAAGTGGAGTAGGGTCACCATGTAATAAGTGGAGGTGGCTGAAATAACAGTACCCTATGTGCAGCTGGGCTTGAATGACTTTGGAACGAGAGGAGGTCAACAAAGTAATAGGGAGAGGTTTAATGTCCCCCTGTTTGCTTCCTTCTTGAGAAGATGAATGTGTGTGCCAGGAAGCTACCACATTCCCAGAGACAGTGGCACGAAGATGATCTGAGGGAACAGAACAGTTGGCAAGCTGAGGGCAAAGAGCTGCATTCTTTGCAGCAGCATCTGCAATGTCATTCCCTGACACACAACTACGTGACCAGGAACCCACAACACACCACACTGGCTCTACTGGCAATAACCAAGTTAAAGACACTCCTGGATTCTTTACGATGTGGTGATCTAAGTATAGCACGCAAAGGCTCTTAAGAGCATTGAGAGAATTTGATCATATGACACTATTAGAAAGCTCATGCCAGCTAATGTTCTTTGTGACCTGGTAGAGGGAAAAGATTTCTGCAGCAAAAATTGAGCATGGGTCAGAAAGACAATACTGAAAAGAATTGCCACTTAGTGCAGAGGTACATCCACCATCTCGGTTGGTCTTGGAGCTGTTGGGGTATACAAAAATACTGTCTCCAAGCTGTATACGAAGTTCAAGGAACTCACTTCAATAAACCGGCCGTGGGGTAGTGTAATTGGGAAGTGAATGGATCCAAGGTTAACACTGTCCTCTGGACGGAACCAGGTTGGTGAAGAACTCTCATCTGTCAGGAATGTGATAGGAAGTATAAAGCACAAAAAGCCCTCTGCGAGATAATAGAGATGCTGGACTAATGGCATACTGACAGTCAAGGAAATAATAAAAAAAGATAGCAGAAAGGGTCACTTCGCATAAAAGTGAAATGGCTCCTGTAATAACAGAGGAAAACTTCCCTCCAATATGACAATGCCAGTTCAGCAGCTTCAGCATAAAGGGTCTCAACATGACTGATATAAAAGACTCCTGTGGCTAAACAGATCCCACGATGATGGGTTGTGTTGAGATGAAGTAAAATGGATGGTCATGCAGAAGATACATCCATCATTCAGTTTCAAAAGGACAAGGGAATGGTACAAGCAGAGGACAGTGGTCCAATCCATTCCCCATGAAGTACTGCATAATTCACACAGAAGACGAGTGAGTGTATACAGCAATCTGCCAGGTACAGGACAAAGTTTCCTGTCAAATGTTTGAGTGACAGAGCCAAGGTGAAAGAACAGGAGTTCATAGAGACTGTCTTGTCAGTGGAAAAGCAAAAAGCCATTGTTGGTGTTCCAGGAGTGTAGACAGTCAAGACACCGCTGAAGTACATAAGATTGTTGAGAATTGTGAAGTCATTAATAAGATGCGGAGTGTATGTCTTCATGCTCTAAGGGCATCGCAGCATGCCTCAGTCAACCGGGGGATGGGGGTATGTCATGACAACAAAGAGGTATGAGAGATGAAACATTCAGCAGCAGTGAGATGTTCAGCCTGGTCGTCAATACTGGAAAAGTTATGTTTACTGAAAGCCGCCAGTGAACAAAAAAGCTGCCAGATGGGTGGAAGCACAGATGAAATGGGTGTCGGAGTACGAATGATGCACAAGTAATAATCACTCGTTTGCAAATCTGAGAAAACAGACCAATTGAGATGATGAGCAAGCTGAGCAGAAGAGAGTGAAATATCCAAATGTGAAAGAGTATCTATATAATCAAAATATCCACGGGTGTACTGCCGGTCTATAGTGCCCAAAGGGCACAATGTTTTGGCGATCATACATGCCGCCATCATCAGGTGAACTGATGGACTGAGCTCCTGGAAAAGCGCCGGTACAGACGTTGAGATACTGGGACTGCGTCGTTAGAGAGGCCATTGAAATTCGCACAAGTGACGACCTCATAAACCGTGACTGTGGCTATAATCTTAGCAAAGCTTGGGAACCAGCGATTGGGTTAATTAAGAGTAAATCTAGCAAATATAACGAAGTGATGACCATGGCGGACAGAGCCTTCACACAGACGTCATCTCAGACGCCGCCGCAATCGGTTCCACTGCGCGGCCACGGCACGGGGCGCAGACCGCCGAGGGGTCGCTCTGCGGGCTGAGGGTATTTAAATCGCCCACTACCGGGCTAGAACCCAGTTCCCTTCAAGCAGCCGTAGCGTGCGGATCTCTGTGCCGGCGCGTTTTCAGGAGCTCAGTCCGTCAGTTCACCTGATGATGGTGACATGTATGATCGCCGAAATATTGTGCCCGTTGGACACTATAGACCGGCAGTACACCCGTGGATATTTTGATTATCAAATACGCTGGGAGAAACTGAAGAATCACAGTATCTTTATAGCCTGAAAGAAATGTAGTTTCACCAGTTTTCAGACAAATGAGATTTTGGTGATTAAAGATTTTCTCCAGGAGAGTCTCTCTCTGATGGGCGTGGAGAGCCCCAAATGGAATGATGGCCACTGGAGTAGCCAACCAGCAGAAGCAGAGGAGGAAGCTGATAAATGTAGAGTAAAAGGTGTGCTCTGGTGACAGCAGATGATGGGGGTGTGTAGACATTGCACAGTGAGAAAGTAAAACCAGGAAGGGAAAGTTTGTTAGCTACATTTTGAAGCGGGATGTGCAAAGGAATGATGTGACTATGGATGTTGCCCCTTATGAGCAGCTTGACACCTCCATGAACTGGAGTCCCTGATTTGGAAAGGAGGGGAAGGGGGGAGGGGAGGTTGAAACGAAATGAGGTGGAATGTGAGTTAAAATGATCATTATGGCTTAAGTTCATTTCCTGAAGCCAGAAAATCATCACAGAGAAAGATCATAAGAAAAGCAGGAGTTCAGTCTACTGGACTGGACTGGATGCCGCCGCGAATGATCCATTGAAGAATCATTGTACCAGAGATGGAACAAGCGAGGAACAGTCATCAAATTGACGGTGGAGTACCATAATGCAACTGCAAGGTGTTATATCTCGCCTCAGGAGATAACTGAAAGATAGGTCTGATACGGAAGTTGTTTTTATTGACAAGACAAACTAATCATCTACTGCAAACCAAACAAACTTCTAAAACTAAGGCAAAAACAACAAACACCAACTAAAAGTTTTCTTTTTCACCAATTAGGTACAAGCCAGGAAGATAACTTCAGCTTTGAGAGAACGGCCAGGGAGACGGAGCCAGATGACGTATTCCATTGTGGGAAGTCCTGGAGATGCGGTGTCACTGGTACGGACTCTTCCCCAGAGGCATCGATCGCGAACCTTCAGCTATGGTTCTCATAGGCGGTCGGCGGAGAACTGCCATTGTGTCACACTGCAACCCCCCCCCCCCCCCCTAAATAGTCGGCGCACAGTGACACTTTGAAGTCTCGAGCTGGTCTCACGTGACTGTGATGAGGAAAATAGTTCCAGTTTTAGTGCGCTCTCTGACAGTGTTCGTCGCATCCTCTGGTGACTCCGGAACTGCCGCTGTGGATGCCTCACTGGTATGCATCCATGCGCTTGTATCCTGCATTGTGGGTTGTCCACTCGTCAGACGAACCACCAAAACATGACACAAGGGATCTTGGTCCATTAGTTGGACAGAGGTGTCAGAATCCGCCTTACATCTAACTCCTGAACAACTGATGGAGGTGCGCTCTGGTGATACAGGTCATCTCAGGAAGAACATCGCTAGATGACACTGTCAGAGAGGAACCTTGAGGAGGAGAAGGGGAGAATCTTCTCCACTTGTTTGACTTCTCTGAACCCTGGCATGTCTCAGGTGGGGACTCAGACTGTTGCTGGCTAGGTGTGTGCAGCAAGTCATCAAAGGAATAGTCCTCCTCTGATTTCCAGACATCCACCTGATTTCGCTGGTGCAGGCAAAGGTTTGGTGAAGTAGTGTGCATCCTTAAGAGATGACGACACTTATCATGGGGCTGGACAATGTCACAACTGCAGGTTACAGCCCTGCATGGCCATGTATCTTGGTCGAGGTGTTGCAACAACTCAGCTGTAAATGCCAGAAGATGGTGTACTTTGTTTCCTGCTTGCATAGGCCTTTCGGGCAACGTTTGCGGGTACCTTGTCTTCCACCCTAGATGGCTTGCTCATCAACGTAGATAGGACGTTATCGTGATGAGGTGGCATTGTTACCCATGCCATTGATACAGTGACTAGAAGGGGGTGGACAATTACCCTCATTAGCATCCATGCCATAGGTGACATATTTCACATTGTTTTTCCAAGACTTATGTGTGTGATTAAAATGCCAACACTGGCATAAACATGTAGGATTTGGAATATAAGGTCAAACAGTGACGACCTTATAACCTGACTTGATCTTTGGTAGAAGGACCATGTGATCTAAGGTTAGGTAGAGGGTATGGGTTGGCATTAGTTTATTGTCCACCTTGTCCATCACACTAAGTACGGCTGCCACCCCTGATCTGAGAGGTAGTCTTTGATTTCTTCTTCAGTCAGACCATCAAGCAGGTTACTGGACACAACCCCATGAGAAACATTTAAGATGAAATGAGTCTCAAATTGTACATGGTAGCTATGTAGATGAACAGCTTTAAGCAGTTTGTGTTTCCAAAATGTACTGTTGTCTCCAAAATGTACTGTCCATCTCTTACAGAAGAGTATGACTGCATAGATGTTAGCAAGACTTTACAGGACCTGCACATCTTTTTGAATGATGAACAGATTAACAGTGGAAAAGTTTTGATCTTATTCAGTATGGGAAAATACAAGATACCTAGGTGCAACTGGGAGAACTGTCGAATCCTTCATTTCTTTAGATTCATTGATTTCCTTGAACTTTCTCATATTTGAAGAACCCATTGAAAGTAAATTCCAACGATTGCCAGCGTATCTAATGGCATGCTCCTTTCTACAGTGGCCCTCCCTTCGAGGGGAGGCTCACCAAACTTAAGTGATTGTCTGACCTCATGTCCCACCTTCCGGACTCTAGATGGAAGGACCAATCAGAATATTAGGAAGATTACTGCTCTGGCAATCTCTCTGCCCAGGGTCTGACCCCTACCAGTGGGTATATGCCCTAAATGTAAACCTAGTGGTGGGACTTATGCATTACCCAGTCACCTTTTATATAAATGTGTGGGTAGCCTTCAGGGATAGACTGGGAGGAGCAATGAGGAAGGAAACAGAGACGTCAAATGTTGAAGTGGAGGGAAAAGAAAGGAGAGACTGGAAAGGAAAGATTGAAAATGAAATATCATTATTCATCTCAAATATTCTCCTAGTCTTCGGTTTCCTGAAGGAGGCATAAGACTGTCCCCAAGGGAGTGGAAAACGATAGCGGAATGGTGGGCATGCAGCATGAAAAAGTAATGCTGCAAAGGCTGGGGCCAAGCACATACTCACCAAAGAGTGGTGAGCTCCCTGGGGGTGGCAAGAATTTACAAGTGTAGAAATAAAGTAATCTACTGGACTTAACCAGACTGTCACACCTTAGTTTCTATATATAAAATACAATGTCCTGATTGACTCATCATCGCTCAGCCCAAGAAGATAGAAACTTGAAATTTGTAGAGGGAGTTGATCTTACTTTGTAGGCATAATTTAAGAAGCGATTTTTCGAAATGCCGTCCATAAGGGGGTGAAATAGGGGACAAAACGTTTTTTGAAAATACATTGCTATTTAGGCAATTTTGAAACTAGAACTACAAAATTTTGGACTTTAATTCAGGGTTAAAATTTGAAAGACACGAGTTTAGCATTTTTTGAAATTCAACCAATAAGGGGGTAAAATAGGGGGGACAAAAAACAGATTTGCAAAAATATGTTGCTGTTAACTCAAATTTTAAACTACAACTACAAAACTTCAGATATGGAATCTTGAAAAAGGAAAAAGAGTTTCAGTATTTTTGGAAATTTAACAACTAAGGAGGTAAAATAGGGGATCAAAAATTATTTTTGAAAACATATTGTTGTCAAGACAATTTTGAGGCTAGAGCTGCGAAAGTTGGTATTTGTATTGTTGGTTAGAATTTAAATACGTATTTCGTTATTTTTCGAAATTCAACCATCAAGGGGTTTAAATTGGAGAATGGATGTTTTTCGACAATCTTTTGCTATTAGGGCAATTTTGAAGCTACAACCACATAAATTTGTATATGTTTTCTTGGTAAGAGTTTAAAAGATACGTGTTTCGGTATTTTCAGAAAATTAATCATTTAGGGAGTGAAATAGGGGATGAAACGTGTTTATCAAAAATACATTACTACTACTAAGCCAATTTTGAACCCAGAATTGCAAAAATTGCTATTCCATTCTAGGTTGGAAATTCTTATAAGGACTCTTGGTCAGGATTTAAAAAATACCACATGCTTCAGTGTTTATGAAAATTCAACAACTAAGGGGGTCACAAATAGAGGATCAAAATTTTCTTTTTGAAAATACGTTACTATTGGGACGATTTTGGGGCTAGAGTTACGGAAATTAATATATGGTCTGTTGGCCAATTAAAAAAGAAAGTTTCGGTATTTCTGGAATTTCACACATCAAGGGGGTGAAATAGGGGATGAAAAGGTTTTTGAAAAACTGTTGCTACTGGGCAATTTTGTAGTTACAACTACATAAATATATTTATTCTCTGATAAATATATATGTTTTTTAGAAACAAGGAGATGGACACAGAGAGAGAAGGGGTAGGAGAAGTACTAACTCAAGGCAGAAATAAATAAATAACTACCTGGGAAACTTCAGGTTCTCAGCTAGTATTTTATAATGTTTAAGATATGATGTTTTTGAATGATGAATTGAAGGTGGCAACTCTATGTACATATGAGCAACGACAGATGCCGTCCAGCTGCTAAGATGGCAATAAGAAGCCCCCCCAATATTTTCATAATATCACTTAAAGTATCCATAAAGGATTTTGAATTGTAATGAATATGCTTTCCGTACTCAGTGCTTTAATTATTATTCTATGGCAAAATATAGAACATAATGAGCTAAAGCCAATTAAAACTGTTGAGAAAATAAACTTTAGCAGCATTAATGTTGAAATAAAATAAAAATCATGAGAAATGTACCACAATAGCTTTTCAAAAATGACGAAATGAGGAAAAAAGTTTCATCAGAAAGATGTGCCTCTACACTTTTACTGGTACATTTACTGTCATATTATTACTGCTATTAGTAATTGTGTGTGATTTGAAAATAATAGCAGCATTCACAAACATTAAACTAAAAATGAACAAACTGCTTATGGATTGCTTTAGTATGAATGTATCTGTTTGGAGGTGGTAAGTTGTTGCCTTTGTTTGACTTACCCAGTCAGTTACAAGGGGACCTATAACTTAATGTGGACTCAGAATAAAGGTGCAACAATAACCAAATAAATGCCATACACATAAGTGGAAGTAAGTTCCAGTAACAAAACTTATATGTAGAGTAAGACTGGGTCTTATAATGATCATGTAGATGGGAACCGTGAAACAATATTTTCATTCAAGCTATGAATTATATTTGTGACCCAGTCCTCATCATAGCGAGATATTGTAAATGTGATGCACAGAACACATGAATAGCTTAACTAAACATTAGTGGAAAAGACAGTGAAGAACTTTATCTTACAATAATAAAATATGCACTTATGGTCACAGTATGTGATAAACAGGGAAAAACATTTATTTTAAGAGTAATCAAAATGGATTATTCTTGAATGTACAAGAATAACCCCAACAATCATGTTATTCTGTCACACACCTTTCCCTGATTTTGTATATACAGTATTCAAAAGCACGACAGTGGTTACCCTTATTCTGAAGCAATGAAGTGTTGTGATAGGAGGATTTTGTAGTAAATAGTAACACAAAGTGAACATTACAGTGTTAAAATTTTAGTGAAAAAGAACCAGTGAACTATTCCAGTATCTAGCACAGTGCCACAACAAGGGCAGCTGACAGAAGCTGATCATTCACCTAGCAGTGTCAGTGGCCTACATTAACACAAGCTCCAGCTGTGTGACAAAACTGCACACTGTCACCAGCCCAAAAGTAATCGACCCGGGCCAGAAGATTCTGACACGTGACGAAGCAGGATGCAGACAACCATCCTGGAGGCACTGATCCAATCTGGAAGATTAGAGCGCCAACCAGCTCATCATCAGTCAGTCCAGCTGGACAGTAGTGTGCCACCAACTCTGTGCCACACCACATGTTGACATTGTCATCGAATGGAGTGCAGTTGTCAGCACTGTCTGTGCTGCTCGCTGCAACGTCTCCACAATGGCCGACCCCAAGTCCTGAACTGTGGACTCAGATACCATCGGGGGCCAACTGTCTACACTGCCACCGTAAGCTGCGAGACAATGCGGGCGGGTCTCATAAGACAACATGGTGCCCCCAGATATGTTGTGCAGCCACTCGTGCTGCTGACATCACTCGCTGGCACCCTCAGGTAAACAGTAGGTTTACCGACACCTATCGTTACTCTATCGCTCAACACGGCTGGGCCGAGGTACACGTGCTGCGGTTCTGACATCAGACCTGCCCTCACAACAATGGCACATTCCACCCGACACCTGAACCAGCACAGTCACTGCTGGTGGACAACTCCCGCCAATCTATGACTGGTCATAGGCAGAATATAATATGCACAAGAAAAGACCAACTTCACATATTGTAATGTTAAATATTTTCACAATATTGTGCCTGGTCAGAGTGGAGCCTCGTGATGTTTCGTTCTTCATGCAGGACGTCAAGCCTTTGTTGCCTAGGTCATTGTATTGGATATTTCCCCATTTACTTTGAAACTAAAACTAGTTTCTCATCTTGTATACTGTTGGAACTGCTCTGTATAACTTACAAACTTCATTGTAATGTGGTCATACCGTGTTAACCAGATATCCACCAGAGCATCTTTCGTTTCCATAATAGACTTTGATCCAGTTCTTTTGCTGAAAGTCAGCATTCAGTCCATACAGTCCAACTGGATGTATTACCAATAATTATACTTTTTACCTTAACCTGTTTGGGATTTTCCTGTCACAAAGTACACCAGTCACAAAACACCATTTGATCTGCTGCTCAGGCAATTGAGATTTCAGCACCAAGATTTCCATCAGCAGAAATTGTCAAGCCTAGGCACTATAAAGTGCTTGCTGTTTGGAGGTCAATACCATTGATTCTGATGGTAACAGAGCCAGTCAGTCAGCCATACACCTTACAAATAGCAGTAAGGGGGTTGGTGAACGTAAATGTCCCCATCCAACAGTTGGATCACCATCAACTGTCACATGCCCTCACTCCATAAGAGAATGCAGAGAGTGTTAGAATTTAATTCTGGATATTGGCGAAAAGATTAGTGACCAGGAACTTTGGACCACCACTCCACCTTGTACCATTTGCTGTAAGGCAAAAGGAAAAGTCGTATTCTTGGACGGCCAACCTTACAAGTCAATAGAGTAATAGTAATTAAAACTATCAATCTCTGCGATCAAGACTGTTTTCTGTATATTGTTCATATCAAATATATCACAGTTTTTCATCTCCTATGACAATGTTGTCAAAATTAATAACCTTACAAGTACTAGCCACGACTGATGTATGACAACACACATTAAGGACTGGCCTGAATCATCCTCTAAGTGGCAGTCACATTGCTGGTCTTAATAAGATTTACAAAAATTACAGCTTTCTAACTGTGAATGCAATAGTCGAGTTTGCTGTCTCATTTGAAACAATGAAACCTTTTATCAACCCCATAAATTTTATTATTGAGTATTAAAATTAGCAGACACACAAATTTTTTTTTTAGGAAAGAAGGAAACTTGGAGTTTACTGTCCTGTCAACAGCATGGTCATTAGAGATGGAGCTTATGCTCAAAGTGTTTGGATAAGGATGTAGAAGGAAATTGGCTGTGTCCTTACAAAGGAACTGTCTAGGTACTTGCCTGGAGTAAAATCACAGAAAAACTAAATCTGGATGACCGGAGGTGGATTTGAACCACCATCCTTCCAAATGCGAGTCCAGTGTGTTACCACTGCGCCACCTTGTTCGGTACAAATTGTTTAGTAAATTATATTTTTTTCCAGTTACTGAACAGAATTGGGGAGAAAAGGAATTTTTGGCACTAAAAGAAGGGATTGATTGGTAGGACACATTCTTAGACATCAAGGAATCGTAAATTTAGCATTGGAAGAAAGTGTGTGGGGTAAATATCATAGAGGGAGAGAAGCAGATTCAAATGGATGTGGTTTGCTGTTCTTATGAGATGAAGAGGCTTTCTCAGGATAGAGTAGGGTGGAGAACTGCAACAAACCAGTCTTTGGGCTGAAGATCACAATGCAAACAATTCTAACCCCCCCCCCCCCCCCACACACACACACCACCCAAAAACCTCTAACAGGTGGGATATTTTTTTTAACACTCCGACGTACAGAGAGCTTCATCACAACTTGGACACCACAAGGAATTTTCTTTTCAGAACTTTTGGCCCTTCTAGCTCTTCCGGAGATCAGAACATGATGGGAAAAACTTTTTCTCAGATGGTGGTAGTTTTTTCAGCAAAGTGTCAGCCACTCAGACTGCTTGGTCGAAGAACTGCAGAAAGATGAGTACTTTGATATACAATACCTCAGGCTGCAAATGAATTCCTTAACTATATAAGGAATTGAGGTAGAATACACTTCCTTCTTCCACCGATATTCCTTGATTCTTTGTACAGCATGAATGCTTTCATGATACTCGTTACAAACAAATGAAAGAACAATTTCTTCCACTATCTTAACTGCTTTCTCTTGAAAGGATAATACGCAATCATTTGGTCATCTGACTTCTGCACAGTGCTTTTCAACTAAATCAGCTTTCAAAATCTGCCAATAATTTAAGGAACATGTTTTCTTTCTAGTATATATAAAATGCTAAACATGGTATATTAAATACACACTGTTCTTTTACTGGCATAATCGTTTTTTATTTTATTTTATTTTTATTTTTTTATTTTTTATACAGGCTATTGAATATCAACATTCTATATTACAATAATACTTTTCTAATTATGGTATGTGAATTTTAAATGGAATAATTTACTCCATATGCACAATAGGGATTTCATGACCACACACTTCCTCTTCCATGAATTATGAATTGTGGAAGTGTTGGGGGTCCTGGGTTGTCACTGTTAATCTTGACCTGATCTTGGATGGTACCTATGCAAGAAACAATATTTATTTTGTAAACCAGTTTAGTATAGAAAATTTGAAATATTTATAAATTTAAGCTGTTATTCAATTATGCTGGGCCTTACCTATTTTTTTCAGAACTGCCTCTTCAAATTGAAAGTTGTGACAGCACATTATGAAACACCAAATGCCAGTACGAATTGTCAAAATCAAATTGAGCATGGCATTTCCCATTCTGGCTCTGCACAAACTTTTGTCAATATTCATTTCACTAAAGCACTTCTGTACTTCTGCATTTGACCATGCTAGCATTAGAAGTATCAGGGTTGAGTAACAGAATAATATTAAACTGCTGATTGTTAAACCATGTGTTCTAAAATCCATGAAAAAGATTAATTCCATTATTATCTCTAAGGAGTTTCTTGTTTGAATATTAATACACTGATGAAAACAATTTGGGGCTCAGTTGGGATATCTAGGTTCTGAAGTAATGTCATCAACAGAATGAACTAAAATGGTTTGATGTCTTTTTGTTGGATCTACAAAGTGGGAACAACAACATTATGGCAACTAACATAATGGCAATAACAGAAAGTTGCCACATTGGGGGGTTGGTGTTAACTTGTGTTTATTCTACCAAATGAATTATACAAGCAGTTGGGCTCATATAGTGTAGCGAGCAGAAACTGCAATGCAACAACAATGTGACTTACCTGAAGCTATGGCACGGAAAGCCATAGGAAGGTTGGAAGCGGGTTAGACTCACAGTGAGATGACTGCAGCTATTAGAGTGTCCCAAACTGTAATTTCCAGGACCTGAACATTATTTCAGGTAACAGGAACTGTAAAAAAACGGCAAGGCCAAGGTCGTCCATAGGTAACGTCAGCAAGAGATGACTATTATCTCCGGTTAACAGCCCATCGAGAGAGGAAGCTGAATGCAACTCAGCTGCACCACACCTTCCAGGCAGCAACAGGATGCGCAATATCAACACAAATAGCCCGAAATCGCTTCTGGGAATGTGGCCTCTACACACAGAGGCCTATATTGTGTATCCCATTAAAACTACAGCATTGTTTAGCCTGCAGAAACTGGACAGAAGAACATCAGGATTGGAGTTTTAATTAATTGTGCCGATTCCTGTTCACAGATGAGTCGTTCCCTCATCTGGATAGAGCATGGAACTCTGAACAATCCTGCTCATGTGCAAGAAACATCACCGTATCATGATGGTGGACAAATGGTGTGGTCAGGAGTCAGTATTGGCATACATATGGACCTATATGTCATTCAGAATGGGTTTTGACTGCTCAGAAGTATAGAGACAAAGTCATTCTAACTTTGTAGTCCACTATGCTGGTGCCATAGGTGATGGGTTCCTTCTGGTTGATGATAATGCTCATCCCCACATGGCTGCACTTACGGACAACAGGCTTGCAGCTGAGGGAACTGAATGAATGGCATGGCCAACCAGATTGAGCCTGTCTGGAATGCACTTGGCAGGTGCATTGCAGCCTGACCAGCAGTTCTAACAATGGTTGCTGAGCTGGATATTAAACTTATGGAAGAGTGGCCAAATATCCCTCAAGATCTGATTGATAATCTCACACTATCCATGCCACACAGGTTTACAACTATACAGGCTGTCCAAGATGATCACATGTCGTATTAGAGGGCAATGGAATGACTTTTTCACTATTATGGTAGCCCCATGGTACCTTGTTCTAAGTAATCACCATATAAACGTCAAAAAGTTGAGACAGCAAAATATAATACTGTATCTCACAGAAATTACAAGTGTATCTCATATCTGAATAAAATATGTTACCATATGTATATTGTGTATTATGTCTCACCTGATCCCCATAATAGTTCAGAACAGTGTATATTAATAAAAAGGTCAATTAAGTTCACTTAATTATTTGAATGATTTTGTTAAAATGCAGCAACATGAAAAATCTGCCAGACTTTCAGCTGTTGGTTGACAGTAATGTTTTCCAGTTTTAAGGAATGCAAATCAGCCACTCCCCATTCGTGACTATTGTAACCAAGAACTAGTCTGTTTTTGTTGTAGTCACTGGTCCCCCTTGTAGTGCAACAAGTTACTATATTCAACCGAAGATAGTTGTCTTCTGGTGTTTATCAACTTATGGAGGCAGTTACTGTCCAGCGAACTCTGTTTGTACAAGTTCTGGACTACCCCAGCACAGTTGTTGAAAGTCATGGAGAAGAACAGTAGAACTTCAATTCATCGAACCTGCTTTTAAGAAATTTGCACTTTTAACAAATATTTGCCTCGGTCCTGGCGAAACTCTCATTAGAATAATGTTATTTTTTCACGTTTTTAATGAACCCCACTTTAACCTCCTGTTACTCGCGGGCAATTTTGTGACGCGGTTGCTCGCGCGGATGACAGGTGTCATCCACCAAAAAACTGATATATTTAGATACTTTTAGCAGTGTATATGGACGGTTTAAGGATTTTTTATTATATATAAATGTAATAAACTTAACACAGTTACATGGGAGAATTAATTTTAACGTTTATGGGATTTTTCATACGAATTTAATAAGCTTGTACTTTAATTTCCTATACAAACATTGAAATACTTCTAACAATGCAAGTACTTATCAAAAATATGTGGAAATTTTCAATTTTCAAATCAATGGTATAATAAGTGTAAAGAAACATTAATTTAGGTAATAAAGTGCAGACAAACTGAAAGAAGATACACATTATTTGCCAACACAGTGTGTACAAATGTCTTTCAGGTGATCCACAGACGTCCAGTTCTTGCACTTAGTACACCACCGATAGGTTGTTTTATTTCTTGCTCTTCCACATATATAGCAACGTTCAATAGCTCCAGTTTCTTTCACTGGCTGTTCCACAACTTCTTGAGTGCCTACCAGTAATTTAGCCCTTCTTCGAATTTCACATGGAAGGCTTTCTATTTGAGAATGTCTCTCTATCTGAGGCCTTATTAGTTCCCAGTTTTTTTTTTTTTCTATAAAATCAACCCTCTTTACAACATGATTTGAAGCCATACAATGGTATTTATATATGCATAAGGCATTTATGGCTGCAATGTTCAAAATATTGTAAAACAGTACCATACGCCGAGCTTCTCATATTACACGCCACATTGTTGTTGTGACACAGCTGGTCCAAAACATCTACCGCCACTTTTGTCATGTTATAGAAAGTAATCATTTCTGGTTTCTTTTGTTCTCCTGTTGAACTGTCTATGGCATCATCGAAATGCATGCTTGACAACACCAACGCTGTCTTATTTTTCTTTGGACAGTACGACACCAAAGTACTATCTCGTTGAAATCCGAAGATAGATGATTTCGGCTGCTTTTCTTTTCTTGGTAGAAATTCTTTCGGTACTTCTCTCTTGTTTTTCCGTACTGTTCCAGTATATGTCAATTTCTTGTCCTGGAGTTTCGTGACTAAAGATAAACTGATAAACCAGTTTTCACAAGTAATATTTCTGCTTGTGCCTTCTTCTGGTCCAATCATTTGAAGTATAATATCTTCAACTGAATTACTATTACTATATGGCCCGTCTGGTTGCTTACTGACATATGGCTCTAAATTCAAAGTATAAGCTGTTTTCACATCAACCAAAGCAAACACTTTTAACCCATACTTTGCATGTTTGCTGGGAATATACTGCCTGAATGGGCAATTTCCTCTGAAAGCCAAAAGCTGTTCATCAACAGTAAGAAATTCACTAAGTGCAAATTATTTTTGGCAATCGTTTATAAACAGACAGAGTACCTCTCTGATAGCAGCCAACTTGTCAATGTCTTTGCGAACACCTCTATCATGGATATCGTCAAATCTCAGACATTTCAAGAGAAATCTGAATTGGTTTTCACTCATACATAAATAACAAGATTCAAGTCTATTGCCCTTTGAGTTATCCCACAATTTTGAAATGTTCTTTCTAGAGCATCTCAAAGAACCAAACAGATATAACAACCCAATGAATGCACATGATCTTGTTCTAACAGTGGTAGGATATTTACTCTTCCTCCATTTAGTTATTCTATCTTTCCCAAGAAAAAAACGCGTCCTCTTGAATTTCTTCATCATGTGGTTCAGAGCCATGATTATCTGACACTTCTTGTTCTGTTTCTGAATCATGACCGCTTTCGTATACATAATCCTTGTTCTCTGAGTCAGTACTATCACTGTCAGGATCTTCATTGCTCAGCTCATTGAGCCATTGGAGCCGCACATAAGGATCTCTACTAAACTCTGTCCGAGATTTTTTAGCCTTCGACATTTTTTTCCACGATCTCAAAAGTAAAGAGAATGCTAGGAAGAACGAAATCAATTGCAATCAGTTTCAATTCCCCTTAAATTACGCGCACAAAAGTAGTATTGAATCTAGAAAAGCAATGAAGTGATACATACTCACCTCGCTTCAAACAGTAACACCAGTGCTTGCGCGGATGACCAGTGTTCTCCAGGCGACTTTAATGTTTCATAAACAATGTAACTTGCGTTACTGAAACCCAACAATGGCTGAGACTAACAGAGGAAGAGTTAACAAAAAGGTACTGTAATTGTCGGGAACTGAATTCTGCTCTGTCAGACAAAATTGAGCAGGAAAATCAAGTGGATGACAAGTGTCATCTGCGCGAGCAACGGAGGGTTAAGGAAAGTCTGCTTTTAAGGAACAAATATGAAACATTCTTCAAAATAAAATTTTGTCTTTACATAATTCCTAACTGTGTGCAAGTTAATTTTTGTTTTGCTTCTTCTATACAAGTAATTACTTGTTATATGCGATGTCAGTAATCCATTCTTTCAGTCAAACATTATCATATTGAATATCTGATAAGTGATACCAGTAAAAGCACTCATAACAGATTATTTCTGCAGTGCAGCGATACCAGAAAACCGTTAAACGAATCAGCAAGTGGTTTGCTGCTTTGTCTCCTGTGTGTTATGGTTACATGGTCTGACTTCAGTAGAAAATTACGAAGTGCGAGCTCTGAAGTGTTGTCTTGTGTTAATGTCGATTTTTTTTCCTTGTCTGTTTTACTTTTACAGGATTATAGCCAATGAATGTACGAAACACAATATTCAAGAGAAGCTGATAAACATCCATACTGTCGAAGACCATCGTAACTTTAAGCTTGTGATATGACAAAGATGTACGATTTTGCACAGTCTTCATTGTGAGGCATTTTTAGTAAGAGGAAAGCATTGTTAAATGCCTAATCTAGTGGTTTCTTTGGACGCAAAAAAAAAAAAAAAAAAAAAAAAAAAAAGACCAATATTTGGGTGACAACATTCAGTGACACGGAAACTGTCTATCAGAGTTTTCAGCATTCCTATAAACGAATAACGTTTACGAGGTAAGGCACGAAAATCGCACTGTAGATTGGTGTGGAAAATCCAGTGTTTTCAAACTGCTTGAAAAACTTCATAATCTCTCATTTCAGAGTTGAAGTGCAGAGATTGGTGCTGTAGATTCTGAAATTGTCAACTACTGATGAAAACATTATAACTGATACAAAAGGTTATAGGGCCAGACATTTTAAACACAGATGTAAATTGCATGTTTTATAATTCTTGCGAAACCTGTTAGTGGTGGAAAATTCAAAAGAAAGACTGACTGCACTGTTGTGTGTATGTGAATAGTTATGGTATTGAGAAGTTACTCCTATGTATGATAGGGAAATTTAAAAGACCAAGGTGTTGTAAAAATGTGAGAACATTATTTCATACAACACAAATGCCTGGATGACTTCGAGAGTGCTCAAGCATTTAGTCACTAAGAGGGGTGGGTTAAAATGCATTTTGTCAGTGGCTGCAGACTGAAGTGTAAACAAGTAATATATCGCAAAAGCGGGACACAATCGTAAAAGATAGTTAAAAGTTTTGACAAATTTAATCTATAAATCTTGCAGCTGCTCCTTTAACTTGCAGAAATTACAGCTGTGGTATTATTTTAGTTACTAGCGTAACAACATAATCGAAAATCTAGACATACTTGTAAAAGTACTACAGGCCTAGTTGTCTCACACCTAAACCCCCTGTCCATCCATATGTGTAGAAAATGTGTTTGACAAATTATAATATAACCTAATTTTGAAGACGTATATTGTATTGAAAGTGTAGCTTGTTAAAGATGTATTTATACATCGAACACAAGGGAGACGCTGACATCAGAATCCCCATTTGCTGGTTGCTATAAACTTCTATCATTCATGGTGCCACTACCATCAAGCATCAGCCGCTGCCATGTAAACTGCATTTGAGTTATGGGTGCAGCAGGTAGAAAAATAGTGCTAATGTTTGACCAGTGTCCTACACATCTCAAACACCTATTCTAAATATTGTCAACTTTGTTTTTCCTCCTAATGATTGCACAAGTCATATATAGCCTCTGGACGTGTGCATAATAAATGTTATTACAGCCAAATATAGGATATCAGTTGACTGATCAATTTCTGTCCTTGAACTGAAGTAAGTGATGAGACATCATGTTCTGCAAGTTATGTACTTGTTTATTGCTGCTTGGCATTTTGTATCACAACAGAGCACATTAAATTGCTTTGCAAAGGTTGGTTGCTGTCTATGTGTTAGATGACAAGGACCCACATGAAGAATGGAGTAGAATAATGGATATTCCTGAAAATATTCCAGGACTTCGCATTTTGTGATGCTTTGGACGGCCACACCCAATATGAATGTAAGTTACATATAAAAGTAATAAAGCACTGCTGCAAGTTAAGAGGTGATGGTAGTGATGATTAGGAGGATCAGGATCAGAAACAGTCTGATGTAACAACTCTTGCAGCTGTAATCAGCTACTTTTTCTCTTTTAAAGTAGATGAGTCACTAACAACAAACACCAACCACATTGGGTAATAATTTCTGTTATTACAGTATGCAGGAAAAACAAAACAATCAACTATTTTTGATTAAAGAGAAAAAGTTTCTGCAGAAAATGTGATATATATTTCTATATAAGATCGTGTATGTAAATTTGTAGCAGATTATTGGTGTGTTAGTGATTGAATAGCTCCTATAACAGCTAAATATGATAGAATCAAGACTTAGTCACTCCTCCTGTGTACTTAGGCAAAACCCCTATTTAAGGAATAAATATTTCGGTCCACTGAGATTTGTTAAAAACAGGTTTTACTGTATACAGTATATCAACAAGGAGCACCAAGTCCATGGAAGATATGTAATAGCTGTGTAACAGTGCCAATGTACCTTTCTTTTGTCTGATATTCAGAATTATTCATTCATTCATCTTGTATCATGATAGATATAACTCAGTTGTATTGAGAGTTCAAATAAAACTTTTCTTCAGGAATAAATCTATTGAAATCATTTAAATGAATTGAAAAGTATCTCTTTGAATAGAAAGCAATTTGGGAGTTGTACGATAAAATATATGAAAAAATAAATTTAAACTTCTTACAGGTGCAGCATAGCTGGACTAATACAAGAGGAGTTACATTTAATGATCTACACCATATGAAGAATCTGCAAATCAACCAGAAATTAAATATGTGATGGCTCAGGAATAGTCTGAGGTACACAGTTACATCACAAATTATGACTCCTAATTGACAGGTCCTGAAATGAAAGAAGATACAAAATTGATAGAGGTCTTTAAGAAGAAGAATTTACAAAGTTAAAATCTGAAATTTGAAGAATTACAGAAACTTACAATAGAAAATTGAAAGTCTTACCCTTGGTAATGAGTTGTCAACAGAATTCAACAACCACCTGAGACTACACTTTCCCAGAGATCTATGTTACTTCAGTGGGGCTGTGGCAAGAATGTGTGTCACTGGGCCACGCCTTTCCTTACTGTCGTCACAAAGAGTGGTCATCTCGAGTTCATCGCCTACATGGAGTAGCTGATCACTGTCTACATGGTGAGTGTAAAAGTTTCTTTTGAAGTATCAGTGTGTACGTATTTAGAAAAAGGTGTGAAGAGTTAAACTTTTACTAGTATTCGTAAATCATACTACACAGTATGGATAAAGTAGAAGATACACCTATGGGTGTTAAAACTGATAAATAATATATCTGAATAACAGACACAACTTAGAGAGGACTTACATTCCGAACTAAACAAACAAGCAGAAAGGAGTGAAGAAAAGGCTAAACATTTCTATAGTAAAATTAACAAAATGTATTCAAAACTTTAAAAGCCTGTAACAGTGTGTCAGGATAACCATTTGAATTTAAAAGAGGATTTTAATAATTTAAAGCAGTTACTACTTTCCAAAAACAAAATTGTATAAATTTCGACTCTAGCACTTTAAGACCAAATGAAATGGAAAATAATAATCTTAAAGAGGAAAGTCTAGTACAAATACAAGAAAATAACAATTCTGCAAGAACTTTGAGGATGAAGTTGCTCAAAGGGTTATAGAAAACAAAAGCAAAGTAGATATTTTAGAAAAAAATCAGAATTTTGTTGATTAAAGTGTACCTTTAAATGAACTGTCAAACTGGGAACAGAGGGTAGAAGACATAGTAAGTAAAAAAGATATGGAAATGAACAAAGGTTTCAAGGGAACGAAGGAAAAAGCCTTTAGTCAGAAATAACACCCCGAACAGTTACAGAAGCTTCGGATTGAACTAGAAAAAACTACGAAAGAAATAAAATCTAATAATCAGAACCAAATACACAACCTACCTCTAAATGTGAACGAGGATAACTTACATTTACCTCGGGGTAAATTTGTCTAAACAGAGACCAAAGTTTAGATTACAAAGAAACCTTCATAAACACAACTTCAAAAATTATACTTATGTTGTATGCAAATATAAGTTCAGTTATGTTTTAGAAGAGAAACACTCAAAATTCGTAGTTCTGGTCTGGGACCCAGCACCAGAATTAAATGTGGGGTGGACCCCCAGTAGATAAACAACTGGTGTCTACGCATAATGCATCCCAATAAGCAAGGGTCCACATGAAAATCTGATAGTTGAATGCACACAATACCAACTAAACAATGGTTGTTACAAGAAAATGGACTTTGTGAAACAATACATAGAAAACCAATTATTTCAGGATTAATTTTTTAACTTAACCATCTGAATATTTATTGAGAGCAATAGTGAAATTTCAATAGTTTCACAAGAAGTCTATGAAACCTTCAACAGAACTGAACCTTTACCCACTTCGCCTGTGTTAGAGGTTAACATTACCGGGATAACTAGTGTTAAAAGAATCACTATAAAATTAAATAAAGTAATATGTACACCTACTTTGTTAGTTATACCTAAAATGATCACAGATTTGTTGTGGGGATTGATTGGATATACAAGGATAATATTAACACTGATTTTAAAAATGTCGGACAATAACAAGAAATGCCAAGGATGTTATGTTTTGTTTACCTTTTGAAACAATTGATTTGAAATCGATGAGACTTAAGATCTCTGCAAAAACGATATTATTTACGGAATTAAATGAAGATAATACCACCCCTAGAGGAACCAACACAATTTGTTGATTTAACATTCATCAGAGCCTAAGTTTTCTGTTTTAATATTTCTTTTTCGATTTCTCTAAGACAGAACTATCAATCTTTTTCTATTCTTTTAACTATTATCGGTCATCTCCCGCTACCAAATTTACCAGACATGACATGCAAACAGTAAAAATCAGACACCAGAATATGATTGTACGAGGGAAAAAAAATCTGTTAAATATCATGACTGATAAAATACTTGGCAATTAATAGTATATGTTGTAAAGCAGGTGAAAGTCAAAGATATACACGGATTTGTCTTTGCAATCTGACATTATTTTGTGTAATTTTGCATGTTCTTTCCAGTGATATACAACAAAACATAACTTCTATTTAATAAACTTTTTCAAAATACAAGTCAATATTTTGATTTAATTTTTTACAGTAAGTACATAATAAAAACTTTCAAAATATTACCATAACTACTTAGATGTCTTAAATCACATGACAAAATATAAATGTGGGATGATGAGTTCAATGTTAAAAACAATAATTCCTAACTCTAGTTTGACCAAACTGACCTTTAACAAACAGGAAATTGATTACAAATTATTGAAAGGTAAGTAAAGCAGTATTTGAAATATGAAAATATCACCTTCTTAAAAAAGTCTGCATATCCTATAAATTTAATTGAGTGTTTATTTTAGTTTCTTACAATTTAAACTAATTGTATAGTAATTGGCATAATGAAAATTTTGAGCAAGAGACCTAAATCTAAGATTTAAATAAGGCATGAAAAATTTGTAAGAAGACTACTGATGTTATAGTTCTGGTCCAAACAATTTAATCAAAAGGCACATTTCATTTGCACAGATTTGGCCACTGTTTGAAGGCTGAGCACGCTGGTGCTTTTGTCTATGTATACAGGCTGTGAACAAGTTGAAACAAGCGCAGTGCTTGGTGTTAGTGTTGTCATCCCATGGAATCCTTCCCATATTGTGGGAAGTTTAGAGACATTTTTCAGAAAGGGGCAAAGGGAGATGAGTATAGAACATTTAATTGTTGCCTCTGACACACTGTAGTTATGTATAATAATGGAAAGTCCAGGTTGGACACCCACATACAAAAAGACACCCACATACAAAAAGACACCCACATACAAAAAGACACCCACATACAAAAAGACACCCACATACAAAAAGACACCCACATACAAAAAGACACCCACATACAAAAAGACACCCACATACAACACTTTCAGCTATCGGCCACGGCCTTCTTCAGAAAATAGAACACTCACTCAATCACACAGGCACACAACACAGTCATACAACCATCACCTCCGGCTGCCACCAGCCGGAGGTGATGGTTGTATGACTGTGTTGTGTGCCTGTGTGATTGCATGAGTGTTATTTTCTGAAGAAGGCCCTGGCCGATAGCTGAATGTGTTGTATGTGTGTGTCTTTTGTATGTGCCTGTCGCAGCTCGTTGACACTGTAGTTATGGTTACACAGCAGCAAAGACAATGTTTCATGGATACTAATTACACGACACCCATGAACTGTCAGTAGTAGAATCAGCGGTCAGCAGTCTCACTTTGGGGACATTAGGATCCCCCTTCCCCTTTCACCAAGGCATCAGATGACTTTCTTTACTGTGGGCAGGAAGAGACATTTTAGGTACCTGGTTGAGTCATTTGAGCTTCAGCTGGCTGACATCACTGCTTGGTTTCTGTACAATCATTCAGTGACTAGAGCCTTTGTTGAGAGGATGTGGTCTGCACTGTTACCTTGTAAGGGTGATAGTTAAACCTTTAATATTAGCGTTCCTACAGCATTATGTGCAGTATTATTGCAAGTCAATATGTATCTCAAGAAACGCATACATTTTTAGTAACATGAAATAAGCACAGTCAAATGTACCTCACTTAACTTTCATAAAAAAACAAAAGTTGGCATAAGACATTATAAAGCCTCAACAGAAACACCACATGCAGAGTTTTGGCCTGTCAAGAGAACTTCGGTGCACCATATGTCGAATTCTAAAAATGGACTGAATAGCCAGTACCTCACCAACTGAAAACTTCAGAGAAACATGAAAAAAGAAAAATGTGCGACTTGTGATCCCAAGAAGAAAAGAATATCAGCTTATTTATGTTTTACATATGCAAAACCTATTTGCGCTGAATTCAGTCAAAATATGTGCGTTGACTGTTGCCGCATTTTGTGAGTGTGTGTGCGCGCCTTGCATTTTTGATAAAATTATGTTAATACGTGCAAAAAATGAAAAACTTTAATGTTATAGATGAGATTTAGAATATTTGATTATTATGCAAGAATATTGATATTACCAGTATTTGTACTGCCACATCTAAAATTTTTTAAGACTTTAGAATTTTACCTAAAATGAATACTCTTTTGTTAATTGCTGAATTTTTATATCTGTAAGCAAGCTTTTTCACATTTTAAAGTTGCATTATGATTTTAAACATTATCAAAACAAACACATGACTTCAATTTATTGAAATATTTCAACAGACACACACACACACACACACACACAAAATGGAAAGCAATCTCTGTGACTGCTGTAAGGTGGTAGAGTATCGGAAATACCCTTCAGGCAGCTACGGGTTTAAAAAAAGGTCCGCCGTTCATGCTTTTTTTGACCAGTTTTCGAGAGGTTTACATAACCATATTTTGAGAATGGTTACGGATAAAACAACAAAAAAAATTGGAATTTGGTATCTTTCTTAGTCTCAGCACCCACTGCAAAGATGTAAAAATTTAACAAAATCTGAAAAGGTGTGGTAAATAGGTGTGTTGACTTGACATGGAGTGACTCACCTTTATTCTTGTAGCACACTAATGTTCCATTATAAATGTGTCCAGTGTCAAGTGGCACAATGAGATTACAACAGATGCTTAATGTATCTGAGAAGACAGTCTCTTCCCCCCCCCCCCCCCCCCCCTTTCAATGCAGTGGCTTTCTGTTAGTTTTACTACATTGGATTTAGCTGGAGCGAAGAAGCCGCTTGTAGCAGTTTAACTAAATAATCTTATTATACAGTGTTTAACAACTGATACTGTCTAGAAACATGTACATTCATTTGTTCAAATCAAGGCTGTCATTCTTGAAATATCTATGGCATACAGTAAGCCCTGCTTTTACGTTCCCAGATTGTACGTTTTCCCGCCATTTACATCATTTTTTTGTAAGTCCCATCAAATTTCCTATGTTCACAATGTTAAATCACCCCTGTTGTTGTGTTAATATATTTACACTTTTCTCACGTTTTACGCTTTTTGAAACCACAGTTGTGAAGAAAAAATGACATAACTGATGCTGGTATGGCTTTCATCTTAAAGTTTAGTGTTTTTATAAATGTTACGCAGTTACGGTTCTACACACTTTGCATTTATTCAAATGTAGAATTTGCATTTCATTTTTTTGCAGTATGCGCCTTGTTGACAGATGACGTGGTGGTTGATGGGAGTATAGTATCCCATCAGACACCACACCAATTGTCAGCTTGGCTTTGTTTACACAGCTGGTAGTTTTTCCATGCTTTGCATGATGTGTTCACGAGAATTTATTCTTATTGTGAAATGCAAATATTTATCTAAGTATTTTTTGTGACGTTTTATAAATGGTGATATTAATGGTTTGCTTGTGTATGTTTTTCTGCACATTGAACAGGCACGGTACATTATAACCTCAAAAAGGTGTTAATAGTGAGATTTCAAACCCATGCAAACATCACAAAAATACTTATGCTTATATTTACACTCGAGAATGTGAATAAATTCTCGAGTATAATTTTGCGAAACATCGAAAAATACAAAAAGAACAGAACTTGTGCAGTTTTACTACGTAAATAATTAATGCCAGTAAAAGGTTTGCTGAGTAATTGATTATGATTAATGAAATTATGCTAAAAATTTCTACTTCTCATAAAATTACCAGTTCCAGTTACGCTTGGTGATAACAGTGGTAAACATTTGGATAACCTAAAACTTCCTAGCGAGTATTTTGATGCCTATTATGTACATATATCACAAGTAAACTACGAAAATGGAAGGATGATCCAGTAAGCATATTTAACAATTTAAAACTATTTCCCGCACTTTATGTCTTCGCCCATTTTACACCATTTCACTGAAGTCCCTTGAAAAGTGTAAAAACGGGGTTCTACTGTAAATGACTAAACACACAATAATTGTGGAAAAGGTGAATGCTTTTAAAGTATGCAACTAAATAACATTTCATTGTTCAAATACACTAACACATACTGACCTGTGCCAATTGTCAGTGTCCTGTAGGGCATGGCACGAGGTGGGCCCGCTGTGCCCAATGGACAAAGAATTGCACGTGCCCTCACCATGTGATGCTGAGTTGAAGCCCTGAGCTGAGTTGCCAACAGCTGTGCTAAACTGTCATCTGTAGATGAGTTGGTGGGAGATGCTGCAAATCGAATTGCACATTAGTATTGCAAGACACGGGGACTATGTAGATAAATTTTATTTGACTCTTACTTGTTTCTTAAACTGGTATGAAACATTATGCAGTTTTCCACTTTACAAAATATTACTGATTACAAAAATTAACATAAGAAATTTTCCACTTCTTGAGATCTGTTAAAAACCATGTAAAGTCCACATGTAAGCCATCAGGAACTTAATTGCTCAAAAGTGTTTCTTTGTTTGTCATCTTTGGAGTAATAGCTTCCCCCCCCCCTTTTTTCTTAAGAAGTGAGTTCTGTAATTGCATTTAATTTCCAAATAACCCCAAAAGAAAACAGTTCTACAGTCTCCAGCCTAATGCTGAGTGTACCAAAGATATACGTCTTCAACATACACCGGGTGATCAAAAAGTCAGTATAAATTTGAAAACTTAATAAATCACGAAGTAGTGTATATAGAGAGGTAAAAATTGACCCCCATGCTTGGAATGATATGGGGTTTTATTAGAACAGAAAAAAAAGTTCAAAAAATGTCTGACAGATGGCTCTGGACACCAAAACGTCAGTGACTGTGAATGAAAAACGTGTATAAAAGGAGCTGTAATGAGAGAGAAAATCCGATGCACCAGCAGTCGCAGCATGTTGATGTTACCTGAAAAGGCGCGCTGGGTTGGAGCGCATTGAGGCGCTATGCCGTTACCCCGTCGGGGGTCGAATCCCCCCCCACCCCCTCAAGCATGGATGTTTGTGCTGTCTTTAGTATAAGCTAGTTCATAAATAGTTTGTAAGTCTAGGGACTGATGAACCCGCAGTTGAGTCCCATAAGCTATACAAACATTTGAACATTTTTGAAAAGGCACTTTTACTGAAGCTGTATTATCAGAATGGGAAATGTGCTAGTTCAGTGTTACTGATCCTATTGCCATAGGAAGGGGATTTGAACGGGTAAAAGTCCATTGACAAATACAGCTGTGGCGAGAATGATTTCAAAGTTCGAAGCCAAGGGTTGTTTAGATAATAGACCCCGTAGTGGCTGACCGAGCACAAGGTGTAATGCTACTGAGACAGTTCAGGAAGAAATGGAGACTGTAGAGGGTTCATCTATGCACGGGGAAGTCGGCACTCGTGCAGTCACATCGGCATTTCATACATTACTGTTTGGTTGGCACTTATGCGTACCCTCCAATGGTATCCTTACAAAATCCATTGGCATCATGAACTGTTACCTGGCGATTTAGTGAAGCAGAGGGCATTTGCAGTGTGGGCGTTTTGAAAGATGGTAGAAGATGACGATTGGTTGAGTTATGTGTTGTGGACCAACGAAGCTCATTTCACGCTCCGAGGGTCTGTCAATGCCCACAACTGTAGTATTTAGGCTACCAAAAATTATAGAACCACAACGAGAAAGTCATGGTATGGGTTGGATTTACCACATCTACCGGTTGCATACTGTAGAAATTGAATAAAATTGGGGAAACCCTTTTTTACTTCTTCCCAGCAATTCTTCCCTCATGAACTTCAACTCAAATTGCTGCCTGGTTTCTGTAGAAGTTGTAAATAACCTTCCATTGTAATCAACATTGTCCAAAGCTTTTTCTAAATCCACAAAAGTTAGAAATGTAGGTTTGCCTTTCCTTAATCTAAGACTGGCCATACACACATTTATATCAAGAGAGCTGTCAATAAGCCTGGAAAGATTACAAAAAGTGTTCGAAGATACACCTGGAGTCATGTTGACTATATTGGAGCTTTGTTACAATACAATCTACATCTCCATTTATTTACATGAAATTTTACTTTCTTTGGTCAGTATCAAACATCCAAAGATTCCATTATATCTAGTTGAAATAAATTAAGCCTAAGTTCTTGTAAAATGATTTTAACTACACTGCTTGAGATAGTTATGACTGAATAAATCAACAATATAACAAAAAACATTTTTATATGCCTTTGTCACAGTTTCAGTGACAAAAATTCTTAGTTTTTTTTCTGTTACAGGCACAATTCTTAAGAATAAGTCTCCACACATTTTCATGGCTGTCATTTGTGAATTTCAAGGAGGGTTGTAATCCAGTTCTCCAAATAACTGGGAAAGATACCACAATGAGGCACATATTTTAAAATTTTGTAAAATTTTTATTCTTTGGTACTTCTTAGTTACAAATTTACTGGAGGCAAATGTGGGAAAGTAAATAATTTTACTTTAAAATCTCTTGACACTAAATTACATATAATCCGGGCATTCAATGGACATGTAGCACTTATGTGCAAATGCAATTATTTGGAAATGAGTATCCTTAACCCATTAAAAATAGACACACTTTAAATGTAAGGGGTGATCAAAAAGTTTCCATAGAATGGCCATACAATCCAGAGTCAGTATGTCTATCAGCAAAAATCAATGGGAACACAACTATCACACTAATGAACCAGGTTAAAGATACCTATTTGATAGAACACCATACCCTGCTGTGTGAAGAAGTGAATATCTGCTGCACATCTTATACATGAAGCATTTTAAGGGACTAAACCTGCCATAAACACATTGGACAGATCAGGATAATAGGGTGGGTATTCAAGCGTCTCACACTTTTTGATATGATGACATGGGTTATCATCAGCAGTGTCATTCCTTGTTGCATTTTACCTTTACATTTGACAATTTCATGCCAAAATTTTCCCAGCATTGCACAAAACCATTCCCCAATGATCAAGACACCAGGTTCCACTAAGGAATTAGCCCTGGTAATCTAATAACAGGATAAGCATTACCTTTCCAGTCAATGGCTGGCTCTTGAATTTCTTCAGATGAGGGAACAGTGGATAATGCCACTGCATTGTAGACACTTTCTACTCCTGTTCCCAGTGGTAGTGCCAGGTTTCATCACTTGCAACAGTGAGCTCGAGGAATGTGAAGTCTTCAATATCGAAATGCATCAGGTGCTGTTTAACTCCAGCAAGATAATGTGTTGTACACTACTCAAGCTGCTGTTGAGATTATTTGCTAGCACTCAGATGATAATGCTTAAGTCTATCCTAATAGCATTATCAACCAGCAACTTGACGACTTTAGTGAAGATGTTAGAGACTACCAGCATCTTTTGTTGAATCACAGCCACTAAGCACACAATTCCACAATGATGGTTTTTGACAGACACATTGCTCCATATACACTCTTCATTCTCTAATGAATGTCTGCCAGGTATTGTTCTTTGGTAACAAAGACAAGAGTAACAGCATGTTAATCCTGTATAAATACATTTAGTATTAGCATTGCCCTATTTACCATTTATGCGTTTACATCATCATGTTGGGAAGAGATGAATGCCACACTACTCCCCGAGTTGAATGTCGAAGCTCATATACCAGCATCGGAGTTGCGCCGTTTTTCGTAAACTCTGCAGCAAATGCACTTAGATTAGATTAATACTTGTTCCATAGACCATATATATGATTTTCGTAATGATGTGGAACATGTCAGTTTAGTAAATGTTGTCTACATTGGACAATCAATATTTTAAGGGTTTTTTTAATAAAATTTTTTCTTGTTTTTATTTATTAATTTTATTTTTTTAAAGTTTTATCTAAAAATTCATCTACATTGTAGAAGGAGTTGCCATTCAGAAATTTGTTTAATTTCTTTTTAAATACTGGTTAATTATCTGTCAGACTTTTGATGCTACTTGGTAAGCGACCAAAGACTTTGGTGGCAGCATAATTCACACCTTTTTTAGCCAAAGTTAGACTTAACCTTGAATAGTGAATATCATCCTTTCTCCTAGTGTTGTAGCTATGCACACTGCTATTACTTTTGAATTGGATCGGATTGTTAACAACAAATTTCATGAGTGAATATATATATTGTGAAGCTACAGTGAAGATCCCTAAATAAATGTCTGCAGGATGCCCTTGGGTGGGCTCCAGCAATTATGCTGATTACATGCTTTTGTGCAAGGAATTGCCCACAATATGATCCCATATGAAAGCAGTGAATGAAAATAGGCATAGTAAGTTAATTTACTGAGATATATATCACCAAATTTTGCAATGACCCTGATAGCATAATTAGCTGAACTTCAATATGTTTCTTCCAACTTAATCCCTCGTCAATGCAAACATCAAAAAATTTTGAATATTCTACCTTAGCTACAGATTTATGTTCAAAGTTTAAATTTATTAATGGTGTCAAGCCATTTACTGTATGAAACTGTATATACTGGGTTTTATCAAAGTTTAATAGGAGTCCATTTGTACAGAACCACTTAATAACTTTCTGGAAGATATCATTTACAGTTTCATGAGGTAATTCCTGTTTGTCAGGTGTGATAGCTATACTTGTATCATCAGCAAAAAGTAATAGCTTAGCATCTTCGTGAATGTAGAATGGCATGTCATTAATATACATTAAAAACAGCAAAGGACCCAAGACCGAACCTTGTGGGACGTCTTTTTTGACAACTCCCCAGTTAGAGGAATTAATTGTTGCATCTATATCATGTGAACTGATTATTTCAACTTCCTTCACTCTTCCAGTTAAGTATGATTTAAACCATTTGTGCACTGTTCAACTCATACCACAAGATTACTTAGAAGAATCCCATGATTTACAGAATGAAAAGCCTTTGAGAGATCACAAAAAATCCCAACTGGTGATGTGTGGTTATTCAAAGCATTTAATATTTCATCTGTGAAGGTATATATAGCATTTTCAGTTGATAAGCGCTTTTGAAAACCAGACTGATATTTTGTTAAAACTTTATTTTTACTAATACGTCAAGCAACTCGAGACTACCAACCTTTTTCAAAAATTTTGGATAAAGCTGTCAGAAGTGAGATGGGGCGGTAGTTGTTGACATCTGACATATCCCCTTTTTTATGCAAAGGTTTAACAATAGCATATTTCAGTCTATCCTGGAAAATACCCTGCTTTAAAGAGCTATTACAAATATGGCTGAGAAGCCTACTTATCTCCTGGGAACAAGTTTTTAATACCCTGCTGGAAATGCCATCAATTCCGGATGACCGTTTACTCTTGAGAGAGTTTATTATTTTCCTAATTTCTGAAGGAGAGGTGGGTGGAATTTCAATAGTATCAAATTGTGTGGGTATGGCCTCTTCCATGAATTGCCTTGCTCCTTCTAATGAACATTTGGGTCCTATTTTCTCTACAACATTTAAAAAGTAATCATTAAAATGTTTTCAACTTCTGACTTTTTGTTAATAAAGTTTTCATTTTTTTATTTCGATGGTTATACCCTCTGCCTCTGATCTCAAACAGAATCTTTTTGATCACCACTTATGAAATGACAAAAACATGATACGTGCCAGATAACACATTATAAATAAAAGGCATTTACAATATATGAGACATTGAAACAGCAAAATATAAAAAAGTGGAAATCAACCATTTAAAAATTAATGAATAAGGAAGGCCAAAATTGCTAGTAGTGTACTGTGCAAATTGTTACTTACCACAGTTCACTTCTGTGCAACATCTGTACAAACCTTACTCAATAATACTACTTTGTTTTCTGTAAAGCTTTATTTGTTTCATGAATTTTCTATTACAAGCTGATTGCCAGTGTTTCCACGATTCTGCTGTGTCTTATCACAAGAAAAACTTGGCACATATTCCTGAGATGTTCATGAATAACTGCTTTCAAATACTAATGAGATTCACCATTTTATTTGAATCGCTTGGAAGCAGTCATCCTCTTGGTCTTATTTAGACTGGCTGATCTATCCGCAACAGATCACTGAAAATGATGATGCTCAAATTTTCATTACTATTAATCAATTTCACACAAACAATAGCAACACATACCAGTTTCATTGCAATGCTAAATTTAGCACAGCAGTTGGAACACTGGAAATCAGTAAGCTATGTACAGCCAAATATAAGTACTTAATAATAAAATAACTACAACTCACAACTTTTCTACGTCTCAGTATCATTTCTATCTATTATTCCATATCATATAACTTTTAGTGCATGTTAACCATTTTAGAACCTCTAATATTATTTATTTTCTAAACAATTCCATTTCAAGTCAAGCAGAAACACATCTTTTACTGTAATTTCCCTTCTACATTTTGTAACTTATAAAATTTCTAATTGCCATCTGTTATGGTTACCTCGTTACCTTCCCTCTTAATCTGTTCAGTCCACGCTCTCTTAACCTAGAGATAATAGTAGATGTCCTGCCTAGACTTTTGGAAGACCTGTTTATTCCATCCATTATCTCACTTATAATGGAATGAAGAACCACACATTTCCACTACTAGTCAAACAGTCTTCTGTAAGTTTGTCAACCTGCTGCAGCATGATAGATAAAGTTCTTGTTACACTGATTCAACAACAGTTTAGATTTCAGAAATTACATATCTTTTGAGACACAAACAAAATTTTGAAAAAAAGGGATGCACTACTCAACAGCACAGACATTTCAAAATATGGTTGTTATGCTACATGGGCTTCCCTTTTTTTTATTATACCTTTACAAATTTTTGACTCACAATTTTGCCATTGAAAAGTGAGTGAAAGAAATCACAGTTTATTGTGGCAAATTCCGACTCAATGGCATTACTGTCAATATACAAGAGAACATGAATGAATCATACTACCTAGTTATAAACAACAAGGTCATAAACACTTACAACATAAAGAACACTATTTACATGTATAAGAGATGGACACAAATATGGAAAGCACAACACACTCTTATGCCAATAAAACACAGGAATACCATTGGCATTCAAAACCTGTTCCAACTGTCTTTGAAGGGAAAGATACAGATCTAGATGGTTTTCAAGGGTATCACACAAAATAGTGAGAAGTTCAGATAATGATAGTGGAAGTGAATAGCAATCATGCTTTCATCTCTTCAAAATAAGGCTCAATAATATTCTGATTGGATTCCTGATCGCCAGGGAAGAAATGACAATTCAGGCTCATGCTTACAAAATCAGCTCTGGATTACGCAAAATGTGTTAACATTGTCTCAAATGCACCTTGAAAGACTAAAGTCAGTCATGAAGAAATAATTAGTATTTCAGTCAAATGCAAATGCAGTCACTGTGTTGCCACTTCCTCTGTCCACAGCAAACCAAAATGTAACCGCTAATTTGAAACAAACAGAACCTGACATCATCCTGAGTTGTGGTTCCCATTGCTGGTGCAAATTTTCAGAAATGGCACCAGTTACCTTGTGTCATCGCAGTTTATGATCAACATTGACCTTCCTTGTAAGATCTTTGCCTGAGAGGTCAGTGCTAGTACATGGAGAGAGGGAGTTGACTTAGAATAAGCAATTGAGGAGGAACAAGTGCTGCGCTGCTGTTGTATTTGGGCACAAGCTTGAGGTCACAGAGTTGTGGCGGTGAGCTGCGGCAGTGACTTGACACAGGAGTGGATGAGGAATATTTGTGAAGTGAAGTTTGTGGTGCCTCAGGGAGTGTGCCCTCATCACCCCATTGCTATAGTTGTGTTGTTGTCAGTGCAGTGGTCTGCAATAGCCATCATATCGGCAGTATTATCAGTTACTTATCTTATGTGTTTAACATTATCTGTTGTGTACCAGGCAGTGAGTCTTTACATTACTGAAATTCCTTGGGTTATTTGAATGTTATCATATTGGAATTTTTTCATTCATCATTTGATTAGTCCTCATGCTACAGAGCTTAGCCAAGTAACTTTAGTAGTTGCCTGTTGATTTCTATCATTGGTTTGCTACTCGTTGTTGTGGTGTCATTGGTAAACACATTGGAATCTTGTCTCCCTTTGAACATCATCACTGTGGTTTGAAATGCAGTTGTGGCTTGTTGGTTAACACTAGAACCGTGGCTGGGTCACTCGTGACCCGTTCCATAATTCTTTAGTTTGTCACAGTTTTGTATTGTTACATAGAGTGCTGAATTTTTACGACTTTTTATCAAATAAGGTAATTAGGGATCACATTTAATTTTACATTCCAATGCGCAACAATAAAAGAGAAAAATCTAGATTCACCTAGAACCGCAGATGGGTCAGTTATGACCTACTGCTGCTGTCGTAGTTATAATCTTTTATAGCTTCGTGTTTTTTTTTTTTTATTATTTTGAGTATTTTGTTCAACAATGACGAGACATTCTTTTGTGTCACTACATGACATTGTTGCCGTTCTGCAGCAGCGGGGGCAGGGAATTAAGTTCTGTACTCCTATGGTCTAGTACAGAAATATCGCACAACCAGTGCTGTGCTCTATGAAAGACGGTGTGAGTAGTGCATTCTAACTACATAAATAGTGTTTGGAACACACACATTTACTATGACCAAATGTCTAAAAACAGAAGAGGACATTGTAAATACCCTGAATGAGATTTTGGATCATGAATCTGAGGGTGAGCTGCTGGATTTTTCATCTGGGGAAGAATGGCAACAATCTGTGCTTTCAGATTCTTCATCAGAAAATGATGTTACACCAAGTGTCGATTTCCGGAATATTGATAGCAGTATGCAAGTACAATGGCATTTTTATAACTTTTTATCTATGTGCTCCATAGACCTTTCTCAATTGTTACAATTATGTTTGTACATTGGTACTGCCATGCATTTATAGAGGTGTAACTTCACATGTATAAAGGTTTATTGTTTGTCCCTACATTATCACAATGTATTGAATACACAATAGGTATAATAATACTATTTATTGGTATATGACCTTCGAATGTTATAGAGGCTATGTCAGCTTGCGACCGTGGGCGTGGCCAAGGCCGCTGTGAACAAAGAAGTTACCAAGCTTGTGGACTTTTTCACTTGACTGCAGGTGAAGAACTTTTAGCTTCACATGGAACGTCGTGGAAAGTAGGATTTGTAGGTGACTGTTCAACTGGCAGATATGGACAACAGAATGTATTTAGAGACCATACTAGACCATCTGCACATGCAAAACGAAACGTGAATGAAACCTGCTTCAGTGCTTGCGGTCTTATGATAACAGACAAAATATTGAAACATATCACTAAATGCACCGAGACCGAAGCACGTTGTGCTTTGGGTTCAAATGACTGGACTATGAAAGATGAAGAACTGAAAGCTTTATAGCTATATTGTAAGTCTATGGTGCTATAGGCGCTAAGAGCTTAGAACTAGACTCATTGTGGTCATTCAAGTGGGGAAATAATTTTGTGAAGTAAACTATGGCTCATGACTAATTCAGAGAAATAATGCATTATTTGAGGTTTGATATTAGATCTACAAGATCAGTGTGACTGAAAGAAGACAAGTTTGCTTTGGTACCAGAAATCTGGTACGAATTTATTGCGAATGCACAATGCTGTTACATACCAGGTCCATATATAACAATCTATGAGCAGCTTTTCCCTTCAAAGTGCCGTTGCAGATTCACACAGTTCATGGCCTCGAAACCAGATAAGTACGGGCAAAAGTATTGGATGGAAGTAGATAAAGATAGCAAATATATTGTAAATGCACTTCCTTATCTAGGAAAAGATAACACTAGTCCGAGTGGTGAACGTCTTGGCGATTTTGTTGTGAAAAATTGCTGCATCCCTATTTGAATAAGGTAATAATTTTTTCACGTCCTTGGCTCTCTCTAAAACACTGAAAGCAAATGCTACAAGTATTGTGGGCACCAAAAGTCGATCTCGCAGGGAAATACCAGTCCGTGTGAAGAAAGGAAAAGGAGAGTTACATAGCACAGTATTGTTGAAGATGAATGATCCTACATCTGTTTATCAGGGAAAGAGCAACAAAAATGTCATGATTCTCAGTACAATGCATCCTTTGTGAAAATTGAGGTAGGAGTGAAAAAGAAGCCAGACACAGTAACTTTTATAACAGTTCTAAATATGGAGTGGATGTGTCGACCAAATGGCTCGAAAATACTCAAAGCACCATCCAGACGTTGGCCTGTTCACACATTTACAACTTGTTGGATTTGGCTGCAATAAACACCTGGATATTGTACAATGCTCTAAATGAGAAAAAACTGAAAGGCAGGGACTTCATACTGCAGCTGGGGGAGGAACTTGCTGAGAAGTATACAGCAGCCAGGACAACTAGTGACTGCGTTCCTCCCGAAGATATTCCTAAGAGTCAAGAAAAGCAAACACACTGCCTTGTGAAGTCACACTGCACTGGAAACAAATCATTTGTAAAGTGTCATGTGTGCAAGAAAACTGTCTGCAACAAATGCACCTCAAAAGACTAATATATTTGTGCATTATGTAATGCTAGCGAGTAAAACCACTCAGAACATATGTTAATAATAATTGATATTTTGTGAAAACTAATGTACCTTTGTTTATTTTATAATAAAATATCCTGAACTTCAAAGAACTGTTTCATTAATAGCAACAATAACCAAATTACCTTGGGGAATAAAATGGGAAGATACTCGGTCATAAGTGACACAGCCGCGGTTCTAGGTATGCCTGAATATCAGCATTCTAGTGTTAGTGAGCGATGTTTTTCTGATCCATGGTTGACCAATGCATCAGAACTGTCTTGGGGCACATTTAAACTTGACTTTTAATTCTTACATTGCTGTGTTGTTTTAATTGTGTATTGTTTTCTAACAGCTATCAGTATTTTGTTAATGGCTCACATAGGCGGGTTGAATTGAAAGATATGTCAGCTAACATTTAAGTCACTTGCTAATAATTTAATTAAGGTTTAATTACTAGCTGGTTTGATAAGCCACTTGTGCGAAGCCATTTCTCATATACAACAGCTGAAAATGAAATCTGTTGGTCAAGCAAATGGGCTACTAGTTATGTTATTGAATTTTTGTCAGTTATTTTATTAACAAGCTGAAACAAACTTAAGAGCAAATTGCTGTGCTATGTTCCTGTCATCAAACCATTGTTGTGTCATTAAGTGTTGCTTAAAGCATAATGCCTTATTATTTATTACTGAAAATGTTCCAGTTATTTTATTAACAAGTTGAGGCAAAGTTATTTTATATTGGTGTCAAATTTACTCCTGATTTATAAAATATTAGTCAAGCCTCATACCTCAATGTTCATTACTGAATTCATTATCTTCAGTATTTAAAATTTTGCTCAGTCATTTTACATGTAAGTTGAGTGAATACCACATTTTCTGCCTCTAACCTGTAAATAAAGTGTTTGGAGAATACAAGAGATGATAATTCAAGTGAACCCTACCTCCACTCTATCCTTTAATACTTTTAACGTTATCCCACAGATCACATCCAGTAACACTATCTGATGCCAATTCTGTTCCCAGTGACACTGTTCCAAACGCCATTATTGTCTAAGATGTTTCTGCATATTAGTGAAAGGTAGGGGCGAGAAATGGGTGACATATGTCACCCATGCTGTAATAAAGGGTGAAGGACTATCACTCCTGATAATGTATGATGTGCTGTAGTGTTGTGCCAGAGCTGAGAAGGACACAGATCTGTTCTAAATGTCCTTCAGATAAAATGTACATCTTCTTGGGGGATAGTCTGGATAGTACAATCTGACCCACCTGGTCATGTTCTATGGACTTCCGTGAACAATTCTGCACACACCTGTTGCACTGCCGAAACACTTCGACCCAAATGAGCAGCAATTTCCCACATAGATGCATTAAATTCCCTCACGCCAATATGTGCCCGCTTTCAAGTTCATTGAGTTTACCCCGAGGCTCATGCTTACGTCTGTGAGGCATCGTACACATCTGTTCAAGTCAATGATCTATTACCTTAGGTTCATATCAATGACATCACGGTGACCTTGAGCTCATGAGCCAACATTGTTGAAATGCAAATCATATCAATGCACATTCCTGAGTATATGAAATTCCCAACTCTAGTCTTTCAAGGTATTCTGTTTTTTTCTGAACACAAGTTTTATCAGCCAAAATACTCACACAATCCTTGCCACTAATGTGATCTTTAAGAATGCCAATAATGGAATGACACAATATGGGTGCCTGAACTGTCACAGCATCACTGCCACATTTCACTTCAGTGTAATAAACACAAGCCACAAATTGATATGACCAAATGACTCTTCTATTGCTCCAGGTTTTATGACTTCAGCACAATGTTTTCCTGTTGTGGGCATTAGCACCACTAAAATGTTTCTGAAATACCAGCCTTTCTTGAGACTCCTTGGTTATGGAGAACCTCCAGGTTATTTTGGTGCTGACAGGCTTGTGAGTGCAACTCAGTGATTTTTGTGGTTGCTGTCTTGTTATTATTGTTGCAATCCTCTTCACTGATTGTGACAATCACTACACAAACTTCTGTACAAGTTGAAATTTAGCAGATGATATTTTCTGCTTGTCTGCAGAGTAACAAAATTCTATTTGGTTCTTCTTGAAACACCAAACACTTTGGCTACCTTGGTTATAAAAGCACCTACCATATGACCGACAATTTGACTATTTTGAATTCACTTAGTTTTGATTGGCCACTAAATGGATTCGCAACCACAAGAACACTGTTCTCTCCATGACTGATACTTGCAACATACTGAAAGCACTGCACAGGTGTCATTCATGGTCAAATGCAACACCATGACTTGCAGGCATTGCTCATGATATTTCTATATTTCTGATGAACCCTGTACATAACCACTAGTAGAGTGAACATACTATCAAAAATACAACCCAAAAACCTATTTGTGCATAGGGAAATACAGTCATATAATATACCACAGGTTATTACTGATACATTGAAATCTACAGCTTCTAATCTGTAGCACAGTAACTTACCAGTTGATTTAAATTATCAAAATGGTTCACACAAGTGGCCTTAAAATACAAATATGTTTGAGTTAATCATATAAAGATTAGCTTAACAGTAAAAATAGCAGTACATCATCCTACTACATAGAAAACACCTAACAGTCTGTGTGTGCACAAGGTAAACTTAAATGTCACCCTAGACAATGGGCATAAAAATAGCCAATGTGTAAATACATAATGACATTTGTCATGAGAAAATATAACAATATATAAAAGTGTGTAAGATATGCATAAACACATGTTTCCATATCTGTGAATTATGAGAAAGTGTTCATAATTTGGAAATCTCACTGAGTGTTTTTCTGCAGATAAATTACACACATGAGCATAATTTCATTCATTCCCCACTTTTCACCCTCATTACACAATTATATTGGAATTTGCTACAGTAAGGTAGGAAGGTTAGACTCTAATGTCCTACTGAAGTTCATTAATGACAGAGTCCAAGTTCTGACTGTGTCAAAGAGGGGGAAAAGAAATTGAAGATGTTTTTTCAAAGGAACCATCCCAGAATTTGCCTGGAGCGATTTAAGGATGTTTTGAAAACCCTAAAGCTGGATGGCCAGAACTGTCTTTAAACCATCATCATCCTGGAACAAGTCTATTGTGATAACCCTGAGACACTTTGTTCAGTGCGTATGTGTTGCATCTGAATGGTCACTTGCCTCAACCATGGAAGATATTGTAAATCAAATAACTGGTAGTGTCACATCAGTTTATATCAACACTTTGATGATAGTTTATTTTATAGTGGGGGATTGATTGGTTTACTCTCTTATGGAGAGGTTATTTACGGGTATGTTACAGTACAATGCAATTATATGCTCAAGTTTACTTGTCGTGTAGTGGTGATGTTGGCAACAAATGCTGCATGTTATGTTAACCAATCAGGTGATAGTGTGTAGCCGCCAATGACATTCTTGACATTCTATGTTTTATTTTCACTTGCTAGAAGGCATAATGTTAGCTTGTAAATATGTAGTGAGTTAAGAGTGACACAAATAAATATTTTTGAAGTTGTGTGTGTGTGTGTGTGTGTGTGTGTGTGTGTGTGTGTGTGTGTGTATAAAATGAAACGAATTCTTCTCAAAGTGATCCATAAATGTGTGAATCCGGAGACAATTGTCTTTCCAAATTGTTTCACGTCTTATGAATGTTTGTCTAATGAAAGGTTAGTACATTTGTCAGTAAAGCACAGTATTCATTTGAAAGGTCTGGATACTAGAGCCCATATAAACTCCATAGAGGGTACATGGTTCACTAATAACCAATCGGTTCATGGACCAAATAATTGTAACCACATGTTTGTGTTTTATCACTGTATTCCGCTCATCCAATAGCGATGAAACTTTGTCAACATATTGCTTGCACTTTCGCAAAGGTGATAGGCATAATTACATAAGTGAACAACACATAATTTAAAAGATATATCCTCTTAACACTGAGAAGTGTGGAGAAATTGCGGGTACCATGTTTGTCCATGTTTGTTTGTATTTTATGTGCTACTGTACTGTTCATCCAATTGCAATGAAACTTTGCACACCTGATCTTCGAAACAAGGGAAAAATGACTGTCTACCTAAAATTTTTGTAAGATGCATGGCAGAGGGTAGTTTACCAACAGACTGACAAAAAGTACAGTTTTATTCCAATCTCCATATAATTATGCAAACTTAACATTTCAGAAGACAGGATCATCACTGACTACCTAGGCATTCATATGGTGCAAGGTGAGACAAGGTGGAGGGTACTTACAACACTACTTAATGGTCCAGCCTGACTATTAACAGAGTTACAGAATTTTTCCACCAATGGAGGAGACAAAGTACAGAGGAGATCGGAGAGGAGTTTTATATAGAGACAAGGAGAAAGGGGAAGATGGACGGAAGGGAAGAGAGAGAGAGAGAGAGAGAGAGAGAGAGGAGAGAGAGAGAGAGAGAGAAGAGGGGGGGGCAGAGAGAGAGAGAGAGAGAGAGAGAGAGAGAGAGAGAGAGAGAGAGAGAGAGAGAGAGAGAGAGGGGGGGGCAGAGAGAGAGAGAGAGAGAGAGAGAGAGAGAGAAGAGGGGGGGGGGCAGAGAGAGAGAGAGAGAGAGAGAGAGAGAGAGAGAGAGAGAGAGAGAGAGAGAGAGAAGAGGGGGGGGCAGAGAGAGAGAGAGAGAGAGAGAGAGAGAGAGAAAAGAGGGGGGGGGCAGAGAGAGAGAGAGAGAGAGAGAGAGAGAGAGAAAAGAGGGGGGGGCAGAGAGAGAGAGAGAGAGAGAGAGAGAGAGAGAAAGAGGGGGGGCAGAGAGAGAGAGAGAGAGAGAGAGAGAGAGAGAGAGAGAAGAGGGGGGGTAGAGAGAGAGAGAGGACAGAGAGAAAGAAAAAGAGGGGGCAGAGGGAGAAAGAGGGGGGGGGCAGAGGGAGAAAGAAGGGGGGGCAGAGGGAGAAAGAAGGGGGGGCAGAGGGAGAAAGAAGGGGGGGCAGAGGGAGAAAGAAGGGGGGGCAGAGGGAGAAAGAAGGGGGGGCAGAGGGAGAAAGAAGGGGGGGCAGAGGGAGAAAGAGGGCGGGCAGAGGGAGAAAGAGGGCGGGCAGAGGGAGAAAGAGGGCGGGCAGAGGGAGAAAGAGGGCGGGCAGAGGGAGAAAGAGGGCGGGCAGAGGGAGAAAGAGGGGGGAGGCGGAGTGGGGGGGTTGGCGGAGTGGGGGGGTTGGCGGAGTGGGGGGGTTGGCGGAGTGGGGGGGGTTGGCGGAGTGGGGGGGAGAGGCGGAGGCGGAGTGAGAGGGAGAGACAGAGGCGGAGTGAGTGGGAGAGACAGAGGCGGAGTGAGAGGGAGAGTCGGAGGCGGAGTGAGTGGGAGAGACAGAGGCGGAGTGAGTGGGAGAGACAGAGGCGGAGTGAGTGGGAGAGACAGAGGCGGAGTGAGTGGGAGAGACAGAGGCGGAGTGAGTGGGAGAGACAGAGGCGGAGTGAGTGGGAGAGACAGAGGCGGAGTGAGTGGGAGAGACAGAGGCGGAGTGAGTGGGAGAGACAGAGGCGGAGTGAGTGGGAGAGACAGAGGCGGAGTGAGTGGGAGAGACAGAGGCGGAGTGAGTGGGAGAGACAGAGGCGGAGTGAGTGGGAGAGACAGAGGCGGAGTGAGGGAAGTGGGGAGCCAGAGAGGCTGAGAGACGGGGAGGCGGCGGACAGAGACAGAGAGATGGGGAGGCGCAGAGGCGCGGGTGGGGAGAGGGAGGGAGGCGCAGAGGCGCGGGTGGGGAGAGGGAGGGAGGCGCAGAGGCGCGGGTGGGGAGAGGGAGGGAGGCGCAGAGGCGCGGGTGGGGAGAGGGAGGGAGGCGCAGAGGCGCGGGTGGGGAGAGGGAGGGAGGCGCAGAGGCGCGGGTGGGGAGAGGGAGGGAGGCGCAGAGGCGCGGGTGGGGAGAGGGAGGGAGGCGCAGAGGCGCGGGTGGGGAGAGGGAGGGAGGCGCAGAGGCGCGGGTGGGAGGCCCAGAGGGGAGAGGGCGGGAGGCCCAGAGGGGAGAGGGCGGGAGGCCCAGAGGGGAGAGGGCGGGAGGCCCAGAGGGGAGAGGGCGGGAGGCCCAGAGGGGAGAGGGCGGGAGGCCCAGAGGGGAGAGGGCGGGAGGCCCAGAGGGGAGAGGGCGGGAGGCCCAGAGGGGAGTGGGCCATAGGCGCAGAGGGGAGTGGGCCATAGGCGCAGAGGGGAGTGGGCCATAGGCGCAGAGGGGAGTGGGCCATAGGCGCAGAGGGGAGTGGGCCATAGGCGCAGAGGGGAGACGGTGGGGGCGAGAAGAAGTGGACAGAGAGAAATGGAAATAAGAAGTGGACAGGGAAAAAAGGAGGAGAAGAGATGGGCCAATTCAAGACGAATATTCAAGTCCCGAAGTAACAAAGGATATCCAGCTAGTTACCAATAAAACTTTACTTTTAAATCATTTCTCAGAATTAATACATGTGCATTCAAGGTTTAATCTGTGGGATTCGGATGTGTGTGTTTCTTTTTTTCAAAAGTTACTGAAGGTGCAGAATGACATGTGGGCACAACCTGTGGTGGAAAAGAAAAGCAATTACGTCGAATGTGCAGTACTTACATCCTGTTGTCTGGCCTTTGACTGTATTAGCCATATGTGACTTCTGGAGTCCATTTAGAGTAGAGGTATCTGTTATTTTGGAATTATCTTCAGGAATGTTTTCAGGGGATTCTCTGCTGCCTAATTGCTGAGGCCTTACAACAGATGTCAGTGGATGCCCTTGTCTTGGTTGTAAGATCGGTGCTGACCTGCAATCATAATAAAGTGGAGCCACATGAATGACTGCTGCCCAACAAAAACAAATGAGTCAACAATAGTTGTTCTACTCAGTGTGCCTGCTTTCTTCTACAGCTTTCTTATGGCTGTAAAGGAGCCTCTTTCCATATAAAGTTAATCAATTAATCAATAGCTAAAATGTCAGCCTTCAATGCAGCAGAAGGATTTTTTATATTGTCTTGCAATTTATGATGGTCTTGTAAGAAACAATGTTTACATGTGTATGCAACAATAGTAAAGGCCTTCACAAAGAGATATTATCCTCCAGATATGACAGGAAAAAAAAAATAAATAAATAAATAAAATAAAAAAAAAAAAGGCTGAACAGTGTTGTAAAGACTACCCCCCACCAAAACATTTTACACATCTTTCTCTTATTACTATAGTTATGAGATGGATGGATGTAGGGGTTTTGGGCGCACAACATTTAGGTCTTTAGTGTCCGAATAAATGTAATATGTGATGAGTGTGAACAAAAAAAAACTGTTAAAAGCTGCAACGAAAATAAAAGAAGAGTAATACAGCAAATAATTTGCACTACTGAAGTAAAACACAAAAAGCAAATGGAACAGGCGAAGATGATAATATTCCCAAACAGGAAAAGTTGGAAAGGTATTTATAACAACTATGAAGATGATCACGGCTGATTGAACACAGAGATAAAAAGGGGTGAGCAAGTCACTCTGCAACACATTAAAAGCTTAGGGCAAAGTCAAGAGAAATCATAAAGTTTTAAAACTTTCCTCACTCTCGCTTCATCATCACCTAATACAGAGAGACTACCAGAGCACCTCTACCCTCTTAGCATCTCAATTAAAATGTGGCATACATTAAGCTGAACACCACAGGCTTCACAGATGGGGCTTCCTCTCGTCGGAGTAAGAAGCCGTGGGTAAATGGACAGTGGCAGATTCGGAGGCGGGTAACGGATACGTCATCCCACCTGAGAGGCTGGTAGTAGGATAGACCGGGACATATAGTGGGCTTCAGCAACCTCACCTAGTTACTTGTCACTGAAAGACAACACTGCACAGACCGCAGTACAAAAAAAAAGTGACATCCTGAAAGGGAATCTGGCACTATGTCACATCAGACACTCTGCAAGCCTCTTTGGCAACCCCATCAGCTTGTTGATAACCTCGAATTTCCACATACAGTAGCACACAACAAAACGACAACTCCTTCCGACGATGTTGGAGGAAAAATAGGTCATCATGTATTTACTCCAATTACGTCTCAACTGCAGTGCACTCAGTGAATCACAGCAAATGAGAAATCACATACCCTGTGCACAATGTATCTGCTCTAGTGCTTTCAAGATCTCGGTTGGTTGGTTGGATTTTTAAATGGTTATCAGCCCTTTGTTCCAACTGTAGAGAGTAGAATAAAAAGCACTACAAAGTAGTAGAAAACTGTGTGTTAAAACTCACCAAGCAAAGGGTGTAACACGTCAAGAAGTAAAAGAATCAAAGTAAAAACTGATAAAAGAAGAGAAAGGGGGAAAGACGATACCAGAGTGTCCTGGCCAAGTGACCACAGACAAGATAGTAGAGCATCTGCCCACTTTTGCACATTAAAACCACCTGCCTAAAAGCGGTAGGCGAGCGAAGAACAAATACATAACGAACACAGTGCTAAAAATTAAATAGATCGGTACAACCCACTCACACGAATAAAATTTAAAACAGCGTCAGCCATAGAGGCATTGTCAGCTATAACAAGTTTTAAATCATCAGGGAGATTAAAATTCCTTCTCTGAGTGACTAAATCCGGGCATTTCAAGACGATGTGGACGACTGTCAGACTCGCACCACATCAACACTCAGGAGGATCCTCTCGACGGAGAAGGTGGCCATGTGTAAGCCAAGTATGGCCGATATGCAGCCGGCAGAGAACAACAGAGTCCCTGCAGGGAGTCCGTATGGAGGACCTCCACACGTGTGTGGTCTCCTTAATCTCCCGCAACTTGTTGGGTGTTTGGAGGGAGCGCCATTCTGTGTTTCACAGTCCAAGAACTCGGCTGTGCAACTGCGAATGGAGGTCATGAACTGTGATACCTATAGCCAAGGCAGGTTTATGGAGAGCCTCCTTTGCTAACCTATCAGCTAGCTCGTTCCCATCAATCCCAACACGTCCTGGAGTTCAGATAAAGACCACTGACTGCCCACGTCGGTCTATGGCATAAAGGGATTCTTGGATGGCCTGAAGCAAAGTATGGCGAGGGAAGCACTGATCAAGCGCCTGTAGGCCGCTCAGGGAGTCACTGCAAATGAGAAAGGACTCCCCAGGGCAGGCAGAAATATGCTCGAGTGCATGAAGTATGGCTACCAACTCTGCTGTGAACACATTGCAGCCCTTCGGTAAGGAGCGCTGTTCGTTGTGTCCTGCACGTATAAAGGCGAAGCCAACACGACCTTCAGCCATCGAACCATCCGTGTAGATGACTGGATCCCCGGTACCCATCAAGAATTGACAGAAATTGGCGGTGAAGGATCTCAGGGTGGACAGAGCGTTTGGAGCTCTGCGACAAGTCCAGGTCGAGGAATACACCATGGTGGTGTACGCGACTGGAATTTGATGAGAGATGGCAGAGGAAGAGACCCCAGGTCACTCAGGAGAGACTGGACACGGGCACTAACTGTCAAACCCGACCTCGGCCACCATTGTGGGATATGGAGTACGGTGTTCGGAAAAAGTAGGCGGTAGTTGGGATGATTGGGGATACCGTACACATGGGCTGCATAATTCGCCAGCAGATGTTGCCACCTGATTCACAATGGAGGCACCCCAGCCGCCACAAGGCGACTGTCCACAGGGCTGGTTCGGAAAGCCCCCGTCGCGAGCCTAACGCCACAGTGGTGGATAGGATCCAACATCTGCAGTGCCGATGGCGATGCAGAACCATATACTACACTCCCATAGTCCAAACGCGACAGAATAAGGGCTTTATAACAACGCAACCGGGTACTGCGATCTGCACCCCAAGGGGTACTGCTAAGGCACCAGAGGGCATTGAGGTGCCGCCAACACTTCTGTTTCAGCTGGCAAATATGCGGTTCCCTTTTTTTTTGTGGTTTTAGGGCGCACACCTGCTAAGGTCATTAGCACCCAGCAGTTGCCATGTGAGCCGGTCGTCAAAGACCATTCCAAGAAATCAATGCATGTCAACTACATTGAGTAGTTGGCCGTCGAGACAACTCTGGATGTTGGTGGACCGGCCATCGACGACAGAAGTGCATAACACACGTTTTGGCAGCAGAAAATTGGAACCCACGAGAGAGTCCATGTCTGCACCTTTCGTATGGCTCCCTGCAGCTGCCATTCTGCAACACACATGCTAGACGAGCTAAAATAGATGCAGAAGTCATCAGCATACAATGAAGGGGATACTGACGACCCAACTGCTGCTGCTAAGCCGTTGATGGCCACTAAAAACAACGGAACACTTATAACAGCGCCCTGAGGCACCCCGTTCTCCTGGACATGCAGGCTACTAGAGGATGCACCAACTTTAACATGAAAGGTACGGACAGCTAAAAAGTTTTGGATAAAAATTGGGAGTGAGCCCCAGAGATCCCACCCATGTAATGTGGTTAAAATGTGGTGTCGCCAGGTCGTATCATACACCTTCAACAAGTCAAAAATTACGGCCACCAGACGGTGACGTCGAGAGAACGCTGTCCGAATGGCAGACTCAAGGTGGACTAAGTTGTCCAAGGTCGAGCGCCCCTTGCGAAAACCCCCTTGGCATGGAGCCAGCAGGCCCTGAGATTCAAGGAGCCAATACAACCCGCCGGCTGACCATGCGTTCTAGCAGTTTTCATAGAACGTTCGTAAGACTGATGGGCCGATAACTGTCTACATCTAGCGGGTCTTTACCCAGCTTGAGCACTAGGACGATGGTGCTTGTATGCCACTGTGATGGAAAGACACCATTGCTCCAAACGCGGTTAAATACTGCAAGAATTTGGCACTTGGAGTTATCAGATAGATGTTTTAAAATCTGATTGTGCAGTCTGTCCGGCCCAGGGGTGGTGTCAGGGCAGTGGGCAAGGGCACTGAGGAGCTCCCACTCGCTAAACGGAGCGTTAAATACCTCAGGGTGGCGTGAGGTGAATAAGAGGTTTTTGCGTTCCATTCGCCGTTTTAATGTGCAAAAGGCAGGTTGATAATTTCCGGGTGCAGCGGCGCATGTGTAGTGCTCGGCAAAAGCCTCGGCGACAGCGCCTGGATCCGTACAGACAGCCCCTTGGATATAGATCCCAGGAATTGCTGCCTGGGACTGGTAGCCAAAAAGGCGTCGGATCTTTGTCCAAACTTGAGAAGGAGAGGTAGTTGAACCGATGGTGGACACGTAACGTTCCCAGCATTCCTGTTTCTTCCTCCATATCATCTGGCGAGCACAAGCACGGAGTTTTTTTTTAAACTGATAAAATTCTCAAGCGACGGGTGTCGCTTATAGCGCTGAAGAGCATGCCGACTGTCCCGAATGGCGTCTGCGACTTCCGACGACCACCAAAGCCCTGACTTTCGGCGGGAGCATCCCGATGAAAGGGGGGACTGCGTGCTCTGCAGCAGACAAAATATTCTGGGTGACAGTCGCAACCACCACGTCAATACAGTCATCTGGGAGAGGTCCAACAGTGGCGGCAGGAACGAAATGATCCCAATTTGCCCTGTTTAAGGCCCATCTAGGAAGGCAGCCAGGGCAGCGATGATGGAGTAGTGATATGAAGATAGGAAAGTGATCACTACCATACAGAACGTCATGCGTCCTCCAATGGACAGATGGCAAGAGGCTAGGGCTGCAGACTAACAGGTCAATAGCCGAGAAAGAGCATGCGCCACAGTGAAATGGGTGGGGGCTCCGGTGTTTAAAAGACAGAGGTCGAGCTGGGATATCAAGTTCTCGACCTCTCTGCCGCAACCACTGACTACTGCATCACCCCACAAGGTGTTGTGGGCGTTAAAATCACCCAGAAGTAGAAAAGGCGGCGGGAGCTGCGAGATCAGCGTAGCCAGTGTGTGTGGTGGTACAGCGCCATCTGGCGGAAGATACAGGCTGCAGATGGTTATGTCTTGTGATATCCTTACCCTGACAGCCACAGCTTCTAATGATGTCTGAAGGGGCACATGTTCACTATACACAGAGTTAAGGATATACACACAGACGCCACCTGAGACTCTGTTATACACACGCCGATTACAATAATATCCCCTGTATCCACGAAGGGCAGGGGTCCGCATTGCTGGAAACCAGGTCTCCTGGAGAGCAATGCAGAGAGCTGGTGTTATGCTCAAAAGTTGATGCAACTTAGCCAGGTGAGAGAAAAAAACGCTGCAGTTCCACTGGAGAATTACAGTGTCTTTGAGCTGATGGGCCATGATAAAGATGTAGAGCAGGTTATTCCATGGGAACATCTGTCGTCAACCAGTCTGCCTCTGCTGAATCCAGAACCATAGGATCTGGTGCATGAGTCAGTGCGAGATCCTCAGGTGATGTGAGGATCTCTAACTCATTTTCTGAAGTAGAAGATGTGGGAGGCTGTGTCTGTGCAGCCACCACGGATTCCTTCTTTCTACAGGTCTTTGGCTTCTTACCCTCTCGCTGCCCTTTCGGTTGGATGGGCTGGGAGGGCTTCTCAGTGGCGTCAGGAGTGGAGGAAGAGCAGGAAGCCCTTTGACCAACAGTTTGAGGATCCTTGAGCCTCCGGCCAGGATCCTCTGAAGCACTGTGAGAAGTCTCGGAAGGGGCTGTCCTGAGGGACCCCTTCCGAGTGAGAGGTGTCGGAGGAGGCTGTTCCTTCTCCGGCTGGGACGTGGGGACTGGTGTCCCCAATGGTTGTGGGGGGGGGGGGGGGGTTGCCCCCACAGCAGGTGTTACAGGAGGGGATGGAGGAACGCCCCCACCCATTAATGGAACAGCAGCAGAGTGGTGGCCCCCAGGGCCCGTAGAGGGAGGCGATACTTTAGGAGTCATACTCTGAGTAGGTGGTGAAGATACAATGGCAGCAAAAGATGAAGTTAGGTGCACTGGATGGAGCCGTTCATACTTTCTTCTCGCCTCAGAATATGTAAGACGGTCCAAAGTCTTGATCTCCATGATCTTCCGTTCCTTGTGCAAGAGAGTACAGTCAGGTGAGCAAGGCGGATGTAATTGCCCACAGTTCACGCATACGGGAGGTGGGGTGCACGGAGCGTCTGGATGTGACGGATGCCCACATTCTCTACACATAGGGCTGGAAGTACATCGGGACAACATATGCCTGAACTTCCAGCACCTGAAGCACCTCATAGTGGGCGGGACATACGGCTTGATGTCGCACCGATAGACCATTACCTTGACCTTCTCGGGCAGTGTATCGCCTTCGAAGGCCAGGATGAATGCACCGGTGGTGACCCTACGATCTTGTGGTCCCCTATAAACGCGACTAACAAAGTGAACACCTCTCCATTCCAAGTTTGTGCGCAGCTCATCAGACTGTCACAGGAGATCCCAGTGATAAATGAGACCCTGGACCGTGTTGAGCGTCTTATGGGGTGTGACAGAGACGGGAATATCATCCAGCTTGTCACAGGCAAGTAATGCCTTAGACTGTGCTGTGGATGCCGTCTGTATCAAGGCTGCCCCACTCCTCATTTTGGAGAAAGACGCCACATCACCATACTTGTGTTCGAGCTCGTCGACAAAGAACTGTGGTTTGGTGGACGAGAAAGGTTCACCATCAGTATGGGAGGAAACGAGATATTGCAGCGAGTATGGTTCTGATCTGTTTAAGGCCCTGCGTTCCTCCCATAGGGTGACCAAGGAAGGGAACGAACAGGGGTTATAACCAGCAGCATTGAAATCTTTATTACGCTTAGAGACGCCGTTTTCGCGACCAGCCACACTTTTATTAGCTCGTTTCATTTTTGTCCGACGAGCAGCTAGTGAACTAAAGGTCCACCCAGGCAGAGCCCGGCTTGCCTGGGTAAGCCTTATACAACTGAGGTGCGGCAGGTTCCTCAGAGGTTGCTCGCTAGTGGCTGTTCAACCTCAACAGCCATGCATCTCCTCGGCACAAAGCACACCTTGAGGTTTGTACCATCCTTGCGACCCGGGCGATTAAGCCAAGATACCCAGGCTCTGAAACATACAACGTTCCACCGTCACGCCGAACGATGGTCGTTGAAGCACGCACAGAGCTGACGGTGTAGCGGACTGTTGGCACAACACAGCCCATAGCTCAGGACCCCCGGTTCGCCAAGCCCGTACTCAGCAAATTAATGCTGAGCCCCTGAGGGGTCAAGATCTCGGCCGAACTGTGTAGTTATGGTTACTAGCATACAAGTGTATGTCACTGTAGTATCTATATTTTTGTTGTTTTGGGATTTTGAGGTGACTAAACTACAAGGTTATCAGTCCCCTGTTCCAACGTAAGACTGTACAGCCAAGTAGGGAAAAAATGAAGTGTGGAGCCCAACACCCAGAGGGGAAACCCACAAGGGGTACACAGTGACAATGAACATGACACTGACAACACAAAAGAAGGAAACACAAATGAAAGAGACTGAGTGTAGAACTGATTGATTGGTTTTTTCTGTTCCATAGGACCCAATTGAGGGGTGAGACTCCATGGTCATGGAACAAGTCAATACATTAATTGTTACACAAGAATGGTAATAGAAAATTTTTAAGTAGTCCTTTGCACACGACAATCTTAAGACAAAGTGAAAGGAATCAAGAAAAAATGAGTTAGCTTAATTGTTTAACTTTTCTACGACTTCCTCGACAGAATAAAAGGAGTGAGCCATAAGGTATCTCTTCAATTTAGAATTGAAAGCGTGTGGATTAGTGCTAAGATTCTTTAGTTCTTGTGGCAGCTTATTGAAAATGGATGCCGCAGAATACTGTACATCTTTCTGCACAAGTGTCAAGGTGGTGTGATGCAAATGTAGATTCACCTTCCATCTAGTATTCACCAAGTGAAAGCTACTAACTCGTGGGAATAAGCCGATATTATTAACAACAAACGACATTAAAGAGAAATAGTATTGTGACGCCAGTGTCAAAATTCACAGACTACTGAAAAGGGATCGACATGGCGTTCGTGAACTTACACCAGTAATTGCTCGAACCGCCCGTTTTTGAGCCAGAAATACCCTTTTTGCATCAGGCGAGTTACCCCAAAAAACAATGAGTAAAAGTAAGCGTAATAGACTACTTTTCGTGTCGAAAAATCACTTATTTAAGATATTGTTCTAATGGTAAATAAAGCAGAATTTAGTTTTGGAACAAGATCATGAACATGGGCTTTCCACGACAGCTTACTGTCTATCTGAAAACCTAGAAATTTGAACTCTTCAAAAATGTTCAAATGTTTGTAAGGCTTATGGGACTTAACTACGGGGTCATCAGTCCCTAAACTTACAAACTACTTATGAACTACTTACGAACTAGGACGGCACAAATATCCATGCCCGAGGGGGGATTCGAACCCCCGACCGTAGTGGCCGTGCAGAGCGTGACTGAAGCGCCTCAGTCTCCTCGGCGACCGCGACTGGCCTTGAACTCTTTAGTCTCACTTATCATATGCCCGATATGTGTAATCAATATGTCAGCTTTTGTCAAATTATGTGTTACAAATTGTAAAAACTGAGTTTTACTGTGATTTAACATCAACTTGTTTTCTACAAGCCATGAACGTTTCTCTTGAACTGCATTATTTATACTGTGTCAATATTATGAGCAACATCCTTCACTACCAAGCAGGAAGGAACCCTAGCTTCAGCAAGAAGGCTTGTCACTGGGCTTATGTGAAAAGCCCCCAATGCTAAATGGATGCCAGTAGGGAGAATGGTGTCTAAGCCTCACACCACAGATGGAGTTGATGAATCATTCACCTAGCTCGCATAGTCCAGGTGTGATTGGGTAAGGTCAAGACCCATGTGGAGCTAGGAACAGTTGCAAGGATGTAGAGACACGCCACCAGATGCCCTGTCAGAGATGGAACAGCTTTTAAAGTAACCCTGATAGCTGCGAAGGAGAGAGATTCACTGAGCAGGAAACCAGGCTTCCTGCAGGGCTAAACAAAGTGTGAGATAACTGTAACACTAACTGTTGCAGCTCAGCCAGGGGTTGAAAAAAGCTGCCGCACTTCCTCTGGAGAATTTCTCTGAGCTGAACAGCCACGATAAAATTGAAGAGCAGGTTATTCCACGGGGTAACCTGCTAACAATATTTCATGTGGAGAAGCCTTGGAATGGAGCCTTGAAACTCTTTCTGAGCAAGGAGCCAGGGAACGCTGTTGCTCCTCCGGCCTTGGGTAGGGGGGGGGGGGGGGGGCTGATGTTCCCAGTGTTTGGGGAGGGCAGTGTCACTGCTCCCAAGATGAGGAGTGTGGGAGCGACTGAAGAGGAATTGCTCACAACTATCAAGGGGGTGGAAGTAGTCGATTGGGCCTGGGGGCTCGAAGGCATTGATTGCACAGTTTGTGATCTGGTTACTGCAGATGACAATGGTGAGGCATACGATAAAATCATGCTCAAGGGTGGGGCTTTTGATATTTCTGCTTTGTCTCTGAGCAGGTCAGTCTGTCCACGGTCTTGTATTCCATAATTTTTCGTTCTTTTCGAAGAACCGAACAGGCAAGTGAGCATGGGGAGTGGTGCTGGCCGCAGCTGACACATAATGGAGGGGTTGTACAATGGGCGTTTGGATGGGATGCATGTCTGCACTCCCAACATGTAGGGTTGGCATCCCATCAGGACATATGCCCAAACTTCCAGCACTTGAAGCAGCACATAGGATCAGGAATGTAAGGTTTAACATTGCACCAGTAAATCATTGCCTTGACCTTTTCAGACGATGAATCACCCTCAAAAGCCAAGATGAAGACGCCGGTATGACTCTATTGTCCTTCTGAACCCCTATGAACAAGCTGAATAAAATGCACACCTTCGCCACTCTAGGTTGGCATGCAATTCTGACTGCAACAATACATCTTTATGGAATATTATCCCCAGGACCATATTTAAGGTCTTGTGTGGTGTTATAGCAACGAAAACATCACCCAGCTTATCACAGGTAAGCAATGCTTGTGACTGGGCCGGGGATGATGTCATTATTAAGACTGAACCAGAATGCAACTTGGATATTCCTTCCACCTCACCAAACTTGTCCTCCAAGTTTTCAACTTAGAACAAAGACTTTGGTGTCAGAAAAAATGTTCCATCTGTGTGGCTACATACTAAATATTAATGGACATAAGCCTCACCTTGATTTCTAGCCCAAAGTTCCTCAGTGTGGACAGGAATGGGAACGTTTGGAGGGGGGGGGGGGGTCATATTGTACAACATTGATATCACCTCTACCTCTCTCTTAGAGATGGCAGTTATATGCTGTTTCTCGCTCTTTTCATAGTGTTCCCATGAGCAGCTAGGGAAATGAAAGTTCACCCAGGCAGAGAGCAAGCTTGCCTAGGTAAGCCTGATACAACTGAGGTGCAGCAGGTTCTCCAGACCTTGCTCACTAGTGAATCTTCCACCTCAACAGCCATGCATCTCCTCGGCACATAGCTCACCTCAAGGTTGAGGGGTTTATTATAGAGGTTTTTACCGCCCTCGCGGCCTGGGTGATTAAGCTAAGATCCCCGGGCTCTGTAATGTACAACGTTCTACCATCGTGCTGTACGGTGGTCACTGGGGCACACACAGTGTTTATGGTATGGAGGACTGTTGGCACGATGCAGTCCCCAGTTCAGGGAACTCGGGTTCGCCAAGCCCATACTCAGCAACTTAATTCTGAGCTCCCTGTGAGGTGTAGTATCTATACCATTTCTTATTAAACTTCCTGGCAGATTAAAATTGTGTGCCGGAACCGGGACTCGAACCTGGGACCTTTGCCTTTCGCGGGCAAGCGCTCTACCGACTGAGCTACCCCGACACGACTCACGATGCCGCCTCACAACTTTACTTCCGCCAGTACCTCGCCTCCTACTTTCCAAACTTCACAGAAGCTCTCTTGCAAACACGCAAGACTAGCACTCCTGGAAGAAAGGATATGGTGGAGACATGGCTTAGCCACAGCCTAAGGGATGTTTCCAGAATGAAACTTTCACTCTGCAGCGGAGTGTGCGCTGATATGAAACTTCCTGGCAGATTAAAATTGTGTGCCGGAACCGGGACTCGAACCTGGGACCTTTGCCTTTCGCGGGCAAGCGCTCTACCGACTGAGCTACCCCGACACGACTCACGATGCCACCTCACAACTTTACTTCTGCCAGTACCTCGCCTCCTACTTTCCAAACTTCACAGAAGCTCTCTTGCAAACACGCAAGACTAGCACTCCTGGAAGAAAGGATATGGTGGAGACATGGCTTAGCCACAGCCTAAGGGATGTTTCCAGAATGAAACTTCCACTCTGCAGCAGAGTGTGCGCTGATATGAAACTTCCTGGCAGATTAAAATTGTGTGCCGGAACCGGCTTCTGTGAAGTTTGGAAAGTAGGAGGCGAGGTACTGGCGGAAGTAAAGTTGTGAGGCGGCATCGTGAGTCGTGTCGGGGTAGCTCAGTCGGTAGAGCGCTTGCCCGCGAAAGGCAAAGGTCCCAGGATCGAGTCCCGGTTCCGGCACACAATTTTAATCTGCCAGGAAGTTTCATATCAGCGCACACTCCGCAGCAGAGTGAAAGTTTCATTCTGGAATCATCCCTTAGGCTGTGGCTAAGCCATGTCTCCACCATATCCTTTCTTCCAGGAGTGCTAGTCTTGCGTGTTTGCAAGAGAGCTTCTGTGAAGTTTGGAAAGTAGGAGGCGAGGTACTGGCGGAAGTAAAGTTGTGAGGCGGCATCGTGAGTCGTGTCGGGGTAGCTCAGTCGGTAGAGCGCTTGCCCGCGAAAGGCAAAGGTCCCAGGTTCGAGTCCCGGTTCCGGCACACAATTTTAATCTGCCAGGAAGTTTCATATCAGCGCACACTCCGCTGCGGAGTGAAAGTTTCATTCTGGCATTTCTTATTAGTTTATTTTGGTACCCTACTTCACAATACTTTTTCTGTTATTTCCAATCCACTTCTCCTGCATAGAAAGCAGCAATTGTGTGTTTCCTGTGAATAATGCAAGTCTATTTCTTTGCTCATCAACTTACCGGCATACATATCTATTGCAATCCAGCTGAGCATTTACATTATCAATTAAATTGGCTAATTTAAAGTAATGTAGACATACCATCAAAACATATTTCATTAATGCAAATATTTTTGCTATAACTGAAAGGCATATTACATTCAGAAATAAAATAGGGACATACCCAAAACGTTCAGTTTTTGTATGAGAGCGAGTTCGTGATTCGGCTGAAAAATCACTTTTTACTCTCTCTCTGCTGGCTATAGAACCAGAACAGCTGCCACTGCTTTCACTGCATGCAACACTCATTTGAAGTGACATCACACTGCTTAGCCACTGGAGAGATCGAGAAAAATTTGTTGTTGAAATTCATTAATATAATAGGAAAAAATAGTATGTAATAATCATTGTAAATGTGAGCCAATATGCTAGTTTGCATACGAGTTTGTGTGTAGTGTAACAAACCTGCTCCTGTTCATGAGGGGAAGCAAGGCGTGCAGCCACTTCTTGCTCCCTGAGGAACTGACGTAACGATGGTATCATATCCGGAGGAGAACGATACTGTGCTTTAACAGATTCTGGAACCTAATGACAGAGTAAACAATGCTCTATATTATTAGAATTAAAATGCCCAAAAGATTATACTGCACAAAAAAAAAGTAGTTTGTGCAATAGGATTCACCAATATTACACAATATGCAATATAATGCAGCTATATTAAAAAATATTGGAAACGTCTTAAAGCTAAAACAATATTACAAAGGTGGGGAGGAAAGGACTCTTCCCCCCCCCCTTTCTTTCTTTAAAGTAACTTGTGTAATGTTTCATTACTTAAATAATGAATGCCAGGTAAAGGCAAAAATTTATACTCTTTATAAAGTTAACAGTTCCCCTTCTGCTTGGCACTTAAAATGGTACAAAATGCAGACAACCTTCATTGCATAACAAACTTCTGGAAGTATTTTGATGCCTATTGTCTACATATATCAGACATATACTACGAAAATGCAAGAGTGCTCCAGTAAGCATATTTTACTGCTTAAAACATTATTTCCTATATTTTACATTTCCCACATTTAACATCATTTTGTTTGAAGTCCCTCAAAAAGTGTAAAAACGGGGTTCTACTGTACTACCAAATCAAAACACAGCTACAGACTGTTAGAGAGTTCGAAGCTCACAAAGTTAGCAAGCTACTAAGAGGAGAAACTAAAAGTTCATCAAGTGATGTTGCTATTATTTCCCAACCGGGCTCTTCAATGGCGAGAAAGAAGCAAATGGTTGGTGATTGTTATGTGTTGCCATACCTGCTTTTGGTGATTACAGATGACTAAATCACGGTGTGTTTACACCTCAGAAACCTGTTTAATTCAACAACACCAAAATTCTTCAGTTCAGAGAAGTAGGTAAGTGTACAAAAACATCTTTTCAAATGGTCAAACTAATAGTTCACTGAACACGTAATGCGATGGCAAACGTATCCCCAAAATTGGCAAAGTATATTATTGAATTTGGCAAAACAACAACAAATTTGCCAAAAACACCAAAACAGGCAACATTCATGGGATTTGGGGGGGGGGGGGGGGGGGGAACAAATGTGTGTAGAAAGAAATCAAATTTAGCAAAGACACACCAAAACTATGCAAAAATTTACAGAATTTTAAGAATAAACAGCAGGTATGGCAACACATAACAATGAATTTCTCTTAAAAATAACACTGAATTTGACCATAAGGGATTTTATTTGTCCCTATCAATAATGTAAATGAAATTTATCATTGCATTACACCTATCTACTTTTTTTATTCTTGTTAAACTTCTAAAGGCTGCCAGAAGTAATTTTTCCCTTACACAAACAAACAACATACTTATCACTAGCACCTGACGTCAGCTTCAGGGATAGCGGGCCTATTTTACTCTTTTCAGATAAAAATGACAACATTAACCTGCTGGATAAAAATGATATTACCTTGATGTCAAAAGTAACTATTAAAAATCATTTCTGACATTGGGCACTGCATTGGAGCAGAGAGAAAATAATAATAATAATAATAATAATAATAATAATAATAATAATAAAATACATTAAGATCTTACATTCCATTAACAATGATTATTACAGAATGAGCCTAGCTCAAGATTGGGCACAGACAGAAAATGCAATCAACTATGAATGTGACGGCTGTCACTAAAACACTGCAATACTTCATTTAAGTATAAAATCAACACCTTTGACAATGTTGTCAAGTGTTGCTGGAAGATCCCGTAAATGTATTAATTGTTTTAGTGATCCTATCAAGACCCTTCTGGAATGTTCCACAACAGATGACACCACCAAGTAGTACTCAGTTGCAAGATTTTTTTTTCCCTCAGCAGTGTTTGTTTATAACAAAGTCTTAAACAACACAAGTTAAAACTATTTACTTACCCTGACCCTGTTCCTCCCAGACAAATTAACTTTTATTCTGAAAGGAGGATACTGCCTGTGTGCCTTGCGCATGAAATTTATTTTTACAGCATCTTGATCTATAGGCCCAGAATACTGCTCCCACAACTTTAGTCTTTCTGATACTCTGCATGATGTCAGTAGATGTGAATCCTGTTAAGTATGACAATGTCATTAGAAAACAACAAAGAAGTAATATAGCTCATCAGCTGGACAAATTTTAGATGGCCAAAACACTAAGAGCACAATCATAAACATTTGTAAAATCTACTTTAATAATGCCTCATCACCTGGAAAGAATATTTTACATGTCAAATCCAATGCCGCCATAGTGGTGGGAGGTTTATGAAAAACAATATGTATGGCTTCATGAAATTACAAGAGTGAAGAGAACTTAGCTAAGGCAAAAGAAACAAAGTCTTGGAACTAATGAACTATGGTTTACAGAATGACGATGCAGTAGTAGTATTTTTGTCAAGACTGCACAAATGGAATTCATGCAACAGAAAGTGAAGAAAACTGTAGTAATTTCGACAAACAAAAACGTGTGGTGATGCAAGAAACATGTTGACGTGAAAACAAAGACTGCCACAGACTTGGGCAGTATCAGTAGGGGCAACTTCGTGAATCATTTTTAAATTGTCTACCTAAAGAACTTTTGAAATTATAAATATATAAAATAGATATGGTTTAACTTAGCAGGTGAAAAATCAGAGGTTCATTGATAGACACACAAATAAAAAACACACACAAATGTTTATTCGCAACCCTAGGTTGCTTTTTCAGAAAAAGAAGCAAGGAAGGAGAGGGGAAAAAAAAGGATGTGGGTTGTAATGGAGTGGGTGAGGAGTCATTCCAATCCCAGGAGAGAAAGGACTTACATACCTTCGGGAATATATATATTCCAAACAAGGCAAAAGAGAAATATGAAAAAGTAATTGTGACTATATTTTTCACTGCTACTGAGATTATTCACAATAATGTAAAAGACTGAAAATGCTCTCAGCAATTTTGACAAAGGTGCTGTCTTTGGTAAGGCACTTAAATGTTCGGTTTTTCATTACTCTTGCTGAATTTTACTATGTAGCTTAAAGTACTGACAAAAGAAGTCTTTCTGTTATTAATTCAACGAACAATAACAAGTCAGTCAAGATCACAATTTATTTCATTTCACTGGTAACCAGTTTCAGTCACTTACGTGACTATCATCAGACCACAACTGTAATGATACATAATATATTATTAGAGGGATAAATTATTTCTAAATTGAGTATTTAAAATAAGTATAAAATATACCTCTAATGTTGGCCACCAGTTCTTTACAGCTGGAGCTGCCTAAAACTTTAATGTTGACTGCTGTAGATGTAGGTGCAGTCATTCTTTAACACTTTCGCTGCGGCTGACACTTATAAGTGTCCGTGCTCACTGTAGTATAGCGTCAGCCGCAGCGAAAGTGTTAAAGACTGTAAGCTCCATCTTCTAATTTAAATGTTGGCCAATCAGGTGTAAGTTCTAACAGAAGTTATACAACAATGGATTTCAATATGGAACAAATCAAATCATTGTATAGAATGGTTAATCAGGTAGAAAAATGTAAGCAGATTTAAAAATACATTATATATGGTCATATAAAAGACATATGTAGCATATGGAAACATAGGGCCCTTGCCTTAAAACTAAGAGCCAGATAAAATAAAATATATGCCACAGTTATAAGGTACATCAGTAATTACAATAATTAGGTTAAAATATATGACAATGAGAGCTGAATTCATTAATTAAAATGATCTTGTGTCTTAAACTGAAAAATAAAATTGGTGGATGGGACAAAAGAGTGACCATTCTACAGATCATCGAACTGTTCAAAGAAATATCTATCTCTGAAATCTAGCTGATCATTTATGCAATCTGATGGTTTACTCTTATTATGTGTGTAGATTTCTATTTGTTCAAGTGCACTGAGTAGTTGATCTTTGGGTACATTGTATAAGATTTTCATATTGTTGGAAACAGTATCAGTAGTTTGTTCTTTAGACCATGTTAGAAAGCTACGTCCGGTTTGATATGGGATTGCCATGAAAGACTTCATATGTGGTACTATCTGAAAGCTGACGCAGTCCCTCAGCCACATACTCCCGCCGATCAAGTACCACGGTTGTGGATCCCTTGTCGGCTGGGAAGGTGTACACGCCACTTACGATAGCACCCACGTGATCTACCAACTTACATGCCTGCACTGTGAAGCGTTCTATGTGGGAATGACCAGCAACAAACTGTCCATTCGCATGAATGGACACAGGCAGACAGTGTTTGTTGGTAACGAGGATCACACAGAAGGGTCTATTTCTGGCAATATGAAAATCTTACACAATGTACCCACAGATTAACTACTCAACGCACTTGAACAAACTGAAATCTACACACATTCTAAGAGTAAACCATTAGATCACATAGATGAGCAGCTAGATTTAAGAGATAGATAGTTCTTTGAACTATTTGATGATCTCCTGCAGAATGGTTACTATTTTGTCCTATCCACCAATTTTATTTTCAGTTCAAGACACAAGGTCATTTTAATTAATGACTTCAGCTCTCATTGTCATAAATTTTAACCTACAGGTAATTACTGATGTAACCTTATAACTGTGGTATATATTTTATTTCATTTGGCTCTTAGTCTTAAGGCAAGGGCCCTGAGAACCCAACACTTCATCAAAAATTATTTTATTACAGATGTAATACTGTCATAGGTAGCAGCAAATACTGATGGTTACTTTAGTTCTGACATAATGATGATAATATTTTAATTTATAATCTGACAATGGTAAAATAGTACCTCCAATCTGTTTTTCAAATCTTAACAAAAACATAACATGGTTTTCTACATTTCCATATTCTACATAAGTCTTTTATATGACAATATATAATGTACTTTTAAATGTGTTTACCTTTTCCTACCTGATAAACCATTCTGAACAATGATTTGATTTGTTCCATACTGAAATCCATTGTTGTATAACTTCTGTTAGAACTTATACCTGATTGGCCAACATTTAAATTAGAAGGTGGAGCTTACAGTATTTAATAGAATGACTGCACCTACATCTACAGCAGTCAACATTAAACTTTTAGGCAGCTTCATCTATAAACAAGTGGTGGCCAACATTTTATTCTTATTTTAAATATTCAATTTAGAAATAATTTATCCCTCTAATAATGTATTATGTATCATTAGAGATGTGGTCTGAGGGTGCTCATGTAAATTGCAATCTTGACTGACTTGTTATTGTTAGTTGAATTAATAATCTATACTAAATCTGTAAAAGTAGGCCCATTGCTGTTCCCTTCAATCTTCAAAACCTACTGGACGAATCTTCATGCAGTTTTCACAGGAAACAGGAAAAAAGTTTGGGTCAACATATAGACATAATTTTATCAAAATCAGATCACGGAAAAAAAAAAAAAAAAAAAAAGATATTGTAATTTTAAGTCTTTTCAGTAACCGTTGTATCTGTTTTTTCAACTATTAAAAATCTCTCATTTCCAAAATTACCTCACGAATTTGCATGGGGTTTTCACAGGTACCTTGACCATAACTGGACCATATGTAGGCTTCAGTTCATAAAAGTCAGATCACGGAAAAAAAAGAATATCGTAATTTCAATTTTTTTTATCTACAACCATTGTCTGTCTGTCTCTTTGAACATGTATATGTCCAAAATTACTTGACAAATTTTTATGGGATTTTCACACGTTACTTTAGAACATCGTGCGGTTACATAAAGGCTTCAATAATTAAAATCTGATCACAGAAAATAAAGATATAATAATTTGCTTAAAAGCCATCAGGTATGTCTATTTGTTGACGGTAATCTCCAAAAGTACTACACGAACTTTTGTGGGTTTGCACAGGGAAAATTGAGAATAGTTTGGAGAGTAACATATGCTTAATTTAATCAAAATCAGATCAGAGGAAGGAAAGATATCGTAATTTGAAGTTTTTGTGTATACTATGCTTATAAGTATGGTGTAGTATAGCAAATGTCCAAGAGTACTACACAAACTTTCATGGGGTTTCATAGGTCAACTGAGAGTGCCTTGGCGCAACATATAAGCTTCATTTCATCAAAATTGGATCAGGGGAAGAAACAATATTGTAATTTGTAGTTTCTGGTGTATGCTATACTTTAATTGCAGCATAGTATACCAAGGATCCAATAGAGGTGCTGTTACTGACACAGTATACCTAATAGATGGCGATTCTGCGTTGTTTATTCTCATAACTAAAGTGTAATACACTGAAACGAGAGCTATAATTTTCCTTGCGGCAGTGGTGTAATGTATTGATGTTGGTAACAGCCATTGAATCCTTTTTAAAAACAGTCACGTACAATGAGGAGAATAATTCTTAGTGTTGATAATGAAATAATTAATGTTGTTCTGATCATGATACCCTAAAGCGAATATTTCATTGCCAATGTTAACATACTAAACCGCTGCCATTACAAATAAAATTTAACCCAGGTACGGGACGAACAACAATTTTTTACCAGCTGTATCCCGCATGCCGTGCAATGCCATGGAAAGAGTATAATTTGAAATTAAAACATAACGACATTCCTACACGTCTATCGATGCTTTAATTTACATAAGAATTCTTTGCAAAGAAAATGGAATTTATGTAGTTCCCTTTCTGATTTTGGTGTATCCTCATTACATTTTGAGTGTGCTCTGTTTAGGAATGCCTTGAAAACGCCATAGTACAGGAAAGGACAAAGTGAGGAGACTTTAGTTACATAGTTCACCAAATAACTAACTATGGCGTTGCTGCAGTCCCCCCCCCCCCTCTCTTTTTTTCATTCTCATAACTATGGTGCAATACAATACAAGAAGGGGTACAATTTTACTTACGGTGGTGGCATTGTGCGCTGATGTTGGCATTGCCCATTGAATGCTTTTTCAACAATCAGTCACATAACGAATTATTCTATGTTCACGATGAAATAAATAATTTATGGTGTTCTGTTCAGTAAATTAATCATCCTCCTAAGGCAAATAGTTTGTTGCCAACAATAGCAAACTAAACTGCTGCCACTGCAAGTAACGTTTAGGCCAGGTAGGACACACACACACACACACACACACACACACACACACACACACAAAATTCCTTCCTAGCTGTATCCCATACGCTTTGCAATGTCATGGAAATAAAAGAAGTGCATCTTTCTATGGGTATAACCACTAAATTACACATAGAGTAGAAATATCTGTGGAATGAGCATTGGCTTCCATACATCATCTCAACATTAAGCTGGAATTACCAAGTGATACTGAGACAAATCCACTCTTTCCACACATTTATTTGCTCTTAGGATTGGTTTGTACCGCATTGGCTGCAAAGAAACCCCCCACCTTTTCATAGAGCAACCACGTAACATGAAATAATATCTAAATAAATGTCACAGAAGCAACAAGAAAGCTGAGGTAGCTTCGCTAAAAGGGCCGAACAAAAAAGGACCAAGAAGAAGTCATCGATTAGTAGATTTTTCCCAATATCAGGTGATATTTCCATCTTAATGTTGAGGACAGAAAATCTGTTCTGTGTATCTGAATGCACACTCCAGAGATATTTCTGCTCCGTGCCTGCCACTAGATATAATATACACACATGAGTGACAAACTCATCAGAAACCTCCCTGCTTTCATAATTGTTCGGTACAATATTGTGATTAAAATTCGTAATTACTTACTTTTGGTGTGGACTACATTACGATAGAGAAAGACGTCGTCTTTTGCAGACACAATTGTACTTAAAGAGTTATAATCCGACTTCTGAATATATAGTTCTATTGCACAAGATCGATTTTAACTTTATGCTTTATGAAGTAATCACTGCAGGACTTGAGGACATGTACGAGGTATGTCCACAAACTAAGTTCTGTTTGGTTATATAAAACAAACTTGTACAGATACAGAAAAAATATGTATTGTACAAATTTATACAACTATTAAACTACTTTTCTACATAGCTTCCGAAATTTTGTAGGCATTTGTCATAGCGTGGCAGAAGTTTTGGTATGCCTTCTTCATAGAAGGTTGCCGCCTGTGTATTCATCCATGTGGTAACAAGTTCTTTCAGCTCGTCATCATCGCTGAAGTGTTTACCACCATGGACAGGTTTTAGGTGTAAGAAGAAAGCCACTAGGAGCGAGCCTGTACGGAGGATGATCAAACACGTCCCAGAGAAATTCCCGTAAGAGTTGTTTGGTCACATTCGCCTTATGAGGTCGGGCGGTAACGTGAAGGGAAGAAGAAGAAGAAGACTCCTTTCATCTCTTCTTACACCTAAAATCTGTCCTTGGTGGTCAACACTTCAAAGATGATGAGCTGAAAGAACATGTTTGCCACGTGAAGAAGGCACACAAAAACTTGTCCCACGCTATGACAAGTGCCTACAAAATTTCAGAAGTTATGTAGAAAAGTAGTTTAACAGTTGTAGATTTTTATACAATAAATATTTTATTTTTTTATCTGTAAACATTTGGTTTATATAAGCAAACGGAACGTACTTTGTGGACATACCTCATATTAGCTAAATGGGTGGCTGATGGTCTAACACAGTCAAGACAGTTCACTGAAATACTACTATATTTAATGGAATGTTCTATACAGATGATCAGCTGACGCCAATCCTTCATCGATTACCCCGACATACTTTATTGCATATTGACACCACCATGACGTTTTGTTTAAACAGACGTGAACTGCTCTGTTGATCGAATTACCAGACTTTCAGTATTCGTCGAATTTTCGATAATATGGAGCACTGCATTTAGAAAAACTACATTGTGCCTAGTGCAACACTGCAACATTCTAATATGTCAGCATACACTTACTGTGAGAGGTAAACAGTTTAGTACTATGCCACAGAACCAATATAAGGCACTGTTATTATTATTACTATTTCTCATCTCAACGATAGAAGTGTTTTCAGAAGTTTGTGCCAGACAGCCAATTATACACCTCAGTCATAACTTTATGAACACAAACTAACAATGAATTTACATCGTTCCGGAGTACAGACTAAAAAAATTAATTTCACTTTATGTATGAAAAACTTTATGAATATTCAGCATTTTCGACAATGACTCCTACTTCAATTTGACATCTTGGCTATGAGAACTGAGTTTATTGACAGAGCGATCCAACAAGGATTCTGTATTTGCTGACCTAGATCCGGAACCCTAAAAACCTATGATATACACAGGTTCCTCTCTAACAACTGTTACAAAGCACGGGCATATAAGCTAGTTGAAAATAAGATCATTGTTCCTAATGTTCTCAAAAATAAAGTCTTTCTGTGCTGATAATGTTACTATTGTCAATTCCCATGGACATTGCTAGGTTTTTTTCTCACAATGTATGATAATGTTAACGTTGATGGAGAAACAAAGTACAGATCACATGGCCCCTGAGTGGAGAATGTTGGGAGCTGAAGCTTGCATTCAACTTGTAGCACATTGACTGTTCAGAACAAGCCCTGCCTCTTTCTCCCAGTGCAGCCACCTTACAGCCTATAGCTTACAGGTTTTAAAAGAAACAATATGTAATGAGTTAAAGCATCACAGAAGGAACACAAAATTAAGAATCACTTTAATGTTTGATTAATAGAAAACTGGAACTCTTATGTACAAAATATTAATATTTTAAGGGACATATTAAGTGGGTGCAGCAATGCTTTCTGCCTATTTTTATTCTCGTAAATGAAAAACAATAAGAAGTAACATTCCTCTAACCACTTTCAAGAACAGCATTCCGTTTTCTAAAAGAAGTCGTTGGAATATGTGGACTTAAAGTGGAAGACAATGATCAGTACCAAGCACAAATCAACACTACATTGACGATGTCTACAGTGTACAATGCTGTTACGAGGTACGGTTGGTAGAGAACAAACATTCCGTAGCACGACCTCAGCCGACTTCTGCCAGTCACAGTGGGGCCATCAAAAAGTGCGTGACCTGTATTGCCCTTCTGTGTAAGACCTAAGGGGATAGTTGGAACACATCAGTGCCAACATTGCCCCATTCGAAACTGTATAAAGTTTAAAATTATTGAAGATGAGTAAGCCAAAGTCCAATAAATGTTACAATCAACTAATTAAATAATTAAAATTATCCTAATTTCAGATATTACACACATTAACATAAAAAATAAAAATTACTGTGCTTGTGTTGAACTCTACACACTTAAGCATATGTCCACAGACTGAAAAAGAATTTTACTTTGTAAAATGAAGAAAGCTAGATAAAATTCCTATTGCTTTGTCCAGCTCAGTAATAAATACAGTAAAACTTCCCTAACTGACACTTTCCAATAGCGGACTCCTGTCAATAGTGGACATTTTAAAATTCCCCTGCAAAACATTAGCCCTTATGCTAAAATTATTTCGAATACGGACACACTCAACAACGGGCACGGACACCGTAATATGTTCCCCAACAACAATCAAAACTTCCAAATAACAGACAGCATGAAAGAATCAGTGCACTTGTGCGTGTCAAAAGTCTGAGTGTCATCAATTCAAACATGTTGATTGAAGATTTAGCGTGTTTCTTGGAAGTACAGTACATACAGTATTGGTTCATGCAGTGCAGAAACCGACAATAAGAGTGCGGCGCCAAACACTTTTCGCCTGTTGTTGGTACATCAGACAAAGCCAAGCGTACAATAGTTTATGCACTGTTGTCTTGCAGTGTGGGCTTGGGTAGGACAGGGGAGACGGGATAGGTGTATCGAATGTTTTCATTCGATGGCTGCCACAGCCTGGTTTCAAAAGTCAAAAGCTTTGTCTAATTCATCTTGAGTGTTTTCTTGTCGTTCGTCTGTGTGTTTACAATTTGAAGTTTCGTGCTCGGGCTACATGCTTTAATTCCCAGTGATATAAGTGACCAAAAACCAAAAAAGACTAATTAGACTGCCGGTAAAAGAAAAAAAGGAAAACACTGACTATGGGCGCGAAACGAAAAAAGAATGTGATCTAGTTGTAACGAAAGCATCGCACTTGCAGAAAATAATTGTTGGTGAGCCACCCGCGAAATTTGCTGCGGATTTGAAGATCAGTATGAGTGCGATTACTGATTGAAAAACAAATTGATCAGAAATTTAAACATTTTGTTCCATTCAAGTGTCAAGCAGCGCCATAAAATCTCAAAAAGAATGAAAAAAGGTTCACATCCTCAGAAGAGGTTTTACTTTTGTGGCATGAACAAATAAGAGCCAAAGGCGTGCTAGTTAAGATACTCTACTTCTTCCAAAAGTGATGACTTTTTATGAGCTCATTGAAGGAAAGGAGTAAGAATTCCTCAGATATGATGGTTGGCTGGATCGGTTCAAGAAGCGATGTTACATTCGCATGTTTTGCGATCATACTTGACGCAATTTGGTGTTTCATGCGTGAAAACATAAGACTTTGGTTTTATCCGACATTTTCGTTATCCGGACCGACCACCATGACGATTATTTAGTTTAAACGGTCATTTACTGTTTTGTATTTTATCCTTTCTTAACAGCGGACACTTCTTAAAAGTGGACATTTTTATTTTCCTTATTGGTGTCCATTATTCGGAAGTTTTACTGTAATATAATGCCACTTTAGAGTTAATAGCTAAAAAAATTATCGTTGTCTCTTTACTCTCAACACCCTTTGTTCATTGTTTTGACTGCTGATTTAACTCTTGTGTGTAATGAAGGATCTAGGTTTCATCAACATCACAAATCTGTGCAACTGTCTTGTGATTGTGATTAAATAACACCAGACATTGTGCTCAAATGTTGTGCTGAATGTGCTATTGGTTGACTGTGAGCAACCTTGGCATCCACATTCACACACAGCTTCTCTGATCAGGATATTGTGCACTAAATCAGCTGAGATGCGTACAGTCTCAGAAATTTTTAATTGGAAGTCTTGCATTACTATATCATTGATTTTGCCAATGTTTTCAGTTTGTGATATCAACTAGATGGCCTGTGTACTACTACTTCTCCTGTGCTTGTCTGAACGTGTTTAAATTAACAAATCCTAAAGTAAATGGTCCTTAATCATGATGCAGAATCCACATGATCATCTGTTCAGCAGACCAAAACTTCAAATGAAAATGTTCAATAACAGCAGTGTCAATCCACTTCAAATCACCTGGGCAATGTTGCTCATTGTTTTTTATTTTCCTGATTTTTATCACCAGATCTCTATATGCTGACAGACACAAAACATTGCTTGAAAATATTTATAAAGCCATGTACCCGTCTCCACATCAGTCAACACCGCATGCCAGATTCTACCCTCATGACTGTTTGGTCGAGCAAGCTCCCACTCGCAGTCCAGACTGCCCTCACAGATAACATTCTCTACACTCCGAGCGAACGCATCTGCAGCGCTGACAGGCTGTAAGATGCCTACCTGTGCAAGGCACACGAGCTGCAAGCTTCATTCAAGACTATCATGGTAGCACACACCCAGGCATCCACGTCCGCATGCACGCAGGCCGGGTAATTGCTTCGGCATCTCTGCTATGACCACCAACGCTCCCTGCAAGCAGCTCCTCCGACACCGAGAATGGACCTCCTCCGCTCATTCACTTCCCACGAGAGAAAGCTTCGTATTACCCTTACTGCTACTTCCACAGTCCTTTGGGTGACACGGCAAGGAAGTGTCATTCACTGTGTCACTACCCAAACGCCAAGCACATGATGGTTTAGGCGCTGCCTCCTGCTCTGACATACATGGGCACCTGCACGTGTTTCATTCTGTTTGTGACATTTCTGTGTCGTATGGTCGTTTGTACCTATGTGACTGTGCTTCGAATGCTCGTTTCCTTATTGATACTGGAGCTGATGTATCCTTATTACCGATTCCAATGGCTACCGGCTCTCTAAGCCCTCACAGTGGTACACTTTGTGCTGTCAATGCCACTCAGTTGGTGTGTGCAGGTCGAATGACTTTTACTGTTTGCTTGTCACCAAAATGTAAACTCTCATGAAACTTTTTGGTACCAGACGTGTCAGAACCGATTTTAGGCATGGATTTCCTAACTTGTCATAAACTTTCCCCCGATATTGTGTGACACTGAGTGTTTCATCCCCCCCTCCCACACACACACACACACACACACACACACACACACACACACACACACACACAGGTAATTTTCATATGCTCCATCAAGCTGACTTTTTCTCTGTTAAAGCACAGACCACCTATGAATCAGACAATCTAAATTTCGACACTCTGTTTTCAAAGTTGTGACGTAAACGTGATCAGGTGATCAAACTCTGCCAAAGAAAGAGCAAGTGCTGCGACAACCCTATTCGAATCACTCCTGTCAAAGTGGTCGGGCAAACGGGGATGTGCACTCCATCTGCGTCGCAAGAATGAGGACATCACCCACCGCCTTGCAGACATGGAACCACAGCTGACGTCCACTCTGTACCAACTGTCGTCTCTGCAGTCGTTTCAGAAGGACTATCATTTTAAGGTTAATACGAGTGTTACCTCAACAATAGTCCCAGTGCCGTTGCACCTGCACACAGTGTTAACAGTGTGTGTGACAGTTCTCCCCATCCAGGCTGCTTGAATGTGGATGTTTGCAAACAGAACTCTCTTTCCATGCCAACTCATTGGCAGGACGCTAGGCCTGCACGATGTCCCACTCTGGTTGACACCTCTAACTCTTCCTCTTTTTCTCGCATCCTGCAACCATCGCTTGTTTATGCTCCACTAGTCGAGCAGCCTGAAACTGCGACACACGGGCCTCCGCCAGCTAACGGCCAGCCGTGGAGCTTTCATGTGATGCCAATTTGTTCCACAGCACCTATGGGACCCCCAATTAAACCTGTGGCCAGAACTGTACTTTCCCTGGCACCTCAGCTCACTCCGTTGGCCAGGGGCGCTGCTGAGCCCCCTCCTCCTTGGAGACTCCACGTGACTCATGCCGAGCTGCCCCCCCCCCCCCTCTCCAGGTGCCTGTCCATCCTGTCGCAACAAACAGCAACCGAACATGTAAGTAAAGCTTTCCAGCCACTTCTCACGGTGTCTCAGTGGTCACAACAGCACGGTTCACAAACTCTGTCTTGTTGATCAGCCTCCCATCTCTAGCAAACTGCAGCATCTTAGCCTGGAGAAATTGGCGACTGCCGGAGAACAAAATGCAGACCTTTTCAAGTCTGGTGTCATTGAGCCCTCATCCAGTAGCTGGTTGTGTCCCATTCATTTGGTATCCAAGCAATATGGCTCTTGTCGAATGAGCGGCGATTACCGCAGGCTCAATGCTCGCACACTGACAGACAATTATCCTACTCCAAACATTGCAGACTTCAAGCAAACCCTGGCAGTCGCGAAAGTGTTCTCGATTGTAGACTGCATGCATGCTTACCACCAGATTCCTATGGTTCCTGTGGACATTGAAAATACTGCTATTACTACTCACATAGATTTATTCCACTACACGTTCATGCCTTTCAGCCTTAAAAACACCACTCAGACTTGGCAACATATTATTCATGAGACTTTATTTCCCCTGAAGTTTTGTTTTGCATACCTTGACAACATAATAGTATCCAGTAATTCAGTTGCAGAGAATAAGAAACATTTACAAATCCCTTTTGATACCTTGGCTGCAGCCGACATCAAACTTAACGACAGCAAACATCAACTACATCAACGTTCAGTGCTTTTCCTCAATTTCACAGTTTTTGCTGATGGGATAACCCCCCCCCTCCCCCATTCTCCCGAAAAGATTGATTACATCAGGAACCTGCCGCCTCCTTCAACATTCAAAGAATTATGTTATTTCCTTGGCACCATTAATTATTAAAGACGACACCTGCTGCTGCTAAGCCTGCTCACAGACGCCTTGGCTGACAAACACACCTCTGGTGATTGACCTGGTCCCTGGACGGATGCTGTATTCTCTGCTCTCAAAGACCTAGTCGCTCGAGCTGTCACTATAGCTCACCCGCATCCTGAATCTGTACTTTTTATTATCACAGATATGAGTGATACCGCCATCGGCGCAGTTCTCAGCCAATCCCTCAACCATGTCACATCTTCTCTGCAATTATTCTCGAAAGAAAAAATCTCAATACTGCTCAAAAGAAATACTCTTTATTTGACTGAGAACTCTTGATCATCTTCTTCTTCTTCTTCTTCTTCGTAGCCTTGTCCCACGTCAAGTAGGGTCGGTGTTTCTGGATCCTTCTCCTCCATAATACACTATTCACTGCTTCTTCCATCCTTTCTCCCTTAGGTCCCCCACTATCTTATCCTTCCACCTCATCTTCAGTCTTCCTCTCCTTCTCACTCCTTCAATCTTTATATTTTCAACTCTATTTCCGATATACTCTTTCCCTTTTTTCTGCAAGTGTCCATACTACCTTAGTCTACTCTCTTGTATCTTTTTCCCCATGGGTACCACTTTCACAACTCCTCTAACAAATTCATTTCTAATTCTGTCCTTTCTTGTTACACCACACATCCACCTCAGCATCCTCATTTCTGCTAGTTCCATCTTCCTTTCCTGGACTACTGTGATTGGCCATGTCTCTGCCCCATACATCATAGCAGGCCTTACCACCAACTTTTACACTTTCCCTTTCAACCCATTGCTCACCTTCTTGTCACGCAACACTCCGCTCATTTTCCTCCAGTTGACCCAACCACAGTTTATTCGGTGCTGTACATCGCTTTTAAGTCCTCCATCCCTCTGTATGTATGACCCCAGGTATTTAAATTTACAGACCAATTTCAGTTCCTCCTCCTGGATCTTGCAAGACCTTATCTGCCCATCCTTCAGTGTTAAATATTCCGATTTTGTCCTGCTAATTTTCATCCCTCTTTCTTCTAGTGCCTTCCTCCAATTCTCCAGCTTTTCATCATCTGCAAACATCATTTTCCATGGTGCTTCCTTTTTCACATCTTTCACCAGCCCATCCATAATCAGGACAAAGAGGTAAGGGCTAAGTGCAGACCCTAGGTGTAACTCCACTTTTACTTGGAACTCCTTTGTCACGCCCACACTGCTTCTCACCTGTGTCATTGCTCCTCTGTATATTTCCTTCACTAATCTCACATACTTCTCTGGCACACACTGCTCTCTCATGCTTCTTCATATTTAGTCCCTTGGGACTCTGTCATAAGCTTTCTCCAAGTCAATGAATGCCATATGTAAATTGGCTTGCATCTCCTGGTGTCTCTCCATTATCTGCCTTAAAGCATGTATTGCATCAGTCGTTCCTCTTCCAGGCATGAACCCAAACTGTTCTTCACACACCACAGTCTCCTTGCGAACTCTTGCCTCTATAACTCTTTCCCAAATTTCCACTGTGTGTGCCATCAGTTTCATACCTCCACAGTTACTGCAGTCCTGCACATCACCTTTCCCCTTAAATATTGGGATAGTACACTAGTTCTCCACTCATCTGGCATCTCCTCCTGTCGCCAAATATTCTTCATAAAATCCCAAAGGAGTCCAATTCCTTTTTTACTGAGACACTTCCATACCTTATCAGGGATCTGGTCCGGGCCAACTGCCTTCCCATTTTTCATCTTTTCAACTGCCCATTCAACTTCCTCTCTACTTATATCCATCGTTAATCCTTTGTTAGCCTCTCCTACCTCAGTTTTAACTCTTACATTTCCTTCATTCAACAATTTCTCAAAATAATTCGTCCACATTTGGATTATTTTCCCATGATCATGCAGAATTATTCCGGTTTCATCTTTTATTTGTTTGATTGCTGTTAGATCCTTACAAGTTTTCCTGTAGGTATCAGTTGTCTCACATCCTGATTTTTTCTAGTTGCTCGTATGCCTCCCTTCCTAATTCAGCTTTAGCCTTAGTCACAGTTCTTTTTGCCTCTTTCTTGGCTCTTTTGTATCCTTCCTTGCCCTCAACACTTCCAGACATATCCCACTTCCTCTTCATTCCACCACTATGCTTCCTTATCTTTTGGCACCCCTCTCCCAGATGTTAATCCAAGCACTTCCTCCCCGGTCTTCTTGGCCATCTATGAGGCCAATAAACATTTCCACTCTGCCACAGACGGCCGTTCTTTTATAAGTTCTCACCGACCACAAGCCTCTTGAAGCTGCTGTCACTAACCCTCCAGTACACCCATCCTCCTCATCGGTTCCACTATATTGACTCCATTTCTCAATTCACCACCGAAGTCCGCTACATCAAGGACATGGAAAATGTTGTTGCCAATTTTCTCTTATGCATTGATGCAATTTTGTCTCTCTTAGATATCTCTCAGCTCACCACTCTTTAAGAGGCTGATGACGACACCACCCAGCTCATTCAGGACTCTTTCCTTCTTTATGACCTAACCACACAACCTTCCCTGGTGTACCAGGCGAGGTTTAGTGCAATGAATCTGCGTGCACTTTCCGCCCCTACATTCCTCGCCGCCTCAGGTGCAAAATCTTTAATAAACTGCACAGTCTTGCTCACCCTGGGGTAAAGGCCTCCACCAAGTTAGTCACGGACCAGTTCGTCTGGTGAGACATGAGGTGCAATTGCCAAGCCTGGGCTCACGTCTGTGTTCCCTGCCAAAAAGGCAAAATTCATAAACACACCTCCCCTCCTCCACAGGGCTCTTTCACTGTCCCTGCTGGCCACTTCCAGCATGTTCATATTGATCTTGTCGACCCCCTTCCCGCGATCAACAGTTCCAAACATCACTGCAGAAACTGTCACAGGTGCTTTCGTGCTCTCTTGGATCTCCTGTACCGGCTGTCATCACCACGGACCAGTGCTGACAGTTCGAATCTGCTCTATTTCAAAAACTGTGGAACTTGTTTGAAATTAAACACATCCATACCTCAAGATAACGGTTTAGTCGAGCAATGGCACTGCACTCAAAGTGGTCCTCGTGCGCCATGATACACTGTGGTTAGAAGTCCTCCCCTTGGTCCTCCTTGGTCTTCACTCCATCTACAAAGCAGACCTGAAGGGCACCGTCGCAGAGTTTGTCCATGAGTTTGTCTATGGACAAACTCTGTTCCTTCTTTGCGAAACTGTCCACCCCCCCCCCCCTCCTGACAATGTGCACACATCTTTCACCATGACAACAATGTCCGTCACCTTCCTCAGCCCCCGTATTCTGGCCCTCACCATTTATGTGAACAATGCACCTGTCACTGTATCAATTAATATGGTCAAACCCGCATACATCGACACCCTTTCTTCTCCTCATCTGTTAGACTCTGCCACCTCACACCATCAGTCTCTCACTCCGCCCCTCCTGTTGCCTCTATGTCTCCATCTCTCCATATCTCTCTCTCTCTCTCTCTCTCTCTCTCTCTCTCCCTCTCTCTCTCTCCCTCCCTCCCCCATCCATCACCTTTCCACAGTTTCTCATTCTCCCCTCTTACCCTAGTTGTGCCTGTCCCCCTCCTCTTGCCACAGACATCTATCATTCTTTGTGATCTCTAAGCTTTTATTCTCTGCCCGACTTCCCCACTTTCTGCCAACGAGTGGCAGCTGCCGACACACATCCCCCTTCCTGCCACCGTCTTCTCACGTGCAGTTTGCGCCTCCCTGCTGCCTCCCACAGGTGCGCTTATCACTCCACTGGGTTCCGCCCATCTGTAAACAAGCCCAGCCTCAACTGCCCACTGCCCTTGACATCTCGCCGACGCAACAGCGACCCGCTATCGCTCACACACACACACACACACACACACACACACACACACACACACAAACACACACACACACACACAAACACAAACACACATCTCTACCTCATCATCACACGGATGCAGAGGCAAGCGTCGCCCGGCGCCTTTGTCTCCCCAACCCTCCCTCAAAATGTACTCCGCACACGGGGGAAGAGGGGGGGCTGTGTGGCGACTGCTCAACCTTCGCCTCAATAAGTGTGTGTGAATTGTCTTTCCAAATGGCATCTTTGGGGAGGGTACAACTTCTCTGTGCCCGCCAGCCAATTTTGCATTCAGTTCAGCACTAGTTGTTGCAGTGTGCACAATAAAGAGTATAGATCAAGTACATGTTGTTATTATTGGGGCTCCAACCCGATATTTAACCCATAAGCTCATAATCTAAACAGAAAATGTGCAAAGTGAGTATGATATAACGAAAATGAAAGAGAAATTCAAAGTTTCTGGTAATGATAATAAATAAAATTAGACTCTTGCCAGAATCAAGGTGTATTTATTTATTTATTTATTTATTTATTTAAATCGAGAAATTTGATACATTTGAAGTTAACTACGTAGCTACTAAACGGTCAAGGTATAATTCCACATCTTTCAAAAACACAAGGTGGTAACAAAATACCTTACGTAGTAGTTATTAACTGTGTTAAAATCATTTTACAAGGACGATGAAAATATTCGCATATGTCCTGGTAAAAGAGGTGTGTGTGTGTGTGTGTGTGTGTGTGTGTGTGTGTGTGGTGTGTGTGTGTGTGTGTGTTTGTTAAATGTGTTTAACAATGTTAAAGTGCAGAATGGTTAATTAATCGATTAATGATGAAAATTCTCCTCAGAGATGATAAATATTGTTGAAACGAGATAGAATGGCTGGCCAGAACTTACCATTGTGCTGTACCGCCGATAGTAACACAAAATGAAAAAACAGAAAAAAGGGGAAAAAGGGACAAGCTTTCGGAACAGAGTTCCTTCGTCAGGTGGGAGAGAAGGGAAGAATAACGGATGGGAACAGAAGGGAAAGGTGGTTCACGACCTAGGTCATGTTTCGGGAGTGTGGACGTCAGAGATACTGCATGTATGTACTGAGCCAAGCCAGAGAGGATAAATATAACCAAAGGGGAAAGATCAAGTAGTAAAGAGAAGAGAAGAGAGTGAAATTAATGATGCTGAGGGGTGTAGGAGGGGCGGGGGGGGGGGGGGGGGTTGGTGTCTAAAACGTTTTTCATGAACAGGGAAATATGGATGCACACACACACACACACACACACACACACACACACACACACACACACACACATGGAGGGAGATAGAATGACAGGGAGAGAGGGAGAGAGAGAGAGAGAGAGGGGGGGGTAAGGAACGGATAATGAATAGGTGAGCTGAGGATGGAGGAAGGGGAGGGGTTAGCGTAGATTTAGGCCAGGGTGGTGGCGGGAGGAGTGGATATGTTGGAGGGCAATGGTTAATTATTCTCTCATTGAAGATCTCCACACCTTGATAAACAGAAACACCAGATCACAAAACTCACCATACTGTGTTTTACAGACCAAGTGGTGCATTCTTTTGTGTTATGCATTTGCAAGCATCATCAAAACACAAATCTTGTGAATAGAAGGAACAAAGCTCAATGCAAACTATAAAGACCTGGTAGCTTTCACGGTATGTGATACTGATGATGAAAAATGTATGCTTGACACCTGTGCAGAATGTCCTGAACCAGATAACCTAACAGATATCTTAAAAAAAGGAAATAGACATCTTACCTGACAAAGTAATTTCCAAATAGTGGGTATCTCATTATACAGGTAATGCCAAATGAAGGTTTTTACATTCTCTTGTTGAAATTCATCTGCTTTAGCATTGTATAAGGAGTCAGTACAAAAATAAGAAAAACAATGTCTGCTATCACAAAAATTATTTTGGTTTACTGTTTTAGCAGTGTGGTACTATTACATTGAAACAATGCTTATAACAGAAAAGGCAGAACAACAAAACGAGACACTCCAGGAGTTTCCCTTCGATGACCTTACACAGAGCAGATCTTGACTCCACAAAATGTGTTCAAATACTGTTGACAAGATATCACTGGAGTTAATATCCCAGTATATAGAGGATCCAAAAAGTGCCTAAGCTAACATTAATTGGATCAAAAGATTTTTTTCTAGGATCATTTGGCATGGTGTTGGTATGCCAACTCTAAGTTTTTGACCTCGAAAGTGCAGGGAACAACTTTTGGTGGCTGAAAAACCTCAAAATTTTCGGACTTTTTCTGGTTTCTTGCTTATAACTCGAAAACTGTCAAAATGTAGGAAAAACCTGATCAGCAGAGGTATAAAGATGACAAAATTCTGTGGTGATTAAAAGAATAAAATTGAAAATCGATCAAACAGTTTGATTTTTCCGGCATTTCAGAAACAGCCATTTTTTCCAACTTTGCCAAAATCTGTGATTCTCCAATTTTAAATGTGGCGTAATGTTCCGGAATCAAATGTTATCAATACCGCATTACTTTAAAGTTGTAGATCATCAAGCCATGTATTTAAACAGCCCATTTTTTACCAATTTGGGCAGATTTTGAATTTTTTATTTTATTTTTAGCCATAAACTAGAGTATAAAGAAACCTTAAATTCACACTTTGGTTTTAGCAATTTTGTAATGTTTTTTTAGTAGAGGACTCAATTCTAAATTTATTCTGATGATATTTTATGTCATCTGTATGCACTTTACATGGGTTTTAAGGAGTTTTATGAAAATGTGAAAATCAAAATTTATTATATGCCTAAAATTTAATGTCTGCATTATTCATCTTATATCCGATGGAGTTGAAGATGCCTTGAACACCATACAGCTTCCCTCAATGCTGGGGTACTAACGATGAGACTACACAGTCTGATTGTAGCATGCCCGAATGTCGTGGAGGTTGTGTCACATCCAAAAAAGGCATGAGAGAGCAGGAGGTGTTTCTTATCCAACTGGTATGATGAGGCTGTGTAGTAAGAGTCAGCATGTCCCTTCTTTCCTGGCTTCAGTAGGTAGACGTTGTAGGTGGCATTGCTGGGCGCCCCACATAGGATGACTAGAACGTTAATATCCTCACTGACCACAAGCACAATGTCGAATCTGGGTGACTGAGAACAAGCTGTTGTCTAATAAGTAAACCAGCATCCTCTGCTACCCCCAATACTCAAATGGAAGATTCTTCCAGATATTTTATCAACATTTGAATAAGGCGACACACTTATTCTTTTCATTTCCCAATAACTTCTGGGAAACAGCTGGTATTGTACTCTCATAAAACATTACATCGGTTGAAGTCTTCATTTTAAAATGTCGAGCTCTTTCTGAACTCAGTGCCGCGCTGATTCACCTGAGTCGGGTATCCATCGAGCACAACTATCACTGTGAATCCATAGTGCCAGCAGACAAAGCTGACATATTTTGTAATCCTGTGGGAACATCATCTGGCTTGAAAGCCTTGTACAACAGTGACTTGGTTTCCTTTCATAATCCATCTTTTTTGAACAATGGTAATAGATAAGGTGCCAGTTTATAGGTAAAAAGTGCTTCAGATCTTCATCTGACTGTATAGTGAAGGCGATGGAGGCGCTTTCAGAGGGCAGGTTGGTAGAGATGCAGAGGGAGGAATGCTGCCGGTGGTGGGTATGTTCGCTACCTACTTCCTGACTAACTTTCCTCCTGTCGGCGCCATCCCCCCCCCCCCCCCGCCCGCTCCCCTTGCCCCACTCATACCCCTGCTCACGTCAACAGGTCCTACTAAGGTTTCTCGTCTGTATATCATTGTGCCTTCGGTCTCATTAAGGCGCAATGGGCACAAGAGTGGAACCGGCTACCTTCTCATCCCTGTAAACTATAAATACTCGACAGAAATCATCAAAAAATTAATTTTTTAAGTTTTCTCAAAATTTCCTTAAAACCAATTTAAAGTGCATACAGATGACATTAAATAGCCTCAGAATAAATTAGAATTAAGTCCTCTACTAAAAAATATTGAAAAATTACTAAAACCAAAGTATGAATTTAAGGTTCTCTCTATATTGTAGTTCAGGGAAACAGTCCTGTTCGGAAAAATATTTAAAAAACTTAAAGAAAATTGGAGTTACCAGGCGAGAAGGCACTGGTTCGTTGATACAAAAATAAATAAAAACAAACACATACACAAAACTGAGCTTTCACAGAGTGATGCTTTTGTATTCTTATTGGGCCATTTACTGCAAACAATGACATGGGGTATGGGGAAAGTTGCTCTAGCAATACACAAGTTATTTACTGGAGAACCATCAAGAGTTTGTTGACCTTCAACATCAATGTGAAAATAGATTAGGTAATCCTGATTGAAAACAGGGTCCGGACATGGCGGAAGGTAACAAAAAAATGTCTACATTCACATGTTGTGCGATAGACCCAAAATGGATCTCATAATTGAACGTGGACAAGTCAGAGCCTAATGTTGGATATGGTGTGAGCCTTAGCTGACAATGATGTAGAGGGAAGGAATAAGGAAATTAATTGTTTAGTACAGTAAAAAGATATGAAACTTCTTCAAGGCATACACAATTGCTTAAACCTTATTTTTCAATCTGTGAGTATCTGCTCTGCCAGTCATAAGCCACAGACATAAGCAATAGGTGTGTCTGAACAGTCAACATATCGGGGCTAGTAAGACTAATTGTTGAAAAGTTAACTAAAGATGGGGCAGAGTGTAATATACACTTGAGAGTTGAAAATCTGTGCTCACACATCAGCGACCAGGAAAACGAGGCACTCTTGTTGAGCAGTGTGTGCCAGGGTCATGTGATTAATGTCGAGTCTGGGAGAAATTTTGCCTAGAAAAGCTTGGAGTTCCTTGCATTACATAGACCGTGTCAGAGACAGAACAAATATAACAAACATTCCTCAGTGGAAACACCTGCAACCAAAGATATCATGCAAATAATTTTCACACCCTGGGATCGACACAGTAAGGAATCACTGAAGTGTAATCATAGGGATTGCTACACTGAAAAGCAACCGTAGATGCTGATAGATGCCAAAAGGCATATTAATGAGAAGCAGGCATTGCAAAATCTTGTCTAAAGAAAACTGCAATATGCCTCTGATGAATAAATTTTAGAAAAATACTGGCCTCTTGCTAATTACTTAAAAAAATAGAAAACGGATGACTTACCCAAAGGACAGGCTCGTCGACAGACATAAATAAAATCACACACAAACACACATACAAGCTTTCGCAACCGTTGGTCGCTTCTTCAGGAAAAGAGGAAGAAAGGAGGGGAGAAAGGGAAGGATATGGGTTTTAAGGAAGTGGAAAAGGAGTCATTCCAATCCCAGGAGTGGAAGGACGTGCCTTAGGGGAAAAAAAGGAAAGTAAACAAATACACACACACACACACACACACACACACACACACACATATCCAAACACAAACACACCTAGACAGACATTTGTAAAAAGCAAAGAAGTTGGACAGAGATACCACTTGAGGCAGACACTCTGTCCACAGAACCGAGGCATAGATGCTAAAGATGGTGGGCGGGAATTTGAATTTAGCCAAGGTTGAGACCAGGTGGGCAACGGGAAGAGAGAATAAGCTGAAGGGCAAGTTCCCATCTCCGGAGTTCTGAAAGGTTGGTGTCGGTGGGAAGTATCCAGATAACCCGGACGGGTGCTGGCCGTGCACCAAGGCATGTTTAGCCACAGGGTGATCTTCATTACCAACAAACACTGTCTGCCTGTGACCGTTCCTGCGAATGGACAGTTTGTTGCTGGTCATTCCCACATAGAACACTTCACAGTGCAGGCATGTCAGTTGGTAAATCACGTGGGTGCTATCACAAGTAGCTCTGCCCTTGATGGTGTACACCTTGCGTGTCACTGGACTGGAGTAAGTGGTGGTGGAAGGGTGCAACTCTTGCAAACGTTGAGGCAGAAAATTCAGAAAGAGCTGCAGAAGCATCAGGATTTATTGCAAAGTTAAACTTTTGTTTTTCATTTATGTCTATTCACATGTTTGCTATGAAAGCGCAAACCACTTCTGATTTTCCTAGGGGCGAAGACTGATATTGTTGCTGCAATCAACTTAGTAGAAGCTACACAGGACCATTTCAAACAAATGTGCGGGCATCAGACTCAGGTTTCACACATCTATGGAAAGAAAGTGTAGATGTGGTAACAAAAATAAGTACTGATATTCCCACAGATTCCTCTTCTCTTGGTAGAATTCAAACGTTGCCAAAAGATCTTAGGCAATATGTTTGTGATTTGCTGAATAACGACAGTCTTGATCCTGCACCAACAACTGATTTCCAAGTTACTTAAGGAATTCAATATCTGATAAATGCCTAAGTTATTTGTCTAATCTTGCAATAGAAAGGAATGTTACGGAGTCGATTGACTAGCAAAGAGCGGTTGATTATTTCACCAACAGTTACAACAGAAGGATTGCTCTGTTTTGAAGGTAAGTATACACCTTTTTGTTATTTTGTATTTTACAGTTCTTTGCTTTCTTCTCAGTGGTATCATGTTTTCTGTTTTCCAAGTGAACATGACTGAATGTACTCTCGAAATTTGTTTTCAGGTATAATTCGTTCTCGTTATATGTCAGGAAATGGGTGTCATTCGTATTGGTAAGTTACCTTCGTAGATTTTGCTGTTAGGAGGGTATAAAAAAAAGGTAAAGCAGTCAACAATCCGAAGATTTCTTTGAACACCACAGTGCTTTACTAGGCATAGTCCTGTTTGGAGGTGGTACGCCGTTGCCTTCCTCCGACTTTCAAACTTAATTACCCAGTCAGAGGGGGACCTACAGTTTAACATGGGTTCCAAATCACGGTGCTACTCAGTATTTTTCACATGAGCAATACTGCCAGAGGTGAAAGAAGTGGAAAGTGACGGAAAAATCATAGGACCTACTGGGGATCGAAACCGCGACCTTTAGATTCGTAGTCTGGCACTCTACCACTATGCAACTGAGGCGAGCTTCTGCATACAGATGTACTTCAGTTTCCAATACAAGAGTGGAATTCGCGCCCCCCCCCCCCCCCCCCCCGCTCCCAATATCTGCTGGTTGCTAGAGTGTGTATATTGAAAAATATAGTCTATTTATATACCCTGAAGTTTCTGACACAGGAAGCTTTTCAGTATTTTACTGTTTGTTGAGTTTGAATGTGTCAGAAAATATATTTCTGTATGTAGGTGTGATGTGGCCCTTTCATACAGTATTTTTTTCCCTTGTTATTTTGTACTGTTTATATTGTTCCAATTTTAAAGCTTCTCTCTCTCTCTCTCTCTCTCTCTCTCTCTCTCTCTCTCTTTCCCCCCCCCCCCTCCTTGTTGCTTTTCCAATAGTTTAAAATGTTGTTCCATTTATCTGATGCAAGGTGCACTAGATGCCAGCAGGCGAGTGCTCTGTTGCCTGGCGAATCAGGTGCCGTGTCGCTCGTTTACTGCCGCTGCAGTACTGAATTAAAAATATGTCAAAACAAATTTTGTACTCATCCATGTTACTCCAAGAGATGCTGGAACTGTCTGCCATTGTTTTCCCATACATTTATGGCATGACTCAAGAACTTATTTATCAAACGATGTAAATCTCTTTGGGAAAATGAATTAACTGACACGCGGATGTTATCATTGGCTTCCTGTAACATATGCGGATTTGTAGTGTACACATTATCCTTTAATGCTTCCCACAAATAGACATCACACGTCGTTGAATTGTGACTTTGAACAGGCCAGATACTGTTGCTAATGATGCCATCATGGAACAGTTCACGAATTGCATGGCTGTATGATCCCTAGCTGAATCCTACTGAAAAAACATATACCTTAGATCTCTTTCACTAAGTTAATTAAAAATGTTTGTAAAATTTTCTGCACCTATTTTTCATTGTTTACTATGTCATTAAAAACCAGAAATATTATTTTTTAATTTTATTATTTTTTATTGTTTATTGTCTGGTCCTCAAAAGTGAAGAAGTTGTGGGTTAGGATGAAGCTGGATAGGGTAATAAGGAAAGAGGTTTTGGGTACGGTTGCAGATGGTCGGCGTGAAAGGAAATACTCCATCGCAGCGAGGATTTTTACATTTTTTATCTTTATTCTTATTTGATTACATACTTCATTTACTGCTGTCAACATTGCATCTTTTCTATAAAATCCACCACTTACCCACATTTCAAAACTTCGGTCTCCATATCACCTAGAAAATAATTATTTTTGGCATATCCTACCAACTTCGCGATTATTTACTACTCCAGTTTTTCCACATTTCCAATCATTTTCCATCAGCTTTTCTCAGTTCTTGATGCTATTATTCCTTCGGTAAACCACTGCCCCTCAAAATCTTAATTTGCAACTGCTTAACCAGTCCTCATAATACGCCTTCTTCATATATATAAATGGTAAGACTGATGGTTTGCTTGTGTATGATTTTCTGCCCACTGAAGAGGGTGTGGTATATTATAACCTCAAAAATGCAATTGCTATGTGGGATGCCGATTCTGTATAAATGTCACTGTGGTGTCGCACAAGTACAAAGTGCGCGCCACCTACTTTCGCCGCGCGCCGCCATGCACGCACGGCGCAGCGTTCTCACGACGACAGCCACGAGCGCCCTCTGCTGCAACTCCGCTCGTGGCCACCACTGAAGGACTGGCGACTTGGGACTGAGATAGCAACCAGTTAGGACCTTCGTAATCAGATAGGCACCAGTGAAGACTTTGCTATTGTACAGGCACTAGGCAGGCCTCTAACAACTATGTATCAACATTCTGCAGTACTATGTAAAAGTTAAGTATTGTTACATTCTGTACAATATATATCTCTTTCTAATTTACTCTAGTGTTTATAGTTTCTGGCTGCTCCCCTCCGTACCTGCACCAGCGTGTCGGTCTCATTCCACTCGGCCACCGACACCTACGACGAGGCTGGGACACAAAAGCGGCGACGAAGTTGGGACACAAAAGTGGCGGCGAGGATGGGATAGAACCTTGGACCAGCCCACTTACAGCAGCCAGACAGTAGTAGTCGGAGCACGCAGAAATTGCTCCCGCCCACCCACCCTTATTATAAGAATTTTGGGGGAAGATATTTTGTTACGTGTTTTGTGGACTTTTTTGTTGCAGCGCGTCCTCTTTCATATTGCATTTGTGTTTTGTTATAATTTACTTGTATACGCGGCGCCTAATCGGTCAGCATGGCCACTACCCCGAACCCAAACTTAATGGAAATTATTCAGTTACAGACGGCGCAAATCACTCAACTACTGCAGGCCGTGTCGCAGTTGACGGCACAGGCTGCTCACCAACAACAACAGCCGTCACATCAGCAGCCCACACCTGCCGCTGCACCGCTTCCTACATTTCGCCAGTACAACAAACGTGAGGAAGAATGGAGCGACTATTTCGCACAGTTTCAAGAACTCGTCGCAGCTCATCAAATTACAGGTCAGAGAGTGAAGAACCTTTTCTTATCGATTGTGGGCCCCCAGACCTTCGTACTATTGCAAAAACTTTTCCCTCTCGCATCTCCTCGTGATGTAGACTTTGACCAAATTGTAGATGCACTGAATGCTCATTATGAGAGAAAAGTTCTTGTAGCCGCTGCACGATACCGATTTTTCAGACTTAAAAAATTACCGCAGCAGTCACACCAAGAGTGGATTACGGAATTGAAGGGCTTAACCCGCCAATGTAAATTTACTTGCTCTTGTGGACTTTCGTATAGCGACGTGATGTTGAGGGATGCGATTACGCAGAATATTCAGGACCCCAGAATTAGAGCAGCAATTCTGAAACAGTCTGACCCCTCATTAGACAGTGTACTGCAGCTTATAGAAGCGCATGATACTTTTGACTTAGCAGATGTAGAAATGCAAAGCCACAGTGTAAATTCAGTGCGCCGCAACGGACGCTTTCCTAGCCGTAGTTCTCAGTGTAGCACTAGTGATTCTTACAATAGTACAGGCCGTGCTGAACTGACAGTGAACAGTAGCCAGTGTAAAAGTGCGACACAAAGGTCGCCCCGTCGTGTTAGAAACAGTGATTTGAATAACGGGCGCCAACGCTCATTTCAGAAAAATGTACATAAATCTTGCCCCCAGTGTGTGTCTCGCCACAAGCGTGCTCAATGCCCTAATCGCAATGCAACCTGTTATCAATGTGGCAAATCGGGACATGTGCAGTCTGTGTGTATGCAAATTAAAAACTCAAAGAACAGTAACGTTAGAAACAGTGCTTCGCAGAGTGCGAGAACAGTTCATTCTGTAAATGTAATACGGGCTGTGAAATTGAACAGTGCTTTCCTTGGATCTCAATTGCAAGAAAGTAGTTCTGCGCCTATGGCAAAACTATATAGTGCACCACGTAGCAAGTGCCGACGAGCGCGTAAAACAGTGCAACGGAAAAGGGTTCGGGACAAGCAAAATGACTATGAACAGTGCATTCCTGTAGTGAAAATAGTGCCTTCTGCAACTGCTCCTTGTAATAGTGCCCAGTACTGTGTAGCTAGTGACAGTAGACATCATGTAGCTACTCAAAAGTTTAGTGCAGTAGTTAGTGAATCTGTAGTAGCCTCGCATTGCGCGGACGCCGATCCGGCGGTAGTGCCATCTAGTGACAGTGTTGTTAATCCACTGCGTGCCGAGTCTGCGCCGCTTACTTCACTACGCGGCCCGCGCAAGCGCAGTAAACAAACCGTAGCAGACGTTGCCCACATTCGCGCACCTGTCGAGCGCCGCAAGCAAAAACTGTTTGTGACTCTCTTCATAGACAATAAGACGGTGCAATTCCAGCTTGATACTGGTTCCGCTGTCACATTAATAAATAAAGATACTTATGAACTTCTGGGTTCGCCAAAATTGTCGCCGTCACAGCAAGTGTTAACAGCTTATACAGGTCAAAATATTCCCGTGCTAGGAATGTGTAGCCTGCCCGCCTCTTTTCAAGGTGTAACAAAAACAGTTGCTTTTGTAGTTCTTCAGGCCAAATCGACACAGAACATTTTTGGACTAGATGCATTTGACTTGTTTGGTTTATCAATTCAAAGAGATGTGCTTCAAATTTCGTCAATAGTGCCTCAGGATAAAATCAATGCATTGTGTGACAAATATAGTGACTTGTTTTCGCCGGAACTAGGTTGTGCAAAAGACTTCGTGGCACATGTAACTTTGAAAGAATCTGCAGTTCCAAAATTTCGTAAAGCTAGACCAGTGCCTATCGCAATGCGTGATACAGTTGCCGAAGAACTTAAACGTTGGCAAGATAGTGGTGTGATTTCTCCTGTTTCTGCGAGTCAGTGGGCCTCGCCTTTAGTAATTATACCCAAGCCGTCAGGAAAACTTCGTCTTTGTGCGGACTTTAAATCAACAGTGAACAGTCAAACAATTGTAGACACTTACCCTCTGCCCAGACCTGAGGAACTGATGGACAAATTAGGACAGTCTCGCTTCTTTTCCAAGATTGATTTAGCAGAGGCATACTTACAAATTCCACTTGATGACGAGTCCAAAAAGTTTTTCGTCATTAATACTCACATGGGCCTTTTTCAATTTCAACGCCTACCATTTGGCAGTTCTTCCGCCCCCGCTATTTTTCAGCGCTTTTTGGAACAGCTGACAGTTTCTGTACCGTGTTGTTCGAACTATTTAGATGATATTGTGGTATCCGGACGTACAGTTGAAGAACATTTAGCAAACCTGGAGTGCCTTTTCAAAGTTTTGACTGCAGCAGGTCTACGTTGTAATAAAGCAAAGTGTTCGTTTTTCCAAACTGAAATAGAGTACCTAGGCCATGTGATTAATGCCCAAGGAATACATCCCTTACAGTCACATCTTCGAGCAATCAAAGACTTGCCTCCTCCTAAGAATGTGCACGAATTGCAAGCAGTAATGGGAAAGCTGAACTATTATTTCAGGTTTATTCCCAATGTGTCTCAGATTGCAGCTCCACTGTATCACTTACGTAGGAAGAATGTTCCTTTTGTATGGTCCAAATATTGGACAAATTTGACAAATTAAAGTCTGCACTACTCAGAGATGCTTCCGCTATTGCAGATTTCCCTTTGAACTCTCGTCGGGTTGCACAGGAAACAGCTGCGGATGCAGACCTAAGTGTGGTAGCACGTTTTGTTCGCTCAGGGTGGCCTGCCAGAGCCAAAGACATTGATCGGCCTCTGGTTCGACGTTATTTTGCACAACGTCATGCATTGTCTTTAAGTCAGGGTGTACTGTTGTTGCATACCGACAACGACCAAGCAAGAGTGATTCTTCCTCGTTCCCTGCAACGAGAAGTGTTACGCCTCCTGCATCAAGGACATTGGGGTATTGTTAGGACAAAGCAATTGGCCAGACGTCATTGTACCTGGGTTGGTATGGACGCTCAGATAGAGAGTATGACGTCACAGTGTTCAGTTTGTGCGGAGCATCAGGCGGCTCCTCCGCAACGTTTCTCAGACTGGCCATGCCCCAAGGGACCATGGCAACGTTTACATATTGACTTTGCCGGACCTTTCTGGAATACGCGCTGGTTAATTGTTGTAGACGCTTTCAGCAAGTTTCCTTTTGTGATTGCCATGAACTCAACGACAGCGTCTAGTACAATCAGTGCCTTAACATCAGTGTTTTGCATCAAAGGCTTGCCTGAAACTATCATTAGTGACAATGGACCTCAGTTTGTTAGTGCAGAATTTCAACAATTTTGTCGTGTGAATGGCATTCAGCATATCACCACTGCACCTTTTCACCCTCAGTCCAATGGTGAAGCAGAACGTTTCGTTCGAACATTCAAGTCTCACATGGCGAAGATGAAAGGTCAGCACTCCAGGCAGCAAGCTCTTCAAATTTTCCTGTCTACGTATCGATGCATGCCACGTGACGGCCCGTCTCCTGCCGAGCTGCTACACGGCCGCCGTCACCGTACTCTCCTTCACCTGCTGCAGCCTCCCACTCACCGAGTCGGTTCGTATGGCGCTTCGCGTTTTCAGGTTTCTACGCCGGTGCTGTACAGGGTGTTTGCTGGTATGAAGAAGACATGGTGGCCAGGCACCATTCAGCGCGTGCTCGGTCGCAAGATGTATGTTGTACGTTCTTCCACAGGGTCGGAGCTGCGGCGCCACGCAAACCAATTGCGTCTGCATAGGCCGCGCGATCCTTTCTCCGGTTTCTTGATTCCAGACCCAGTTCACCGCCAGGGAGCACAACCACATCGTTCGTCCCTGGACTACGAGATCGTCCCGCTGGAGATCGACGCGACGCCGCCGCTGTCGCCGCCGCAGATGACAGCATCACCGAGAGGGACTCCGGGACCGTGCGGGCCCCCCCAGCTTGGGCCACGCACCTCAGAAGAAGATGACCTGCTCAATCTGGGCGGCAGGGTGCGCCCTTCCCCAGGTTTCGGTGGGTTCCCTGGAGGATCGCAAGGCGGATGCCGGGGCGCGGACGGCGTCTCGATCCCAGCCTCAGCTACGACGCCCGTCCCACCAGTAACGCCCCCGCCCAGGCCCTCCTCCCAGTGCCGTCGCCGTGGCCCTCAGCCCTACGCCATGACGGCGCGGCGGTTTGGGGGGGAGGGGTGTGGTGTCGCACAAGTACAAAGTGCGCGCCACCTACTTTCGCCGCGCGCCGCCATGCACGCACGGCGACAGCCACGAGCGCCCTCTGCTGCAACTCCGCTCGTGGCCACCACTTAAGGAATGGCGACTTGGGACTGAGATAGCAACCAGTTAGGACCTTCGTAATCAGATAGGCACCAGTGAAGACTTTGCTATTGTACAGGCACTAGGCAGGCCTCTAACAACTACAGTAAAACCCCTTTTTAATGAATCTCAGGGGACCGAAATATTTATTCCTTAAATAGGGGTTTTCCTTAAATGGGGGTTTTGCCTAGGTACACAGAAGGAGTGACTTAGAGACATAATTCAAGCATGTGTAGGTGTTATAGGAGCTATTTAATTACTAACATACCAGTAATCTGCTACAATTTTAAATACATCACACTTTCTGCAGAAAAAAATATTCTTTATTAAATCGAAAAGAGATGACCATTTTGTTTTCCCAGCATACTGTAATGACCAAAGTTATCACTATGTGGTTGATGTTTATTTTTATTGACTCAGCTACTTTAAAAGAGCTGACTACAGGTGCAAAAATTGGTGCCGTACATCAGACTTAAAAAACACTATACTTGAGAACCGACTGATACTCAATGTACTTTTTCTAAAGTTCTCCAGCGCTTTCTTTTCTGCAGAATATGCAATCAGTAATTTCTACTAATGCATAAATTTCAAAATTTTCGTCATCGCCTTCCCCTGGTTCGAGGTATAAATACCTTTTTAACAACCTGTACCTTCTTCAAAATTATTTCCATTGTTAATTCGTCAAAAACATTTTCTAAAAATATTGATCTATAGGGAGTTTGGGCGCACGACAAACAGGTCGTTAGCGCTTCTACAAATATGTTAAGATTTTCGAGTAACTACAATAACACAGGTTTTCTTTTTGCAGGCTAAAGGAGCAGCAATAACATTACAATGTAAATTCGTCAAAACTTAAACGTATCCTCTACAAGTGTGTCACGATTTTGCGATATATTACTCGTAAAAAATAATCCACAACACCAAATTGTTTACAAAGAGAAAAACGTAGCCTAAAGACGTTATTAGCTGTTTGGATGCCTTCACTGCGGGATCATTATCGCGCTAACACTTCAATCGGCGGCCACCGACAGTTAATCTGCTTTTCAACCCACCCGTCTTTGGGGCTAAATACTTGACAATTCTCGAAGTCATTCTAGCATTTGATGTATGAGGTAATTTTTTAAACGCATTGCAGTTTTTAATTACGTAGGGGTAAGTTAATGCCTGGCCTTATAACATTTTATTAGTCGTAATGTTTTCTCCACTGGTTCAGTTTCCACACTTTGCACTTACTCTGAAACGAGAGATTATTACGTTTTCTAAGCAGTTCGAAAGCAGTGCATTTTCCACACTAATCTAGCAAGGCGATTTTCGAACCTGTTTTGCATAAATTTTCCGCTTACAGGAATGCAGCTATGTAATTCGCACGCCTTCAAAGCATTTAATAAGTACAAATGAACATTGTCACACGAATATTCGTCTTTTTGCAACCAAAGGTACCGCTAGATTCGGCATTTAACAATGTTCCCTGTTTCTAAAAGTCGCACAAAGAAGACGCGCCAAATCGTATTCTTTGCCATTGTCACACACCCTGGATGGTCGTCACCTTCTCTCCACACCTACATTTCTGAAAAAGTGAATCTGAAAGAAAACACAAGACAACATTTCACAGCTCGCGCTTCGTAATTTTCGACTGACGTCAGACCACGTGACCATAACACATGGAAGACATGAGGGAAATAGCTAGCTGATTCGTCAAACGCTTTCTCCAGTATCGCTGCACTGGTATTCGATACGTTAACCTATCGACAGAAAGAATCGATTACGGCTGCTTATACATGTACCACTGCAAAGATGTTCGATATGCATTGACTTAAAGAATCGATAACCGACGTCACGTAAACACAAATTCCTAATTCTGTGGAGAAAACGAAACAAATTAACTTGCCCACAATTTGTAATTGCGTAAAAACAAAATTTTAATTTCCAGAATTTTTCATGTTTGTTCCTTAAAAGAGGACTTTTCCTTAAAGCGGGGTTCGCTAAAAGCGGGGAAAAATAACGTTATTCTAATGGGAGTTTCGCCGGGACCGACGGAAATATTCGTTAAAAGCGGGTTTTCGTTAAATGGGGGTTCGTTAAATCGGGGTTCTACTGTATGTATCAACATTCTGCAGTACTATGTAAAAGTTAAATATTGTTACATTCTGTGCAATATATATCTCTTTCTAATTTACTCTAGTGTTTATAGTTTCTGGCTGCTCCCCTCCGTACATGCACCAGCATGTCGGTCTCATTCCACTCGGCCACCGACACCAACGACGAGGCTGGGACACAAAAGCGGCGACGAAGTTGGGACACAAAAGTCACAAAAATACTTATGCATATTTTCAAACTTGAGAATGTGAATAAATTCTCAAATATTGTCATGTGAGACATCAAAAAATACAAAAACAGAACTTATACAGTTTCACTACACAAACAATGAATGCCATTGCTGACAAAGTCTATTATGATGAATGACATTACATCAAACATTTTTACTTCCTATAGAGTTACTAGTTCTGCCTGGTGTTTAAAATAGTATAAAACTAAAAATAAACTTCTTTGCAAGTATTTCAATGCCTATTGCAGACATATATCATGACTAAATCATGAAAATGCAAGAGTTATCCAGCAAGCATATTTTACCATCTAAAAAATTATTTCCCCACATTTTACACAATTTTCATTAAGTCCCTGTAAAAGTGGGGTTACACTGTACGTTCATTTTGTTGGTACATTATATTGTACCAGGAGAATGAAATCAGAAGGCAATATGCAATAATGCAGTTTTACTGCCCAAATGCTTAATAGAAATCTCCACCTTTTTTATGTGACAGGCCACCAGTAGTTTCTCCGCGCCAATGATTTACACCTTGCAGTTTTCTCCATAATAATTGCATTTTTACTTAAAGTTTTATATACCAAAACAACTCAATACTTACAATGAAGTTCTGGGGGTGGTTTGGACACATCCAAGTTCCTGAGGGTAACGATGTAAGAGGCGGATCTAAGCAGTCTTGATGAAACAGAAGTGGGCAGTAATCACATGCTATTAAAGGTGCCTTCCTGCAGCTTCTGTAACATTTAATAATAATAGTCTCTGACAATGTAATTGAAACAAAAGCAAGCTACAAATATACTTTTGCATGAACTTTAAATACATAGTACTATTGCACTGCAGCAATCATAAATTTATTAAAGTAAAAATTATAACAAATTGATTCCAAGACAATAATGTTTCCATCATTCCATAATAAATAATGGTCTCACTCAGTTGTTGCCAATCTTCTTAGTTACACAAATTTTTGTAACCCACTACAGCGTCTACATAGCAGTTAATTGTATATAAAATTACACTTAATATGAAACTGAAGTTGTTATTAAACAATATAATAAAGACAATTTAAATTCACTGAAAGATGTCAACAATGAGCTGTGACAGGAACATAAAAAAGCACACACATACAACACAAACTATTGGCCATGGCATTCTTCCAAATATAGAACATTCGTGCAATCACACAGCCACAATTCACAGTCACACGACCGTCATCTCTGGCTGCCACACTCCGAAACGCGCTCTGCAGTGAGGAAATAGGGGATAGGAGGAGAGGGGACGGGATGATTGGAAGTTTGTGTCACGGTGGTTGGGATGGATACAGCACGGCCTGACAGAGCATGTACATATTAGATGGGTGGAACAAGATGCAGCTTAAGGCCGTGTCCTACGTGAGTGACAAAAGCAAGCGACAGCGCGTGACAAATCTCAACCGCGTGTACCGTTACGGGTCTGTCCTATGCGACAAGTGATGTTTGGATATCAAGCCTGCTTGAATCTTGTCGCTGTCGCACATGCGACCAAGAGTCAAGTTCATTCAGAATCATCTGTCAAGGTTATAATAAAGGATGTCTTGAATTCTGCCAGCTAATAATCCCTGAAGTTTATTAAACTGCAGCTGTTTCCGAAATAACGGAATGTAAAATTGCAGTTGTATATATAATGAAGAATTTTGATTGGGATAAGAAGTGTCCATAAATAATTATCTTGGAAATTTTCTTTTGTGCTTTAAAGACAAGTTAAATTTTTATATTGTTTCTAATATGACAGTCTTTTGTTTTTATTCTGAATAGTAGTTTGATTTACACAATGATGAAGTTTTTTGAACAATTTGTGTGCTTTTTAAGCATTTGCAGCAACAAGAAACTTACTCCAGAGAGAGAGAGAGAGAGAGAGAGAGAGAGAGAGAGAGAGAGAGAGATGTTGTTGTTGGTTGTTTTGAGGGGACTAAACAGCTAGGTTATCAGTCCCCTGTTCCTAGCTGAGAGTCAACTGTCAATAAAGATAAAACAATGCCCTGAAAGTGACATCGCATAAAAGGGCAGGTTAAGAATGGACGAGCCACTGACAATACAAAACGAAGACACACAGAATTAGTAAAAGAAAGTCACGAATAAAACTGGATAGCAGAGTACCTTGGCTGGCTGATCACAAAGAAAAAACAGGATGAGCCAGCCACACTGCACACAATAAGAACTCCTAAGGACGTGAAAAGGTAAAAAGCTGGGTTGCTGGTGGCCTAAGATATCAGGCCTCAACACCCACGGTTAGATAGATGCATAATAACCAGAAGCGCGGATAAAACTTAAAACTTTGTTAGCCATAGAGGCATCGTCACCTAAAACTAAGGGTAGTGCGTCTGGGAGATTAAAAGAATGCCGCAGATTGGCTAAAAGCGAACAGTCCATCAAGAGATGGGCCACTGTCATTGCGGCACCACATCGACACACGGGCGGGGACTCACGGCGAAGGAGATACCCATGGGTCAACCACGTGTGCCCAATACAGAGGCGGCAGAGGACAACCGCCTCTCGGCGGATCGGCCGCAGTGAAGACTTCCACAGGGTTGTGGATAGCTTCACTGCTCGGAGCTTGTTTGTTGCACTCGTGGTAGACCATTCGGCACTCCAAGCATCACGCACCTTCTTGTGCAATGATGTCCTGAGGTCTGATTCCATGACGCCAATGGTGAAGGGTGACGCAGTGGCGGCCTGTTTGGCCAACCGGTCAACACGTTCATTCCCCAAAATGCCGACGTGGCCAGGGGTCCATAGGAAGACCACACATCGGCCAGATTTGCCAAGAGAGTAAGTAGTGTCTTGAATGGACTGCACTAACGGGTGACTAGGGAAGAACTGGTCGAGTGCCTGCAAGCCACTCAGGGAGTCACTACAGATGACAAATGACCCCCTGGGGCAGGATCGGAGGTGTTCTAGAGCCTTGAGGATAGCGACCAGCTCTGCAGTAAAGACACTACTTTCACGGGGCAATGAATGTTGTTCGACATGGTCACCATGGAGACATGCATACCCAGCACGACCATCAGCTAGGGACCCATCAGTATAGATGGCTTCAGCACCACGGAAAGAGTTGAAGAGATCCAGGAACTGGTGTCGGAGTTGCATTGGAGAAACGGAGTCCTTTGATCTATTGGCCAGATCCAGACAAAGCTGCAAACGAGGAATGGACCAAGGAGGGGTTTGAAAGGAATAGTGGAAAGTGGCAGGGAGTGGTTGGGATTCGAGGGACGAAAGTAGAGAACGAACGCGGACTGATAATGGGTAACCCGACCGAGGTCGTCTTGGAGGGATAGGGAGTGCAGCGCTTGGAAAAAGAAGCCGGTGGTTCGGATGGTGTGGCAAGGCCTTAACATGGGCAACGTACGAAGCCAGCAGGTGCTGCCGGCGGAACCGCAGAGGAAGGACCCCAGCTTCAACTAGTAGGCTTGTCACAGGGCTCGTGCGGAAAGCCCCTGTCGCCAAACGAACTCCAGAATGTAAGACTGGGTCTAATGTTTGCAGTGCTGAAGGTGCAGCCGAATCGTATACTACGCAGCCATAGTCTAGGCGCGACTGGATGAGCGCCTTATAAAGTTGCAGGAGCGTTGGGCGTGACGCTCCCCAAACAGTATGGCTTAGACAGCGTAGAATATTAAGGTGTCGCCAGCACTTTTGTTTGAGCTGGCGAAGGTGTGGCACCCAGGTGAGACGGTTGTCGAATAACATTCCTAAAAAACGGTGCGTCTCTTCGACACGCAGCAGGTCATCAGCGAGATACAGTTCGGGTTCCGGGTGTACTGCCCGACGTCGACAAAAATGCATCACACGGGTTTTGGATGCAGAAAATTGAAAACCGTGGGCAAACTCCCACGACTGTGCCTTTCGAATTGCGATCTGCAACCGCCGTTCAGCTATGCTGATGCTGGAGGAGCTGTAATACATGCAGAAGTCATCGGCATACAAGGAAGTGGAAACCGATGACCCCGCAGCCGCAGCAAGGCCGTTTATGGCGATTAAGAACAAAGGAACACTAAGAACGGAACCTTGTGGGACTCCGTTCTCTTGACAATGAGGTGAGCTGAAACAAGAACCAACACGAACACGAAAAGAACGCAATGCCAGGAAGTTCTTAATGAATGTAGGAAGTGGACCCCGTAAGCCCCAATCGTACAGCGTAGACAGAATATGATAGCGCCAGGTGGTGTCGTACGCTTTCCGCAGGTCAAAGAAGACGGCAATCAGGTGTTCACGGCGAGAAAATGCTGTACGAATGGCCGACTCTAGTGACACGAGATTGTCGATAGCAGAGCGGCCTTGACGGAATCCACCCTGTTGAGGCGCCAAGAGTCCTCGGTCCTCGAGGATCCACATGAGCCTCCGACTCACCATCCGTTCGAGGAGTTTACACGGAACGTTGGTGAGGCTGATGGGGCGGTAACTATCAGCCACCTGTGGATCAGCCCCCGGCTTCATAACTGGGATGATGATGCTATCCCTCCATTGAGACGGGAAGACACCCTCAACCCAGAGACGATTCAGCAAGGAGAGAAGTTGGCGTTTAGAGTCTGATGACAGATGTCGGAGGAACTGACTATGAATGCGGTCGGGTCCAGATGACGTGGCTGGGCATGCGGCAAGGGCGCTTTCGAACTCCCATTCGCTGAAAGGGATGTTATAGATTTCCTGGTGTCGCGTTGGAAAGGATATCTGTTTTCGCTCGGTGCGCTCTTTAAGGGCGCGGAAATCCGCATCATATGCAGCGGTCGCTGAGGTGCGAGCATAGTGGTGTGCCAAATGCTCAGCTATTGTGACAGGGTCAGTGCAAATTGTACCCTGAATGCGGAGGCACGGAATTCCCACTGGTGGGCGGTGGCCAAAGAGGCGTCGAACTTGCGACCATACCCGTGAAGGTGATGCTCGGGATCCAATGGAGGCAACATAACGCTCCCAGGAGGCTCTCTTGCTGTGCTGGATCAATCGCCGTGCCCGTGCACGGAGACGCTTGAAGGCAACAAGATGTTCGACACAAGGGTGGCGTCGGTGGCGCTGTAGTGCTCGCCGACGTTTCCGGATGGCCTCAGCTATCTCCGGCGTCCACCAGGGCACTGACTTACGGTGGAGTGATCCCAGTGAGACGGGTACGGTTTTCTCAGCAGCAGAAATGATCGAATGAGTGACCTGCTGAACAGCGGTATCTATATCAGCCAGAAGAGGAGAGGGAAGCACAGCAGCTATGGAGTATGCTGGCCAGTCGGCCCTATGGAGGGACCAGCGAGGCAGACGGTCAGCAGGTGGAGACTGTGGGAGCGACAGGAAGATAGGGAAATGGTCGCTGCCACACAGGTCGTCGTGGACCCTCCAAGTGAAGTGCGGAAGCAGGCTTGGGCTACAGACAGACAGGTCTATGGCGGAGAATGTACCGTGTGCCACGCTAAAGTGCGTAGCAGCACCAGTATTCAGGAGGCAGATGTTCAGCTGGTTCAGTAGTGTCTCAACATCCCTACCCCGTGCCGAGGTCTGCATGCCGCCCCACAAAGTGTGGTGGGCATTGAAGACCCCCAAAAGAAGGAAGGGTGGGGGAAGTTGGGCGACCAAGGCAGCGAGGTCCACAGGAGAGACAGCCTCATCTGGTGGGAGATAGATTGAACAGATTGTAACATCTTGCACTGCCCGGAGCCGAACAGCAACCGCCTCTAGGGGCGTTTGAAGGGGCACGGCAGCGCTCGGGACAGTGGCTAGGACATAGATGCAAACTCCACCAGATACTCTGTCATACATAGGCCGATTTTTAAAATAGCCCCTGTAGCCTCGAAGGGCAGGGGACCGCGTCGCTGGGAACCAGGTCTCTTGAAGAGCGATACAAAAGGCAGGTGTTTGGCTGAGAAGTTGTCGTAGCTCAGGCAGGTGATGGAAAAAGCCGCTACAATTCCACTGGAGGATGATGTTTCCTTCTGGCTGTACCGCCATGACGAATAAAAAGCAGATCACTCCATCGGATCGTCTGCTGCCATGTGCTTGGAATCCACGGAACCAGAGATCTTATTTTCTGGGGAATCGGTAATTGCAAGATCCTCAGGAGATGCGAGGATCTCGACTTCATCCTCCGAAGAGGAGGATGTGGGTGGTTGTGGCTTTGAAGCCACTGAACATTCTTTCTTCTTATGTCTCTTCTTCTTGTCCTCTCGCTGGCCCTTTGGTTTGCAGGGCCAAGGGGGCTTCCCAGAAGTGGCATCCGGGACGGAGGAAGAGCGGGAAGCTCTTCGACCGGCAGGTTGGAGATCCTGAAGACTGCGGCCAGGATCCTCCGGAGCACTCTGGGAAGCTGCAGAAGGGGTTGTCTCTAAGGACCCCTTCCGAGCGAGAGGGGCCGGAGAAGGCTTCTCCTTCCCCGGCTTAGAGGTGGGGACTGGAGTCCCCGGTGTTGTAGCAGGTGATGCTCCCACTGTGAAAAGAGTGGGAGCCACCGAAGATGAGGTGCCCCCTGCTGGTAGGGGGGCCGGGTCAGTCGATTGGGCCTGGGGGCGCGCTAACGTTGACGGAACAGGTGGAACAGCAGGCACAGTGGACGAGGACGATGAGGCTACCACGGCATAGGTAGTTACCAGGCGGACAGGATGGAGCTTCTGATATTTCCGTTTGGCCTCTGAATAAGTCAGTCGATCTCTGGTCTTGTATTCCATAATTTTCCTTTCTTGCTGCAGGACTGTACACATAGGCGAGCAAGGGGAGTGATTCTGGCCGCAGTTGACACATACTGGAGGCGGCGTGCAAGGGACGTTCGGATGAACTGCACATCCACACTCCCGACATGTTGGGTTGGCATCACATCGGGAGCTCATATGGCCAAACTTCCAGCATTTAAAACAGCGCATAGGGGGAGGAACGTAGGGCTTTACGTCGATCCGGTAAACCATCACCTTGACCTTCTCGGGCAATGAATCACCCTCAAAAGCCAAGATGAAGGCACCGGTCGCGACCCTATTGTCCTTCGGACCCCTATGGACTCGCCGAATAAAATGAACTCCCCGCCGTTCTAGATTGGCACGCAATTCGTCATCTGACTGCAGCAAGAGGTCTTTGTGAAAGATGATACCCTGCACCATATTTAGGGTCTTGTGCGGCGTAATGGTAACGGAAACATCACCCAGCTTGTCACAGGCAAGCAGTGCCCGCGATTGAGCTGGGGATGACGTCGTTATTAATACTGATCCCGACCGCATCTTCGACATGCCTTCCACCTCGCCATACTTGTCCTCAAGGTTCTCAACAAAAAATAGTGGTTTAGTATTCTTAAAAGATTCCCCATCACTACGGCTACAGACCAGATACTTAGGGGCATAAGCCTCACCCTTCTGTCTTCCCTGACGTTCTTCCCAAGGTGTAGCCAGAGAAGGAAACGTTTGGGGATCATAATCTGCAGCATTGTAGTCCCTTTTACCACGCTTAGAGACGGTGGTTGTACGTCCACCAACGTGTTCTTTTGTTCGTTTCATGGTGTTCCCACGAGCAGCTAGGGAAATAAGCGTCCACCCAGACAGAGCCCCGCTTGCCTGGGTAAGCCTTATACAACTGAGGTGCGGCAGGTTCCTCAGAGGTTGCTCGCTAGCGGCTGTTCAACCTCAACAGCCATGCATCTCCTCGGCACGTAGCACACCTTGAGATTGAGGTTTTTTTTATAGAGGTTTGTACCGTCCTCGCGACCCGGGCGATTAAGCCAAGATCCCCGGGCTCTGAAACGTACAACGTTCCACCGTCGCGCCGAACGATGGTCGTTGAAGCACGCACAGAGCTTACGGTGTAGCGGACTGTTGGCGCGACACAGCCCACAGCTCAGGACCCCGGGTTCGCCAAGCCCGTACTCAGCAAATTAATGCTGAGCCCCTGAGGGGAGAGAGAGAGAGAGAGAGAGAGAGAGAGAGAGAGAGAGAGAGAGAGAGAGAACACTAGGATGTCACATGAGATGTGTGTAAAATTAAGCTTCTGAATAAAATATCTTGATATAATGTTTCTGTAGGAATTTAATGTGTTCGGTAGGCCTTCAGTGGGATACGTGTGTTTGCAGTAAAGATGAATATATTGGTATTAACTTGGGAAAAATTACACTACTCCTATGCAAAACCAACTGCTAGCACTTATGTTCAGAATTAAATTATTTACTGTTGTCTTACAATAAGATTATTTTTTACTTATTAAGTAGTAGATGGTTTGTAGTCACAGAAGAAAAACTTGAAAGTATCTGAACTCGTCGTCGTATTTGGCTGGTGATTTTCACTACTTTCGTATTTGAAGTTACGAATGAAACAGTCCACGGATATTCTTCACTTTATAAATTTAATGCATAGCACTCTTTACATCTTATTTCATAAAGCAAATAAAACTATATTGCCTTACTCTGGAGCTATCATTATTCTACGGTTTACGGACGCCAAATTTTAGAAAACAACTGGTCGGTTCTAGCTGCCATTTTGTAGTGAGAAGTTGCTGCTCACGTAGGATACCCGGCCATATCGCTGCAGTGTCTCATAGCCATATGTTGCGAGCTGTCGCTCACGTAGGACACGGTCTAAGAATTAGGCAGGTGAGGGGAGGAAAGCAAAAGAAAAATAAAACAAACAAATATATATGTGCACACACAAGAATGTTTGATTATTTTTCTTTTGCTTTCCTCCCCTCATCTGCCTCCCCACTCTGTTCCTAAGCTGCATCTCATTCCACCCATCTAATACATACATACTCTGTAAGGCCGTGCTGTATCCATCCACACCACCATGACGCAACTTATCACCTAGTTACGATTCCTCATTCAAAGAAAGGTAAAACTTAAAGACACTTCTCGCCAGGCTCCAATGCTTATGCTGGCAACATATGAAAATTACGCGAAAGAAGAGGACCAATGGCAGACCAAATTCACTCAGCCAATCAAAGTGTGAGATAATTTGTTTACCTTATGTCCAGTTTTGAAATGTTTCTAAGCATTTTCTTTGTTTCTGAGCCCAGACCCATGCCGTGGTACAAATACTGGCCGGTTATTTAAATTCATCACCCGTTTCATCCGTAAATTAAAATAGGTGTTTGTCCTAATCTGGTCTCAGCAGCTGCTACACACCCAACAGAACCTTTTTATAAGCCTTCTGGTTAACATGATGTGAACTGTTACCTTTTGTCAATCTGCACCAATCTTATAACATGTCATGTTAGAATAGCAGCCTTTTGTCAATCTGCACCAATCTTATAACATGTCATGTCAGAATAGCAGCCAAGTCAAAGCACAAAACTAGCAATTAAATAGCAGGGAAAAGAGAGAAAAGCCAGTATTAAGCTAGTGGGAATCTGAGTTAGTCTCAGGGCGTGGTATGAGACGCCACGGGGCAGATAGGTGGCTGTGCTAGCAGCCAGGTATCTAATTACAGTCACAATGGCTCATAGAAAATGGCTCATAGAAAACAAACAGGCTCTATGGGGGTAGCACACATGACAGAAAAATGGCCACACAGCTTTTTGGGTGCAACAGAGAGCGTGGGACGAGAGGGAGAAAGAGAGAGGTCGCTCGCTGGGAGAAGACACCACATCCCTAAGAGCCAATGAAAGTCCCAGGACACAGTTCATGACCATATAAGGCGAGGTAAAGGGAGGCACCTCTACCCCTCTACTAGCCTCTGGAGAAGTACCGAATGTTAATGTCCAAGATGAGCCAATGAAAGGGCAAGAAACCAACATCGCTCCTGCAAGGCGCGAGAGGGGTCGAAGGGGAAAACTTAACAAAACTCGGCAGCACAATACTCTGAGGAGAGTCATTTTGAGTAGGCAGAATCAAGGAAGCTATTTCATAGTGTTAACATCTGTTCTATCATTTTCTCTCTTTCCCTATTGATCTGGTTCCTGGTCTCCATATCACTGTATCCTGGAACCACAATGGTAATGCATCACCATCTTATATTTCCCAATATTAAAAAATATTTTATAATTAAATACGTTGTAATACCTACTGCCCTTCTATTATTAAACCTAACACTAATAAACGCAATCCAATTACACCTGTAATTACAGACCACATGCATAATTTTACATACTCTATAACCATTATCAGACAATTTACTATTGTTATAAAACTTCATGATTTACATTGATACTCACTTTCGGCATTCAAAACATGATTTAACAGGAAGAGGTACAAGACCATTATCCAATTCATATGGCTTCTTCTTCACAGAAGAGGTTCTGCGACAGTTAATCTTGTTTGCTCCTGGACCTGGAAGAAAGATGGAAAATACATCATATTAAGCATAAGAAAATTAATAATATAAAATGGACAACTATGTTTCTCTCATTTTAGATTCTTTGCAAGTGGGCATACATGGAGAAAAGTAAGAAGGTATACATTTATATCCATACTCTGCAAGCCAACTCATGGTGTACGGTGGAGGGTACTTTGTGGACAATTATAGCTGCCTCCTTTTTCTATTCCAGTAATGTATGATTCACGGAGAAGAAGACTGCGGGTTTGCCTCTTTGTAGACTCTAATCTCATTATATCCTAATGGACTTTTTGCAAAATATACGCAGGAGGAAGCAATATAGTTTTTACTCTTTAAGAAACTTATGCTTTTGGAACTTTTTCAATAGCCCATACCATGATGGTAAACATCTGTCCTGCAGTGTCTGCACCCAGAGTTCGCCGATCCTCTCAGTGGCACTTTCACACTTACGAAATGAACCTGAAAAGAATTGTGCTGGTATCCTTTAAATCTTTCCTGCCAACCCTACATGGTGCAGAGTGCACACTGATGAGCAACATCCAAGTATTGGTCAAACGAGTTTTTTGTAAGCCATTTCCTTTGTTGATACACTACATTAACTAAGGACTCTTCCAAATCCTAGACTACCATCTGACCACGATTAATTTTATGTGGTTGTTCCACTTCATGTTATTCCTTATGGTCACTCCAAGATATTACTGCCAGTCCCTACACTAAGCGTCCCCCAACATTATGTGATTATCTATTGCTATTTATCTTTACAACTGAATGGATAAATCGGTCGCCTGAATCACACAGCCTAATTTAATGGTTAGGCCATTTGGTGGGATACCACGAGGTAGGCAGCAACTTAGGAATAGGATGTGGGACCGGGTTCTAGCTAAGAACAGGGAAACTTTTCTGTATTGGTGCAGATAGAAAGTGGAAGGATCCATGGTGGGGTATCCGAATGGATAAAATTCATACTAAATAATGCTCAAACACAAGGTCACCAATAAGCCTCAATGTGAGTGTTGGGGTACGCAAACAAAGTGAAAAGATCACGAAAATTGTATGAGAAATGTATTCAACACGGACAGACCACTTGCTCTGAATGTTTCAGGGATGGGTGAGAAAAAAGGCCTTCAAAGCAACCCTCCCAGCATTTACCTGGAACAACTTAGTAAAATCAAGGAAAACCTAAACTGATGGCTGGACATGGATTTGAACAATTTTTTTCACCTGGATGGGAGTACACTGCACCAATATCTGCACCACCCCACTCTGTTTGAAGTTGAAAATTGTGTTTATCTTGAGTCAACAAAGCTCTTGGCACACTAACTCAACTTACTACATTAAACTATTAATTTAAAATCAGGGCATTTTGTGAACCACAAAAACCAGTATACACAATTTTAAACCTTTCTGAAACCTTTATTCAGTGAACATATGATATACTGTAAAAGTAGGTGCAGCATCCCGACTATGCACTAACTGAAGTGGGCCAAATGAAGCAGGACCACATGATCAGCATCTAGGTGGTCCAGTTGTCTCTTAGTCACAATTTATCAATGACCATTTATGCTGACAGACAGCTTGTTAGTCACAATTGCCGCCACCAAGCAAACCTATATAATATCCTTGTCAATCCCAGCTCCCAACCCCTTGCCCCATGGCTCATATCCCGGCAATAGACCTGGATGCAAAACCCATCCAATCCACCACCTACTCCAGTCTTGTCACAGGCATTTCCTATCCCACAAAAGGCAGGGCAACCTGTGAAAGCTGTCATGTTACCTACAAACTGAGCTGCAACCACTATGCAGCTTTCTACGTGGGCATGACCAGCACCAAGCTGTCTATCTGGATGAATGGCCATCATCAAATTGTGGCCAGAAGACAGCTAGACCATCCTGTTGCAAAGCATGCTGCACTGGATAATTTGGCTCACTTCAATGACTGCTACACAGCCTGTGCCATATGGATCCTCCCCACTAACACCAGCTTTTCTGAACTGTGCAGGTTCCTACAATATATCCTACGTACGCTCCCACGAAGCGCCCCCCCCCCCCCCCCGCCTAAACCTTCACTCTCGCCTCGACCATGCTGCGTCACACAAACGCCACAGTGGCCGTGTGTAACCACAATTTTGGAATGTGTAATGTATTCGGAAAACAAACATCCTAATCTACTTATTGGAGGAATATTATTCAAACTCGCATTGATGGTGGCAATATAAACTAACCACTTGTGTCAATCTAGCCACAACATTCACTACATACTCCAAAGAAATTAAGTATGCACTCCATTTCACGCAACATTATGGGCAAACCAGAACTTTCATCGTAAGGGACCAGTGGTCTTTAGTGGCTCATTACAGAATAACAGCATTTCATTATAATTCTTGAATCTATTTATTAGGGATGGGTTGAACCCTAATTTTACCTAATCAAATCCAAATACCGAATCTTCATAAAACATGTGCCCATTTATGAACCCGAATCGAATCTTCCAAATCTCGAACCCAAATAATCTGTCAACTCAAGTACATGTATTCAAAAAGAATGACTACTCTATCACAACCAGTGATCAAGATAAAGCCTTCTGTGATGGATCTGAAGTGACAATATTACAGTAAAATTTAAGAAATTAAAATTTCATTTCGATTTTTATTTTAAATCTTAAAGATTTTTTAATAGCCCCCACCCCTGAAAAAAAAATTATATGAAACATTTTGAGATATATGTTGTTTAGATACTCTAAACGCTAATAAGAAGCTCTATAAGATAATAATATACTTCTTCACTCTTTCAAACCATTTCATTTTAATTAAATAAAAAATAATTGCATAATGAAGTCCTAGAAAGGAAAGGATTACGTATTTTTTCTTTCTTCAAGGGGGAAGAGTCAAAAATAAAACCTGATGAAAAAATGAGTAGATATTTTGGAAGTTGGAAAAATAGGTTCTTAAAAAATAGGATGTGTAAATATTGAATAATTTTATAGTGACATATCAGGTATTCAATGAGTGACGGACAAGACATTCAGACAGAGAGAAATCTGTGTTTATTCAACGTGTGTGTACTTGTTACTGCCGCGAAGACATTTCAGAACTGTGAAAGTTCGTAACGCGCAGATTGCGTGTTCCGGAGTGTTAAGAAAGTGTATTTTGTAGATTTATTTATTCTTTCGAACATTTAAGATTACGTAACTTGTCTGCATAAATTTTATATTCTTAGATGATTTAAAAATCAGTACTGGAAGTCAGTTGTCGTTCTTCATTTCTATTCCCGTTCAGCATTAGAATAATACAAATGTAACATTAATTTGATGCATATATTCTCCCACGTTCGCCCTTGTCTTTCGGGTTTGTTAGGCAGACGGAATTTGAATGTGGTAACATCTAACACGGAAGATTACACTTCTTAATGTATACATTTGTATTATTCTTATGACAAAGAGAGTGTGGAATTTATGAATTACAGTTCATAGAAACAAGCTCTTGCTCCCTAATAGAAAAACAAGTAGGTTTTAGCATGAAGGCAGTGGCTGTAGCATCAGGCTTGCCAGTCGGCTTTATGTAGTAGCTTTTAGATAAGACTTCAAATGTACGGCTACTGTAGCAAGGCTAAACACTGATTAAATAAGAATGGAAATAACTTTGAAGCTAAATGCGGAAATATAAAACAATTTTATTAGACTTGTAATACAAATTTTACGAAATGTTTATAATAGCAAATAGATACCGGTACGGCAATTCTGAATCACCACTTGATTCCTTGTTATTCAGTAACTACAGAGCATCATCCCTCATAAAATCTAGTGCAGTCGACATCAAACATTTTTAAATGCCTGTTGTGCAATCTTATTTGGAACCCATTTCCATTGGCACACTTGTGCATTTTACATGACCCGATGATGTCAGTTCTGTCACTTTTAGAAAGGCAGTCAGTGTACATGTGTTTAGACTTGACCTTAAACTATTTATTGAAACAGATGTCAAGTGGTTGCTGAATTGCTGTCATCCCACCTGAATGGCGCACGATTGGAACTTTTTTCCCACATAATAAACAACATTCTTCTTGAAACCCCAATGCTTCATTATGGTTCACATACCCCAGCACTTCACAAAATTGACGAAATAATACGTGAAATCAGAATGAGGCAACTCATGCAAGCATCCTAAAGCCTTATGTGTTGTTGGTATTTACGTAAAGAAATTTATTTATATTACTAATAACATTTCAAAGGCTGCTACATTTGAAGTTAAGCAATATGAAATATCTATTTCCTTAGTTGAATGGTGTATTAGAATTCAACAGTCTAAAATAAAAAGGAAATTAGACTCGTCTTCCTTTTTATTATTTTTACGAGCGCAAAAGTTTTAGCGGCAGTATTTATAATTGCGCCTGCACAGCAAGTGTGTGTAGCACTGCTTATATTAGACGGGAAAAATTACTTGTGGTGGCTCCTAGTGCCATTTTTCAGAACTTCGTTCACTTTGTACTGGATTTAAACCTCAGGCGGTTTTTTGGCTTCACTTGAATAAATTTAAAGTGAGATTGTTTTGCTTTATGACGTCATGTCTTTCAGCGGATCTATGAAAAATAAAGTAAATAATGTGAATCAAAGCACACTGTTATGCAAAGTAAACTACAACATTCGTAACTGAAGGTTTCCATATAACAGTTTTGATTCGGGATTCAGTTGTATTCGGTCATTATGTATCAAATCTCAAATCCGAACCCAGTGTGCTAGATTTGATGGTTAATGGATTTGGCCAAACCACTCGGACACAACCCTACTATTTATTTTGCGTCTGTATTGTACTGAAAACATCTTCCCAGCAGTGTAAATGTCAACAGTATCTGCTACCAATTTATTCAGTCACACTTTCTCTGTGACCTCAAGTTTGCATTCAGTACAGCACAGCTATGTTTGGAATTTTTCTCCAAACAATATGCCTACATAGATTTAGTTATGCACATTGCATATGAGTTCAAAGCAATGTGCACTGATGTAACACATTAAACACACTATGACAGATGTGCACAAGTCTTATGGTTGTCACATCACTATGTTTTACACTTTAGTGGCTGCTTATTAGAGATCCTACAGGTTTATTACCAATGTGAAGATGTTTTTACAGAAAAAAAGCAATTAGGGTGACAAACTGAATAAAATGTAATCATCACTTTGCAATGAGCTATCACAGAACACTGTTCCCCTGAACAAAAATACTGAAAACATCCATGAAAAACCTCAACAGAGATCAGGTTTACCCTATACAAAGTATTCAATGTTGATGTGCTTTCTTATTTCTTACGAGTCACCTCAAACCATTTTTCCACTGTTACATGAAAATTTGCATTATCAAGACTATAGTACATGCAATAGGGTCATTTGACATCAAATAAATAAATTATAATTTTCAACCTGATCCACTTGGATCGATTTGATATTAAGTATGCTTTGTACTTAGTAACATGTGACGACAAGTATTCAACGAACACGATCAGCTGATCCCAATGTAATGAATGAAGTTCGCGCACCTGCCGCTTGGGGCACTGCCTTGCGTGCTTATTCTTTGTCGCGGAAGCAACACTCCGTAAAATAATTTAATTTCTCTTGTTTATTGTATCTATGTTCTTTTGCTGTCTTTAATGTCAGTTTTCACAGTGATGTGGAATAATAAAGTTTATTATTTGCTGCACCTACAGCCTTGTTATTCAGTAGATGGAGGACAGACGTGTTAATTATAGGAAGCAGTTAAATTGCATTACAGTGAACTAGAGACTGCGTGATTTACGTGAAACAGGTCATTGATCCCTTAACACTAAAGAGTACTGCTTCAGTGGTGAGCCGAATCTTATTTGATCACAAAAATGCCGAATGAAAACTCCACATCAGCGACGCTCAACATATCAAGACTGGCTGTACAACTTCTGCCGTTATGGCCTAATAATTCCGCGCTACATTTTGCGCAAGTAGAAACGAGCTTCTCATGTTCTGGAATAACTACAGTCTTCACAAAGTTTGCACTTATGGTTAGCCAACTTGATCACAGATTCGCAGCAGAAGTTCAAGACGTTATAACAACACCGCCGGAAATCGACGCTTACATGAAACTGAAGTCTGAACTCATACGCCAAGTATCCGCTTCACATGGAGAGAGAATATGCAGGTCCTCACGCAAGAAGACATAGGCATCTGGAAACCTTCACAATATTTATGTCACTTACGAAGTAAAGTTGAAGCACACACTGTTCCAGGCTCGTTGCTATGCACATTATGGAGCAGCACAACACCAGCACAAGTTAAACCAATAATCGCATCTCAAACAGAAATGCCTTTAGATGACTTGGTGGCTCTTGCTGACCGCTTACAGGACACAACTGTACCCACTTCCTGTCCCAACTTGGTAATTATGTGTAATAGTGCCTCTACAGAAATGAAACTCTATTATAACAGATTATCGAGGAAAGTGTCAGCGTTGGAAGAACAGCTAAACAACTGCTTGTTACGCAAAGCCGAGGCTTTGAGCAACCAACTGAGTGAACTCCTTGGAGATCATAGTAATAAAAACAGATACCAACAGTGATCACGGAGCCGTTCCATGCACAAAGTTCCCCATCACAACTAACTAACATATCCTTGTATCATCATCGATATGGAAAACAAGCTCACAAGTGCCAACCGCTAAACAATTACAATAATAGAAAGCATCAAGCAGAAATCCGTGTGCCTACTGGTGTCACTATCTGCTCCTTCTTCACCGATCGCAAGTCAGTCTTAAATTTTTAATCAATTCAGGCTCTGATGTAAGTATTCTGCCACGGGATAAGATGTATAAGTGCTGCCTGACTACTATCTTCCTACTGACTGCAGTCAACAATTCTGTGATTGAAACACATGGCATGATACACATGGAACTAGACCTTGGACTATGCTGTGAAATAATGTGGAATTTTATCATAGCAGACATTGCAGAACCGATAATTGGAGCAGATCTCCCATTACCATCTGTTGACAGACGTTTCCAATACCTGCTTACGGGATGCAGTCACCGGGCTGTCTGCGGCAGGATACCAATCTCACACAGCCAGTTGAGATGTCAAGCTTATTCAAACAGCAGACGCAGAGTTCACCAAGCTACTCAACCCGTTTCCAACACTTACAACACCTCCAGGGACCCCACAGCAGGTACGTCATGATACTACTAATTACATCAATTCCACAGCAGGCCTCCCAGGTTTCGTGTAGAACTCAACAATTAGCACCTGACAAGTATGCAATAGCAAAGGCTGAGTTTGATACTATGCTGTCTGAAGGTATCACACGTCTGTCTAGTAGTGCCTGGGTGTCAGCTCTGCACTTTGTACTCAAGAAAAAAATGGTGCATGGGGGCCATGTAGGGACTATCACGCTTTAAATGCCAGAACCATTCCAGTGCCACACTTCATGTTTTAAGTGGGAAATGAGTATTTAGCATACTTGACTGCGCAAAAGCTTATACACAGATTCCAATGGCTGAGAAGGACATTTCAAGAACTGCAATTATTACACCCTTTGGATTATTTGAAAGTTTATTCATGTCCTTTGGTCTGAGAAATACGACACAGACATGGCAATGTTTCATAGATTCGGTGGTAAGAGACTTACCACAATGTCTTGCTTCTCTGGGCGAAATCCTTGTTTTTGGAAACACCTGAGTCACATCAGCAACACCTTACTCAGGTCTTTGAACACCTCACTGCTCATGGTATCGTTCTGAATGTGGCAGTGTGTGTTCGGTCAACCGGAGGTAACCTTCTTGGGACATAAAATTTTGTCAGATTCCACCACACCCATTACCTGAGAAGGTACAGGTGGTATTAAACATTCCACTTCTGGTTACAGCGAAAGAACTACGCATATTTCTCAGTGTGCTGATTTTTTATAGATATCGCTTAGCACATGCTGCTGAAATACAAGAACCACCCACAACTGCACTGACAGGTTCCAAGACAAAAGGCAAGGCATTGCTGCAGTGGTCACAACCGATGATAGACACCTTCGAGACGGCCAAAGAGAGAATTGCCGATGAAGCACTTCTGGCACACCGTGTGAAAAACATGCCTCGCCCTGGAAGTAGATGCTAGTGAGGTTGCAATCAGTGCAACACTTCAACAACATGGAAACGGAACATGACAACCTCTTGCATTATTTATGCACAAACTAACGCAACAACAAGAAAAGTGGAATGTGTATGATCGCAAAGTTTTAGCCGTCTACACATCTGTTAGAACTTCAGCATGCAACTCGAAGTGAGAATGTTTACAATATTTACTGACCTCAAGCCTCTCACGTACACTTTTTGTTAAAACAATGACATGCTCAACGAGACAATTTAGCCAGCTTGAGCACATAGCACAATTTTCCACAGTCATACAGCATGCCTCAGGACTGAATAACATAGTGACTGACTGCTTATCTTGAGTTGATGCTATTAAAGAGACTGTTGATTTTAAGCATCTGTGCGACGCACAACAGACCAATCAAGAACTCAATAACCTACTTAATAACAAGGAAACTTTCTTACAACTCAAACTTATTGACATGCCGAAAGTGAACGCTTAGTTGTAATGCGACACTTCCACTGGAAAAACAAACCCATATGTGCCAGTAGGACTACACAAAAGTGTCTTCCACGGCCTCCACAACCTCTGACACCCAGGTGTCAGAACTACAGTGAAACTTGTCGCCTCTCGTTACATTTGGCCAGGTCTAAAAAATGATTGCCGCCAGTGTGCCCATGCATGCGCAGCATGTCAACATAGTAAGATTGCATGTCACGTACATGAGCCCATCGGGAATTTTCCAGAGACCACAGAAAGATTCGCCCATGTTAATTTGGATGTTGTGGGACCCTTACAGCTGTCAGACAGGCAGTGCTACTTATTGACAACAGGTCTGCGACATTAAAAAAATTTTAAATTTAATAAGCGATTCTAATAGTATTTTCAATGCTGATTTTGGAGAAAATAATGAAAAAATTCCATCACATCACAAACTGCTTGTCTAGTTTTAGCTTTTTTTCGATACTTTTATACATATTTCAGCACTCTAGTGAGTTTGAATTGTGGTTCTTACAATCTCCATAAATTGTTATTAAGCTGTTTTTATACTAGATATACGTCAAATGAAGAGCTTCTATCTTACTCTCTCAAGAAAGTTGACCTGGTGTTTAGCAGTGATGTTGCTGGACTTTTGGCACATTTCAAAATAGAATATGCTCCTGATGAGTGGAGATTTTTTTATTGATTCTTCAAAAAATATGCCTTAAAGCAGTACTTCTACCAAATGGCAATAAGTATGCTGCCATACCAGTTGGACACACAGTTCACTTAAAACAATGTTACGAAAACCTTGACTGGTTTTAAGCAAACTCTGCTATTCAGACTACAAATGGACACTATGTTGTGGTTTGAAAGTGATTTCAATGATGCTTGGTCAACAAAATTCCCTTGCTTTCTCTGTGAATGGGACAGTAGAGACAGAAAGCAACACTGCATAAAGAAAAAGCTTGGCCCTTGAAAAAATACCTTACAGGTAGGGCTTAAATATGTTGAGGGATAACTTGTGTATCCCAAAAAGGTGTACTTCCACCACTTCACATTAAGTTGGGGCTGATGAAACAATTTGTTAAGGCATTGCCAAAAGAAGGGGAGTGTTTCAGATATCTTTGTGAACAGTTTCCTGTTTTATCCGACGTAAAGCTAAAGAAAGAAATCTTTGTTGGACCAGACATTAAAAGAACAAATGACAGATCCCAACTTTGTGGACAAAATGGAAACAAGAGAAAAGGCAGCATGGACATATTTTAAATTTGTTGTTACCAGTTTCCTAGGAAACAAAAGATATCCAAACTACAAGTCAATAGTCAATAAGACGCTGGGCTGTAACATGAGCATTCAAGTTCATTTTCGCCACTCACATCTTGACTATTTCCCTGCAACCTTGCTGATGTAAGTGAAGAGCAGGATGAAAGATTCCACCCACACATCAAAGAAATGGAAAGAAGACATCAAGGAAGATGGAACGTCAACATGATAGGTTACTGCTGGATGATAAAAAGAGATGATTCTCAACGAGTCTACAACCAGAAAAGCAATAAAATAACCTTCAACAGAAAGTAAAAGCATTATTATAAGGATTTATGAGCTTAAAGAGAAATAGATGTGTACTGGAAATGTAGTTTAGAACATGATTTATAAATAAAATAAAATGTTATAACATTGGAAAAAAAATGTGAAAATTGCTTGCATTTTGTTGTTATATCCACTAATGGAATGGAATGTCAGAAACTCGGGCAATGTTGAAATCATTAGGTTACATAATGAGACAATAAAAGTAGTAGATGAGTTTTGTTATGTGGGTAGCAAAATACCTTCTGATGGCCAAAGTAGAAAAGATATAAAATGCAGAATGGCTATGGGAAGAAAAGCATTTCTAAGGAAGCGAAACTTGTTAACACCCAATATTAATTTAAATGTTATTAAGTCCTTTCTGAAAGCATTTGTCTGAAGTGTAGCACTGTATGGGAGTGAAACGTGCAGGATAATTAGTTCAGATAAAAAGAGGATAGAAGCTTTTGAAATGTGGTGCTACAGAAGAATGACGAAAATTACATGGGTAGATCACGTAACTAATGAGGTGGTGGTTAACCGAACTGGGGAGAAAAGTAGTTTCTGGCGTATCCTGACTATAGAAGGGATAGGTTGATGGGGCACATTCTGAGACATCAAGGAATCATCAACTTAGCATTAGAAGGAAGTGTGTGGGGTAAAAATCTTAAAGGGAGACCGACAAATACAGTAATTAGATTCAAAAGGATGTAGGTTGCTGAACGTATTATCAGGTGAAGAGACTTGCACAGGACAAAGTAGTGTGGAGAGCTGCACCAAACCAGTCTGCGGACTGAAGACGACAACAACAACAACAACCCACACATACTCCCTTTTTTGTGAGAAAACCTGATGTGATAGAAAACAATGGATTGCAATTTCGAAATTGAAAAGTACATAACAATCAGTTATCAAATTTCAAACAACTTTCAAAAAATATTTTTTTGCAGACTTGTTGGCCAGGGGCGATTCCAGTTGAAAATACCTCTGCAGAGACACTGGTGGAAGCTTTCATTTCACAGTGGGTCGCATGATTTCGTTGCCCATTACACATTACAACAGACAGATGGTGCCAGTGCGAATCAGAACTCTTCAGGCACATGAGCAAGTTTTGTGGTGCAAACCAACATTTCACTACAAGTTATCATCCAGCAAGCAACAGGATGGTAAAGAGGTGGCAACAATCGATCGTAGCAGCACTCAGGCAGACTGCAGCTGTACCCCTCATTTTACTGTGCCTGCAAATAGTACATAACCCAGACCTTGATGCGGCACCTGCAGAATTAGTATATGAAGAGACACTTCACCTCCCAGGGGAATTTCTCAAGTCAAATACATTGTCGAGGGACAACTTACACCCACCAGATTTCATAGCACAATTCTGAGAGCATATCACGCAGATCAGATCTAAACCAGCATCGCATGAATCACACCCATCTTTTCTGCATAAAGAATTGTCAAACAGTTCGCAAGTTATGCTCTATCGAGATGGAATTAAGCCAGCCCTTACAACTCCGTATGCTAGACCCCATTGTGTCGCCACAAAGGCAAAACTGTGGACATTCTGTTTAATGGTACAAAAAGTACCGTATCTATTGACTGAATGAAACCAGAGTTTCTATTTGAAGACTTCTGTGATACAACCCTGCTCGCACAACCACCGTCACATTCGCCTGCTAACACCCAGCACCTCCTGCCTCCCCGGTGGTACAGCCACTGTGGCACACGCGATCGGGATGACATTTCTACTTTCCTGCAACATTCCTCAACAACGTCGAGTATGATGGATGCTCCGCTTCTCCGCTTGGGAGGGGAGTGGGGCTAATGTGGCAACAAGTACGCAACAGACGCGATCAGCTGATCCCAGTGTAATAAATGAAGTTTGCGCACTTGCCGCTTGGGGCACTGCCTTGCATGCTTATTCTTTGTCGCGAAAGCCACACTCCATGAAATAATTTAATTTCTTTTGTTTATTGTATCTATGTTCTTTTGCTGTCTTTAATGTCAGATAGTTTTTGCAGTGATATGGAATAATAAAGTTTATTATTTGCTGCACCTACAACCTTGTTCTTCAGTATATGGAGGACAGATGTGTTAATTATAGGAAGCAGTTAAATTACATTACAGTGAACTGGAGACTCCGCATGATTTATGTGAAACAGGTCGTTGATCTTTCAACACTGAAGAGTACTACTTCAGTAGCACTGTTCCAAAGAGGAACACAAAACTTTTATTATGACTACAGGTTACAGAGAAATGGGGATGCTTCAAACTGTAAAAACATTCAAAATTTTGACTTGCAGAACAATATTAATTTGTCCACAAGCTATGTTCTAATTTAAGTAGAACACTGAAATAAAGTTCATTTGAATGCTCTTTTAATGGGTTTTGTGTGTCGTAAAGCATAATTAGTTGGAAACGTGGGGTTGTTCAAATGAAAAGGTACAAAATGTCTTAACAAAATATTTGAATATGCTGCCTCGGGATAACATAGTGAAACATGTAGGGACACAAAGCATGTGTCACTCCTGCTAAAAGAAAATTCAAGGCTGGGCCCTTTGCAGCCAAGGTGATGCTCAGTCTTTGACATCTGAGGTCCGATACTCTTAGAATTCCTCGAGTACAGAAAAATCATTAACAGTGACATGTACCGTGCGACACTCCATAGTCTACGCAAGTCTTCAAGAGCAAACGGCCTGGGCTGCTCATGGAGGGAATGAGTGTGCTCTATGGTAACGTGCATCCGTGTGTCTCCGGAGTTACACATAGTGTACTGGCCAAGTTCAAGTGGAAGCAGCTTGAGAATCCGTTCTACAGACTGGTCGCCACCCTCTGACTTCCATCTGTTTGGTCCATTAAAAAAATCTCAAAGGAAAGCACTTGAGCACTGACATCGAACTGGACACAGTAAAGAATTGGCTGTTTTCACAGCCACATGGATTCTGGGAAGAGTGAATCCTTTGGCTCAAACAGTGGGATAGTTGTGCTCAGTCCTCTGGTGACTGCTTTTGAATAAAGATTCAATTATTCCCACAGTGTCATTTCGTACCTTTTGCATTTGAATGCCGCTCGTATATAGGTCTAAATTTTTAAATTGGGTTAAGATATACTGTTTTTCTCTACATACTTCGCAAGTTTCAACATAAGATTTCTATCAGAAGTAATTTTGCCCATGTGATAGCATGGAACACCATAACCCATGTGGGATCTATGCAGACCCCACTCACATTTTTGTCACTGGTGCCATGTAATTTCAGTTTGCTGACATCAAGCCACCAAACAACAAATTCAGGGATTCCTTCATGTACATACTCTAAATTACAAGCCTGGCGAAGCTAAACTTTGGTTGTCAGAATGGAAAAACGTGTAAAAGACACACAGTCTTTTCAGAAAACCAACAATGCAAGAAAATGGTACATAATAGGGTACCTTGTTATGTAACAAAATGAAGAAACCAAAACTGGTAAGGATTTATTGACACCAGTACTCAATTTGAAAACAATTTAATTTCTTGTATAAGTAGAAATATTTACAAAATCACAAATTTTCATCAGAAATTCAGATTTGAAGTACCTTGCTCAAAACTTAAATAGTTTAAATTATTTGAAGTTTAAGGAAACAAGCTTCTACACGAGTCCATTTTTTTACGTAAACTACAAACAGGGGGAAAAATAGAAGGGTTACCTATCTGCTACACTGGTGCAATCATATCAACATCTCCAGCACTAATGAAGAGGAGCATATTCAAGGAGGTGGTTGTGTAAGTTAAGATCACTACTAGGGATGGGTAAAAAATTGTGACTGGGGTCCACCAAGTGCAAAAAGAAAAACTAATTAATTTTACATACTAGGCCTACTACTTTGCTGTGTGTTATTTTACAGCTAAATGTGGACATCAAAATACAACTTATTAAGGATATGACAATTTTTGAAAATCGCTTATCAAAGCAGAAATTGTACCAGTGTATTTCGTTGTATAAGGAAATATGCAGCCCCACAAAGTGCTTTAAAATAATTATACTACAGATTTTGCTCGCTCTATGTCTCAATCAGAAAATAAAATTATGACAGGAGATGTATTAAGTTACATACTAGTTAAAAATTAAAGGTTTGAGGAAATTAAAAATTAAGTGGCTGACCGCTATGGACTGCCGATGTGCTAGCAGTCAGGAGTGGCATCAGACTGATGTGAGTTGTGTACTGGCAGTGGCTGCATCAATTGCAGCCGAAATTCAGTTATTTAAATGTTCTTATTACTCAGTGAGAGGTGTTACATCAGTCTGCTTCTCTTTGCTACTAAACTATCACTTCGTTGCACATCACAACTTTTGCATGGGATAATGTACACGTTCACCCTGTAGCAGTTTTAGGGTAGCTTATTATGGACAGAATGCCTGCCTAATCGGGAAATGAAAATGATATCGATAGTCCGTGTGGATGTAGGAAGTTAACGATGATTTAATACTTTTCCAACTACACAGGTTAACCACCACTGTCAGTTACATTTGCAAGCTATATATCCTTTGATATCAATGACACTGGATTATTGTTAACAGCTGTCACCAGTTTCATTTTGGGGCTTAATCCCTGTTGCAGCATAGTGTAGACTGTATAGGCGTTGTCTATGGCCACAGTATGTGACCAGCCAGTAAGGTGATAGTGCATGGCAGTCAATGAAATTGACTGTTTTTTATTATTGCAATATTAGAATGTATTCATTTCATGTTGAGTTTTCTTGTCACTTCTTACACATTAACGCTAATGTTTTGTTATTAATTGCTACTGATTGGACAAGGGTACATCAAGAACCTGTCAATCATAGAGCAGGAACAGCATTTATTATTTACTTCATAGTCAACAAAAAAATCATTTATTAAGAATAACTAAGGTCAATTGACGGGTTAATTAAAGACTGAGATACGACTCATCAGCTTCGCCCTATGACCTCATATCTGAGTTAAAGACAATAGCTTGGTTACACCCAGAATCTAGATTACTATTTTGTGTTTAAAGAGTAATCTGTAGCTCCACTCTGATGGGAAGGTATAGGTTAAACGAGGTGTGTGGGTGTTTGGTTCTTGTCGTCATTCCCCCAAGAGAGCGCCGAAGATGCGAACTTTTGAGCTGAGACGTGTGATTCTGTTCTTGTAATTTATGAGGATAACCACAGATTATTTATTATCTAAAATACACAAGTATTAAGGTGTTATCCAGTATACCGGTTTTCCGACATGACGTCTTAGTTCAAAGCCAATGAGTTGTACCCCGTCTTCAATTATAGCCAATTTACGCAAATATTTTAGTGCTTCCTTCTCCATATTATTCTACTTATGCGAAAATTATTAATTCAGCATTGTAACATGAGTAAATAACAGCGATAGTACTACATTTTTCGTTCACAGGGTACCACTAGAATTCTTTTCACGGTTGTGCGTTTGTGATTACAATACCAAAATCATCTACTGCAGGAAATATGATTGCTTGACTTACCCAAAGCACAGGCTCATCAATAGAAAAAAAAAACCACACAAATATTCAAGCTTTCACAACCATTTGTCACTTCCTCAGGAAAAGAGGAAGGAAGGAGAGGAAAAAAGGGAGAGATGTGGGCTTTAAGAGAGAGGATGAGGGGTCATTCCAATCCTGGGAGTGGAAGGACTTACCTTAGGAGAATAAAAGAAACACACACACACACACACACACACACACACACACACACACCTCTAGGCAGACAGTTCTACAAATGTCTGCCTAGGTGTGTTTGCGTGTGTATATGTGTGGGGTGTGTGTATTTGTTTACCTTCCTTTTTTTCCCCTAAGGTAAGTCCTTCCACTCCCTTAAAACCAACATCCTTCCCTTTTCCCCTCCTTCCTTCCTCTTTTCCTGACAAAGCGACCAATGGCTGCGAAAGCCTGAATGTTTGTGTGTGTTTGTGGTGTCTATCGGCAAGCCTGTGCTTTGGGTAAGTCAAACAATCTTTATTTTTATACATATTTTCCCACCAGCCTACTACAACCGCAGCCAACATCTCAACACCGTGCTGCAACACGGGTTGTAAAATTTCATCTCTTTTGCTTTCATTAGAGACTGAATACACTTTTATTATGACTTTGTTCTTGCATGATGGAATAGAAGTGTGAAGTTTATGTACCCCCACAATTGTGCAACATTTTTTCCAAATCTCTCTATGAGTTTCTAGTCTTCATATCTTCCAAACTTGCATGCTTGAAACTAATCCATCCAAATTATCCTTGGAAAACACAAAATCGTTCAACGTCATGATTTGATTAGTGTATGGGTGTCGCAGATTGCTCTAGTAGCCAGCCACTCTTGTGTTCCTCCAACACCATTGCTAGCACCTTTACCATGAGCAGTGACTGAAAAACGCCACTGATAACACCAGATTACTTGGTAACACCAGATTACAAAAGGTTTCTTATATTTATACCGAAGTGCCACTGCAGCAAATATTTCATTTTTAAATTTTTATTGTTATTTATTTTCTAATTTTTAGAACATTGATCAGTAGGGCAGTAACAGATGCACAGTAAGAGTGCCATGCATAAATCTTTCTGATATGACATCAAGATCTAAATGCCCAAGTTTGTCAGCATCCTTGTAATAAGCAACCAATGGGTGAATTGTTGCTTGCTTTCAAGCCACTGATATCCTGAACCTCGCCCTGTACAATGAAGTTCGAACTCTTAGCAAAATCACAAATTAATAATTCATTTTTTAAAGTTATATTGTCATTGTCACTAGTGAGCAATCATTCTAGTACATTTTTTTTAAATATTTCTGTTCTTGGGTGGATAACAAAATTGTTGCATTACAGTCTCTGCAGGTGATAATTGGACAGTCATCTTACATTACTGAAAGAAAGCAGTTTTGTTGAGTAGTGCGCACACTACACACACACACACACACACACACACACACACACACACACACACACACACACAGCTTCCAGCTAACATACAATTTTTGGGGCCCAGCTCTGCAAACGGAAAAGCCTATGTTTAGCTCAGGAAAGCTGTCTGAACTGTGCACAAAATTCTTAAAAATAATCTCTTTGTGCTTAAAATTTATCTCCATAAACTCTTATGAACAAAACACTGACAGATCACTTTTAGCACCAATTGGCCAAATGTTACCTAGTGGCAAAATACAAAACAGATTGGAGACAGTCATACCAACCAATCAATTTGTCTATAGTCCGCCACTTGTATTGAGATTTAAATTTTAAGTAGGTCCTATGAGTTTATTAATTTAGCTAGTGGGCCATTCCATGACAAATCGCCTAATTTTGGAACATTTTCCTGCTCAACCGTCAAGGATTTCGATGAAATTTTAAGTGAACATTTGCACATGTACTCAATGAACATTGGTAAATTTTAAGGCTCATCGAAGCAATACTGCTTACCACATGACAAGTTTCACGTTTGCAATTGCTTTAGTCCCCGAGATATAGGATGCCAAACTTTGAAGTTTTTGTGGGCGCCGATGTTTTATCATCAATTTTGGCTGAATTTTTCTGGCTGTATATGACATGTAAAATTATTTTCATTATTATTCCTAAGATAATGCATACAGTTGTACAATATGGCCAAATATTATTTCTTTCAACAAAATATTGCCTCAGTTGTAACAGCTCAAAGACTTCAAAAATTCATGCTTGCCCTTCACAAAGTCACGCATGGTGGCAAACAACTGACTATCTCTGATAGTATTGCTTCGACAAGCCTTAAAATTTCCCAATGTTAATTGGAGACGTGTGAATGCTTACATAAAATTTTAACAAAATCCGTGATGGTCGAGTAGGGAGTGCTAGGTAAGTTGACATGGAATGACCCTAGTGCTAAGCTTTACAAGTCTCTCTCTCTCTCTCTCTCTCTCTCTCTCTCTCTCTCTCTCTCTCTCTCTCTCTCTCTCAAGTACAATTTTGGGTAATTTCCAAGAAAGCTTACACTCTTAAGTTGTACTGTCGGAATCGATATATAACGAATGTGGGTCATTCCATGTCAAATCAACTAATTTCAGAACATTCCTGCTCGTCCATCACAGATTTTGATGAAATTTTATTTGAACATTCGCACATGTCCCCAGTGAACATTGGTAAATTTTAAGACTCATCAAAGCAATACTGGCTGAGATATAGTCTGTTGTTTGAAGCCATGCGCGACTTTGCGCAGAGCGAGCAAGAATTTCTGACGACTTTAAGCTGTTATAACTCGGGCAATATAACGTTGAAAGAAATGTAATTTGTTCATATTGTACCATTGTATGCATTCTTTTGGACTAATAATTAAAATAATTTTACATGCCATTTTAAAGTTGCACAAAAAAATCTGTGCGCAAAAAAACTTCAAAGTTTGGCGCTCTATATCTCAGGGACTAAAGTTATGATAATGTGAAACTTGGCACGTGGTAACCTAACAGTACAAGGTTCTCAAACATAAAGTTTCGTTTGTGTACTCCTTTCCAATACTGAATTAATTAACTGCAAATTTGAAGATTTTAGGAAAAGACCAAAAATGCGAAATTTTTGACCTTATTTTGTTAAAGGCTATCTTCTACAAAACTTTCCAAACTGGGATAATTAGAAAGACCTTTGTGTTATCTTCCAAAGAAAGTGTATTTGATCATCCAAGGGGGGTTAACAATGATCAATAATTTGCATCAAAGTTGAACACGTAAATCACGGTATGAAAAAAAGTGTATACTTTGGATTCTTTTATCTCCTAAAATAAATGTGTGGTGAGGATGAAACTTAATAAGCCTGCAGTACAGGAATGTGGTATAAAAATTTCAGCTTCCTACTATTTTCCAATAGTCTACAAAATTGTTGTAAACATGACAATTTTTGTGACAAGGTTAAAATAGGGTATATTCCACACTTATTTTCTTTTACAGATAGCGGTTTTTTGTAAACCTTCAAAACCAGTCTCATATGACACAATATGTTTTACAGAACCACAAACACATGGGTTTAATGCCCAACATTGAGGAACAATGCTACATAAAGTGAAGCAAACTAGTCGGGAAAAATAGCAGTGTGAAAAAAGTATTACCTTTGGGTTTTTATTATGTATATTTAATGACAGCCATGATAAATGTGAAACTTTGCAGACAACAATTTAGTTACGTAAGGTTTTCCAAAATAAATTATCATTTATGTACTGCAGTCCTAACTTCTATAAAAAGTAGAGCTAATTTACAATTTTTGTAAAAATTACAGAAATCTATCACCTTCAACTTGTTTTAAGAAATCTGTTTCCGTAATTGATTTCATAGGACACACAGTTGGAAAGAGCATCTTTCCAAGCAATCTGAAAATCAATTTCTGTTTTACAATCTGCTGTAACAATACATTAAACTTTAAGAAATTTACCAAGGCAACAGGCTACACTCCATCAGCCTCTTGTCCGTGTTTTGCTGTATGTATTTCTTATTTGTGTATTGTCAAGTAACATCATACTTTATTGTGATGAACCTAAACTCAACCATGAAACTGAGTCGTGTGACCATGCTCAGCTGCTACCTTATGCTGACTCTGCGTTTGTCCCACAGCTGAATGACCATTTTACAACCCTGCCCTATGACACTCAGCTGAAAAAACAGCTCCAGTTTACATCTGTGTCCCATGACGGTGGCCCGAAAAAACAGCCTCTGCATGCTGTGAAAATTCTGACCATTCGCCAGAGTGCCGCCTGTCGCTCTCAAGCCTCCGCTTATAGTTCACTGTGTTTCACGGTTGAATGCAGAGAATAGTAGACGCAGTGTTGGTCATTGAGTTTAGCTCCCAGCATGGCCTGCAGTGATGCACTGGTTACCTAGATCCTGTCTTCTTAACAGTGGTCCTTACAAGATATTGTAAAACTTAGTGTAACTACTTTCCAGTTTTATATATTGTTTGAAATGGACGCCAGTTTACTGATGAGGGATGATCAAGTACCTGATGTGTGATCAGAAAGAAATTGTCCTCAAAATGCCACGAGGGCAATTTCTATTCGAAGAAAATCTGACTCTAATCTGTACATAGGTGGTCAGCAGAGCAAAAATTACTTGTTTCTCTACAATCAGAGCTCAGGCTTATGGATAATGACCAAGTATGCCTACACCACAAAGGGAAATACCTCAGTAAGTATGAGATAGTGTAAAAATCATGTTGCAATCCATTTAGGAAGAAAAATTATACAGTGGAAAGTTATTTGTGTGAAGTAGATCTTACCACGTGCAGCAGTTTGAAAAAAGCTACAAAAAGCAACAAAGCCTGGCCAGAAAATTTGTACTAGATGTGAAAAGCAGCACATGCAAACTATTTTTCAGCAGTCAGATTCTCCATCTTCAAATGAGTTGCTAATTGATACTCCAGAAACATTAAATCAAAGTTTGATTTCTCTTGGCACTTCCCTACTGAAAATTCAGAGGTTAGCCGCTAGAGATAAACCTAGCTATGTAAAAAAGAAAATTCAACGTTTGCAAGGTCTGATTGCAGACAAGATCACATCTGTAGCCAAAATTTCTGCAGGAGGAGGACAATCAAGCCAATCCAAAAAAGAAAGTAGTCACTTACATAAAGATTACATTGATCTTATTGAGGAACTAAGAAAGGAAATTGATGCATCCAATAGGGCAAGAAAACTACAACTACTGACTATGGCACCAAAAAGTTGGTCAATACAGGAAACAGTAGCAAAGTTTGGCGATTCAGAGCACACTGTCAAGTCAGCACAAAAGTTAAAGAAGGAGAAAGGCATTTGTGCTATACCAGTTGAGAAAGTTGGCAAAACGCTGGTAAAAATCAGTCACTGACAGAGTTAGAAACTTTTATGAAGATGATGAATATAGTAGGATATGTTCAGGAAAGAAAGATAATGTGTCCATTCGGCTAAATGGTTCGAAAACACAGATACAAAAGTGATTGTTGTTGTGTAATCTGATGGAGCTGTTTGCAGCATACCGTGATAAATGTGGAGCTGAATAGGCTGTTCAAAATGTTGTGACCTCAGAACAAAGTGGTGTGTCACGGTTGGTGGTTATGGTACACATTCTGTTTGCATCTGCACTATACACCAGAATGTGAAGCTCGTGCTCCAAGCTGCGAATATCAAAGAGGACTACAAACAATTGATAGGAAAGACCGTATGCAGTTCCAATTTGAGGGACTGTATGTTACAAAGATGTCAAAGTTCCCCTGGTGAGAAAGCACTGAAAGCGTATTTGGAAAATTTATTTAATGACTGGGATCTGGAAGAATCAATAGAATTTAAACAGTGGGTGCATACTGACCAAAATACATTGGAAACTAGAGTGTTAATGGTTGACAAATTCATTGAAAAACTTGCCATCAAAATTTGGAAGCTGACTAGCCACCATTTCATATCAAAACACCAGAGTCAGTATTTGAAATTGTTGAAGAGTGACTTAAGAGAATCTGAAGTGATTGTTCTGGTGGATTTTACTGAAAATTATTCGTTTGTTGGTCAAGACACTTCTCAAGGATTTCATTGGAAAAATTCGCAAGCTACATTATATCCTTTTGTAGCTTATTATTTCAAATAGGGTATGTTGCAAACTGTTAGTTGCTGCATTATTTCAGACCACTTGCAACACAATACAGAATCTGTACATTTGTTCATGCGAAAATTCATCAAATGTTTGTCGACTCAAACAAAGATCACCAAAATATATTATTTCAGTGATGGCTCAGCTGTACAATGCAAAAATTATAAGAATTTTGTTAATCTGTGTAGCCACAAAAACGATTTCAACATTGATGCAGAATGGAACCTTTTTGGCACCAGCAATGGAAAATCTCCGTGTGATGGGATTGGTGGCACAACCAAGAGATTGACTACTCATGCAAGTCAGCAAAGGACACTGAAAAATCAAATACTGACACCACAAGATATATTCAACTTTTGTAACCAAAATATACATGTTTCAAATATATATACGTTCCACAACAAGAAATCCGAGACAGCAAAAACTTCCAAGAAGAAAGATGGCGAGAAAGCAGCACAGTTGCTGGTACGAGAGATCATGATCAATTTGTATATAATAATGGAAAGTCCAGGTTGGAATAAATAATATAGTGAGGACAGTTACAACTCACCGCAAAGACGTGGCGACGAGATGCGACAGGCACATACAAAAGACACACACATACAACACATTCAGCTATCGGCCATGGCCTTCTTCAGAAATAGAGCACTCACGCAATCACACAGGCACACAACACAGTCATACAACCATCACCTCCGACTGCCACACTTCGAATCACGCTCTGCAGCGAATCGGGGACGGGAGGGGAGGGGAGGGGGAGGGGATAGAAAGGTTACGTCTCGGTGGTGGGGATGGGAATAACGAGATGCAGCTTAGGAATGGAGTGGGGAGGCGGGTGAGGGGAGAAAATAAAATAAAATAAAGTAAAATAATATATATATATATATATATATATATATATATATATATATATATATATATATATATATATATATATATATATATATATAAGAGAGAGAGAGAGAGAGAGAGAAAATTCATGCACACTGCAAGTGCACAAGACCACATACACACACATACACATGCACGCACACACACACCCACACACACACACACACACACACACACACATACATATACACACACACACGATCACATATTCACACACCACTCAAATCAGGCGAGGTTTGGGATACAGAGGTAGGAACTGTAAGGTAAGGAAAAATATATATATAGCTGAATGTGTTGTATGTGTGTGTCTTTTGTATGTGCCTGTCGCATCTCGTCGCCACGTCTTTGCGGTGAGTTGTAACTGTCCTCACTATATTATTCATGTTCAATTTGTACTACTTCATTTAAACTCCGTTCGTGTCTGCAAAGTTTCTAATGACACAATACATTTTGTTGCCAGAGTACGTAATGCGATCATGCCAAGTCTGAAATTAACAAAGAGTTGTTACCTGGCCATTATGTTGCCTGTATGTATGATATTGAATGGCAGATTGGCAACATTATTGACATATCGAGGGAATGATGCACAGTTTAATTTATGCATCCTCAAGGCCCAGCTCATTCAATTTTTTTCTGTTGTTGCCCAAAATACCGGATACTTGTTGGGTACCAGAACGACACCTTACTTCCACGCTCTCTGTTCCGTCACTATCATCATCTGGCTGACGTTATCAATTTCCAGAAACTGAACTACAGAAAGTAGCTCAAATATTTCTGAAAATGTAAACTGCAATGTCTACAAGACAAAATTTAAATTACTTTTTGGTCGACAACTATGAGATATTCCCACAGATTTAGAAATTGGAAATATCAAATGGCTCCATAAGCAGACAGGTACTACCCACAAGGTTTTGGAACCTCAATTAAGAAACCAAATTACAGGCTTGGGAACCTGGACGAAGAAACCCACCCATGGCTGGTATTGCACAGCTATCGGGCTTGACCCCCATGGTGATGGGGTTGCCGGTTCATTTTCTTGATCCGGTAGTGACTATGTCACCATTGACCAACGCAATACTGTGAGTTATTACTTATCAATTTAAAAACAAAAACCATATGCGACGTAACATCGGCACAGGTGCACCAAGCAGCATCTTGCCGTGTTACATTATCTCAATTTGTTTGACATTTACAAGTTTTGTTAGCGCACTTTGGAGAACCGAAAAAGAGTTTATGGATGCTTAATAACATACTCATTCCAACAGAGTAGATTCAATTGAATTACGGAAAAGAAATTATAAAAACGCAAGTTGAATGTGAGGATTTTTGTAAAAATTACAAAAATCTATAAGTTCACACTACTTTTTGTAAAAGTTGGGAAAGCAGTACGTAAATGATAATTTATTTTGGAAAACCTTACGCAACTAAATTGTTCTTTGCAAAGTTTCACATTTATCACGGCTTTCATAAAATAGATATAAGAACCCAAAGGTAAAACTTTTATCGCGCCGCTATTTTCCCACCTAGTTTACTTCAATTTATGTATAACTGTTCCTCAATGTTGGGCATTAAACCCATGTGTTTGTGGTTCCGTAAAACATGTTGCTTCATATGAGACTGGTTTTGAAGGCTTACAAGTAACCAGTATCTGTAAAAGAAAAGAAGTGTGGAATATACCCTATTTTCACCTTCTCACAAAAATTGTCATGTTTACAACAATTTTGTAGACTATTGGAAAATTGTAGGAGGCTGAAATTTTTTATGCCACATCCCTGTACTGCAGGCTTATTAAGTATTAAGTTTCATGCTCACCACACATTTATTTTAGGAGATAAAAGAATCCAAAGTATACACTTTTTTTTGTACCATGATTTACGTGATCAACTTTGATGCAAATTATCTATCATTTTTAGACCGCGTTGGAAGATAAAACAAAAATCTTTCTAATTAGCCTAGTTTGGAATGTTTTATAGAAGATAGCCTTTAACCAAATAAGGTCAAAAATGCCGCATTTTTGGTCTTTTTCTAAATCTTCAATTTTGCAGTGAATTAATTCAGTATTGGAAAGGAGTACACAAACGAAACTTTATGTTTGAGAACCTTGTACTGTTAGGTTACCACATGCCAAGTTTCATGTTGTTCATAACTTTAGTCCCTGAGATATAGAGCGCCAAACTTTGAAGTTTTTTTGCGCACAGATTTTTTGGCTGCATATGGCATGTAAAAGTATTTTAATTATTAGCCCGAAAAGAATACATACAATGGTACAAGATGAAAAAATTTCATTTCTTTCAACATAATTTTGCTAGAGTTACAACAGCTCAAAATCTTCAGAAATTCATGCTCGTTCTGCGCAAAGTCGCACATAGCTTCAAACAACTGACTATATCTCAGCCAGTATTGCTTTGATGAGTCTTAATATTTACCAATGTTCATTGGGGACATGTGCGAATGTTCACATAAAAATTCATCAAAAACCCCGATGGTCGAGCAGGGAGTCCTAGGTGAGTTGTCATGGAATGACCCATGTGATTACGCGGCTGTTCACGCACGGGATGTGTAAATATGGGTATTGACAAATGTATCATAACGTACAATTACATGTTCTAACTAGAAATCTACCGATAATAAAAAAGTTTCTTCACTCACGAGATGTGTAAATATGGAAATTTACAAATGTTTCATAATCTATAAATACTTTTTATTACTAGAAATCTATGGATAACAAAGAAGTTACTTTACTCATGAGATGAATAAATACTGATATTTACTGATAACATACAAATACGGTCTATTACTAGAAATCTACCGATAACAAAGCAGTTCGTTTACTTTATTTATGAAGGAAGCATTCGTCTTTAAGTACGCTATCAGTTGCATATGCTCTTTCTTAACAGAACACACTAATGAAATACTTTCTCCAAACTTGATAACACGTGTGCCAATACTGCCATAATCAACACTTGATATATATATATAGATTTCAGCCGAAAAACTTTGAGTGTAAGCTATCCTGGAAATTACCCAATTTTTTTAGTCAAGAAATAAATCCAATAAGTATTCTGTACAGCTGCTACAGGTAGCAAAATAAAAACAATGTCCAATGTGAATGAAGTTTAACAGTATCATGATCAAAAGAAAAATCCTTTTGATAGTGATCCCATACTCAGGCATGTTTAAACTTTTGGATTACACAGAGGAAAACAATCTTTGACATTGGCCTATATTTGCTTCAGAATTTATAAATAGGTTATAAATATTCAGTAAGTTCAATATAAATGGCCTTACTTAAAAACCTGAAGCTCAGGATACCACCCATCGACTTTGACTCGAAACGTTTGCGAGTTATGTTGTATAACTCTACATTTATCGTATTGGCCCACTTTAGGTTACAGTAGTAACACTAAAAGTGGGCCCTTGCGATTTTTTTATGACAGCTCGAAATTTAAATGAGAATAACGGCTTAACCATATATCTGACACGAAAATTGAATAATCTGAATTTGTGGAGGAGAAAATTCTCTATAACTTTGTTCCCTTATGTTTTTTTCATATCTCGTATTGCTTGAGAGATATTTGCAAAAATAACGGAGTTTTGACAACCTCCATCAAATTAAGGAAAACCAGCCGTTCGCAGATGTCACGTGACAGTCCTCGCCAGAACTGTGTCTGGCATATGCCATCTTGCGTTGCGTATTTGATTTTCTTATTGTAACTTACACGGTGTCATTTCAAAGCAATGGCGCACTGAAGAATTAATAGAAAGACGTCGTTCTTTGTACAATAAATGATAATCTAGTGTCTACAAATACCATATTAGCATCAGTTAACAATGACCAGCAATAGTATGAGATTAAAGAACGCAAATCCTAGCTATTAGAGGTAGCGTAGTGGGCAATGTGTTGGACTGTGACGCTGAAGGTCAGTGGTTCGGAACCCGCCAGTAGCTGAAATTCTTTTTCCTACAAGGGTTTCAGACACTTATTAATTAATTTTTTTATTATTTAGATTATTCTTTTGGTCCAAAATGTTTGCAAAAACTTATAAAACTACAAATCTAAAGTGGGCCGTAAAACACGTCAGTGCGATTTTTTTCTTTTGCTATGAATAGACCATTACTTTTTACAATATGTTCACCCATATCCCTACCTGATCCCCATGTTTTAATTTCAAATCCCCAATCTCTTGAAACTTCGATCATTCATAATAGCTATACTGCATGGAAGGAAATTATATTTGCCTGTAATGGAAAGTTATTTTATGAGTTCTGTATTGTGTTTTGGGATGTATTTTCCACACTCCCACCCCCCCCCTCCAACCCCTGCATTTAGTATACCTACACCCATGCTGCCAAGGGTAAAAGCAGACAGGTGGTACGGGACCCACAGTGTTGGGAGGGAATGAAAAAGCAATATATGATTGTACGGTTTCAACTATTATATGGTATTACTGAAATATACATAATATGAAACTCCATTAAAAGAGATTTTAAATGAACTTTATTTGACTAATCTACCTTATTTAGAAAACAAGATGTGCGCAAATTAATAGTGATCCACAAGGTTGGTTGGTGTTGTGTGTAATTTTTTTAGTGTGTGAGGACGCATAGTGCCCGAATCTGCAGTTCAAAAACACCTTCAGGCCGAGCTAGGCCTACTTCAATTGTAAGCACTCTTGAAAATTACCTACTTGTTACATGTTAAAAGTATGTTGCCCCAAAACATTTCATAATCAGTCACAAGTACTGAATCAAGTAGAGATGAATTACAAAACGAAATGTTAGGATTTCTATGTATTTCAATCAATTCTACAAGAGTGTACACAGAAAATATTTACAAAGTAGGCCTATAGTAGTACTGCCTTAAATTTAACTGTCACTCTTACTGAGAATAACAAGAAAACAATTTTAGCAAACATGGAGAAATTCTGCAGAAATTACAAACCTTTGTCGGTACCAGGAAATGGCAGTGAAACCATTAGCTCTCTGGGAAGTTCAAACTGCTTAGGGTTCATTGATGAGGCAGCCTTAATCAATACATCCATTGCACTTTCCTCACTTTTAATACTTTTGTCATTTTCAGATAGTAAATTTTCATTCTCTGTAGTAATATGAGCAGTTTCATTTACATTCTTATCACACTCCTTCTTCCCTCGGTTTCTCCCTGTATCAGCAACAACTATTGAAATGCAGATTAAGGGAACACTAGTTACTTTACCACACAATCATAACAATATTCTAAAAATATTACCTTTCACACCTTTAGAGACTTTACTTTCAAATCTTGTGTTTAAAAAATTGGTATTAATGGCAGGTCTCTCCGTCTTCTTCTAAAAAATAAAAACTAGATCATTACAATGAAAATAAATGATAGCACATATGCAACTTATTTTTGTAAACCTAAAATTCTAGGCATGCCTACTTTACGTAGCTAACTTACACCACCAGTTCTGCAACAGTGACATAGCCATTCCCCAAGTGGAATATCAGTGTCATCCAAGGGTGGGTCACTGAAAAGTGAAGAGTTTTGGTGAAACAATGAAGTTTATTTACTGTGTAAAAAAGTTATTGGCCATTTCCTACAGTAATTTCAACTACTAACTATTGATTACATGTAATTCTTTGCAGGCATATTGCAAATATCCAATAGGACACTAATTAAATTTTACTCACTGGCACTGGAGATGGAATGAAGCAGGACACTTGTCACAGCACAGTAAGTCACCTCCTTCACCGCAAGCGTCACAACAATCGTGATTGTGTCCTTTTCCTGGTCTCTTGTAGTAGGGGTGCAATTCTTTAGATTCTTTTTTCTTAGTCTTGACAGCATCTTCACTAACTGGGGGCGCTATCAGGGCTTGGATTTGCTAATTGCAAAGATAACATACATTAAATATCACTGAGGCTTCTGAAACAAGCCGTTCAATATATTACATATAACAGAGGCCATTTTGCAACAAATATGGCTGCATTCCTTACTTACGGGCATTAAACCTCCAGAAGTGTCTAAATCGTACTCTACCGTTGCCATTATACCAGTATCTGTAACTCTTCTATTAATGAGGAACTTGATTCAGAAGTAACACATCAATACACTAAGCGCATCCACTTATAAGGTGACTAGACAGACAGTACTCTTCAGAGCTGTACTGGTGCCATATGTATTCATTCACTTAATGCCATGAGTAATAACGTTTCTATCTTTCACCATGGAACCGAAACATCCTGAACGCACTAACATATTCGCGATTTTTCTTCATGGTAACAGTCCTTGAACAGCCAGCGTCCAAGTAAACTATGGATGGCAGATTACTCGACATTCTCTTGTTCACAGAGAATTATTATCCTAGCGCATGCGCTACCGATTAAAGTCAATAGGCGAGTCTACGCACTATTATACGTAAATTTCCTCTTTCTGCAAAGCAGATAGACTAACATTACAAACGCTTCCAAGCCGCACCATATTATTGAACAACTGAAGGAATATCTTTTGCGACAAAGAGAAACTGCTTTTTATTACCGGCAAAGTTGTTTTCCTCTCCGACACCTGAACTGCATTTAAAAATATATACTTATGCGGCACAGAAGAAAATTAAGTAGCTCAGGAACTATATAACCACATTCTTACAGAAAACACAGAAGCTAGTTTGTACACTACTTAACCAGACACTGACGTTTTAGATCGACAATCGAATAACGACACATCGATATTTCGATACATAATATAACTCAGTCGACACTATAAACCAAGGATGCTGGAATGAAGACGGAATTGGTCCAGTTATCAGAGAATTCCAAACATTTTTTTAATATTAATTTATTATTGGCTTCTAGCATACATATTTTTAACACCACAAAAACTAGAAATCGAACTGCACTGAATAGCTATGTTGTGAGTTGTTAGGCTTATCTTCCCTCAATTCTCTCGCAATCTTATTAACCTAGTTCCTGTCCTTAGTAGAATACCACGCGTCGACCCTGGGTAAAGGCAGGTACACACGCAACGATCTGCCTACACATATGTCTTCATAAAGATCGTTGCGTGTGGAGTGTAGGTTTGCGTAGATATGAGCCGTGCGCAACCCTGGAAGTTGGAGTTGGCGGTTTTAAGCCGGGTCCACACGCAACGATCTGTCTGCCCACACCAACGGGTGTTTACATCGATGCAAATTCTCGCGCCCGGCATTTTTCGGTGATAAACTAGGTCCTCGCAGACTGCAACCCGACTGGCAAACGAATACGATACACTTTTTTTTTTTTTTTTTTTTTTTTGCCAGTGATTGAGGAAATCTTGTTATGGCCACTGTTTGCAACAAATCTTGCAAGAAATATGTAAAAAAACCGCAATGAACAGAAAAGACGAACGAAATGGTGTAGGCAATGGCTGCATAAACGAAGGCAGTTTTCACATGTGATTATACTTCATGAGATGGAGTGCGAACCCGATGACTGGCGTAATTATTTGCGAATGATGTGGAAACTTATAATTATCTTTTGACACTTGTAACTCCTCGCATAATACGTACAGACACTTGTATTAGGAGATAAATTTCTCCATGTGAGCGGCTGACAGTTACATTAAGATTCCTGACCACAGGAAGGACCTACAAAGACCTCGAATTTTCAACAGCAATTTCTAAACAAGTATCGAGTGAAATCATCCCCAACACTTGTGAAGCTCTTTTCGCTGCCCTGAAGAATGATTTCCTGAAGGCAAGTAAAGTAAGCCAACCTTCTAACAAGACACTAATAAAATTGTTTTCGATATGTTTGAAACACTGTACACCTACTCAACTTTATATTACATGTGTGGCCAATTCGTTTCCCAATCGGAATTTTCAGTTCTCAGCCATTTTCATCCACTGTCAACATAGTAAACACGCGATGAAAGTATACACTGACACAGATTTTAGGGACCCCTTAGTTAAGCCCATAAGCTATACAAATACTTGAACATTTGACACAGATTTGCAGCGATCTCCCGTCCACACGTTCCAACTTCTCTGCGCAGATGTGATTTGAACCCACGAATTTAAGCAATTTTGCTCAAACCTCCAAATTCAACTTCCAAGTTTGTGCACATCACATACCTGCGCAAAAGTGCTGTCCACACCACAGCCGACTGTAGAGTCGGCTGTGTCCACACGCAAGGGTTTGAGAGGTGTGCGCAAACATTTGCGCATACAGATCGTAGCGTGTGAACTAGTAAAGCCGGGTCCACTATTTTTACTAAGTCTATGGTCCACACGCAACTAACTGTCTGCGCAAATGTCTGTGCGAATGTCTGCGCACACCAATCGTTACGTGTGGACGGGTGTTTACAACACGAGCGGATATACACAGTACAAGAAATCGGCTTCGGGTGAACTCGGTTGTTTGTCACGTGACCACCCCCACTACTGCCGCCCGCCGCTGCTGTTTATGTTCCGCCACATTTGAATCGTATCGTGCCTCGTGTGTTCGACTGTGCGGAATTCGTAAAAATGGCTCTTTGTGAAGTATGCGGGGAAACTTTTAGGTTGAGTAAAAATTTGAACCATCACCCGAGGGCATTCCACAACATAGACGGAAATTTGAAGGAGCCCAGACAAAAGTATTTTGTGTATTTTACATGTGACGAAATGTTTACCAGTGTAGCTGCTCTAAATCGTCACAAAAAGACGTACACAGGCTTCTAAAACGGCAATGAAAATCTCATAAACAGTACTGTTCATTTTCTTATTTGTATTATGAACAATGCTCTCAGATCCGATTCCAGTTAATATCTCTCTCTCTCGATCATTTTAAATGATATTCTTTGTGTCAATGGAATACGTATTACAAGATGCTGTATTACATACAGGATAATAAAAGAAACTATGCCTATTATCGATAAGATACATTATTCATTAAAACACGAAAATAATAATTAATACATGATAGAGTTTTTGTGTGGTAATTTCATAACCTATACTACTTTACTTTGTGGTACAGAAAAGCATTTGTTTAACATACATGGTAGCCTATATACAGTAATTACATGAGACAATCACATCACATAAAATGCTATTAACCAGGCTACAGATAAAATTTAAATGCTAATATCCTCCTTTGGCAACTTTATGGCATTCTTCACAATAAAAATAAGAAAATGAACAGTACTGTTCTTGAGATTTTACTCACCGTTTTAGGAGCCTTTGTATGTGTCTTTTTGTGACGATTTAGAGCAGCTACACTGGTAAACATTTCGTCACATGTAAAACACTTGTCTGTGCTCCTTCAAATTTCCGTCTATGTTGTGGAATGCTCTCAGGTGCTGGTACAAATTTTTACTCAACGTAAAAGTTTTCCCGCCAACTTCACACAGAGCCATTTTTACGAATTCCGCACAGTCAAATAGAGTTGGCTACGGTTTCATCGTTTCGAAACCAGGTTTCGATACACACAACAGTTTCAGTGTTTCAAAACCGGCACCTGTCACGGTTTCGAAACCATGCGGTTTCATTCCGTTCTGTTTCAGATCACATTCGTGGTCGATACACTGAAACCGTTTCTTCCTGTCGGTTTCACGGTATCGTGTCGGTTTCACTGTTTCGTGTCGGTTTTACGATTTCATGTCGGTTTCACAACACCGGTGTTTCAAACCACTAATGCAGAAACGCGGAACAGACTAATGGTATCGAAATGTGGTGTTTCATTTTACTGAAGCTCCACACAGATACACATATAACTTACTGGTATATAAACCATTTAGACAGTGTCAACTTGTAGTTGACACTCTTGAGTCTGCAGCTTATGATTACTGATTCGTTTGCAAGAGACTGCTGTATTCCGAAATGACGTAATGTCTGCTTTATAAATGTAAAAGAACAATAAAACAACGTTCACTATTGGCATTGAAAAACCAGTTAAATTCTAGGTTTATCTACCATATTAAAGACACACGAGTGAAACTACAATCTTTAAAATAAGATACAACATGAAGCCTGAAATTACATTTTTTATACTAACAAGGGTAGATTGCATATTTAATCTCGTGTTAAAGAGTTGGTTTCTTATGAGCGAAAACGAAGTTACCTACTGTCGTTATAATTTTTTGACACTCATGTTAAAAGAATTGTGGCTGTGGTGTAACGGTCAAGACGTACAAGTGGTGAACTTGCCTCTTACTTTATTATTTTTGTAATTCCATAGCATTACTAGTGATTATTTAATGTGCCCTTTATTCCCTATAATTTATTTAGTATGTATAGAAAGTAGCATTTATGATCCATCACTGTAATATGCGTACCGTATTGCAGTTTGTGAGTGCCTAACGGGGTAAACTTTTACCTATCATACCGGCGGCCTCGTGTCACTATGTTGGCAACATCAACAACACGGGAGAAAATCTTTATCAACATGTTCCGTACAGACCAAGAAGTAAATATATACTCTATGGTTGACAGGTTCTTGTATGTACCCTTGTCCACAGAGTGAAAAATATTGCCCTCCTAGAACGAGATTTCATGTCAAAACATACATTGGTTTCATGGTTTCGAAACAGTGTTTCGAAACCACAGATGATACGGTTTCATTCGTTTCGAAACCGTCTGATGTTTCACTTTTCCCATCTCTTGAGTCAAACACACGATATACGATACGATCCAAATATGGCGGAACATAAACAGCAGCGGCGGGCGGCAGTAGTGGGGGTGGTCACGTGACATACAACCGATTTCCCCCGAAGCCGATTTCTTGTACTGTGTATATCCGCTCGTTTTACAACACTGCATATTCTCGCGCCCGACATCTTTTGGTGAAAAAAGAAACTAGGAAGTACAGACTGCAATCGGACTGGCAAACGAATACGAGACGCTTTTTTCCGAAGTTTATTTTTGGCAGTGATGAAGGAAACCTTGTTATGGTCGCTGTTTACAACGTGTCTTGCAACGAAAAATATTGCAAACAAACCGCAATAAGCGGAAAAGACGAAAGAAATTGTCTAGGCAATGGGTGCTTAAACGAAGGCAGTAGTCACATGTGATTTTAAATCGTGAGATGGAGTGCAAACCCGATGACTGGCGTAATTATTTGTGAATGGATGTGGAAACTTATAATTATCTTTTGACATTTGTAACTTCTCGCACAATACGTAAAGACACTTGTATGGGGAGATAAATTTCTCCACATGAGATTCTGACAGTAACATTAAAATTCCTGATCAAAGGAAGGACCTACAAAGATCCCGAATTTTCAACAGCAGTTTCTAAACTAGCATTGAGTGAAATCATCCCCAACACTTGTGAAGCTACTTATGCTGCCCCGAAAAATGATTTCATGAGAGCAACTAAAGTAGGCCTATCTTCTAACAAGATACAAATAAAATTGACAGTTTGTTAGATATTGTAGTGGTGGCGTCAAGTTTGTGCAGTGGTATACATCGAGATATCGACGTGCGCGAGTCGAACAGAGATTACATTCACTTAATATCTTTGCTATTGCTCATTCTTTTTTCTATATGTGTTTATTCTGTTTTTGTTTCTGTATTCCGTGATGGAAATATACGTTTACGTTACCCAAGAAATGTTGCATGTTAAATTAATTTATTACGAGCCGCAACATTTTTTGGTGACGTCGACGTGATTTCAGACGGCCGCGGACGTGGTAAATACAAAACAACTGCGCCGCGCGATGTGATTAAATATGACAGCCGACATTAACGAACGTTGTGTCTGTGCCGTATCGTTCTAAACATGAAGTGCAAACCATCCGCGCCGCGCATCATTCGCATATCGCGTCGCCGACTTATTTCGAACCTCAAGTACTATCTACCGCGTCATCCGCGCCGCGATTACCCCGTGCATTGAAATACAACAATGTCGCACCCGTCAACAAACGTCGACGCATTTCCGAGCGCTTCAGTTAATCGAGAATCTGTCAAACCACCACCTTTCTGGCAGCAGAACCCAGTGCTATGGTTCGAGTCAATTCGTGCTCGCAAATATCACAGCTGACGAAACTAAGTACAGTTACGTTGTCGCCGCACTTAGTGAGGACATGGCTCTCGAAGTGCAAGGTATTTTGGTCCTACCACCAAGCACGGACCGATATAAGGCTCTGAAGAACGCTCTAATTACGCGCCTATCACAATCAGAAGCAAAACAACTGAAGAAGATACTGCGAACAGAGGAGTTAGGAGACCGCACTCCCTCGCAGTTGCTGCGACGACTACGGACACTAGCAGGCAATGCTGTTAGTGAAGATATTCTAAGGAACATCTGGCTCTCTCGTCTTCCCTCAGACGTACAGAAGATTCTTACAGTTTGTGCTGGAGATCTGGATGCACTTGCGCGGACTTCAGACCGTATTGTTGAGATGTATCCGCCATCAACAGTAGCGGCTATTAGTTCACCGCCAGATTCTGCTGCAGCGTCATTGAAAACACAGATTGCGGAGCTTACTGCACAAGTCGCTGCACTCAAAACTCAATTGTCCAGTCGTCGACCTCAGCGACATCGCTCACCACGAAAATGCAGCCGATCACCTTCATAAAAAAAAAACTGCTGGTATCATAGAAGGTTTGGACCTCAAGCAAAGAAATGCACGCCGCCATGTGAGCTGGAAAACGAGACGGGAGGTCAGTAGTGACGTCAACTGGCTTTCCAGACCGCAGCCGTCGATTGTTTGTCATAGATCTATACTCTAAACCCCAGTTTTTTTGTGGACACTGGTGCAGACGTGTCTGTTTATCCATCCACTCGTCTACCGCGCCATAACTCGGATGGTTGTCACCTCTTTGCTGCTAATGAATCTACCATAAAGACTTATGGTCGCTTGACATGAGTGCTAAACCTGGGACTCCATCGGAAAATCGAGTGGTAACTTGTTGTAGCGAATGTGACACATCCTACACTCGGAGCCGATTTTTTGTCATTTTATGGACTGCTACCTGACCTCAGACATCGTCGACTACTCGACACCACCACCAAGTTGGCCAGTCAAGGAAGTGTTCGTTGTGTAGATAGTATAGGAGTTCGGATGATCGCTGGAGACTCGCCCTACATTGAACTTCTTAAGCAGTTCCCCAAGATCACCAGGCAGCTGCCGACGTTAGCACCAGTACAACATTCGACAGTTCATTACATTCTCACAACACCTGGACCACTAATCCACGCTCGACCACGCCAATTAACACCTGAAAAATTAAAAGTGGCTAAGCAAGAATTCTCTTTCATGCTTACACAGGGTATCTGCCGTCCATCAAGCAGCAGCTGGGCCTCGCCACTACATGTGATACCCAAGAAGAACAACGAATGGCGTCCTTGCGGCGATTATTATCGACAACTAAATGCGAGAACAATCCCAGACAAATACCCAGTACTACACATTGAGGACTTTACGTTTAATGTTTATGGCAAGCAAGTATTTTCCACCTTAGACCTGGTGCGTGCTTATTATCAGATACCAGTGGCGCCAGAAGATGTTGCTAAAACAGCTGTCACTACTCCATGGCGTCCTTGCGGCGATTATTATCGACAACTAAATGCGAGAACAATCCCAGACAAATACCCAGTACCACACATTGAGGACTTTACGTTTAATGTTTATGGCAAGCAAGTATTTTCCACCTTAGACCTGGTGCATGCTTATTATCAGATAGCAGTGGCGCCAGAAGATGTTGCTAAAACAGCTGTCACCACTCCCCTCGGCCTCTTCAAGTTCACACGAATGCCATTCGGGCTGTGCAATGCAGCACAAACATTCCAGCGTTTCATGGATGAAGTGACAAGAGAACTCGACTTCTGCTACGTGTACATTGACGACGTATTAGTTATGTCCAGTTCTGAAGCTGAACATATGGAACATCTATGCCAGATATTCATATGCCTACGCTCACATGGACTTCTTATTAACCCTTTTAAATGTGTTTTTGGAGTTTCAGAAGTTCGCTTCCTGGGCTACACAATCAATGCACATGGAATTCGACTTCCACAAGACAAGGTAGACGCAATAGTTAACTATCCACGGCCAGTGACAGTTCGTGAACTGTGGTGATTTATGGGTGTCACGAACTACTACTGTCGCTGTGTTCGGAACTTTGCATTGTTAACTGCACCTTTGAACAATCTTCTATGTGGTTCACACAAACCGAGTGAAAGACTGTTGTGGACCAGTGAAACTGACATTGCTTTCAACAATGTAAAGACTGTCATTGCTGACGCCACACTGCTGATTCACCCGGTTCCTCATGCAACACTTGCCTTAATGGTTGATGCATCAGCAACAGCAATAGGCGCTGCAGTGCAACAGCAGGTGGACTACCAGTGGCAACCTCTGGCATTCTATAGCAAGAAGTTATCTCCTTCACAGCAAAACTGATCAACTTATGACCGCGAATTGTATGCGGCATATGCATCAATCAAGAAATGCTCGATGGAAGACACTTCACTCTTGGCACTGACCATAAACCGCTAACATATGCCTTTCGTCAACGCCCAGACAAAGCGTAGCCACGACAGCTTCGTCAGTTGGACTTCATAGGTCAATTCACTACCAACATTGTCCATGTTGAGGGAGAGCTTAACATCCCAGCAGATGCTCTCTCTCCCACTGAGGTGATTTCTAGTTCAATTGATTATGAGGCACTGGCCTATGCACAACAGTCTGACAACGATCTGCAAGAACTATTGTCACAGCCATCTAGTCTTCAACTATGTCGCATTCAAGTGCCATCAACGACTGTGCTACTATACTGTGATGTCTCTACATCAAAGCCACGACCCTTTGTGACTAGCAGCTTTCGACAGCAAGCAATCGCGTCGCTGCACAACCTGTCACATCCTGGTGTTCGTGCTACAACACAACTGGTGAAAAGGTCTTTTGTGTGGCCTAACATTGACAAGGATTGTAAGGCCTTTGTCTACCAATGCATGGCTTGTCAACGTAACAACATCACTCGCCATGTTAACACACCACTTGGTATGTTCGTTCCACCTAACCAACGTTTCGAACAGGTCCATATTGACATCATAGGACAATTGCCACCATCGAACGGGTAAACCTATTGCCTCACTGCCATAGACAGATTCAGTCACTGGCCAGAGGTATTCCCCATGTCCGACATCACCGCCGAGACCATCGCAACTACGTTCTTCCAGGGATGGATTGCCCGTTTCGGCGTACCATTGTGCATTACTACCGACCAGGGCAGGCAGTTTGAATCCTACCTGTTCCAAGCACTTGCTGTGCTGTTAGGCACGAAGCGCATTTAGACTGCTGCTTATCATCTGGCAGCGAATGGTTTAGTGGAACGCTTCCACCGTCAACTCAAAGCATCTCATCGGTGTCACGAGTCACAGCGTTGGAGTAAGACGCTACCGATCATATTACTGGGCCTACGCACAGCCATCAAAGACGATTTGAAAACAACTGCAGCTGACATGGTCTTACTGGCGAGTTCCTCTGTAACATGGCAGACACTATCATTGATGCGTCAGACTTTGTGAGGAAACTACGCTCACACATACGACAACAACTGTTACAGCAAGAGAACAAGGTACTCTCCGCCCATTCATCTTTGCAGACTTGTCGAACTGCAAACAAGTGTTCAATTGACATGATGCGGTGCGTAAGCCTCTACAACTGCCATATGATGGCCCATATACAGTACTGAGCAGAGGGGAGAAAACTTTTAAAGTTGATTTTATGGGGACACCAACAACAGTTTCCATCGACCGCCTCAAACCTGCCTTCAACACTGCTGCTACTGATGTAAATGATCCACCAACCACAATGTCAGAAGACATGACAGAACCAACTGCTTCCCCACCACCTGCCACCAGCAAACCACCGATACCGATTACTTCAACTGACAGCTCTATAACAACAAAACCAGTGGTCACTAGATCAGGACGGCACGTCAAGTTTAATCGTAAATATCGTTAGCTCTTAAGGGGGGAGTAATGTAGTGGTAGCGTCAAGTTTGTGCAGTGGTATACATCGAGATATCGACGTGCGCGATTCGAACAGAGATTACATTCACTTAATATCTTTGCTATTGCTAATTCATTTTTCTATATGTGTTTATTCTGTTTTTGTTTCTGTATTCTGTGATGGAAATATACGTTTATGTTACCCAAGAAATGTTGCTGTTAAATTAATTTATTACAAGTCGCAACAATATGTTTGAAACACTGTACGCCTACTTCACTTTATATTATACATGTGGCCAATAACCTGTGGCTAACTTTGTTTCCCAGTCAGGATTTTCAGTTCTCAGGTATTTTCATCCACTGTTAATATAGTAAACACACGAAAAAATATACACTGACACAGATTTGCATCGATCTCACGTCCACGCGTTCTAACTTGTCTGCGCAGATGTGATTTAAACCCACAGATTTGAGCAATTTTGCTCAAACCTCCAACTTTCAGGTTTGCGCACATCTCATATCTGCGCAAATGTGCTGTCCACACACAACGATTTGCGAGGTGTGCGCAGACAGATCGTAGCGTGTGGACCCGGCTTAAATCTGTTCAAACCAACGAGTTTAAATTGAAACTCGTTGGTTCAAACCATGGAGCAGTGATCTCTACTCTATATGGATGTTGAACTTCAACTGCTTCAGCATGCCAGCCACAGATGTTGATATTTCGATTCTTGCCAAATTTAAACATGGCTGCTATTAAGTATTACAAGAAAACGAAAAGAAAATACGTTCGATTCCGCTCCCATATCAGCCTATTACATCGCATATAGATTTAAATTTCAAATCACGACGTAAGCAAGAAAATCTTTGTAACATATTAACTGATGGAAACGCGTTTGCCAAATTTAAACATGGGGTGTAGCGGGAAATTTTAATTTTTTTTTCTTACAACTCGCTACATGATATCCAAAGGACGCTACAACTTATTGCGACAGATAAATACTTTATTCTTCGTTGCTTATTAGGAAATGGCGATTTATTTGTCATTTGTATTGTTATAAATTGATTTTTTTTCTTTTGTAAAATTTTGTAGAACTCAATTGTAACTGCCGTTCAGCTGATCGACCCTTGCATTCTAAGATGGGCTCGCGAGTATGCTGCCATCGGCGCCCAATATCCTGCGCTGTTGCATCAAGAACTGGCCACTAAAACTCGCAGGCCGCAAGCAAAGAATAATGTTTTCAATGTTGGGGGGAGAAAGATGTTATTTGTTGCTCACAATTACGTATCATTATTGTCGATTTTCATTCTGTCTGATGGTAGCCTCTTTCAGTGTAAATGAAATATTAACGTATCGATCTAAAGAAAAAATTGCTGCTGTAAGGGAATGATTACCCGTACAACCGTAAAGATTGGCGCGTGAAATACAAGACGTCGATCTAGCTAAAGGCAATTCCTGGATGTTTAAGGAAAATGTTACTTATGGATATTATTGAAGGGTTCATTAACTTCTGTCGGAAGTGATAAGAAGTTGCAATCAGTGTGATTGAACATTCCCAGGGATTCATTTAGTTAAGACAGCAAAAGTGCTCCATAACGATGGTGCAATGAAGCGATATAATTTTTTCTTAATTATTAAAAGAAGATATAGATGTGGTATAAGCCGCTCATTTTGAGTAAAAGGTTGTAGATTTTATCAAGTAACTGCTGAGATACCAAATTAGTTCATGACCAGTGGGAAGAGGAAATTGAATTATGAGCAGTCCTGATGGGAGCTGCTTTCTTTGTGATGATTTAGTTGGCCGAATCGTTTAATGATACTGAAAGAGGGATCGGTAACTATCCATCACAACTATTTTACTGTCCTATGGTAGAACGTAATTAAAAAAAAAAAAAAAAAAAAAAAAGCAGTTACTGATACAAAGATTCGGAGGTCATTAAAAACTGATTGCGCCATTGAATACTTACTGGAGTGTGACTATATAGTAATTAAAGTCAATTTGAATTACGTGATGTTAACAAGGAATACATCGAGTATCCAACGTCTCAGTTTTCGAGTGACAAAAAGGGGGAGTACCATTTGTAGTGAATTAGTTTCGATAAGTCACCCACGACTGAAGGGGCAGAGCTTTGAATCATTTATCACAATTTATGGTTAAGAATCAAAGTGGCGGTGGTGCCGTAGGGTTTCTTTTACTTTATTTTGAATAATAATTCAAAAGATAGCTAGTGGGTGTTACGACTAGGTCCATAAGTCACTCGAAAACTTAAATACACTAATTTCAAAGAAGAGAATATTTTACTACGGTGAAGTCTTATGGAAATATATATATATATATATATATATATATATATATATATATATATATATATATATATATATATATATTTTTTTTTTTTTTTTTTTTTTTTTTTTCAATAAATGGTCAAGCAATACATGACGAAAGAAATATTCACCAATGTCTTAATTCAGTTTCTTAATAAAAAATATTTTTCATTTGTGATGATAAAATCGATAGTCTGCCAGTAGTAGAAGGTGTGGAACAATGTTATTTATTATTTTCAAAAGTTGGTATCAGGACAAAGGTGATACATGAAAAATCTCAGCACCATTTCACGATAGTTTACAAACATTATTTTTGTTTGTTTGTACAAAAATAACAGCTGAGACTGGTGAAACTGTGTAGAAGAACATACGATTGGAAACGTGAAACACAGTAAATATATGAATAAGTAATACTAAAATATTAGCCATTTTTGTTATTTTAAAAGTATAAACGTGAAAATATTATGAACTTGTGTAATATTGTGAACCATTCTTTGCCTTAAGGAAACATTACCGACTTCTTTTACTGCGCACATTGCGTTAGATTTTTCACAGGTGCGCAACAATATACCTGTATGAACCGGAGTGCGTCAGTAATCACGGAAAGCGAGAGAGCAGACAAACTTACAGAGCGCTCTGTTTCCTTTGATGTACTGTACTGACACTAAGCGTGAGTTATCTCTTGTTGCACAGAGCGGCGCCGTTTGATGTCCACACCTGCAGCTCCAAGGTGCCCTGGACGTTTTTCTTGGTATTGTGCCGCTTATTAGCGGTATTAAAAAAGTAACACCCTTCCAGAGTCGCGAATAAGTAGTGTAGGTTAATCACTTTTAAAGCTGTTTCCCGTCTTATACAATGAATTATTATGTACCGGTATCTGAAATGAGCTTTCCGTTTCCGCGTTGGGCATGTTCCGCTTCATACAAAAATCTGCATGTAAAAGTGTATTGAATGTGTCGGGACTGAAATGCTTGTACAGATTAAGCAGATTTCCAATTTATACACGTGCTGCTCTGAGCAAGTTTTACTGTATCATAGCGTAGTATTATTAAGATATTACGAAAAATAATTCGCACTTGTAAGTTTTTCCAAAGTCACACAAGAATAGATGAACACATACTGAGACACTGTCTGCTTCAGACAAGTCGTTCTTAGTTCGTTCATTTCTGCCAATACAAGGGAACACTGAACAGCGACAGTCGTTTAGTCTGTGCTGTATTATGGCAACCAGCAGAGGTGCCAACAGGGCAGGTCATGAGGCAAACTGCGTCATTGAAAGGGGGGGTTGAAAAATTAGTACTTTTGGCCAACCTAGGGGGGGGAGGACTTTACAAAACAAATTACAAAAAGTGAAATGAAACAATAAAGCAATATTTATATACAAAATGAATTTATTTTCCGAATCCAGGACCTAATATCTCGAGTGTCGGAGGCGAGGGGGGGGGGGGAGAGGGGGGTGGTCGCAGTTTGAGGGAGGGGGTGAGTCATTGGCCAAGGGGGAGGGGCAGTTCGACAAAGCAGCTGTGATTGGGTGCTTTCGTGTGACGTTGCAGGCAGTACTTATAGCAGCCAGGCAGCTGGCTATATGTAAGGGAGGTTGCGGAAAGGTTTAGGCGATGCGTGGCTTCCGCAAGTGATTCAAACGCTTGTAAAATGTGTTGAAAAAACATAAATTAATAAACAGGCGCAGTGCTGTCGCAAAAGAAATAAATTTGAAAATATCGTTTGCATCTCAGTATTTATGACCTCATATCTGCTGAACTATGAGTCGTACAGTGATATAATTTTGTAGGTACATTCAGTGGCATATCTCGATACTGTTTGTAAAATATGATGTGAATTAATTTAATGGCAAAGACGTAATAAAGTTAAACGCCTTTCGTAATGGGGCAGTTTTTCACGCATCTCCGTGTTCATGATGTAATGTCTCATGATCTATGTGTCGCACACTGATATAATTTTGTCTATGACCTTTACATAAGTACAATCAATGTGTTGCAAAGTTTCATTGCAATCGGACGAACGGTTCGACAGCGCATAAAATACGGACAAGCATGTAGACATTACCGAGCGAAGTGGCGCAGTGATAACACACTGGACTCGCATTCGGGAGGATGGTGATTTAAATACACCTCCGGCTATCCAAATTTAGGTTTTCCGTGATTTCCCTAAATCCCTCCATGCAAATGCCGGGATGGTTTCTTTCAAAGGGCACGGCCGATTTCCTTCCACATCCTTAGGCAAAAAAACGTGAGCATAAGCTCCGCCTCTAATGACCATGCTGTCGACGGAACGTTATACACTGATCTTCCTTCCTCCATACAGACACTCACTTTTATATATTAGATAAGTCCACACTAGATGCAATATTTTTTAAGTGTGTGAATCGCCTACTGTGAGTAAAGGGAACCAAATCCTTAGTTTTTACAGATGCTGTCCACATCAAATTCATCATTGCAGCATTCTTCTTCCATGCTTGCGACTGTTGTCCTTTATTCAAATGTCTAATGCGAATAAATGTTCTCGTTCTTGCATACAATCTAATTATGTCTTCGTGCACCAAAGGAAACATTGCTTTAATGATCGATTTCAGAGTTTTAACTACTTTGTTACACTTCGAAATGGTATGCCCTTGAAAACCAGAAAGTATAATTTCGAACTGTTTTACTATGTTCACCCTGCCTCTTGTGGGATTTAAAAGAGCTCCTTGAGAAACAGTAGATATCCAAGAATCAGAACTTCTTCCAGGAACTGATTTTAGGGTCGAGTCTTCGGCCATACCAGCCGTGAGTCTCGTTTGAATCTCAGGACGCACTAGCTACGCATTTCATGTTTCAAATGTCAACTTCGCTTCGCAATACCTCAGTAACTAATTAACGTATTGCGCTGCAATTAACGCTGTTGTTTATGTGATTTGTCATGCTACAGATTTCTGATGAAATAATGTAGGGTATCCATATAGAAGCACATACGTTTGTATTACAAACACATATGCTTTCGTTTTAGAATGTTTCAAAATATTTACATTCATGAGCTCTTGTCTTACACTGATACCGGTGAAAGTCGTTTTACAATAGCTGTTGTTGTTCCAGAGATCTTTTGGGTGAGAAAGATATCTGGGACACCCTGTATATATCCCCATTTCCCTAGGTGCCACCATAACTTCAGAACGGTCGATCGATTTTTTTTTTCTTGTGTTATTAATTCTCAGGATAAGCTTTGTATGAAATAAAATCTTTGCGAAATTTACCGTAAAATTTGAGAAAAAGTGCATTTTTCTCTGTATCCGAGTATATCTGATGCATACAAATCTACAGTTTTGTTCTGATATAGATTAAAATTTGCTCACTAGATCATTATCATTATATAAATACGCTTGTGGTTAGTTCAGCTATAACTAACTACTAAAATGCAACGAAAGATGTTAGAGAAAACTGAACACTTTATTCACCAACCATGAAACACAAAAATCACAAAATCGACAACAGAAACTCTATATTTAGTGTATAATTTCCTTGCTTTTGGCAAAGATTCTCTTTTCTTCCTTTTGCACAGTGTCTAACGTCGCCACACCAGCCCCCCCTTTTTTAAAGCCAAGTGCTCCCGGTATGTTGGGGTACTGATGTTTGACCCTTCTCCCTGCTCGGATGATGAATGGCAGCGGTGACTGCTTGGTGTTGTCTTCTACCAGTGGTGTGAACTCTTCAAATCAAATGTTCAAATGTTTGTAAAGTCTATGGGACTTAACTACGGGGTCATCAGTCCCTAAACTTACAAACTACTTATGAACTACTTACAACTAAGGACGGCACAAATATCCATGCCCGAGGGGGGATTCGAACCCCCGACCGTAGTGGCCGTGCGGACCGTGACTGGAGCGCCTCAATCCCCTCGGCCACCGCGGCCGGCCTGTGAACTCTTCCCTTGACTCCTGTCTTGCATGTTCACTGTTGGTTGATGTGCCAGGTGAGGTTCTACAGTGTCTCTTCTAGGTCCAAGTATGCTGGTTTAACTCTTTCTGATGATACTATTTCTTGTCTTCCGTTCTGATCAATTGTAAAAGTTTTCTGACTTCTTGCTAGCACCTTGTATGGTCCCATGAATGGTGAACATAGTGGCGGCCTGACAGAGTCGTCTCTGAGCCAAACATGGGAGGCAGTAGCTAAATCTTTGTGTATGAAAACTTTCCTGTCACCATGTCTGCGTGGTGGCACAGTTTTTAACTGAGACATTTGCCTGCTCAATTGACGTGCAAATTCTGTAAAAGTCTGTTTTGAAAGTTCTTTATGTTCTCTTGGTACTAAAAACTCTCCTGGAACTCTTAACTGTTCTCCATACACAAGCTGAGCTGGTGAGCATTGTACATCATCTTTTACTGCAGTTCTCAGTCCTAGTAGAACCAGTGGTAAAGCTTCTGACCATGTAGAGTCATAACACATTAGGGCTGCTTTTAAAGTGCGATGTAATCTTTCCACCATGCCGTTGCTTGAAGGGTGGTAACTGGTTGTACTTAAGTGGTTACATCCACGAAGCTGCATAAGCTCTTGGAACAACTGTGCTGCGAATTGTTTACCCCTGTCAGTTGTAATGCTCTGTGGAACTCCGAACCTTGTAAACCAGCTACCAATTAGTGTCTTGGCCACTGTATCTGCTGTAGTATCTGATATTGGAATGGTTTCTGGCCACCTTGTAAAACGGTCGATTATTGTAAGTAAATAACGATGTCCATTTGAGTACTGCAGTTGTCCCACGATATCCACATGTATATGTGAAAATCTACTTGATGGAACTGGAAAGGATGCTATTGGTGGGTATGTGTGTCTATTAATCTTATTACGTTGACAGTACAAACATGTACGTGCCCACTCTCTGCAGTCTTTCTGGATTCCCGGCCATACTACTTTACTTGCAACAAGTTTAGCCGATGATCTGATTCCAGGATGTGCTAAATTGTGAAATGCCTGGAAGACTATTCGCCGAAACTGTTTCGGAATGTATGGTCGCTGTTTGTTATACGCTGTATCACACCAAATGCCTGTAGAGCAATAAGGAGCGTGAATTTTTACCATTTGTGATGCAGTGTGTTCGTCCTGCAGTATCTCATGTAATTGTGTGTCATGTTGTTGTTTCAGCGCTTTCTCCTTCCAAGGTACAGCCTTTATATTAGCGCAGTTGCGTGATAAACAATCAGCCACAATGTTTTTGCTTCCTGAAATGTGTTGCACGTCTGTCGTAAACTGTGCCACAAATTCCGCCTGTCAACACTGTCGCGGCGAACCTAATTCTGTAGCCTTCTGGAAAAAGCTAACTAGTGGTTTATGATTTGTGTAAATTGTAAAATGTCTTGCTTCCACTGACGATCTGAAATGTTTGACTGCTTCATGTATCGCCAGTAGCTCTCTATCGATTGCGCTTCAATTCTTTTGTCGTGGTGTGAGCTTTTGCGAATAAAAGGCAAGCGGTTGCCATGCTCCCTGTACTTTCTGTTGTAAAGCTGCCCCAATAGCATTCTGACTAGCGTCTACCATTAATGCGAGAGGGGCTTCCAACTGTGGATGAGTAAGCTGTGTTGCTTGTGCTAATTGCTATTTGACACTGTGAAATGCTGCCTCAGCCTCTTTATTCCAAGTAATCTTACTATTGCCAGTAGTATGTTTTCCTATAAGCAATGTAGTGAGGGGTTCTTGATGATGAGTTAAACCAGGAATATGTCTACGGTAATAATTTATCATCCCGATAAATCTGTGTAAACCTTTAAATGTTGTTGGCAATGGCATGTTTTGAATGGCAGTGACACGTTCTGGAAGGGGTGCTATCCCTTTTGCTGAGACTACATATCCTAAAAATTGCACTTCCTTTTTTTCAAAAACACATTTATCTTTATTAATAATTATGTTGAACTTCTCTAATCTTTAAAAAAGTTGGCGCAAATGTTTTACATGTTCTGTAATGTTGGACGAAAAGATAAGTATGTCGTCCATATAACAAAACAGGAAAGTCAGGCCACGTAGCACCTCATGCATGAAACGCTGCCAAGTTTGTGCTGCGTTTCTTAACCCGAAAGGCATAAAATTGTATTCGAACAAACCGAAAGGTGTTATGACAGCTGTCTTCTTAATATCTTCCTGTGCTACTGGAATTTGCAAATATGCTTTTTTGCAATCGACAACACTAAACACTTGTGCCTTGGCAATGGCATAATTAAAGTCTGTAACAAGTGGAACAGGATAACGATCTGGAATCGTTCTGGCATTTAGTGCTCTATAATCCCCACACAATCTCCAAGAACCATCGTTTTTACTCACCATATGCAGTGGAGAAGCCAAGGGACTGCTGACCTGGACACAATACCTGCTCGAAGCATCTCTTCAAAGCCCTCTTGTGCTGCAAGAAGTTTGTGTGGTGGTAGTCTCCTCGGTCGCACTGCTACCGGCTGTCCTGGAGTGGTGTTGATATGATGTACTGACGTATGATGTCTTCTTTTGTCGACCACGTTTTGTCGATTAAACGAAGGAAATTCCAATAACAATGTATCAAATGGGTTGTCTTCTCCTATCGCATTTATTATTTGACCTTGTCCCACAGTCTCTTTCTCTCTCAACACCTCACTTAAACGGCGATTTACTAAATCAGGAGCGAGTCGGAAATGTAGCAAAAAGTCCGCTCCTAATATTGGCTCAGCAACATCTGCTACAATAAATGTCCATGTAATATTGTATGCGAGTCCAAAATCCAGTTTCATTGTACATTCACCATATGTAGTGATGATGGAGATATTTGCTGCTGTGAGTCTATGTCGAGTCGGATTAATTTTTATAGTGCATAGTTTCCTGGGGTACACACTTGCTTCTGAATCAGAGTCTACCAGAAAATTTTGTCCTGTTATGTGGTCGTAAACATACAATCTCCGTGTTTGTTTTACTGTTGTCAGTGTTGCACTGGTCTTGCAAATCACAGTCATATTATGTGGGCGCCTATCTCTTATGTGACGATCGTCGGCGTCCTCTAACGACCGTCTGCAGCGTTTGGGTAGCTGTAAGGTGTATCACATCGACGGGCTGCCTCACCGAAACGTCTGTGATACCAACACCATTGCTGTGAAAATTTATCACGACCATCAAACTCTTCTTTCTGTTGTCTTTGCCTCTCTTCTGATGCGCGTTCAAAACGCCGTTTGTTCTTGCGTTGCTGTTCCGCCAATCTTACATTTAGTCTTGCAACTTGATCTTCTAACCATCCTATCCTCTGTTCTTCTGCTGATTCTGCTGTGTTTGTGTCCTCCGCTTCTTTCTTCATATTAACTTCCGTCAGAGTCCTATTCTTTTCTTGACTGCAGTATTTCACAGCTTCCACCTTTACTCTAGTTGGAGAATCAGACAAAACTGTAGCTTCTTCATCTGCTGTCTCTGCTAGCTCTCGTAACGTCAACTTTTGATGTGCTGCCACTACAGAACGAATGTTGTCTGGTAACTTGCGTAGCCATAGAACACGTAATGATTGCTCTGGTAATAGTTCTGGACCCGCTAAGGCTCTTAAGCTTCGTAAAATTTGTGAAGGCGATCTGTTACCAATTTGTTCCTCTTCAAATGTTGTGCATAACCTTACCTCCGGTGACAAAGTATAACGTTTTATAAGAGTCTCTTTTAATGTTGCATAAGATCGAAACTCAAGAATGTCTTCTATTTCTTCGATAATCACTCCATCCATATGTGCCACAGTCAGTACATATTTGTCTTCGTCACCCCTTACGTCATGTTGTTGAAATATACACTCCACATGAGTAAACCATGTCTGTGGTCGATTTTGCCAAAACGTCGGAAGCTTGACATGACTTAAACGATTTATAGAACGTCCGCTCGGAAAACCATTCAAGGTATTTTCCGTGTGCGCTGTAGTCAAAGACGTACTCGCTTCCTCCATTTGCGTGAGAGGCGCAGTATCTTCTGTCATCTTTCTGTTTATTTTGTCTTTCGTCGGGGTCACCACTGTGGTTAGTTCTGCTATAACTAACTACTAAAATGCAACGAAAGATGTTAGAGAAAACTGAACACTTTATTCACCAACCATGAAATACAAAAATCACAAAATCAACAACAGAGACTATATATTTAATGTATAATTTCCTTGCTTTCGGCAAAGATTCTTTTTTTTTCCATTTGCACAGTGTGTAACGTCGCCACACGCTAACACGAAAATTGTGGTACAGATTACTAATTTATTCGTACAAGAAGGCCAATGAAAGTTACATAATTCGAAAGATAGTTTGTCGTAGATTTCATGAATATAAATATTATGTGTGCATTTAGCCGTTAAAAGTGGTAAAAGGAAGTAGAAATTTTACTATCTACAGCTTGGATCAAGTTCTATATTATCCAACAATCAGCTCACTGATTGGCTATTCGCCACGACCAAAGACGCTGTAATGCAGCGCATCTGCAGTATTAAAATATCGCATTAAAATGAGTGAATATCGAAACATGGAGTGCTCCCAACTCACTTTCTTGTGCCGTTCAAATGCTTCATTTTCGCAGTGATTAAGAGTGGTTAAAGAAAATGGATGTTTTCATATTAATGCCGATATAAAGGATGATGCGCTGGGAGAGGCAATATAATCACACGAGGCCGCCGACATGATACGTAAAATTTTACCCCCAGTGTCCATTGAAAACACAATTGGTCGATTTTCGACCACAGGCAATACTAGTCCTTATAAAAAGAGGAAAGTCACTGTCTACACAAAATTTTGTATGGTGAATGGCGGACGGTATTTCACTTCACTTAATTCGACAAAATTACAATCTTGAAATTACCATGAAAATAGGCTCATGTACTTATGTTTTCATGGAGAATGTTTTTGAAAATTTCTATGTACATCTTTGCGTGAAGTTTACAGGCATAGTAGAATTAACTTACTTACATATGTAATATATAAGGACAGGGCAGTTTTTACCGAAGTGCAAGGGGTTCGGGGTATGTCGTCGCCATGTCGTCGTGGAGGGCGCGGCCGCTCCCGCCGGAGGTTCGACTCCTCCATCGTCTTTGGAATAAGTTAGTGTAAGTGGTGTGTAAGAGTAGGCACCGATGACCTTAGCACTTTGATTCCATAAGTACTCCACACATTTTACCTGGCGAGCACCTTATACCGTGCCCAATCTGCCAGTTATGAAAATTACTGAACAAACATTCATTATACCTTTATGGGCGAGTATAAATGGCGCCTAGTAGTGAATGGAGTAACTTGACTGCCATTGAGGAAAGGGAAAGTGTGCAACAGGAAATGTTAACATTCGATGCTGCCGACAGATACTGCAATGCTTAGATTACCCACGCAATAATAATACTGCAACTTCTAATCGTTGGATGTGAAATGTTGATGAAACATTGAAACGGACTTTACGTTGGTCAAAAATGGACAAATGTTTGTAGAGCTTAAGGGACTTCATTACAGGGTCATCAGTCCCTAAACTTACAAACTACTTATGAACTAGCTAATACTAAGGACGGCACAAATATCCATGCCCGAGGGGGGATTCGAACCCCAAACCGCAGTGGCCGTGCAGAACGTGACTGGCGCGCCGCAGACTTCTTGGCCACCGTGGCCGGCTTTACGTTGGTACTTCGTAATCCAGACTTTCTGCATTTGAATGTCATTCGGAAACGAATAATACGATTCCAACGGTACTTTTTGCCTTTCTACTGTGTGGCAGACTTCTCATTACAACAGCCAGGTATTTTAAGACGATACTTTACACCGCAAAACTACTGAAACCAAAATAAAAGAAATGGAACATAAATTTTTTTTCCTTTGGTGGTAAGAAAGGGGGGTGGGCGCTAGCTGATTTGACACGTCCCGGCGCCCAATATCATGAAGACGGCCCTTTATAAGGGGGAACGTCCTTACCGAAAATCGTGCAAAGATCTTGATCGATTTATTTCGAATTTTTACAAGATACTCTTCTGAAGATTCAGATGGAAATGGACATAGAGACAAGAAATGAGAAGATGGGCAGAAAGTGGCCTCAAGGAATTCAAGATGTATCTAGAATTGCACAGCATTGCCGGTAATACTGTACTCGGAGTGCACTGTTCGATAGGGGAAAAATGCACTTTGAAATAGTAATGTAACCCTATTAAGGATACTCTGTTTGCATCAATTCTGTATGTGTAGAATTGACTATTGGCTTTAACCATAATAGTAAGGAATTTACTTCAAACACATCTGATACAAATATCAATAATAATTCTATTCCTTGAGACAAACATCTGACACATTTGTGAGCTGCGAGATAAACTCACTCCTCACCCATTTTTTTTTCATTGCTTTTATAACCGGTCCTTAGAAAGTAAAACTGCTAATTCGTATGGCACTATTCTTTAGAGCACAAAATGGATTAGACCCACTGGTACATGCAGTCAGTAGGGCGCTCAGCTATTTTCTATACCTGCCCTGCTGCTCATGAGCATCCTGGGGGCCTCAGTCAAAGCCCAAATTGAGAACACGATTATCAATATGGTGTCAAAATATTAATAACTATTATATCAAATTAACGGTATACAAATGCTGGCATTTATGTCAACACTAATATGTTATCATAGCTGTGTTAGGTTGTTGCTGGTGCTTAGTGGTGGCGTAGGAGATTAGTCGGTTTTCTGGTTTTCCCTTTCTGAACAAAGTCCTACTTCATTTGCCTGTAGCCACTTAATGGGATCTGGAGTGCTAACTGCTTCAGACATCAGACCTAGGCTCTGCCTAGTGGTCTCAGTGTCCAGCCGTTCACCTGCCGCGCGTCTAACCCAGTAAAGGCTATAAGGGCCTATTGTTGTCGTTGTTGTGGTCTTCAGTCCGCAGACTGTTTTGATGCAGCTCTCCCCGCTACCCTGTGCTGTGCAAGTCTCTTCATCTGAGAATATGTTCGGCAACCTACATCCTTTTGAATCTGCTTACTATATTCGTCCCTCGGTCTCCCTCTACGATTTTTACCCCACATACTTCCTTCTAATGCTAAGTTGACAATTCCTTGATGTCTCAGAATGTGTCCAACCAATCTATCTATCCCTTCTCTTAGTCAGGATATGCCAGAAACTCCTTTTCTCCCCGATTCGGTTGAGCACCTCCTCATTAGTTACGTGATCTACCCATCTAATTTTCATCATTCGTCTGTAGCACCACATTTCAAAAGGTTCTATCATCTTTTGACTGAACTCCTTATCGTCCACGTTTCGCTCCCATACAATGCTACACTCCAGACAAATGCTTTCAGAAGGGACTTCCTAACATTTAAATTAATATTAGACGTTAACAAGTTTCGCTTCTTTAGAAACGCTTTTCTTCCCATAGCCATTCTGCATTTTATATCTTCTTTATATCTTAAGTTATCTTGCTACCCAAATAACAAAATTCATCTACTACTTTTATTGTCTCATTACCTAATCTAATTCCTTCAGCATCGCCTGATTTTCTGACATTGCAGTCCATTACCTTCGTTTTACTCTTGTTAATGTTTATCTTATATCTTCCTTTCAAGACACTGTCCATCCCATTCAATTGCTCTTTCAGATCTTTTGCGGTCTCTGACAGAATTACTATGTCATTAGCAAACCGCAATGTTTTTATTTCTTCTCCCTGCACTTTAATGCCCTCTCCAAATTTCTCCTTCCATTCCTTGACTGCCTGCTCAATGTATAGATTGAACAACATTAGGGAAAGGCTACTTCCCTGTCTTACTCCCAACCTCTGCGTCCCTTTCTTGCCCTTCGACTCTAATAACCGCTGTCTGGTTTTTGTTGAATATAACTCTTCGCTCCCTATATTTTACTTCTGATACCTTCAGAATTTGGAAGAGTGTATTCCAGTCGACATTGTCAAAAGCTTTCTCTAAATCGACAAACGCTAAAAACGTAGATTTGCTTTCCCTTAGCCTATCTTCTAAGATAAGTCATAATGTGAGTATTGCCTCCCGTGTACCTATATTTCTCCTAAATCCAAACTGATCTTCCCCGAGGTCGGATTCAACAAGTTTTTCCATTCGTCTGTAAATAATTCGTGTTAGCATTTTGCACCCATGACTTATCAGACTGATAGTTCTGTAATTTTCACACTTGTCTGCACTTGCTTTCTTTGGAATTGGAATTACAATATTCTTCTTCCAGAATGAAACTTTCACTCTGCAGCGGAGTGTGCGCTGATATGAAACTTCCTGGCAGATTAAAATTGAGTGCCGGAACCGGGACTCGAACCTGGGAGGCGAGGTACTGGCGGAAGTAAAGTTGTGAGGCGGCATCGTGAATCGTGTCGGGGTAGCTCATTGGTAGAGCGCTTGCCCGCGAAATGCAAAGGTCCCAGGTTCGAGTCCCGGTTCCGGCACACAATTTTAATCTGCCAGGAAGTTTCAATATTCTTCTTGAAGTCGGAGAGTATTTCCCCTCTCTCGTACATCTTGCATATCAGGTGATATGACTGGCTCTCCCAACGACGTCAGCATTTCAGATGGAATATCAGATACTCCAGGGGCCTTGTTTCGACTCAAGTCCTTCAGCGCTCTGTCAAATTCTTCTCGCAGTATCATATCTCCTATCTCATCTTCCTCCACTTCGTCTTCCATTTCTAGAATATTGCCTTCAAGTTTATTTCCTTTGTATAGGCCCTCTATATATTCCTTCCACAGTTCAGCTTTCCCCTCTTTGCTTAGAACTGGTTTTCCGTCTGAGTTCTTCATATTCACAGAGCTGCTTTTCTTGTCTCCAAATATCTCTTTTATTTTCCTGTAGGCAGTATCTATCTTTCCCCGAGTTATTCATTCTTCTACGGTTCTGCATTTGTCCTCTAGCCACACCTGCTTTGCCAGTCTGCACTTCCTGTCAATCTCATTTTTCAGACGTTTGTACTCCCTTTTTCCTGTTTCACTTACTGAATTTTTATATTTCCTCCTCTCATCAATTAAGTTCAGTATATCCTGTGTTATCCAGGGATTTATATTAGGCCTTGTCCATCTGCCTGTCGGGTATGACAACGCAAAATCTACTCCAGAGGAATACGCCATGTGATTACCATCTTATCAATAAGCCGTTATGTGTCGAATCCTCTACTGTATGTGTCATGGATGATTTTTTTTCTCCTTTGATGGCAGCAAACTGATATTGCCATCACAGAGGCTACATTGTCTATTTGTGCAGTAAAACTTGCTCAAAGCGGCACTTGTATAACTCGGAAATGTGCTCAATCCGTACAAGCATTTCAGTCCCGACGCATTCAATACACTTTTATAAGTAGATGTTTTGTACAAAGCGTGCCTAACATGGAAATGAAAAGCAAATTTCAGATACATTACTTAATAATTCATTGCATAATACGGAAAAGAGCTTAAACGGTACAACGGTGATACAATTCTACATTACTTTTAATAAGCGGTGCAAAATCAAGAAAAATGTCCAGGGCAGCTTAGAGCTGCAGTTGTGGATATCAATCGGCGCCACACTGTCCAACAAGGGCTGTGGTCACAGTGGCTCCGATATCGATGGGTCTTACCGACGACATACTTCGGCGGAAAACGGCCGATCGTTTCAAATCAGTACTCAACTATGTGCACGGTGACAGTGTAGCCGATCACATCGCCCGAACGTAGAGACTTCGGACGACAATCGGTGAAATTCAAATCATTTTGTTTTCTTCGGTGATATCGACCGACGTTCTCACATGCTAGATATGGGCAGTGAGAAACTGATATGCTTAGTGAAGTAAAGAGATTGTGGCACCCAGAAGACGATAAATATCACAATAGGAATGTAATTCGGACTCTATGGTCTGACATTATACTTTATTGGAAACCCCAAGTTGATTAAATCCGCTATCAAAAATTTTAGGCGTAAATTGTAATCTCAAAAAAAGTATTCAATCTGGGATTGTGGAGTATCTTAAAGTTATTGTAGTGGCTCTCTTACGTTGTTTTGTACTGTGATAATCGGGCATTAGCTGTCCGCAAATTATTCGTACTGGTTCTGGCGTTCTTTAACTAGGTGATAAGTCTGTTCTATGAAAGGACCTGCAAATGTGGTGCAGGTCTACGTGTACTTCCGCTTTTCGGCGATTTCTGTGCTCAAAATTATTCTTAATTTCACACTTGTCTTTCACAAATATACTGAATGACGGTAATTGAAGTTCAATCTACTGTAACTTCATTTAGTTCATTATAATCGTATGTTTCTGGGTGGCCTATAACTGTGTTCTTCATGGATTGAAGTACTGAAAAACTGCTTCCATTATGTATTTTTATGCTTAGCACAACGCATTTCGAGAATTTTTCTCACTTTACGGCATTTCTTTACATAAATACATCGTGACGTTTCCATGTGTGATTTTATGCAGCTCTTGCACATGTGGTCTTTTTCATGTTACTCTACTGAGGGAAATCGTAGCATACATAATAAAATCATCGCAACTGTTTTACATACTGCCGCGAGAGATCACACACCGACTGCCGGCGTGGCGCAAGGGGATAGCGTCACGGACTGCTGTGCAGAAAGTCGCCGGTTCAATCCCACCCAACGGCAAAAATTTATTTCTTTGTAATTAACAATTCCAGAAGGTACTACATCTTTCTTATGTTCACTTGTAAATTCTACTTGTTTCTTATGTTAACTGTTCTTCTAATATCTGGTAAATTCTGTCTGTAACATAGTCAATCCAAACATGACTGAGGCGGACAAAATCACGCACCTGATGAAGGGAATTGCAGAAGATATGTACCAAGCTCTTCTGATAAAAGACGTCGCTACAACAGAAGAATTCATCAAGTGGTGCCAGCGTATTGAAGAGATGCAACAAAGGAGGGTTAGACGCAAGAAGTATGACAGACTCCCAAATGTAGTCCCTATAGCCGTTGTGGAAGAGCAGTATCACTTCGCTTCTCTCATGCGACAAATCGTGAGAGAAGAATTACAACAGTGCATGGCAGCCGGGACTATTAGACCGAGCGAGCATCAGATTATGGCCATGGATGTGAGCCCTGTAACTCACGAGGGAGCCGACACCGCTGAGGATGAGGTATTTCAAACATTAGCTCCTGTCTGCCCTATCAATCGCACCCGAAGTGAAGAATGGCGTCGCCCTGCTATGACTTACGCTCCAGCCGCCAAACGGCAGCCCATGAATCGGCCGACGCGACCACAGCCCACTCCCCCGGTAACTCTGACGCCCCGCAGAAGAACAGACGTCTGGAGGACAGAAGACAACACACCACTGTGTTTCCACTGTGGACGCCCTGGACATGTCGTACGCTACTGCAGAGAGAGGAGGCGAGTATTCGATGATTATTTTGCCGCAAGACGTCAGCCGTCGGAGCAGTTCTATCCCAGGCACTTACCTGCTGATGAATTCAGTCGACCTATGGGAAGAAGCCAATCGCCGTACCCTAGACGAGGTCGCTCCCCGACGCGCCGCAGCCGTTCACCGTCGCCATACAGAGGTACCAGCCGCTCCCCTAGCTGTCGCGTCCAGGAAAACTAAGCGAGGCGACCATCTATGGAGGTGAGGCCGCCGCAGATGAAAATCCTCCATGGACGACAGTCGCTAAGATGTCGGGAAATCTCATCGACGTCATAATCGACGGCCAACCTGTCCGGGCACTTGTTGATTCAGGAACCTCTTTTTCTGTATTGTTGGATAATTACCGCCGCACACTAAAGAAGACAATGTTCTGTGATACGGGAGCAACTGTGCTGAAGGTCGCGAATGGAAGTATGTCCATCCAGCAGGAACTTGTGTCGCAAGAATAACCATCAACAACAGGACGCAGCCGTTTGAATTTGTCGTGTTAACAGAATGTAGACACAATCTCATCCTCGGATGGGACTTCCTTCAGGCATCCCAAGCTATCATTGGCTGTCGAAGGTGTGAGCTGTAAATTGAAGAAGTTGTTTCGCCGGATACACGTAATACAGAATTTTCTGGGAAGTTATTCGTCGTTGACAATGTGACGATACCGCCGTTGACAATGAGAAGAGTTGCAGTCACAAACACAGATGACTGGTTAAACTGTGAAGTTCTTGTTGATAGTAAAAAGTTTATCAGGCTCACAAAAGAAATTTACTTACCAGCGGCTATCATAAGCATTACCGGTGGTCAAGGACAGATTTGGATCACAAATTGTCACGAGCAGTCACAAGGGAATGTGTATCGGGACAGCTGAACCAGTCCAGGATGAAGAGCTCAACGTCATCAATGAAGACCCATTCCCTGCTGTTAGTACAGACAACACGCTGGAAGAAACAAACGAGGAACTGCCAATAGGGCCTGGACTGACCAAGGAACAACGCCAGCGGGTGTTAGGTATACTACGCCAATTTTCGGGTGCATTCACACCCCAGCAGGGGAAAAGTCAGACGAAACGGCCCACGATAAGGCATTGTATCAATACTGGGGATCATCCGCCAATTAGCCAGCGTTCGTATAGAGTGTCGCCAGCTGAAAGACGGATAATTCCGGAGGAAGTGGAGAAGATGTTGTGAGATGATATTATTCAACCTTCGGAGAGTCCTTGGTCGTCTCCGGTGGTCCTCGTAAAGAAGAAGGATGGCACGTGGCGATACTGTGCCGACTATCGGCGGCTAAACAGAATCACAAAGAAAGATGTCTACCCATTGCCGCGTATTGACGACACCTTAGACTGCTTGAAAGGAGCTACATACTTCTCAACTATGGACATGCAGACAGGTTACTGGCAAATCGAGGTTGACGAAGCTGACAGGGAGAAGACGGCTTTTATTACACCTGACGGCCTCTATGAATTTAAAGTAATGCCATTTGGATTATGTAATGCTCCAGCCACATTCGAACGCATGATGGACAACTTGCTTCGACACCTTAAGTGGACGACGTGTCTCTCTATTTAGATGACATTGTCGTTTTCTCGAAAACATTTGAAGAACATCTGAGTCGCCTGTCAAATGTGTTGAAGTGTGTTGAGACTGCAGGTCTCCGCCTCAATCCAAAGAAGTGCCTCTTCGTCGCCAAAGAGATAAAAATCCTGGGGCACCTAGTCAACGGAGATGGTGCCGTCCTGATCCAGATAAAGTAAGGGCAGTCACAGAATTTCCAACTTCTCAGCACATTCGTGATGTGGGAAGTTTTCTCGGTCTGTGCTCATACTACCGACGTTTCATAAAAGGATTTTGTAACAAGGCACGTCCATTACAAGAACTTCTGCAGGGAGACGCCAAATTTTACTGGGATGAGACAAAAGAAAGAGCTTTCCGGGAACTTAAGGAGGCTCTAACTTCCGCACCAGTGCTAGCCTTGTTCGAGAATAATGCAGAAATGGAACTTCACACAGACGCCAGTGGTTATGGGATTGGTGCAGTGCTTGTACAAGTTCAGGAAGGTGCTGAAAAAGTGATAGCCTATGCGTCAGGAGTACTCTCAAAGTCCGAGATAAACTACTCTACAACTGAAAAAGAATGTCTCGCGGTTATCTGGGCTATCAACAAGTTCCGGCCATATTTATTCGGCAAACCATTCACCGTCGTGACAGACCACCATTCTTTGTGTTGGCTGACTAGCTTGAAGGATCCATCGGGTCGACTAGCAAGATGGGCACTAAGACTCCAAGAGTACAATGTCACAGTGGTATTCAAGAGCGGACGCAAACACAAGGATGCCGACTGCCTTTCGAGGAATCCATTAGTGGAACACAACAGCATTAATGAAATTTCAGCCCTCACTGAATTAGATGACGTTACAGCTGAACAAAGGGAAGATCAAGCACTATTAAAACATTAAAACGAGAGAGGCTTTGGAGAAAGGAGTTCCAACTTATAAACGGAACATTGTATTAGAGCAACTACGATCCACTGGGCCCCAAATGGCTATTTGTTGTTCCAGTTTATCTCCAGCCAGCTACTCTCAAATATTTCCATGATGCTCCAACATCCGGTCATCTGGGATTCGTGAAGAACCTAGACAGAATCAGACGCAGGTATTACTGGAAAGGTCTCTACCGATCTGTCAAGCACTATGTGAGTCACTGTAAAGAGTGCCAGCGACGGAAGCATGTGCCGCAATTACCTCCAGGACATCTCGTACCGATTCCGCCGGCAGCAGCTCCATTCCACCGAGTTGGGATCGATCTTTTAGGGAGTTTCCCGAAGTCGACAACCGGTAACAATTGGATAATAGTCTGCACTGACTACCTCACACACTACGCTGTCACCAAACCTGTGCCGACTGCAGAAGCTCCAGAGATCGCAAAATTCCTTGTAGAAGGCATTATTTTGAAACATTGAACACCATGTGTCATGATATCTGATCGTGGAAAAGTATTCCAGTCAAAACTAGTATCAGAGGTAATGTCACGGTGCGACATTGTCCACAGAATGACAACTGCATATCATCCTAAGACAAATGGTCTTTCGGGACGTTTTAACAAGACGTTAGCCGACATGCTGTCAATGAACTTCGATGTTGAGTTCTCCCAGTCGTGATATTTGCTTACAATACCGCAAGACAAGACACCACAGGCTTCACTCCTTTTTTCCTGCTCCATGACTGTGAAGCTGAGACGACAATGGATACGCTGTTCCCATTCCAACCGGACGACACTCAGGATGACTATGTTAAACAGCTCATCACCACGGACGAAGAAGCAAGACAGCTGGCTCGCATACGGACACTGGACGCCCAGGAGAAGGACCGTCAGCGGTATAACAAGCACCGACCTGTTGTGTACAGCCCAGGAGATCTGGTATGGATTTTTACCCCTGTACGGAAGGCTAGACTGTCAGAAAAGTTATTGAAGTAATACTTTGGTCCGTTTCGTGTCATACGCCGCCTGTCAGACGTCACATACGAAGTTGAGAATTATGAGCCGTCGTCGAAACGTCAAAAACGAAGAGACATTGTTCACGTCCTGCGCATGAAGCCTTACTGAAGAGCAGGTAGACGACAATGGCTTCTTGTTCAAGGACTTTAAGGATGGTAATGTTCCTGATGAAGCCACGACAGGAACGTCTGTCGTCGATAATCGCGGAGAAGGGAAGGATTCTCTTGAACTGTCATACAGAGCATAACACGGTCAAGGTCCAGAACATTGCAGTGGCTCCACAAAGATCATAATAGCGGGTCGCTGTCTCTCCAGGAGACGGACCAATGCCGCGAAAGACCACGAACACCGACTGCCGGCGTGGCGCAAGGGGATAGCGTCACGGACTGCGGTGCAGTAGGTCACCGGTTCAATCCCGCCCAACGGCAAAAATTTATTTCTTTGTAATTAACAATTCCAGAAAGTTCTACATCTTTCTTATGTTCGCTTGTAAATTCTAGTTGTTTCTTATGTTAACTGTTCTTCTAATTTCTGGTAAATTCTGTCTGTGTATAAATAGCAGAGCACTCTGCCTGAGAGGCAGTCAGTGCTGCGTGTATGTTGAGTTCGTAATAAACGTGCTTTGAGTATAAGTGCTGTGTTTAGTTGCCTTCGAAGTCAAGCCTGCTATCATTTCAACGCGACGATACTAAATAGTACGTCTGTCTATACATGCAGGTATTCTGTCTGCTTGGATCACAACACATAAATCGTCACTTTCATTGGTTTTTGTACACAAGTAAGCCTATGTCACGATTATTATGTTGCACATTCTGAGTAATGGAAGAGGCACAATACCTTTAAGCAGACAGAAAAAGTTATGGGTTTCGGACATTAGGATAAAACTCACACCTCAATATTTATTCTGTCCGATTTTCCGAACTTAAGTAGCTAACCTGAAAGAGACAACTGCACTGCAAGGCCGGCCGCAGTGGCCCAGCGGTCTGCGGCGCGCCAGTCACAGTCTGCACGACCGCTACGGTCGGGGGTTCGAATCCCCCCTCGGGCATAGATATTTGTGTCGTCATTAGTATAAGGCAGTTCATTAGCAGTTTGTAAGTTTAGGGAGTGATGACCCCGCAGTTAATTTCCTTAAGCTTAACAAACATAACAACATTTGCAGTGCAAGTGTGTCAGGAAATCACACATTGAAACGTCGAAAAAGTACCGTACTTATGTCAAGAAATGCATTAGTAGATGCGAATAAATCCTCGAAATTAGTTGTGATAAGCAATAAACTTCCCTAACTGGTGTGGTTTTTTTATTATTTAAAGCATAGAGGTTAACTGGTGTATGTCTGCACAACATCAAATAAATTCAGCAAAACTGTAATTTTGCTTGTCAATGACACCACGAAATATCACAAGTATGTAATAGAAATTTCTCCTGTTACCGGTGTCACATATTCGTAAAGATTGTCTGGGAGTTGCAACAACTGAGGACAGTTTCTTCTTTCTAGACAGGTGTAGCTCATTAGTATGCATTCGAAGTTTTTATTAATAACAAAAGCCACATTGTAGCATTAATTTCGAAGCATAAAAATGTCGGTGGAATCATTCTTCTTCTTTAACCAGACCAAATGACAAAACTATATCGGATGCAGTGTGACCACGTCGTCGGTCGACGTTTTCAGTCGAACTCGGTCTGACGACGGCTACTTGAACAGTCACTTGGCACTTGGCAGTAACGAGACTACAGCCAGCATCCGCACTTTAGTTCGCGATGCGCACCCTAATCCGCGCATGCGCAAAGCCCTCTTCCCATCGCCTTCACACGCTCGCTGTGCACGTCAGCGTGCAAAGTGTATTCCTCTGTATTCTAGAACTGATTAGATAAGTAAGGGGACCAAATCAACGAACTACATGTTTTTATGAACTGCGAAAACACGAAGCAGACGCTTCTATACGGTCAGAGCTGCGCGTGACAACTGTAGTGGTGGGAAGTGGAAGGGCGTTGGCGCATGCGCATTACGTTTTGCTCCTTGAAACATCAACCATCGTGCTGTATCGCATCCCCATCCAGGTGTCGAGCAAGTGCTCAAATGTTTCAAGGCGTTGCGAAAAGCCTAGCAACGTTTATTTGATCAGTAAATGCATTGAAATACATGGAGCGCTAGTACCCGGCAAGACATTTTGTTTCGCAGCACTTGCTTCAGGTCAAAGCTTGATCAGTGTGCGTCAGGCCTAGGCTCTGCGCATGAGCACGGATGTGCGGGAAAGCTGGCTTTGTGCATGCGCAGGATGAGGTGCGGACGCTGGCTGTAGATTCTCGACTTGGCATCAAAAGCAGGGTGACCAACTTCAGAGCTTCAATAGTCGCTCGTTTGAACATGAAAAATCTCTAGAAAGTCGCTAATTTCTGACATTCAATAAATTACTGAGGGGGGAGGGAGGACTTTGGCTTCATTCACACAGTAGGCAAGATTACGTCAACGTCAGTGACGTCACACGCTGTCAAAAATACATGTGCATTTCACTGAAAGGATGTCAAAAATAAAGCACCATTCGCGGCGAAGTACAGTAGTGCGAAACGTACAATAACGGTTGCATTTGTTCACAAGAGGGAAAGGCAAACATTAAATTTAGTGTTGAAGTGAAATGCACTTGTCTTAGATGACTAGAAAAGAGAACAGAAATTTGCGTAAGGCAAGCAAAACGAATAGGTGTTAAGAACATGCTTTTGAAGAGAATCTATAAGACAAATTTCACACACTGTATAGAGGATTTAAGGTCTAAATTTCATAAAATACCTTCGAATGGCGAGACAAATTTTCCATAACTCTCTCTGATAAGCCAGAGGATCAAAAAAGCATGCACAAATGTGAACCAGCAATTCTCAACAAAAACAGGAAAAAAAACTGATGGTGTGCTTAAGACCCTAACTAGGGTCGTTTTATAAAATAATAGCTATTTAGATTAACATACCGTAAACAGTGATGTAAGTGCTTAGTAATGATATGCAGACCCATATCTACTACAGTTTGTCCTGCACAAACTCTTTTCTACTACAATAATGGAGTCTGAAATGTTTTTTGCTATATCATAGAGTACCACATTGCACATGGTGGTGAACAAGCTCAATTAGTATTTCATCGTTCATTTTCTAATAATGTACAGGTATAGCCGAAAGCTAAGCGTAAGTATTTAATCGGCCACGTGACCTTTACCGCCAGTGTCAAACTACCCTTTCGAAGCATACAGACCGGCAGACAAATTGACACTGACATGACGTTGTCCACCGTGTGAACGACGACGCTTGAACATTTTGAAGTCACGTGACCACTTCAAGGTGGCGAGAGGTTGCCTACTGTATTAATCGGGGCCAACATTCATATTTTGTGGGGGCTAACAAAGAATGAAAAAAGTTTCATCTATAGTCAAGACGAAATATGATGATCCCTGGAGCGCCAATTGGCTTTGAACGCCGGCTGCGGTAGCAGACCATTGGAGTAAATTAAACGCGAAATTTGTGCATACGCGCGTCCGGCTCTGCTGTGCACTTTTGTCAGTTGTCACACAGCTGCGACCCTTAGCAATACTGTGCGGCAGCGAACTAACTACTTGACAACAAGGCTGAATTCAGTTTCCGCTGCCCGGGTGGTCTGCCAGTCCAGTAGGCGGAGCCATGGATGATTGTGTTTCGGCTTGACTATAATCATTATGCAACTGTTTGTTAACTGAAAATTTTTCTTAAAAATACCTTCGGATTTGTCGCTAAAACGCTTTTAACCCTCCGTCGCGCGCAGTCGGCCTCACAGGCCAGCAAAACACATTTTTGATGCCCTTGCTTAACAATGGTGGCCCAGCAGCCCGCCTCTCCGATTACTCGCGTAACTTTGGGAACCTCAAACAGTGCCGATCATCAGGCTGCCGTCGATTTCCACGAGCTCACAGGCCGTCTGCCCCCGATTACGTCGTAGTTTTGAAGGAGAGATTTTCAAAATATTTTCATTTCATTAGTTCATTTCAATCAAACTAAGTCTGCCATCTGTGATTTTCGCCGTTACCTTCGATAAAAAGGGCTCTGACAACCCTAGCCTTTCAGGCTGAGTGCGCATGATCGAGTTCTACTTACAGTTTCCCCATCTTTCCTTACGTTATCACATCCATATTTCCTGCAGAAATGCCCAAAAAGTATATGATGCCTCTAAGCCACTGATGTTGCGGAAATCAGTGGTGTAGCTATGGGGGCGGATGAGGGGGATAGAACCCCCCCCCCCTCCCACCAGAACCCGAAAAGAGAGAGAGAGAGAGAGAGAGAGAGAGAGAGAGAGAGAGAGAGAGAGAAGAAAAATAAATCGTATAACAGCAATCTGGTAAAGGTGAAGATTTGAAACTTGGGGTGTTTTACCATAAGTATTCATTGGAAGGGAGTGAATTAGTTTCTTCAACGAGAGTGGTAGATGGTACTCTGTCTGGAAATTGACTAAAATTTTGCTCGGCAAGCAGATCTTTCCCCCCCCCCCCCCCCCCCCCAAAGCAAAGTCCTAGTTACGCCACTGGTGGAAATAATGCGCCTCCTCGAGGATGATGCTGCTGAAGAACCAGCCGTGCTCGAAGATTTAGTCTATGAGAGAGATCCACTCTAAGGATGAGGTAGGAGAAGGCAAAGAGGATTAGCAACTGAACAGAAAGATTAGGGAACAGCTTGGGAATACGAAGAGGAGGAGATGTGTGAGGAGTTTTATCTTGGAAAGGATAACATAACGAAGTGGACTAAGAAGACACCTGCTACTCATAGTGTGAAGAGTCGCATCATCATTACACAACATCCAGGTGTAAAAGCTATTGTTACAAATGCCGCCACCAACTGCAAAACATTCTGTCATCAACTTGTAACTGGACAATTTTCCCAGCGAAGTAGGCTATGAATATATGTGGAATGTCGATTCAGCTGCAAACTCTACTGATAAAATCCTCCACATTACCTCCAAAATAGCGAAAACGTTGACCATGGACAGCAGAAGCAAGAGTTAGCAGGATGAACAATTATTAATGTTCAGCTTTTCATCAACCAATCTGCTCCAGCCACGTATAAGTTCCGAGCCAAAGTTGTGTTTCAGCTTTTGATTTGGGAGCCACAGCATTGGTTTTGGCTGCATATGTGTCGAGAAAAGATGATTCCATGTCAGAATAGACTGCCTAATGTCTTTTAAAATAACTTTATTACCTTTATGGTTGTGTGTTTGACCAATTTTTAATACTCTTTCCGGGAAATCGGTAATTTTGGTTACTTCAGTTTAAATTGTATCCTGTTCAATAAATCCATTCTTATGCTTTAAGTTTGCTGTAATGCCTTGCTTTAGATCCTCTTGAAGATTAGCCAAGACACATTTTGAATTTAAATTCAAATGATGGATCTAGTCCACAAAATATGTGAGTGGCCTCTCAGGCTGGGTGCACCTGCTTTTGTTTCATCTGGAGGTGCACTCAATGGAGGGTTAAAATCGCTAGGAATGAGACATGTTTCAAAATAAGAAATCTTGTCTCTAGATTGAATTAAAAATCGCTAGATCTAGCAACAAAATTGCTAAGTTGGTCACCCTGATCAAAAGAAATGGAGTGCTCTTTAAGTCTGTCACTTTCTCGTTTCCCCTGATTATTGATACATGCTGGTTCGCACAGGAATATTGTTGTGTACCTGCGAACACTCTGCCATGGCCTTCATCAGAAAAAGAAACACATACATTCTTTTACTGAGGAAGGCTATGACCGAAAATTTAAGTAGTGTGAATCTGATTGTCTATTTTTCGTGCCTGTCAACAGCTCAACGAGCCTCCTTATGGTGAGTTGTAATATATCCTCCATTATTGACATTCCAATTGGATATTTCCTATTTGTTTGTGACAGCATACAATTTTAAGTACTGTTACATATTAGTACATAATAAAACATATTCATAGGCATTTTTCATTGAGCCAGCTCCCTATACAACTTCCTAACACTTTCAGTCGCTCATTTCACCATGATTTCCCTTTCCCCACTACCACTTCACCAGCATGACCTCCAATCCCTGCTGAAATCCTCAGTCCCTTTGAAAACTTCTCCACTGAATTCATTTCCTTTCTTAGTCAACACCCCAGACTCCCACCTTGTCCATGCTCCCCGAAAACCACAAACCAAATAATCTTGGATGCCTAATTGTGGCTGGCTATTGTGCTCCCACTGGAAGAATTTTGGCCCTCATTGACCAGCCACCCCTCCCAACCAATTGCTTTAAATCTAAATTCCTACATCAGAGATGCTACCTGATCAAATCAATGTTGACACGCCTTGCTTATATGCCAACTTCCCTCATATCCCTGGCCTTACTGCTATTGAACACTACCTTTCCAATTACCTTCAGACTCCAAAACCATCACCTCATTCCTAATATACCTTACTAACTAGATACTAACAAACAATTATTTTTCCCTTTGAAATGAGAGAACATCCTGCCCAAAATTATTTTCACTTTTCCTAACCATATCATCATCCTAGTCCTTCCATATGCCACTCCCATTCCCAACCTGCTGCCACAGAGACCATGAAATGATTACATAGTGTTTTTGGCCAGGAGATCCCATCTGGGATTGTTTGGCCACCTAGTGCAAGTCATTTTACTTGATACGACTTGCATGTTGATGATGAGGACAACATAACACCCAGTTCTCTGCTGGCAATCGAACCCCGGCCCCCTGCGTGGTAGTCAGCGACACTGCCAACTGAGCTATAGGGGCGAACAACAGAGACCATATCCCTGTGGAAAACAAAGGGTGTCACAGGGATAATGTTCCTGTGGAAGACCAAGACAATGTCTGCCCAATCTAACCACTCAGCACTCCCTATTGCAGCCCTGTCACAGACTTATCCTACCCCTCAGAGGTGGGATTACCTGTGTAAGCAGCCATGTAATTTCCAGCTCTATTTGAACCACTGAATTGCTATTTATATTGGCATGATTACCAACCAGCTGTCCACTAGAATGAATGACTACCACTAAGCAGGGACCAAGAACAAAACTGATCACCCTATGACAACATGCAGGTGAACCTGCATGCTTCATTTCAGTACCATAGTTGTTTCACCATCTGGGCAGAAATGACCACCCATTCCACCACAAGCTTGTCCGAATTTTGTAGGTGGCAATTATTCCCACAACACATTCTCCATCATGAAGTTATCCTGGCCTCAACCTATAGTAACCTACTTTCCCAACAACCACCTCTCAACAGGCTCTTTCTCCAATAACCCCACTGTTTGTTGGCATTATCCTTTTTTATTTATTTTTTTTTTTTTTTTTTGCTCCTCCATTTTTGCCCCATTCCCTATCGCAACCTATGTTCCACAGTTGCATCACATCCTTTTCCACCCATATCTATGCTTCGCCAGACATTGCAGATATCTCTTTTCCCACCTTTGGCCTGCATCTCTCCCCTCCCCACTCTGGATTGGATTCAAAGTTGATGTAGCACTTGAGATGTCATGGCCAGAGACAGGGATCATGTGTGCATGAATTGTGTCTATCAATGTGTGTGTTCTACTTAATTATTTTTAATGAAGGCTGTGGCAGAAAGATTTAGTTCTACATGCCTGTCTGCAGCTCAGCGATCATCTTTATGGTGAGTATCTGTCCCTGCCAGTAAATGGTGTTCCATACCAATAGGAGATACAAAAGTATTTTCTATATAATTCACTATTGTCTTTGTCCCATTCGCCTCTCACACTCTGCTTCTTTTTACTCACCATCTGCTGTCAGTCACTATTCTTCTCTCTACATATGCCATTGACAATGGTTTACTCCCACTTGAAACCACAAGACAAATATGTCTGCACACAAAAATTTTTGGTGATGGCTGCACACAGTTGGGAGTATTGTGGTTGTAAGATTACCGCCCAATATAAATACTGGTAATTAATAGCATTTGATAATTAAACAGTATGAAGTTCACTGCAAACATTGACCATGCCAATGCACTAAATGTTACACAATTTTAATCTTATTAATTATGGTAGCAATGTATGTACACAGTTGGGTGACAACATTTATAGTTAAGCCATAGGTAGAAATTCTCCACATTGAGATTTGCTGTGTGCTTGTAGCTGACGGGAGGCCAGCGAGCAGGCCGACGTTGGTGGCTTGTTCCAGCTTAGGCTTTTCCAGTTCGTTTCCGGTGAGGGGAGAGAGGGACAATGGTGAGTGCCAGGCACAGTGCAGTGCACAGCATGAAATAAAATATTCTAATACTACTGGCATTTGAAGTAATACAGTTAGGAACCTTTAAGGCCCTCATTACAAAATAGCCTGATGATAAATAAACAATACATTAGCCGATATAGTGAAATCTGGCGTAATATGTTTAACTGACAATGAAAAGTAATAAATTACCAACGAAGACAAGACAGTTACACAACTAGCATGGCAATGTTTGTTTATAAAAATAATATATTAACTATTTCTCATTTTATTTTCAATTAATCTTGTGTATTTTACCTTGAAATATTCAGTTAAATAACTTATCTGTGATATAAGAAATTACACGATTATAATTAATAGTACAAAGGATGTTTATACTAATATAAAAACGTAAGAATATATTTGTTTAATGTGTAATGTAATTATTTTGATTTTAAGTAAAGTTTTAGAAATGTATTGGCTGAGCGCTGTATGTTGGCAAATCGGTTAGAACAGCTCACATGGGGAAGTTGAGGCGTAGGGGGAAAAAACCCCGGCAGTTGAGCTTTTGGCGCGCGCGCGTGGGGGCAGGAAGTGCCGAGGCCGGAGCATGTGGGGTAGCTGGCTGGGCGGCGGCGCGCTGTATTGCGGTTGGCATGTGGATCGCGAAGTGGAGGTTATAGATTTGTGAGTGGCATTCGCCACGCATGGTTGCTCATCGTAGACTGCACCAAGTTGAATCGAGTGCTACTGTGGGTGGGTGAATATTTAGCCGGTGGAACAATGTGTGCATCGCATTGAATTGAAGTGACTGTGATTTGTTAATGTAACATGTGTCGTCGCATAGGCATGAACATAAATGGTGTTTGAGACAGCCCCATGGTGTGAAAACAATTTGCGACAAATATTCATTTTGTCTGGGGGCTCACGAGCTATAACTTTATTTGATAAATGTGTCGACGTACAGACGTATCAGCCACAGGGTTCTAATATTGTGAAATAAACAACATAAAGTGAACTTTCACGTGTTTTCAAAAATATTAGTTAGTACACCCTTTTCTCTCATGAACTTGATTTTATTATGAATTTGTTTTGTTAATCATATGCAGGGAAGGAAAGCTGCGAACGTGTGATATCATCCTCTAGGAAACGAGTCAAACAGTCGCAATCACAGTTACAGTGTTTTTGCACGTTTAGGAATTTGGTTCGCAGTTGGTGCTGGTGAATTTTAAAAATTAAACTTTCCCTATTGTAAACTCTCACCCCCGACCTTCACTCTCGCATGGTCAACCCTTCTTTTGGCACAATTTTATGGTGGCCATTAATTCTAATAAGACATATGGTTGGTAGTCATATCAATATAAAAAGATGTGGAGTGATTTCAACAGAATTGGTAAATCAGATGCATAATGCTGCAGGTGGTCTGGCCTCTGCTGGGGTATGTATAGCCTGTAATAGGACTGCAACTATGCTGGATGGCAGGTAATCAAAAGTCCTGATGAAGGATGTGTTTCAGTTGCTCTAGTCTGAGGTGATATTGGGTGACAAAGAGAGGGCTCCTTTGTGGCCGGTTATAGGGGGGAAAAGGACGACTGGTGGTGTGTGGGGATATGGTAGGGGAAATCTGTTTGCCGACTAGGTGTGGGGGATAGTGCCTGTCTGAAGACCTTTGAGAAACCCTTAGTACACAAAGCAAAGGCATACTTGACATTGGAAATACACTGTCCATGTATGGTCAAGTTGTATGGGAGGTATTTTTTTGATGTTGAATACATGGCAGCTGTCGAAGTCAGATTGTGTTGGTGAGTTTAACATAGACCTAAGTATGGATGGAGTCATCAATGGCAATATTAACATCCAAGGTGAAATGCAGGTTTGAGGAAGGCCAGTGCAGTGGATGTAAGATGACTTGAGGTTGTGAAAGAATGAGGATAGGGTGTCCTGGCCATGACTCCAAATAGTGAAGATGATATGACTGAATCAGACCTTCTGTTTTGGAGACTAGGATTTCTAATATGTCGACCATAAATAAGTTGGCATAGGAGCATGCCATAAGGGTACCCATGGCTGTGGGACAGATTTGACTATATACTTTTCACTTAGAGAAAAAAATAGTTGTTTGTTAGGATGTATCTGGTTAAGGGTTATGAGGAATGATCCAATTTGAGTCTGAAAGACACTGGGGGGGAGAGAGAGAGAGAGAGAGAGAGAGAGAGAGAGAGAGAGAGAGAGAGAGAGAGAGAGAGAGAGAGAGAGTGGTAAGATCATGGGCACGAGTGCTATTGGTGTATAAAGAAGAGGCACCAACAGTGATGAGTAAAGATGTAGATGCTAAAGGGGTAGGGAGATGGGGAGTTGGTGAAGGAAGCAGTTGGTATCTTTGATGTGGGAGGCTTGATTTTGGACAATTAGTTGGAGGTATTTGTCAATGATGGCTAAATTCTTCAGAGGGAGCACAGTAACCTCCTATAATTGGGTGTTCAGGATTATTTGGTTTGCGGACTTTTTGGGGTAAGGTCATGGACTTTTGGAATGGGATTACCATATTTATCTGAATGAAAGTTATACTTTTTGGGATCTAAAAATATGCCTGTGGCTTAGATTTGGGGACAAAGCTTTAGGAAGTTCCGAAAAGTGCCACTAGAAGCCACCATAAGTAGGTTTTATGACTGGTAAATCTGTGTTTCACCCTTTGTAACAGTCTGCTTTTGAACTTTTTTGCGCGAAGCATGTTTTTTTTTTTTTATTGCTGAGACAACACTAAATTAAATCAGTGCACATATTATACAGGTGAAAACACACAAAACTTTCTGAGAACAGAAAATAAAGTATTTCAAAGAAAGCCTCAATTGTATTGTTGCGTGTAGCTCCAAAATATTTTAATCCTTACTTTTGTCTCAATAATGATGGACTGCTACAGTCATGTGTGTGTGTGAGCGCGTGCACACACACACACACACACACACACACAAAATGTGATAATATCCTCTTCTGTAGTAGTCCCTGATAATTATGTACACAGTGTGGGTGCCATCGACAGTAAACGCACAGTGAAAGGGTTAATAGATATAGTTATTTCTCACTGCTGTCACTGTTTGGGATGTAATAGTAATTTAAATGTGCAAATTGCAAAGGAACGGCTACTCTATCCATCACAATGATCCATATTTGTTTTCATTTTCAAGTGCGGCTTGAAATAATTACCCCCCCCTCTCTCTCTGCTGACCCTAATTTCTGAGCACTAGGGCAAATACAGTATCCTGGAACAACTTTTAGGTGGAAGAGTTAGAAGAAGTGACAGAGGCATTACGCCATGTAGTTGCTGATTCATCACAACAGTGGTGGAATCTTTGTCTGCATAATTATTAGCTTGAGATCTATTTTGAAGTTGTGCAAAGCTTCTTTTCTCCCCCCCCCCCCTCCCACTGAAAGATTAGTGTTTTTACAATGGGATTTGGACGGAGATTGTTAGTCTGAGCGAGAGGTGAGTGGATGTTTGGTATAAAGTCTTGCTGCATCTCCTATAACTACACAGTTTGTTTCTGAGGCATGTAGCTAAAAGTTTTGGTACTGCATGAGAACTTACATTAACAAGGAGAGTACGCCTACTCATCATCGGCAAATTCGTCCTAATTTATGGTACATCTACGATGTGGTGCGACACGGAAGTGCCCCAAGTGGGAACTCCATATGCCCAAGCGTTTAGGAAAAAGAAGGATGTTTGATATGGACCTATCACTAATTCATCTTATCAACTGTCCCTGTGGCGGCTTGTTTAGGAAGCAGTGTTTGGCTCAGCAGTAAAAGATTGGATTCATATTGAGAAGGTCGCAGGTTCAACTCAACCTGGCGTCAAATTTTTTTTTTCTGTTCCTTGGCAATGCGTACATCTACACATTGTTCCCGTAAGGATTATGAGGATAAGATTAATTAATTACAGCATGCATGGAGGCATTTAAACAGTACATACAATGAACTAGAAAGTACGGTGACTGATGATCTGTTGTCTGGTAGCGGCCTTTATATAGCTGCCCATCGTTCAGGCTGGTGTCGATGGGGCAGGTGTTCTTACTGCTGACAGCACCACCAAGGTCAAATTAAATTCACAATTATTTGTGTTTGCACCTTATGGACCATTTACAACCCCCGTTTACAAGATAATATGCTTGTTTTAAATACTGACGTCCCATGCTGATGTTGTGCAAATATAAATACAAAGTAACATATATGATGTTGCGGTTCATTGTGAAGTCAGTATTGTACGCATTGCCAAGGAGCAAAACACCGTTTTCTCAACAGACTCTCTCAGGGGCAGTTGATAAGGTGCATATGGTGATAGATCCGTATCAAAATTAATTTTATCTCCTAAACACTTAGCCATCTGGAGTTCCCACTTGGTGCACTTTCATATTTCACCATGCCCTACATGTACCATAAATTTGGACGAATTCGACGGTGACGAGGAGGTTCCTCTCCTTTTAAGATTCCACTTTATGGCTGCACAGCTGATGATACAGTTTTGGCAGTGAGAGAATAAGATTATTTTTTATCATAATGCTTGGCTGTTTATTATATAGGACTGAGTTCATTTGGTAATAATTTTAAGGTCAGGTCAGGTACACTTATAATTCAGTATGAAATATGTTACACAAAGTATATTTTTATGGCATTTAATCAATAAACAACACACACTTAACTTCATTTAATAGGACTTTTTTCACACACTGTACAATATTCAGTACAAAACTGCTCATAAAAAGTATGAACTAGTAACACAAACATGCACATTCACAAACACACAAATTAACAGTAATAAAATTCAACAAATTATGGCTGAAAAAAAAATATTGCAGTGATTTACAAAAATTTACAAAGTTTGCTAAATAGTGATATGGGTTACTGTTTGCCTCCCCAGTCACAGACAAGGATACATTACTGACCTGAATGGATTTTTACTCCTGCATAAGCTCAGATGCAACCCTTCACTGCACAAAAATGAGTTATACTTCAGTTGCAAAAATAATACACATATATGAGGAATTCTTCATGTGAAATCTACACTACACCACATGAAATCTGCACAAATAGTTATGACATACTTTCAGATAAATCACATGCTAGAACTGTTAAATGGTAATATGAAAATATGTCAGCAGACAAGAAACAAATAAAGAACTTCCACACAATCTCAAACATTGGATAAGGAAAGAAAAATTATGTCTCAGAGTGTTTTCCCATATAATACTGCTGGTTGGTGCTAATTGATAAAAGAGTAGAAGAGCACAGTTAACAAAAGCAGATCACTAACTGAGAACATATCAGAGAAAGAAAAGGGGGCTTCATTGAAAGATCATGTATATGAACCAATAAAAAAGCACTAGATGATAAGACTGAAGGAACACTGCAAAGAAAGAATAAGAGAGATAAGAACCCATCTGGTAGAATAATTTTTATTTAACCATTTTCCTTTGATTCTGTTCATAGGGTTCTGTTTGTACTGTATGACAAAATTTTTCTTAAAACTGAGTAGTCACAGTTTCAGTTTGTTCAAACCAATAACCATTTTGCAAGCATAATCATGTCTTGTAAAGAACCATCAGACACAGTGACAACAGTTATGCCAAAGACTTTTTCACCTGATTGTGTCTGTGGAGCTAAAATCCTCAAACTGTTTAAATAAAACCATGACTTCAATTTATTTAGATATCAAGATCAAGGGTCTTCTGCAAATGTCTGCATGATATGAACAAAATTACTCTGTTACATAGTACATACACTGATAGAAAACTGTAAATAATTTTTATGGAGTCTGGTTAATCAGAAGTATCACAGATGAATGGTAATAACATTACTGTTCCCAACATAGCATAAACAATCCTGTCATCTGTAAAAATATACGATTGTGAGGAAACTAAATGTAAATGAAAGGATTTCTTAACTAATGAATTTTCAAACCGCTTGCAAATAAAAATGTATAACTCTTTCATTACACAAGCACAGTTTTGTTAATGAATATGATGCTGTGTTGCACCAGATTACTACCTCCACAGGAAATGCTGGTATTCCTATTGTTCTAGTTCCTATTGTACTGTAAACATGATCCGCAGGTTGGATGTTAACATGAACATGATTACAAAACTCATATCAAGTAAGTTGCCTATATGAAAGTGCTGAAAAGATAAAAAGTTTCTGAACATTTTAGGGTATCAAAATTTACTGTCAAATACATAGTGAAGTACTGTGTACTTGAAATCTTCCAAGAGGACATTATTTTCAGGTGCTTTTCACAATGTACCACTTACCACAGTAGTGGAATTTCATGGAACTGAGATGCAAAGAACTGATCCAGTAACTTATCATCTAAACCACATCAGAACTTATTTCACATCTATACAGCAGACCAATTACAAAAAATGTGCAACTAATGTCAGATAATTGTGTAGACTATTGTGAACATTCAGTTTCTTTCAAACCACTGCTATTGTGTTTACTTCACTTGGAAGGAGTGGATGAAAACAACTTATATTTCACTTAAGAAGAATTATGTGGACGATATTAGCACCAGTAATAAAAATATTATTTTGAAAATTGTATACTTCTATTATCTAGACCAGAGAAGCAGTTTCAGCACAACCTATCAATTCTTATAGTAAATTTCAATTAATCTAAACATGGGAAGTGGCATTAAGAGCAAAAATTATTTTTTTGAGAACCTTAAACATTGATGACTGAATTAAACAAACTTCACTTGAGAGGATGAAAAAACAGTTATGAGACAGAATTGCTGGCAAGTACTTTCTTCAGATGCTGAAATTTATAGCACTGCCCCCCCCCCTCTCTCTCTCTCTCTCTCTCACACACACACACACACACACACACACACACACACACACACACAAGTAATTTATTTACAGAGCGAATTCTCAATAGTGCACTGTGGCCATCTGTTGAAGAGTAATGATAAAGCAAACGAAGGAAGACTAAATAGTTATCTATTACAGGATTTGCTTCTTATACTTGTACCTCATGTATTAAACTTAAGCAGAGTAGGTAAAAAGTTTACATTCCACAAAGAACACACTTCTTTTTACTGACAGTGCCCGAAAAAAGAAGGGGGAAAATGCAAATTATTCTGTCTTGACTGAGCAAAGTTCTTAATATTCAACATTTTCTTTTGTACAATAGTTTCAAAAACAGATGCATGTTATTAATAATTATCATTACAAAAATTCCAGAACTCAAACTCATTTCACGAAGATAGTGACAAACCTTCTTATAAATATGTAACTGGCTGTTGTTCTTATAGAACATGCAATGAAGACTGAAGTAAAAGACTATACATATTCTGAGCATATCTCGCACATGGAAAGACTAACAACTCATTTAAGTAAGTAGCCCATAAAATCCAAAATGTATATCTCTTACAATCACTATACCAAAAATATATTCTATTATTTAGTTCATTCACTTTCATCAGTGTTAATTTCTGAGAAATTTCACCACTCACGATATCACCAGTCACATGAATGACAAATTTGTCTGATAACCAAGTTAATGGTTTGAATGAAATACCATTAAATTACTCAAGACTTCACTGCAGTCACTGAATTTCAAAAATCAATAAGTTAGCAGTGATAAAACTAGGCAACACAGAATGATACTTTGTTAAAGATGCCATGTAGTGAACTTTGCCATAAGACATGAATCAACACCAGTATATTTTTTAAAACTAAAGTGTATCACATAGGAAATTTAAGACTACCTGGATGTCAAATTCCAGTGCCTTTTGTACACAGACTTATTAAGACAAATATACAAAAATGAGCACGATTATGTGTACAACACATTATAAAGTTGGTAAATGTTCATTTCTATGTTTCCAAACCTACACAGTCTTTACTGACAAGACATATACACATTACAAATTGAAATCAATGCTAGAATAAATAAAGCAAAAAAGGAATGAAGATTTTAGAAAAAAAAATATAAATCTTTATTACAGCTCTGTGAAGAAGAAAAACTTCATAGTGAGGAGACCATTACAATAGCTGACTTCTATTTAAAATAAATAGTACATACAATAAGTGCCTTTCTTCTGAGAACACAACCTATCAATCACTTTTTTTTGCACCATATACTGATCAAATTATTTATGGATTGATTCTCATAGTTTTAACCCTTATGTAACTATTATTGGATCATTTTATTACTTGGATAGTTTCTTCCACCCAATCTGCTCAATAGTTGAGGCACAAACACTGTGTGCATCATCTTTGTACTGATCCATTCAGAATGAAATGTATTAAAATCTGTTTCACTTGTAAAAGGTCGCTTGGCATTTCCATTGTGATTCACATTTTGTATAGATATTTAATCATTGGTAAAAGATCAGGCATGCAACAGGCTAGAATCAAAATTCTTTTATGTGAGATCACAACACAATAACACAGCATGTGAATATGAACAGAATGACAAAAGAAAGTGGATATTGTAAACAGATACTCATAGGGCAATATATGCCCAAAATGTCAAGTTCTTAGATCGTGGAAACTGTCAGTTTCCAACACTCTGTCAAGTTCAGAGTGTTGTACCACCTTAAACATTTAGGCATTACAGGCATCCGCGCAAACAGTTCTTACGCGGACTGTGACTTCAGTCAGACAGTGCTAACACCCAAAGAGTCAAGGTATTTCCTCTTTATGTCAAGAACACGAAGAAGTTCTGAGAGTGAACCACGATGGCTATCTGAAATGCGAGTATTGACAACATTCTTCTGTTGCTTAGTTTCTTCAGAGATTGTTACCACAGCATCCAATTCTGGCACCAGCTGCTGTGTACGCCAATATTCCAGAGCACCTGACAACTCGTTAGTCACTTCACCCAGAAGTCGCACCAATTGGCCAAATGCTATCAGCTGCCTCGTTGGCACTGGTGGTGTTTGTGCCTGGCAACACATATTAAACATATAATTGTATATTTAGGAGCAACAATTGTCTAATTGAAACAAGAAAGGCAAAAAAGTCCACACTTAAATATACATAGTTTGTACCACAAAGCTATCTTACTATATTTTTTTTTAAACAGATTCTAAGGTAAAATACATGTGTAAAATCCTCAACAAAATACTGCATTCTGAAGGAATGTGATAAAACTAAAGGTGCCACTTGCTTATGTTGTTTTACACTTCTTGTGGGAGAGCTTTGTGTTCTTTATAAAATACAACTGTTTTATGAAGATTAGGCAACTTACGTGCTAGAAATGAAACTCGTCGAAGAATATGCTGCAAAAGTGATCATCATAGTAAGAAGTACTTTCATTAAGACACAACTTTTAAAAACCGAGGAAGAGTTCAAAAGCAACAACATCACAAAGATGTTTAAGACTTTACTATGGCATCTCGGCATGTACAATCCCACAAATTACATCTCAAAGGCTCCGACAGATTTATCATTATTGTAAGCAGCTTTCTAACAACATCAAAAATTATTTCAAATTCCTTTTCAATATTATGGCATCAAAAGCAAATGTCTATATTAATATTTATGATATGAATATTATAGACTAAAAATTCCTAGCAGGAATATTTAATATTATCCATCACAAGTGCGTGGTAACAATTGTTAAGTTTCTAAAGTAAAAAGTGGTATCTTTCACCAGTATTTCTGTCCTACACATAGATCAACAATGCCTTTCAAGAGACAAAGTTCTAATGAACTTAAAATATGAAAAAGTCTACCAAGAATGACAACTGTGCCATTCATAAGGTAAAACACTACAACAGATTGGACTGTGGACCCTTGCCTTCCACTAGTACCAACTTCAGTCACTGGTTGCCTATCGCACACCAGCGAGTCTGATGGCTTTGCAGTGGGCTTTATGAGTATTCCCTGCAATATTTCATGGCTGTATTGAATTCAAATGTTTGTGATATTACTGTATAAGCTCAACTATTTATTTAACCATAATGTTGTTCTATTGGCCACTTATTTTTCCTCATTACCTACATCTACATCTACATACATACTCCGCAATTCACCGTAAGGTGCGTGGCGGGGGGTACACTGTACCACTACTAGGCATTTCCTTTCCTATTCCACTCCCAAATAGAACGAGGAAAAAAAGAATGCCTATATGTCTCCGTACGAGCCCTAATTTCTCTTATCTTGTCTTTGTGATCTTTACACGAAATGTAAGTAGGCGGCAGCAAGATCGTACTACACTCAGCTTCAAATTCCGGCCCTCTAAATTTGTTGTTGTTGTGGTCTTCAGTCCAGAGACTGGTTTGATGCAGCTCTCCACCACTTAACAGAAATTCACGAAAAGAACGTCGTCTTTCTTCCAGCGATCCCCAATTGAGTTGTCGGAGCATTTCCGTGACACTCGCGCATTGGTCGAACCTACCGGTAACAAATCTAGCTGCTCGCCTCTGAACCGCCTCTATGTCTTCCTTCAAACCGACCTGCTGCGGGTCCCAAATACTTGAGCAATACTCAAGACGCGGTCGTACAAGTGTTTTATACGCGGTCTCCTTTACATGTGAAGTACATCTTCCCAAAATTCTACCAATAAACCAAAGTCGGCTGTCTGCCTTACTCACAACTGTCCTTACATGCTCGTTCCATTTCATATCGCTCTGCAATGTTACGCCTAGATATTTGAACGACACGACAGCATCAATAAGCTCACTACTAATGCTGTATTCGAACATTATAGGATTGTTTTTTCTACTCATGCGCATCACCTTACATTTTTCTACATTGAGAGCTAGCTGCCATTCTTCGCACCAACTAGAAATTTTGTCTAAGTCAATCTGTATGCTACTAAAGTCAGTTACAGACGACACCCTCCCGTACACCACAGCATCATCAGCAAACAGCCGCAAATTACAACTTACTCTGTCCATCAGATCATTTATATAGATAGAAAATAATAGCAGTCCTATCACACTCCCCTGGGGCACGCCTGACGATACACTCGTCTCTGATGAACACTCGCCGTCGAGAACAACGTACTGCGTTCTATTACTTAGGAAGTCTTCCAACCAGTCACAAATCTGTGAACCTATTCCATAAGCTCGTATCTTCGTTAGCAGTCTGCAGTGTGGCACTGCGTCGAACGCCTTTTTGAAGTCAAGAAAAACACAATCCGCCTGTTGCCCTTCGTCCATGGCTCGCAAGATGTCATGTGAGAAAAGGGCAAGCTGAGTTTCACATGAACGATGTTTCCTAAACCCGTGCTGATTCATGGAAAGAAGCTTTTCCATTTCAAGGAAATTTACTATATTTGAACTGGGAATATGCTCCAAAATTCTACATGAAACCGACGTCAACGATATTGGCCTGTAATTGTATGGGTCAGTTCTCTTTCCTTTCTTATACACGGGAGTCACCTGCGCCTTTTTCCAATCACTAGGAACTTTGCGCTGAATTAAAGATTCGCTATAAATGCAAGCTAAGTAGGGGGCCAATGCCGCAGAATAGTCTTTGTAAAACCGAACTGGTATTCCATCCGGACCGGTAGACTTTTTCATATTTAGCTCTCTCAGCTGCTTCTCTACACCGGAAATACCTATTGCTATGTCCCCCATTTCGGAATTAGTATGTTGATCAAATGATGGTATATTTGTGCGGTCCTCCTGCATGAAAGATTTCTTAAAGGTTAAATTTAGAACTTCAGCTTTCTGTTTGCTTTCTTCTATTACTGCCCCGGAATGATCAACTAGTGACTGGACAGTGGGCTTTGACCCGCTTACCGATTTTACATAGGACCAGAATTTTTTCGGGTTCTCGAAAAAATCTTTTGCTAAGGTATGGCTGTGATAATTATTGTATGCTTCACGCATCGATCTTTTTATAGACGCACGAATCTCTACAAACTTTTGCCTGTCATCATTTGCGTGTTCTTTTTTGAATCTAGAGTGCAACAGCCTTTGCTTTCTCAGCAGCTTTCTAACATTATTATTATACCACGGTGGATCTTTTCCATCCTTAATCGTCTTTACTGGCACATATTTCTCTAACCCTTTATTAACAATGCACTTAAATTTAGCCCACAATTCCTCTACATCCATAGTCCCAGAATTAAACGATGCCCATTCATTTTCTAAGTGCGATCGTAACATTTGCTTGTCGGCTCTTCCCAACAAAAACACGCTCCTAGCCTTCTTGACTGGTTTATGAACTTTGGTCACCATCGACGCTATGACGATATCATGATCACTAATTCCTGTCTCTACACAGACATCGTTAATAAAGGCTACAATCATCAGCCCCTAACAATGTGAGGTTGTGAATTGGGTCTCACTGATTTGGCTCAAACTGTGAGAGAAAAAGCAGGTAGATGAACCTTCCTGATACACGAAATATCTCACCTGAATGGAAAAGAAGAGAAGAGAAAATGCTCACAAAAATCACAAAAAATTGCCAATTACAGTATCAGCGTATAAAGTTAGTTTATGAATGAATCTGCTTAATGTTGGCATAATGAAGTAAGTAAGCAAATGTCTTGCTAATTTTGTGGTCCATATTAGATTCCAGCTAATGCCATATTTACTTTTTTTTATTTTGTATTTTCCTTGCAATCTTAAATTTTCATTTATGAAATATAAACATTTCTGTGGTTTTGAATAGATCCAACATTAGGAGTATTCATCAAGGGAAGATGGAGTTGCAACAAATTCAATTTACAGCATCTATTCAGTGTTGCTGTTTACACAACAATAATTTAATATGCAAGAAAATTAATGGGGAAAAGACATTTATTTAAAAATGTAAAAGATGTACACTTTACACTACAGCATATTTTGGGAAAATGTTCTTGCTGTAAAAATGCTTCAATAAAATGTACATGATGTGAACATTGTACGTAACTTAACTTTGACAGATAATTAACTGCTAGAATTTTCAGAAATATCATTTTCTTTCATATCATCACCAAATTATGAAGATGATATGCTTAAAATGGGTATATTAATTGATCATAACTAAATCAAATATACAAATAATTTAGGATAGGTAACAACTTGCTGTAAAAAGACTCACTGAGCTGCTGACATGCATGAAAAATGGACAATCACATTCACATAGCTTAAATTTTTGGCCACGGCCCTCATTAGGAAGAGAAAGTCATACATTCACACAGTCAATCAGACAACTATACACACACAACCATCACGCCCGGCTACTCCAGCGTGATAAGCGTCTAGACTGTGGAGTGCAGTGGGGAGTGGAGGGGGAAGGATGGCAGGTAATAGTGGGGATGGAAAGTTTCGCATTGCATGATGGATTGTGAAGGCTCTGATAGGCAGGAATTTGAATTGTGGCACTGAATGCCGTGAAGGGAAAGGGGTGGGAAAGGATAAAAGGGAGCTATCGGTACCTCATTTCTTATAACCCTTACCAATTACATCCTAACAAAAAATTACTTTTCCTGTCAAGGGATGAAATACAATCAAATTTGCAGCACACCAGTCTATAGGAAATCTTCCTAACCTCCCAAACCACTGGTTCAGGTCCAGGCCACACTATCCTCATTTCTTCACATCAACAACTCCTTCTCTCATTAGTTTCACTTGGTTCTTCTCAACCTTGCATGCCACATTCCTATATGTTAACCTCCACCTCACTGATGGCTCACTCAATACCCCTGTACACATTAAACCTACTAATTACCAACAGTAACTGCACTTAGACAGCTGCCACCCATTCAACATAAAAAAAAATCACTCCAATACAGCCTTGCCAACAACAGACGGCGAATTTGCAGTGATGAGTAGTTCCTTACCCAATCGTCCCTCAACTCCAACACCAGTCACAAAGTAGTGTCTTCCTTGTCACCCAATACCACCCTGGAGTGGAACAACTAAATCACATACAGGACTTTGATTATCTTCCGTCATGCCCTGAAATAAGAGAGAATCCTATCCAAGATCCCTCTGAGCCCTTCTGGTGTTCTGTCGCCCACCCGACTTCCACAACATCCTAGTCCATCCATATGCCACTCCAAACCCAACCACCCCTTACCATAGGGATCACATTCCTGTGGAAGACCCTGATGCAAAACCTGCCCAAACTACCTATAGAGCTCTTCCTATTCCAGTCCTGTCACAGGCTTATCCTACCCCATCAGTTGACGGGCCACCTGTGAAAGAAGCTATGTGATTTACCAACTCTGCTGCAATCATTGCACAGTGTTTTATACTGGTATAATGATGAACCCACTGTCTATCAGCATAAAAGGCCACTGCCAAACTGTGGCAAAAAGCGAGATGGACCACCTTATAGCACAGCATGCGGCTGAACATTGCACTCTGGATTTCAATGGCTGCTTCACTACCCGAGGCATCTGCATCCTCTGTTCCACCAACCGCTCTTCTGAACTGCGCAGATGGGCCTTCCCGTCTCTGTATCCAATGGTGCAATACAAATTCCCACTTATCGGAGCCTTTACAATATGTCACAGAATGTGGAACTTTCCATCCCTACTATTACCTGACATCCTTCCCCCTTCACTCCTCACCTCACTCACAATATAGATGCTTGTGGCGATGGAGTGGCCAGACATGGTTGTAGTGTGTGTATAGTTGTCTGAGTGATTGTGTGTATGTATGTGTTACTTTCTATGATGAAGACCATGACCGAAAATTTAAGATGTGTGAATGTGATTATGTTTTGTGCCTGTCAGCAGCTTAGCGAGCCCTTTATGGTGAGTTGTTGTTTATCCTCTATTACTGAAATACTGTATTAATTAATGAAATGTTCAAGTAAATTTAATTTTTTAAAGTAAAAGTTGAATATTGAAAGAAATAATAAAACAAATGAATATAAATATGGAAGTAGTGATAAAGCTAGTCTGCAAAATTGCCAGTCTATTAGCTGACACTGTGCTACACTAACAGTGCTACAAACAAGATGCTGCAAAGAATACAGTTGGAGCAGCACTAATTATTTATCTCATGGTTAACAAAGTATTCTTCTCCTCATTTTATGTGACTGAGTTTTCAAAAAGCAGTCAAAGGTTGTTGCAAACATTAGTACTTAGAAACACTTTGAAAATGCTAGAAACATTTTGCTGAAGAAATTAATCAAAATTTGAAGACAATCATTATTGATATTGATTAACACTTTCTTAAGTTAACACCTACAGACACACACGCTTACCGATCTATCAAAAATTGTACCACTGTCAATATTTGCAGTCTAACAACACATGGTGCTGTATTATTACAATATGTATATCAAAATAACGCATAATATTTTGGAAAGGATAGGTTGCTAATTACCACAGACGCACCCAATGAGCAGCAGAAAGGCACACATAACAGAATAAACAAAAAATGAAGCTTTTGGCTGTTAAGCCTTCGTCTACAACAGAGAAGACACACACACACACACACACACACACACCACACACACACACACACACACACACACACACAAAACCGCCATCTCCGGCTGTTTCGGCAGCCCAGTTATTTTGCTCCCAAATAATAAAACTCGTCTACTACTTTTATTGTCTCACGAGTCATTACTTAATCTAATTCCTTCAGCATTGCCCGATTTTCTCATACTACATTCCATTACCCTTGTTTAACTTTTGTGTTAATGTTCATCTTACACCCTTCTTTCAAGACATTGTCCATTCCGTTGAATTACTCTTCCAAGTCATTTGCCGAGACAGAATTACTATGCCATTTGTAAATCGCAAGTTTTTATTTCTTCTCCCTGAATTTCAATACCTTCTCCAAATTACTCTTTGCATTCCTTCACAGCTTGCTCAATGTGCAGATTGAACAACACTGAAGAAATGCCACAACACTGTCTTATTCCATTCCCAACTACAGTGTCACTTTCAGGCCCTTCGACTGCTGTCTGGTTTTTGTACAAGTTGAATATAACTCTTTGCTCTCAATATTTTAATCCTGTTACCTTCAGAATTTGAAAGTGTGTATTCCAGTCAACATTATCAAAAGCTTTTTTCAGTTCCCCAAATATTAAAAACATAGGTTTGCCTTTCCTTAATGTATCTTCTAAGATAAAAGCCAAAAGTTGAGAAAACAGGAAGCCTTTTGTGTGAACATCTTTCTGCTTTTGTTGTCAATAGCAACCTATCCTTATCTAAATTTTCTTGTTATCCTTTCTGGATCTCCCATTGTTCGCTTAACTGCAACTTCTTTTATGGCTGAATCCTTAGAACAGTTCAAATACTGCGGACATCGTATAAATAAAACAAACAGTAGGCAAATATTATAGGTCAAGAAATCAAACTGTACCCTAATCCGATTCATTATCTGAAAAAGAAGTCATTTCTTGTTTTTCATGTTTTCAGCACACTGGAAAAGTGCTGTATGCAGCGGGAGAGGGAGGACGTACCCAGTACGTAACACCTTTGATGGAAATTGGCCATTCAATCATTTATCAGTTTGTTTGGGCTATTACTTGATTGAATTTTAACTGAAACAATGAATCAAATCACTCCTCAAATTTTTGAGGCAATTATTGTATAGGTTAAGTACACATGTTCTTTCTTTACACTCTTTGCAGAGCACAATGATCACAGTGTGCAGTTATATTTGCTTTCAATTATTTATATTTCCATTAACTTCTCATTACATTGGTGGCAAAATTTTTATCCACTGACATCTCCTAATGCAAAGTATCCTGGTGATAATCACAAAGAAGTCATTACCTGCTGATTTACTGTTGTATCTTTTTTCTTCTTGCCTTTCTTTGGAACAGGTGTAGTTAATGGTTTCAGGTGACAATGACAAACACCACAGAGTAGGACTGCCAGACTAATAGACTGCAATGCAAGAGAACAACTTTAGGACACATTAATAGGCACATAACATAATAAATGTAAATTACACAAAAATTAAAATATGAATTTATAACAAAACTATAATAAATCTTTTGCATTTTTTCACCTGTGGGCACTTGTTGAATAGATTTATCCATCAAATTATATAGTACGGAAAAAAGAGGTTATGTCTGACTATGTATATAGATTTCATTTAAATCCAGTTATATGATTTAATTAGTGGAAACCACCAGCAAACTGATTAACAGATCTTTCAGCCATACCAGTGTACATCTTGTTACATGCAGATTTTATAACTCATCGACAAAAAAATTATTGTTCACACAGTACAATGATTCTCTTGTTACTAGGGAGGGCCTCCAACAAAATTCAAACCATAATTACATTCCTTTATTGTTAATCTCTATCTACATAAAAGCAGGACACTCAATCACACTCTGAAAACTACTTCACCTATGAAGCTGAAATTTGGCAGGAATGTAGTTTATGGGTAGAAGACGTCAGCTAAGAAACGATTTTGCGATAGGGCCAATAGTTCAGAAAATATGATGTCATAAACAATGAAAACTTCCCCGTCTTGTGGCACGTGACTTTACGTGCGACTTCACAGTCCACTATTTGAGAAGGAGAAACTTAGCGACTTGCAACAAACTTGAAATTACGGCATTTGGAATGACATTACAATTTATTACTTGTACACTATTAATTGTATTCATGAGAAATGTTATAGACAGTATACACGCATACCACTGAATGTAAGTTTAAAATTTTATCACAGTCTGACATTTCATGAGATAGGGAGTCAAACAAATAGGTTCATGAAAAACTGCCTCATAACGCATGATATTTTGATTTATTACGTCTTTTCTACTAACTCTATTTGCGATGTATTTTCCAGAAATTTTACATACACACCACTGGATGTGCCTTTGATATGATATATAGTTCAGGTGTTATGATGTCAAAGACAATGAAATGCCAATGAAAATTTGGCCTAATAAACATGAGGTAATTTACTACTACTTTACTACCAACTCCATTTACAACACATTTCACAGGCAGTTTCCTAATATTCCACTCTATGAAACTGGTAAATAATATTTTTATAGGACACATTATTCAGGAGATATTACATCATAAACATGACATCCATAAATATATACTTTATTACTTTGTTCGCAGCACATTCGGCAAACAAAATCCAAATATAGCACTGAAAGGAGCTACAATATTATATCACTGAACAACACATTGATCAGCAGATATGGCGTCATAATTATTGAGCTTCTTGAAAACGAAACTAGAGGGCGAATTTTGCTGTAGATTTAAGCGAAACTTTTGTACAAATACCACACTTTTCATGATGGTGGTGATAGTGCTCCTGGCAAATGTCTATTACCCGAGCGACCTCTTTGGCTGCATTGTCGCAGGTGGCTTCATCCTATGTGAGCCTCTACAACTGATTTATTTTTATGGGTTTCATGAATAATGCAGTACAACATAAACAAACACAAAGTATTAATAGTATCCTGGAGAAACATAGGTTTTTTTAGAGATAAAAGGAGCCAACACGAGAACTACTAACTCAAGACAGGACTAAATTAATACCCCAGCAACGCTGGGTTTTCAGCTAGTTATCATATAAATAAGCAAGGATTATCCAAAATAAACTGTTCATAAGAATACATATAAAACACTAAATGTCTTCTCAGTCAGACCATTAGTTACAGCTGAATCAGTTTGCTTTGATCTTCTTACAGCAGTTTCTTTGACACTATTTCTACAAATATATGTGTAAGCAGTTAAAAAGAGCATCTTAATAATCCACAGCAGTATTAGAGATGACTAAGGCCGTGTTCATGCTGCCAGCTGGGCCGGGCCGAGCCGAGCCGGGAGATTAAACACATTGTTTTAAATTGCGCTGTCCACACTGCCGGCCAGGCCGAGAGGACTCGGCTTCAGCCAGCTCACACCGGGCGGACGACATTCCAAATGTTTAATATTTCCGGCGCAAGCCGATTGGGCTGTGGTACTGCTTCTGCAGCACAAGTATCTTACGTCTCCAGCCTGTTCTCGATACCTCTCTGCACGACAGTTTTTTAATAAATAAATAAATAAATAACACTTGTGAAAATATGTCCTGTTTATTTTTTCTTTTATTACTATTAATTCTGTAAAATGAAAAAAATTCAAAAATGTTTTTTATCTGTTCTCATAAGGAAAAAAATCTCCTAAATGTCAGCCGAAATTCATGGGATGAGTCCATTACCATGTGCTTAATCCGATGATTCACTACAGTGGAAGACAAAAGTATTAAAATAGCAAAATCAATTAACTGTTAGCTGGCTCGAAGTAGACGGCAATTAACAAGTTTTGGTCACCCCGTGTTTCCTTCAATCTTCTGCTAACAGTGGGTGGGGATATCTTGTTGCTGTGGACAAGCCCACCAAGAAGGAAAAAGAAATTTAAATAAGTGACACATGCTTCTGTCCTCCAGTGTCTGAGGCTAAACTAAATCAGCGTATTTTTCTTTCAGTTAAAGTATAAAACTCTAAATAAAAGTACTATAATCCAGAAAAAGAAAATTGTCATCAGATGATTCAGTGCAATGTTCATCGAAACTTAGTTCTCCTTCGACAGGATCAATAAAAAAAAATTATGAAAACAAATATCTGATAGCTGTGTAGAGTTCTTTGAACGTGGAGGTGGGCTGAAATATAGTACAGCATGATGCATATAAAGCCGGTACACCTCACGTACGCCTGTAGCCACCACTTGCAGCATTTCTTATAAGGAGGTAACTACACGATTTTAATGTCAGTGTTCCGTATTGTTTTTTACTTAATTCATTCTTAACTTAATCTCAGAAGTGAGGGTACCGCTTTAATGTGGGGCATGCTATAATCAGTTATTTTCACATTCTGTTACAATATTTTTCGAGAGCTGCAGAAGTGGAAATAAAATTGGTGTATATTTTGTATTAGGAGTAGATGCATTCATAAATATAAGTGTATTTTTGGACTACTACTTTTATCAACTACAACTAGAAAGCCATGTGTCGTTTCTCGTGACTGAGAGGTGAAGGCTGGTTTAAAATGCAGACCGAAAAATTCTGTAATCTACTGGTTTCGAACCCATGAGCCTTAAATTTCTAGTCATAATTAACGGTTTTACCCAGAGATCACTGAGGTGTTGATCCATGCTAAAACACTTACCGTATATTTTGCAGATAAGACAATGGCTAAATCATTAAAAAAGGCCCAAAAATCTGAGGTGGTCTTATATGACAGTACAAAAAAGGTTATACTGAAATTTAGTCTGAAATTGGTAATTTCGCAGATGTGCTGCATAGCGCAACTTCAACCTCCAAACTATATATATCGAAGCTGTTAAGTATTGAAACGATACGTATCGAACAGGCAAATGTTATGATCTTTATGAATATGTCGCGAATTTAAAGGATGTGGTTAGGCAGGAACCTAAGAGTACAGCTTATGGTAATTTACAAGAAAGCTTACACTCTAAGTAGCTCGGCCTGAAATGACATATCGAATGAACAACTGTAAATCAATCTAGTGTTGTTTCTGAACCGTAGATTGGTACGCTACGCACCCTGGCATACAAATCTTGTTTAACCAATACCTAACCTTCTTAAGCCTACGCTACAGATAGCTTTTTTTTTTTTAAGTGAAAGTAAGGTTAGGTATAGCACAAAAGATTTTTTTAAAAAAAATTTATAGTACGTGAGGGCACTTGCACGTGAATCTCCGGTTCAGAAACTTTGCTTATCCATAAATATCGTTTCAAAACATATAGATTCGAAATATGTCGTTTGGAGGTCAAAGCCGAGCTATACAGCACATCTGCAATATTACCCTGATGAAATTTACATTGTGGGGGAAAGATTTACGAAAGCAAAGTTTTGCACAATTAAAAAAAAAATTAATTAAATAAATAAATAATAAAAAAAATTCACTTTTCTAGCTTTATTAATTTACTGAGAGGACAAGGGTACATATGATAAAATATATGCCATAAGGCAGCAATAGAATTAATTAATTATTTACAATGCAGCTTGTCAAAACTAATTTCTCAATATATCCGGAGTCGCACTGAAACTATATTTATGTATGGAGCAGTGAAAGGATTGAAATATTTCGGAGCTATATGCAACAATTGCGACTTCCTTCAAAATCCTTTATCTTCTGTTCTCTGGCAATTTCACATGTTTCCACCCACATAATATGTGCAACAGCTTGATTAAATGTCGTCTCAATGAAACAAATTAATTTTTTTTTTAAACTTCGTGGTGTAGAAAAAACATACTTCACGATCGGATACAACATAGCATTACACGCACGAAAGTTCAAAAACAGACCTCAAACACTGCAACAAAGGGTGAAATCCAGGCGTTCCCAATCACGAAAACTTCTAACAGCATTTTTCGGAATTTCCTGAAACTTTGCCTACAAATCTACATCACAGGTATATTTTTAGATCCCGAAATACAGTAACTTGAGGGACATCTTGTAGGCCAGATATATGCTTAAGCTATAAAATTTTGATTTCATCTTATCTGAAGGTCATCTTATCTGCGGAAATATACAGTATATTAGTACAAGGTGTAGCCTCCATGGGCAGCAATGCAGGTGCCGGTTCTGGCATCCATTTGATAGTACAGATGGTGAATACTGTCTGTGGCTACATTATTTCACAACTGCACAACCTGTTCACATAGTTCTGGAAGGCATTAATTAGTTGTGATATCTTCTATTGTCACTTTTCAGAACTTCCATTTGCTTTGCACACAATTCTAAAATGCAGGCAATTTTTTTAATATTTAAACTTTTTGGATCTGACAAATAGGATTTTTTTGGTCATTTTAGGGCACACAACTGCCGAGGTTATTAGCGTCAGAATCAAAACTAAGAAATATCGAAGAATAGGAAGCCTATATGAAAGCAGCTAAAACATAGGGTAAAATACAACGAAAGTAAGAGCTAAATCTTTTTTGACAAATTGGTCATGTTGATAAAATTCAAGACTTGAGCAGCAGCTTGTGTGTCATCAGCTAAAATTTCTTCCGGGGTATTCGGTAGATTTAGTGCAATACGAAGAGGATTAAAATTTGGACTAGACAATAATACATGGTGCACCGTCAGTGTGTGACCACAGGAACATAATGGTGAAGGGTCAACATTTAACAAGTGGTGGTGGCTGAACCAGCAATGTCCGATCCGCAACTGGGCCAAGATGACCTCCTCTCGCCGTGAGCAGCAACACATTATGCCACAATGATAAAATTCGATGGGTAAGAACCCCTTGAATATCATTTGATGGGACACAAAACGTAGCTGTCCGAGGTAGGAGAGGTGCAGCCTTGTCCGCAAATCAGCAGGCTCGTTACCAGGCACACCTGTATGGCCAGGTACTCACAAGAGGTGAATGGTGCGCAACAGGATGGGCCGATTAAGTGTCTCTAAGGCTCTGAATGGCGTTGAAGGAGTCAGAGCAGATGACGTAGGAAGGATAACGGTGTCAGCAGATATATATAGTACATCCTGATGGAGGGCAAAAAGCTCAGCTGTGCAATTTGAGCATTGGTCAAGAAGCCTGTACTGAGAACTGTCATTCCCAATGACAAACACACACCCGACACCTTTATTTGTCTTAGAACCATCTGTATAGATGGAGATGGAGTTATTGAGCTGCGCACGAAGTTCAAGAAACTGAGTGGTAAACAGCATCCGAAGAACTCTCCTTCGGGAGTCAACCGAGTTTGAGGTGAACGCGAACTTGAGCCTGAAGCCAAAGTGGAGCTGGACTCTCACCTATTTGAAATGTGGAAGGAAGGGTAAAATCGAGTTGCTTAAATGACAAAAACGGACTCCAGGAGGGAGCAGGGCAGTCGCAGACAGCCCGTGGTGGCTATCGAGGGAGTCATTAAAGAATGATAGTGGGGCATCAACAGCAGACATCATGTGTACTGACACAGCAATATGTCACTGATAGATCAAGGGCTATTCGGCAGCTTCGGCATAGAGGCTTTCAACAGGGCTAGTGTAAAATGCTATCGCCAGGCGTAACCCCTGATGGAGGATCCATTTAAGATGGCATAAAATGGATAGCTGTGCAGAAGATTATGCAAAGCTCCCGTAATCCAGCTTTGATCTGACAATGGACCAATAGAGGTAAAGCAGAATGGTACGATCCATGCCCCATGATGTGCAACTAAGAACACGGAGAACTTTAAGGGAATGAGTACAGCGGGCAGCCTGAGAAGAGACATGTGGAGACCAGCTAAGTTTCCTATCCAATGTTAGCCCTAAAAAGGTTGTCATCTCCACAAATGGGAGAGCAACGGGGCCAAGATGGAGAGAAGGTGGAAGAAACTCTTTGTATCTCCAGAAGTTGATGCAGACTGTTTTCTAATGGGAGAAACGGAAGACATTAGTCACACTCCAGTTATAGAGACTGAAGAGACGTGTCGTCCAGGAGACACGTTCTCTGAGCGCTGCAATAGATCATGAAGTCATCCACAAACAGGAAACCTCTGAGGGCTCCGTTTTTGCTCATGGTCTTTTGTAATTGATACAATTCTCCGAAGTAGGACGTCATTGAAACATATGTAGAGCATGTTGCTGGGATCACTACATGCTGCATTCCACCAGGGAACTGTGATTCTACATGGAGAGGTGGAAGTACGAGGTACGGAATATCTTACAGTGGTGAAGATGACATCCTTGAGGTACTTAACCTGACTATCACAACTGGGGAAATTCTGATCGTGAAAAACCGCCATGAAAGAATGAAGTCCCCAGTTAGCTACGGAAATGTTCCAGCTGGTGGAACATGGAGACATAGTAAGATGCAGTAGAGAAATGATACAGGGGAAATGCTTGCTCGAATGCCTATCAGAAAGAACATACCATTTGAACCAATGCGCAAGTGGGTAGTGCATATTGCAAGGTCCAAGTGGGAAAAGGTATGTGTTGTGTCGGACAGAAAAGCTGGTTCGCCGGTATTTAGGCAGACAAGGCTAAGGTGGTTGAAAAGGTCTGCCACAAGGGAGCCCCTCTGGCAAGAAGCTGGAGAGCCCCATGGAGGGTGGTGGGCGTTGAAGTCGCCAATCAACGAAAATGGCGTAGGAAGCTGAGCAGCAAGGTGCAGTAAGTCTGCCCTAAGAATGGCAGACAACAACAGGATACAGATATTACAAAGAGAGAAGGTGAATGCGGGGATGGTGGTATGGACGGCAACCGCCTGTAGGGCAATTTGCAATGGCCTGGGATGATAATAGATGTCTTCCTGAATGAGCAGCATAGCACCTCCATGGGCAGGAATACCTTTAACAGGAGGTAAATCAAAATGCACAGAGGTATATTGTGGGACATCGATACGATTGTTTGGGCGGAGCTTTGTTTCTTGGAGACTGACTATAAGCGGGCAGTGCAGTTGAGGGAGTACTTTTAATTCATCTCAGTTGGAACGAATGCTTCCAATGTTCCACTGAAGGAGTGCCTTGAAGAAAGCAAGAGAAGAAGAAAAAGTGAAAGAAAAGAGGGGATCACCTTGATGGCCTCTGAGAGCCTGGCTTCAAGGGGGCACTGCTACTGCAATCGACAGATGGAAAGTCATGTTCCATGGGTTCATACATCAGTTTTGCCTCCTTCCTGGATTGATTGGAAGGGGCAGCTTCCTCTGCCAGTGCAAGGCCGGCAGATCGGCTACAAGTAGAGCATCCTGGTGAGACAGAGGACGGCCGGGGCCAGCTACTGCTGGATGGCGTGACTGAACAGTCACACCATGGCAGGGAAGGAGAGGAACTTTTCTTTTTGTGTGCGTTTTTGTAGGCAGTTCAGTTTGAAGAATGAGCGGCTAATTGTTGGGAAGATGAAGTTTTAAGAAAATCTTCGCGAACAGCATATTTTTTTGAAGTCCAGACTTCCAACTTAGTGGCCTGTGATTTCTGTGAAACTGATGTGGACTGGGGTTTGGAGTGAGCAGTAGGCATTGGGGATGGCAATCTATGGGCTGGCTGATCTGACAACTGTGTCGCTGAAGGTAAAAATCACAAGCCTGCATACCCATCTCCTTTGTTGGTCAAGGAGAGGAAAGGAAAGGACATTGCTGTAGGTACCTGCAGGGAGCACAGCAGGCTTTCTACTTGCTAAAAATTTCTGGGCAGCAGAGGTGGAAACTTTTTCCTTGACTCTTTATTTCCTGGATGACCCACTCATCTTTATACACAGGGCATTCCCTAGAATTAGCAGCATAGTCACCCATGCAGTTGCTGCAGTGAGGGGACGGAGGTGGGCAGTCACCTGACACAGGTGACGTATTTGGCTGCATTGGGGCATGACTGACGGGTATGGTTGAACCACTGACACTGGTAACACTGGATGTGGTTAGGAAAATACGGTCAAACGGAGATGACTTTGTAGCCTAATTTTACCCTGGAAGGAAGGTAAACTTTGTCAAAAGTAAAAAAAAACACAGTTTGGGTCGGTGTTAGGTTGTTGTTAACTCTTTTCATCACACAATGTACAGCTGTTACACCCTAGTCAGAAAGGTCGTCCTGAATTTCCTCATCTGACAGGCCGTCAAGGGATCATAAGAACACTAACCCCCACGACGAGTTTAGGTTACGATGAGGTTTGACCTTAACAGGAAAAGTGTGCAACAGCATAGTGAGAAGCTTGAAAGGCACCTTCAGTTTCCAGAAACAGTGTCCCATTATGTTGGCGAGAACAAGTTTTGACAGGACCTGCAACTGTATCGACACTCCGTTGTATTATAAAAGGATTCACTGATGTGAAGTCATGGCCATCAGTTCGTGCGATGACAAGGAACTTTGGCAAGTTAGGCAAAATTTTCTTGGTCTTTGATACCTCTAGTTTCCTTTTCTGGGTAAAGAGCAAAGTAGAAGAAGAGGAAGAAAAAATTGTGAAGTTGTCCCCCATGATTACCAGTGTTTCCGATGGCGCGCTCCTTCCTAATGGGAAACCCTCACTGAGGGCTCACCCGCCTTAGGTGACTGTCCACACCTCCCGAGAAACGGACAGAGGGACCAATCGGCACTGTCGGAAGGTATCAACTCAGGTAATCACCCCTCCCTGGGCCTGACCTTTACCAGGGGGTACGTGCAGGCCCTACATGCCAACCCGGGGCTGGGACTTTTGCATTACCCAGTCACCTTTTACGCATCACGTGCGTGGGCGGCCTTCAGGAACACACAGGGAGGAAGAAAGGAATGAGGAATGAAGGAAAGAAGAAGGAAGAGGAAAAAGTTAAGTCTCAAACACCGAGGCGGAGAATAAAGGAGGAGAGGGAGTCTAGAAGAGTGCAGTAATGAGGGGAAGCAATGGATTAGAAAAGAAAAACCGAGAAAAGAGAAAAGCTGGTAGAGAGACCAACAAGACTCAAACAGGACGCCAGTCCCTGGGTGAAGGCATAAACTGGGGGAACTATAAGCAGTCTGGGGTAAGAGGGAAGGCAGCTTCGGCTCAGGGCCCTGTGCACATGTACCCACAAAAGTGCAGTGGGCCCCTGGGGGGAGGAAGAAAAGAGTTGTTTAGATTCTGGTAAATACAGTAGGTGACACGGATGCACAGTTCCATCTCGTCGAGCAAGCAGTTTGTCTATTTTCTACATCTACATACATACTCCGCAATCCACCATATGGTGCGTACTGGAGATACACTGTACCACTTCTAGGCATTTCCTTTCCTATTCCACTCCCAAGTAGAATAAGAAAAAAAAAAAATGCCTATATGTCTCAGAACAAGCCGTAATTTCTCTTATCGTGGCTTTGTGATCATTACGCAAAATGTAAATAGGTGGCAGGAAGATCATTTTACACTCGGCTTCAAATTCCGGCCCTCTAAATTTCCTCAACAGAAATTCACGAAAAGAACGTTGTCTTTCCTCGAGCGACCCTCAATTGAGTTTCTGGAGCATTTCCGTGAAACTCTCGCATTGGTCGAACCTACCAGTAACAAACCTAGCTGCTTGCCTCTGAACTGCTCCTTTAAACTTGATCTGCTGCGGATCCCAAACACTTGAGCAATACTCAAGAAGTGGTTGTACAAGTGTTTTGTACGTGGTTTCCTTTATAGATGGAATACATTTTCCCAAAATTCTCCCAATAAACCAAAGTCGGCTGTCCACCTTGCTCACAACAGTCCTTACATGTTCGTTCCATTTCATATCGCTCTACAGTGTCATGCCTACATATTTGAAAAACGTGACTGCATCAAGAAGCTCATTACTAATGCTGTATTCAAACATTATGGGATTGTTTTCCCTACTCGTGTGCATCACCTTACATTTTTCTACATTGAGAGCTAGCTGCCATTCATCGCACCAACTAGAAATTTTGTCTAAGTCATCCAGTATGCTATTACAGTCAAAGACGACACCCTCCCACACACCACAACATCATCAGCAAACAGCTGCAAATTACAAATTACTCTGTCCATCAGAACATTTATATAAATGGAAAATAATAGTGGTCCTATCACACTCCCCTGGGGCACGCCTGACGATACATTTGTCTATGATGAAAACCTGCCGTTGGGAACAACATACTGCGTTATATTACTTAGGAAGCCTTCCAGCCAGTCGCAAACCAGTGAATCTATTCCATATGCTGGTATCTTTGTTAACAGACTGTAGTGTGGCACCACGTCAAATGCTTTTTTGAAATTGAGAACAACACAATCTGCCTGTTGCTGTTTATCCATGACTCTCAAGAAGTCGTATGAGAAAAGGGCAAGCGGAATTTCACTTTAACAATGTTTCCTAAACCCATGTTGATTCAAAGAATGAAGCATTTCCGTCTCAAGAAAATTTACTACATTCAAACTGAGAATATGCTCAAAAATTCTACAGGAAACTGATTTCAACAATATTGGCCTGTAATTACGTGGGTCAGTCCCCTTTCCTTTCTTATAAAGATGAGTCACCTACGGTTTTTTCCAATCACTAGAAACTTTGCGCTGAATTAAAAATTCATTATAAATGCAAGCTAAGTAAGGGGCGGAAGCTGCAGAATAGTCTTTGTAAAACTGAACTGGTATTCCATCTGGCCCAGGGGATTTTTTTGTATTTAGCTCTCTCAGCTGCTTCTCTACACTGGTAATACCTATTATTATGTCCTCCATTTCTCTTTTCAAGAGCAAATGATGTGAAGCCACAAAGTAACTGTGACATTTAATGTGGCCCTCATCTAGGTTCAGGATGTGGAAATTTCCTTGCTCTGTCACCAATCTCATCAATATACGTAAAAAATAGATGAAGTACACTTACCAGGCGAAAGGGCACAGGCAGTAATAGCAACAAATAAACACACAGACACACACACACACACACACAAAAATGCTAGCTTTCGCAGCCTAGCTGCTTCATCAGGCAGAAGGGAAGGAGAGGGAAAAGGAAATGATGAGGGTTTTAAGGAAGGGGGTAAGGAGCCATTCCAATCCCGGGACAGGAAAGACTTACCTTGGGGGAAAAAATGGAAGGTAAATAAATGCACATACACCCACACGTTTACACAGACACAAGTACACTTAGGCAGACATACTGTAGAACTGTAGAAAGCAAAGAAGTTAGGAGTCAGACAGAGATGCCACTTGAGGCAGAGGCTCTGTCCAGAGAACCAAGGCAAAGATGTTAAGGGTGGCATAGGGATAGACTATGCCCTGTGGTGGCATAGGGATAGACTAGGATGTTGTGGAGGTTGGGTGGGAGATGTACAGTAGAACCCCGATTTAACGAACCCCCATTTAACGAAAACCCGCTTTTAACGAATATTTCCGTCGGTCCCGGCGAAACTCCCATTAGAATAACGTTATTTTTCCCCGCTTTTAGCGAACCCCGCTTTAAGGAAAAGTCCGCTTTTAAGGAACAAACATGAAAAATTCTGGAAATTAAAATTTTGTTTTTACGCAGTTCCTAATTGTGGGCGAGTTAATTTGTTTCGTTTTTTCCACAGAATGAGGAATTTGTGTTTACGTGACGTCGGTTATCGATTCTTTAAGTCAATGCATATCGAACATCTTTGCAGCGACACCGGTATAAGCAGCCGTAATCGATTCTTTCCGTCGATAGGTTAACGTATCGAATACCAGTGCAGCGATACCGGAGAAAGCGTTTGACGAATCAGCTAGCTATTTCCCTCATGTCTTCCATGTGTTATGGTCACGTGGTCTGACGTCAGTCGAAAATTACGAAGCGCGAGCTGTGAAATGTTGTCTTGTGTTTTATTTCAGATTCACTTTTTCAGAATTGTAGGAGTGGAGAGAAGGTGACGACCATCCAGGGTCTGTGACAATGGCAAAGAATACGATTTGGCGCGTCTTCTTTGTGCGACTTTTAGAAACAGGGAACATTGTTAAATGCCGAATCTAGCGGTACCTTTGGTTGCAAAAAGACGAATATTCGTGTGACAATGTTCAGTTGTACTTATTAAATATTTTGAAGGCGTGCGAATTACATAGCAATATGCAAAACAGGTTCGAAAATCGCCTTGCTATATTAGGGTGGAAAATGCACTGTTTTCGAACTGCTTAGAAAACTTAATAATCTCTCGTTTCAGAGAAAGTGCAAAGTGCGGAAACTGAACCAGTGGAGAAAACATTACGACTAATAAAATGTTATAAGGCCAGCCATTAAGTTACCCCTACGAAATTAAAAAATGCAATGCGTTTAAAAAATTACCTCATACATCAAATGCCTGAATGACTTCGAGAACTGTCAAGTATTTAGCCCCAAAGACGGGTGGGTTAAAAAGCAGATTAACTGTCGGTGGCCGCCGATTGAAGTGTTAGCGCGATAATGATCCCGCAGTGAAGGCATCCAAACAGCTAATAACGTCTTTAGGCTACGTTTTTCTCTTTGTAAACAATTTGGTGTTGTGGATTATTTTTTACGAGTAATATATCGCAAAATCGTGACACACTTGTAGAGGATACGTTTAAGTTTTGACGAATTTACACTGTAATGTTACTGCTGCTCCTTTAGCTTGCAAAAAGAAAAGCTGTGTTATTGTAGTTACCGGCGTAACAACATAATCGAAAATCTTAACATATTTGTAGAAGCGCTAAAGACCTGTTTGTCGTGCGCCCAGACTCCCTATAGATCAATATTTTTAGAAAATGTTTTTGACGAATTAACAATGGAAATAATTTTGAAAAAGGTACAGGTTGTTAAAAAGGTATTTATACCTCGAACCAGGGGGAAGGCGATGACGAAAATTTTGAAATTTATGCATTAGTAAAAATTACTGATTGCATATTCTGCAGAAAAGAAAGCGCTGGAGAACTTTAGAAAAAGTACATTGAGTATCAGTCGGTTCTCAAGTATAGTGTTTTTTAAGTCTAATATACGGCACCAATTTTTGCACCTGTAGTCAGCTCTTTTAAAGTAGCTGAGTTAATAAAAACAAACATCAACCACATAGTGATAACTTTGGTCATTACAGTATGCTGGGAAAACAAAATGGTCATCTCTTTTCGATTTAATAAAAAATATTTTTTTTTTCTGCAGAAAGTGTGATGTATTTAAAATTGTAGCAGATTACTGGTATGTTAGTAAGTAAATAGCTCCTATAACACCTACACACACTTGAATTATGTCTCTGAGTCACTCCTCCTGTGTACCTAGGCAAAACCCCCATTTAAGGAAAACCCCTATTTAAGGAATAAATATTTCGGTCCCCTGAGATTCGTTAAAAAGGGGTTTTACTGTAACACCACTTTAGGAGGGTTACAAGGTTGGTGGGTAGGGTGTCTCATTTCAGATCATGACGACAGATAATTAAAGCCTTGAAAAAGGATGTAATGTAATTCTTCCAGTCTGGGGTGGTACTGGATGACTGATTATTGGGGTTGGGGGGAGGATTGGTGATGTGTGGGGGATATAGCACAGGAAGTCGTCTGTTTGAGGACTAGGTTGGGAGGGTAATGTCTGTCTGCAAAGGCTTTTGTGAGGCCTTTGGCATAATGGGTAAGGGACTCATCACTGCAAATTCGACGTCCACGGGTGGCAAGGCTGTATTGGAGGGGTATTTTGATATGGAATGGTTGACAGCTGCAAAGTGCAGGTACTGTTGGTAATTAGTAGGTTTAATGTGGACGGAGGTGTACATGCAGCCATCAGTGAGGTGGAGGTTAACATTCACATTGGCATGCCAGGTTGAAAAGGGACAAGTGAAACTGATGGAAGAGAAACAGTTGAGGTTGTGAAGGAATGAGGATAGGATGTCCTGGCTCTGTGTCCAAATTATGAAAATATCATCAAAGAACCTGAACCAGTCCTGGGGTTTGGTGTCCTGGGAGGCTAGGAAAGTTTTACTTTAGCTGGCCCATTAATAGCTTGGCATAGGAGGGCGCAATACGTGTATTGGGCTTAAGTCTGAAGAACACTGAGAAAGATAGTTATCGAAACCATGGGCATGTGGGATATTGATCTATAGGTTGGTCGCATCAACACTGACAAGTAAGGATCCAGGAGGTAAAGGGGTGGGGATGGTGGAAAGTCAGTGAAGGAAGTGGTTGGTTTCTTGGATGTGGAATGCTAGGTTTCAAACATTTGGTTGGAGGTGTTGGTCAACAAGGGCTGAAGTTCATTCAGTGGGGCAACAGTAACCACAGTCACTAATTATGTTATTTGTTTCTTTATAATGTAGATGCATACCTAAGGTTTTAAACCAAAATGTTTTGAAGAGAAAATCTGGTAGGTGATGTCCCGGAATCCCCACACACTGAGTAAACTGATTTCTGGTGTTCGTCGTGATCCTTGTCAGTATATCAGGCTTTATGTTGGCAATTTATTCATGGATGTTGGTCTTAAATTGTGTAAGGTCCTTGGATTATTCACATACCGCTGGACACCTGCGAACTTGTACAATTGTGCTTGTGATCCACATATTTCAGTTGGCAGGGAAAAAGTTATGAACAAACAGAGCAATGGGTTCTCCCCTTTTGCCTGTAGCAGCTGACATATTTATGGAAGCCTTTGAACAGACAGCACTAAACACTGCACCGCTATGCCCACGCTGTTTGCTGAGGTCTGTGGACAACACTTTCGTCATATGGCCGCATGGAGAAGCATAACTACACAGATTCCACCAGCACCTCGACAGCCGGCACAAGATCAAACAGTTTACGGTTGAGACCGAAACTAATGGAGCTATTCCTTTTCTGGATGTCGAAGTGTACAGAACATCTAACGGTACACTAGGACACAGTGTCTATAGGAAACTGATGCACACCAATAGGTACCTGCATGCAGATTCTCTTCATCATCCAATACATAAGAACGCTGCATTGTGTATGCTGACAACAGGAGCTCACATAAGTAGCAACAATGACAACTTGCAACAAGAACTGAGTCACCTGAAGACAACATTCCATGCGAATGGATACAGCAACCGGCCATACAACAGTCTACAAGGTACAAGACAAGGTAGGCAATGATGCAGAAGGAACGCTTCCTATAGCTCGTCTACTTATGTGAAAGGCGTCAGCGAACGTATAGGCAAGGCCCTTATCCGAGGAGGAATCAAATCGATTTTCGAAAGTGGCTGCAAAATCCGTGACCTGTTGAGGCCCACGAAGGATCCCATAAATTCCCTCCACACTGCAGGCATGTATGAACTCCAATGCGAGTGCGCCGATGTCTATGTTGGTGTAACCGGGAGACCTATCAGCACTCACGTTTCGGAACATGAATGTTACATACGATTTGGACAAGTCAACAAGTCAGCTGTGGCAGAACACTAGAAGGAATGCAGCGGTACTATTAACTTCCAAGAACCTCGTGTACTTGCTCGGGAACTTTTGATGCAACAACGCAAAATAAGAGAAGCCATTGAAATAATTAAAAGACCTAACAACATGAATAGGGAGGATGGCTACAAGTTACCTTCGATGTGGCTGCCGGCAATCCCTGCCCAGCGGGCCGCGTATGTGCGTCATCCACCGACTCCACTTGACCTGGGCTCTGCAGTATAAACAGCGGCCACAGTAGAACTGACGTGCGGCCTGAACATTCGCAGCAGGAAACACCATCCTCTGGATGCTAATTGCCGATTGGCTGTTGCCTTCCAATCAGGCATAAGATTTTACCTACCAATCGCTCACTGGTAGGAAACTTAAGTTGATACGCTACTGCCAGCCAATCACCATCTTAGATGCATGATATTATTAGATAACCAAAAAACTCACAGTATATAAGGGTGTACATTCAGCAGCATCCAACAGCTAACTGCCCTGAAGAGGACCACTGCAGAGTGGTCGAAACATCGGCAATTCATTTGCTAAGTGTTTTTAAAAAAGACGTGACCTAACATCCAGAATTGTTTTTTTCAAAATGACACCGGCCGTGGAAGCCTACGAATTTATTTTAGATGAAGTTTACTTACCAGGCGGAGAAGCACAGGTATGTGACAGCAAACATAAATAAAACAAACACACACAAAAGTATTTGTTTGTGTTCGTTTTATTTATGTTTGCTGTCACATACCTGTGTTCCTTCGCCTGGTAAGTAAAATTCATCTACTTTTTGTATATATTTTTCCTATGAGGAATTCTTCCTTTATAATCTTTCTATACAGTAAAACCTCGTTTTTACAATCTCGGTTTTTATGTTTTCCCGACATTTACACCCTTTTTTGTCGGTCCTGCCAAATTTCCTATGTTTACAATGTTAATTCGCCCTCGTTTTTGCGTTAACATATTTATGCTTTTCCCGCATTTTACACTTTTTGAAAGCATGTTCGTGAAGAAAAATGATGTAATGTATGTAAATTGACACTAGCATGGCTTTCCCCTTTAAGTATAGTGCTTAAAAATTATTCGTATTCGAGTTTCTTGACACTTTGCGTTTATTCAAACGTATATTTCACGTTTCTTTGTTGACTTACAGACATGCCGATTTGTGGCAATGTAGTTCTTTTCACCAGCTTCTTTGGCAGAGTGCCTGGCATGTACTCAGACAAACAGAATGGTTTGTTAACGAGAGAATAACGCTGATTTGTGGCGGTGTAGTTCGTCTTTTCGCTAGCATCTTTTCCAGAGCGGCTGGCGAGTACTCAAACAATCAGAACCAGTTGCTTTGTTGAAGTGAGAATAAATAGTTGCGTTGTTTTTGTGATACATATTTCTGGTTAATAAAGAACTTTATCTGTCACAGTTGGGTATCATAATACCCACAACCTCAAAAAAGCAATAATAGTGAGTGGTGCCGATCCTATGCAAACGTCACAAAAATACTTATGCATTTGTTTGTACTCGAGAATGCGAATAAATTCTTTAATATTGTCGTGTGAAACATCGAAAAATACAAAACGAACGGAACTGTAGGAGTTTTACTATGTAAATAATTAATTCCGGTAAAAGGCAGTAATTTTGAAGATGTGTTACATAACCTGGCAGCGGCGTCCAAACGATATCTATCGAAGCGGTTCAGGTAATTTTGAAGATGTGTTATAGCCCAGTAGTGGCGTCCTCGATTATAATGAATGAAATTACGTAAAAAAATTCTACTTCCCATAAAATTACCAGTTTTTCCTGGTGCTTAAAACAGTAAAAATTTGGATAACATTTATTGTATAATCAACTCTCTGGCGAGTATTTAGAGGTCTATTATGTACATATATCACACATAAACTACGAAAATGGAAGGCTGATCCAGTAAGCATATTTTACCATTTAAAACATTATTTCCTGCATTTTACACCATTTCACTGAATTCCCCTGAAAAGCGTAAAAACGAGGTTCTACCGTATATGTTATGAGGCACACCCTGTAGTTAAGAGAATCAGTGACAATGCAGCCATGTTTACTTTCTTTTATTTACAATTTGTTCTTGTTCAGCTTCATTTTTCTCATAATGCCTAAAGTTTGTGACAATAATATGCTCAATTTGATTGTGCATCAGTCTCTGTACTGTACAATTTTGTATCTCAAATGTTTTCTGCAATTTAAGTAAACTAAGGAATGTCCTGGTGTTTAACTAAGAATTGTTTTGAAATAAAGGCTGTCTTGGTTGCAAAGTAGTTAATTAATGCTTAGTAAGAGTTAAAAAGAGTGAAAGCGGGGCAAGGAATTTTTTTGTGCTGAAGAGACGCACACAAAAACAGGAAAAACCTACAAGGAACTCTTTATGGAACATATGCATGTCCCTTCAGCACACAATTAGACCCTGCTCGCTTTTCACTCTTTAATAATACTTGTGTTACATTTGTTCTGCAGATAATCTAGTGATACCCTGCTGTTAGGGTGACATGTCATTACTAAGCATTAATAAACTCCTTTCCAACAAAGATATCTTATTTTAAAAGAAAATTCCACTGTTTGCTGTACGAGCCACATCACAGATTGGAAAACATGTTATGTTAAATCATAGTGGAAAACCTCTCGAAACTCATACACAGAATAACAAATACACAAAATTACCACAGTTAGTTGAATACACAGATCTAATCAAGGTTCAATTAGCTTAGCATCTCAAAGTAATTATTAGCACATGACAATTGCCAAGACATTACAAGATCGTTTCTTATATAAAAAACAATATTTCACGCAATTAATGATGAAAATTCTCCTCAGAGATGATAAATATTGTTGAAACGAGATAGAATGGCTGGCCAGTACTTACCTTTGTGCTGTACTGCCGATAGTAACACAAATGAAGGAACAGAAAAAAGGGGACAAAAAGGACAAGCATTCAGAACACAGTTCCTTTGTCAGGTGGGAGAGAAGGGAAGACGAAAGGATGGGAACAGAAGAGAAAGGTAGTTCACGACCTAGGTCATGAAGGTGGTGTTTCGGGAGTGTGGACGTCAGAGATACTGCAGAGAGAGAGAGAGAGAGAGAGAGAGAGAGAGAGAGAGAGAGAGAGAGAGAGAGAGAGAGAGAGATAGGGGGGGGGGGCGCATTCCACTGATAGTACACAATGTCCTTATTGACAGTAATACACATAGTTCTAACCTCAATAGTTATGACTGCAGTCTCCAACAGGCTTTGATGGCTGCCAAGCTGCTCCATTGCTGAAAGAGATTCTTCTGAACGTATTCTTGAGGAAACCCTCATGGCAGCGGCTTCTGCTAACCCTGCAGCTTTACCGCAGAGAAACATTGTGGCCTGACCACTTGCGTCGTCTCCTCGAGATACAGAAGACACTAACCGCAACATCTCCACCAAAAGTTGTATGTACAATGGACAGCTCAGATAGCCGTGTAACCGTGACGGCAAAGGTGCATTGACCACATCCTGTGCAAGAACAAAAGAATGAGCTTAAGTGAAGTATTCCTGGTTTTGTTAACAACCAGTATATCAATTTACTGTCCCACTGCTAAGATTCCTTTTTTGTTCACAATATTTTAATGAACTATCTAATCACATTAATGTGGTGCCGAGTGTGATCCTGTCACGATTTTTCAGTAACTGGATTGATAGAAAACAGTTATACACGACAATTCAAAACATTTATTGCTCCTTCCCCCTCCCCCCCCCCCCTTCTATCCTTTCCCCATTTACAAAATTCATAATCTCTGCTACTCAAAAATCATATGCAACATATCTACTTGTGTTGGAAATATCAATGAAAACAATTTCTTCACACATCCTCAGGAAACATAACAATTAAAAATGACAAAAAAAACCTCAACAAGAAAAACATTTTACTTACAGTAAAAAATTATCTTACTCATCTCATTATTCAATGTCAAATAGTTTAGTTTTACATAATATTATTCTGTTTTGCTATATTTGACCTTGCTTATGCTCACAAATAAGAAAATAATTTGAGGCATCTTACATTTTAAAATAAGTGTGTGGGGTTCCCAATAGAAAGTCTAGGTTGGAATATCAATAATACAAAGCACAGTAAAAGTCTTATGGTATTGACCAGAGGTTGTGAATTCTAAGAAAAATTTAAGTATCTATATCACTGATCCCCTCTATTGGTCAAAGACATTTCATGTGGTCACATTGCTCTAGTCAGTTACATTTACAACTAGATCATATGATTTCTTTTCGTTAATTTTACAGCAGAATAAGAGACACTAAAAAAGCAAATATTATGGTATTAATACTCTTGACACTTCAAGTGAAACACTAAGGCAGCAAACATACAAGTTACAAAAAGAAACAACAAACTACTATGTACCCAAGTTACTATGTATCAAGCTATAGTATCATATCACATTATGCTTTAATGGCAATGGAGTTTTGCAAAAACAGAATACCTGAACAGGATGGCGAGAATTAAAACATCTCGTACACGACAAAGAAAATGTGTCCGGTTAAATAAATTTGGACAAGAATTTACGACCACATACATAGTATGTCACCATCCAAATTCTACTAATCCTAAAAATCTGTATTCATAACAGTTTAGCACTGCTTTACCACACAATATTTCTCAAAATATGATAGGAACTTATACAGTTGGCGAGATATCATATCTCACACTATGTCAGGATGCGCAGAGGCCTTGCGCTGTGTGTGTGTGTGTGTGTGTGTGTGTGTGTGTGTGTGTTTGTGTGTGTGTGTGTGTAGGGGGTGTTTCATTACAGTGTGAAATATATGAGAGTCATGTGTGCTTTATTTAGAGATTCATTAGTAATGATGAATAACAGCACAGAAAAATTGTCCGCATTCAGAACAGTGAAATTATGTATATGGTATATAAATTCATGAAAAATGAAGCCAATTCATTTTGAAAGTTTTCAATCGCATGTTGCTGTGAATACAAGTGGCTCAGTAGGCAGTTTGAGTGAAGGTATTAGAGTTGACAAGTGATCAGGGACTTTTAGAATGCCGAATAAGAAAAACTCTAAGTAAAAGATGAAAACTGAAATGGATGATTTAGACAAAAGTGTCATTCAAGGAACAATTCATAATTTTCATAAAACGAATGGCAAACAACCAATGGTATTCCAGTCTTAAGAGACAGATCAATTTTCCTAGCAGCAGATGGGTGCTATGTAAGATAATTACTGATTTAGACGGAGAGAAAAACAGCTATTAAGCGGTGATCTATAATTGAAAAGGAGTCCATTTGTGTAAAACAACTACAATATTCATGGACTACACAGATTACAGGAATAGCGGAAGGCCTTTTATATATGTTCCTCACAAACCACTCATCATCCTTGCAGTGATGATAAAAACAAAGGTTTACTTGCACTAGTTTTTATACAAAAGCAAGCAATCTTTCTACATGCTGGAACAATAATGGGTTCATATTAAGTGCATTATTAATTTTTAACTTAGATTTAGGAACAAAATCTTATGATTATCACAATGATATGAACTTCGAAAACTTCGCGAAATTGCTCAAAAATAAGTTAATTGCTTACCTCCTACCAAATTCATTGTTGATAATGCTTCCTACCACAATATTAAACTTAATCTGTCTTTTTCTTAGAAAGAAGAAATGATTGACTTTGGCAAATAAATATTCAATTTCTTGAACTGTACAAAGCTGAACTGTACCATCATATATATATATATATATATGAGAGAGAGAGAGAGAGAGAGAGAGAGAGAGAGAGAGAGAGAGAGAGAGAGAGAGAGAGAGAGACTTCAAAATGTTTAAAATTGTTGCCCTGCTTGCTGAACATGATCATTCAGTGCTTAGACTGTCACCTTATCACCCAGATTCAAACACAATTGATCTCACATGGGCTACAGTGAAAGAACATTTACAAAAGAAGAATGTTACTTCACCCTACATGATGCACTTAAAATTCTGGAAATAAAGTTTCAGACAATATGTAACGACAAGTATTCTTTACTTTGCAGTCACACATGTAAAGACAAGAGGAGAAGCTTACACTTTAACAAACTCTTGACACAATAACTGGTCGTTAATTTACAAGACAACAGCAGCAGCCAGGATGAAGCAAATGGTGCAGAAGGCACCAGCATTGAAGTCAGCAGTAGCAGTGGCAGCAATACTGACACGAGTGGAATCCAGCCACTCTAGTCCCACATTACAGGTATGGGTCATTTGACTCTCCAATATATTTAGGGTGGGCAGTATGGGCGGCAAGCACCCTCCCTCACGCGAGTGCCTCCCAAATGTGGCTGTATCCTTCCCCTGATGTGCACCTCATAGCTCTTCCAACATCTTGTCAACTATAACTGTCAATGAAGGCCTAGTATCTAGGATATGGAACTTGAAATAATAATCTTCTTGCACGTTTCATACAAGAAGTTATGGTCTTACATATTTTGCAAACAGAGCGTCGCCCATCTGTCTGACTGGTGACTGCATTGGTACCAAAATTGTGAAGACAGAGAGAAATAAAAAATATGAACTCCATCGTCTGAGGTTGTTTCACCAAATAAGCTTATACCGTATATTAACCCTTTCAACTGCCCCCACATCATTTAAAAAAACTGACATGGGATTTGTTTTACAGAAAATCCACTGTCAACTGTCATACAATAAATTTTATTGTCTATCTACAGTACTGAAGGTCACAGTCTTTTCAGTAACTACATGGGCAACATTCTGGATGATTGACAGCTCTGGTCCTTAACATCAGCTAACCTACTGTTGCAGCGAATGGCTGAAAGCAAGGGGATGTTGTTGTTGTTGGTTTTTGGAAGGAACTAAACAGTGACGGTTATCAGTCCCTTGTTCCAGTCAGAGAGATAAAACATTATGTTAAGCTTTCCTAGGTAAATGCGTTAACAAGTCAAAGTTTAAAACTCACAAGCAAATATAAAGATACAAGTAGAAATGGAGGGATAAAACAGCTGAGACAGTACAAGAGTGTTTTTGCTGGGTGATCACAGAAATATAAGGAACACATCCAGCCACTCTGGGAAACTTTAAAAGCAGCACCTACCTAAAAGACTTAGGCAGGTGGAGGACAGAGCAATAACAGACACACACAAACTTTAAATGGATTTGTAAAATCCACACCCACATATAAAATTTATAACAGAGTCAATCGTGGAGGTATTGTCAGCTAGAGCAAGCTGCAAAGCGTCAGGGACATTAAAATATTGTCGCTTTGCGGCTAAATTACAGCATTCAAGTAAGATGTGGGCGACTGTCAAGGTCGCACCACATCAACACTGAGGAGGGTCCTCACGACGCAGAAAGTGACCATGTGTGAGCCAAGTATGGCCTATACGGAACTGGCAAAGGACAACCGATTCCCTGTGAGAAGCCCTCAGGGATGTCTTCCATGCAGCGGTACACGGCTTAACAACACGGAACTTATTCGGTTCAGTCTAGTCTGCCCATTCAGAATTCCAAACCCCTAAGACCTTACGGGTCAACTGGGTTTGGAGGTCGGAGACTGGGAGGCCAATATCCAGGGACCGCGAAGTGGTGGCCTGCTTGGCCAGCTGATCAACACATTCATTGCCCGGTATACCTATGTGCCCTGGCGTCCACACAAAAGCGTCAGAATGGTCTGACACGCTAAGGGCGAAGACAGCATCTCGAATTGATCGCACCACAGAGTGTTTGGGTAGAAACTGGTAGAGGGTCTGTAAGCCACTCAGGGAGTCGCTGCAGATGACGAACGACCCCCTGGGGCGAGCTCTAAGGTGTTCAAGAGCTCTCAAAATACTGACCAGTTCTGCGGTGAAGATGCTGCTTCCACAAGGCAATGACCACTGTTCGATGTGGTCACCATAGACAAAGACATATCCAGCATGGCCATTGACCAAAGAACCATCTGTGTAAAGAATGTTTGCTCCGTGAAATGTGTCAAGCAGTGCATGAAACCGGCGATGGAGAATAAGTGGTGGAATAGAGGGCGATACGGGGGGAGTAACGGAAAGGTGGAGGAAGGGGTAGGGAATCAAGTGAGGAGAGAAGGGAACGGACACGGACTGCAATCTGAAGACCCAACCTGGGCCGACGTCGCGGTGAAGGGAGTGCAGAAAGCGGGAAGAGAAGCCTGTGGTTCGGATGGCGGGGTGAAGCATGAACCCGGGCAATGTAAGTCACTAACAACTGTTGCCGGCGATACCGCAGAGGAGGAACACCAGCTTCAGCTAGAAGGCTCGTTACGGGACTAGTGCAAAAAGCCCCTGTTGCGAGACGCACACCTGTGTGGTGAACGGGGTCTAGGACCCGCAAGGCAGAAGGGGCTGCCAAGTCATAAACCAAGCTCCCGTAATCAAGCCGTGACTGAATAAGGGACTTGTAGAGGTGAAGAAGGGTGGAACGTGCTGATCCCCAACCAGTATGGCTGAGGCATCAAAGAATATTTAAATGCCGCCAACACTTCTGTCTCAGCTGACGTAGGTGTGGCACCCAAGTCAGCCGGGTATCGAAGACCATGCCCAGGAAGCGATGTGTTTCCTCGACCTGAAGTAGTTCACCACCCAGGCAGAGCTCTGGATCAGGGTGAACTACCCGACGGCGACAGAAGTGCATACGTGGGTTTTCTGTGCGGAGAAGTGAAATCCGTGAGTAGAGGCCCATGAGGGCCTTTCGGATGGCATCCTGCAGCCACCGTTCAGCCACGCCGATGCTAACGGAGCTGAAATACAGGCAGAAGTCATCGGCGAACAGGGAGCAACTGACTGATGACCTCACAGCCGCAGCAAGACTGTTTATCGCCACTAAAAACAATGGGACGCTGAGGACGGAGCCCTGTAGGACACCGTTCTCTTGAATACGTGGGGAGCTAAAAGATGCCCCAACCCTCACCCGAAACAAGCGGTGGGAGAGGAAATTGCGAATAAAAATAGGAAGAGCGCCACGTAAGCCCCAGTCATGCAGAAAGGTCAAAATATGGTGGCGCCAGGTGGTATCATACGCCTTTCGAAGGTCGAAAAATACAGCAACCAAATGCTCACGCCTAGTGAATGCAGTCCGAATGGCCAACTCCAGTGACACGAGGTTGGCAATGGTAGAACGGCCCTGCCTTATGGTCAGTATCTACAGAATCTAAGACCATGCGTGGTTCTGGTTGTGCAGAGATCCTATGGTCAGGCGAATCAATAAGTGCGAGATCCTCAGCGGAGGCGAGGATCTCGACTTCATCGTCTGAAGCAGAGGATGTGAGTGTGGGTGGCTTGGAAGCCACCAAAGAATCCTTTTTCTTTCTTTTTACCCTCTCGCTGGCCCTTGGGTATTAAGGGCCGTGGGGGCTTCTCAACAGGGGCTGCAGGTGCCGACGAAGAGGTGGAGGCCCCTCGATCAGCAGTTGTGGGATCCTTCAGCCATTTGCTGGGATCCACTTTCCCACGGAGAGAAGGGACCCCTTCCAGACGAGAGGAGCAGGAGAAGGCTGTTGTTTCTCCAGCAGTGGGGTGGGGACCGACGTCCCCCGTACTGGTTTGTCTGTTGCTCCCAACATGAAAAGTGTGGGAGGAACTGAAGGAGTAGTGCCCCCAACTGTCAAGGGGGCAGGTGCAGTGGTTCGGGCCTGGGGGCCTGCTGGCATTTGTTGTACAGATGGTCTGGAGACTGACGTTGAAGCTACTGTGGCGTAAGAGGTGGTCATGGTTACAGGGTGGAGCTTCATATACTTACGTCTGGCCTCTGCGTATGTCAGCCGGTCCAGGGTCTTTTACTCCATGATCTTACGCTCTTTGTGGAGTACAGAGCAGTTGGGAGAACAAGGAGGATGCTGCTGATTACAACTGACGCATACTGGAGGTGGGGTACAAGGGGCGTCCGGGTGGGATGCACGCTCGCACTCCCGACATGTTTGGTTGGCATCACATCGGGAAGACATATGACCAAACCTCCAGCACTTGAAGCAAGGCATAGGGGGCGGAACGTAGGGCTTTACGTCGATCCAGTAAACCATCACCTTGACTTTCTCAGGCAATGAATCGCCCTCGAAAGCCCCAAGATGAAGGCACCGGTGGCAACCCTGTTGTCCTTCGGACCCCTATAGATGCGCCGGATGAAATGCACAGCTCACCGCTCCAAGTTAGCTCGTTATTCGTCATCAGATTGCATCAGAAGATCCCTGTGGAAGATGATACCCTGGACCATATTTAAGCTCTTACGTGGCGTGATGCTAACGGAAACATCACCCAGCTTGTGACAGGCTAGCAAAGTCTGTGACTGTGCTGGGGATGACGTTATTAGAACTGAGCCAGATCGCATCTTCGAAATACCATCGACCTCTCCATATTTGTCCTCCAAATGTTCCACAAGGAACATTGGCTTCGTGGACATGAAAGATTCCCCATCCACACGAGTACACACTAAATACTTAGGGGCATAAGCCTCACCTTGAATTTTTGCCCTACGTTCCTCCCACGGTGTGGACAGGAAAGGAAACGTTTGGGGGTCATACTGTGTATATTCACTTCTACTGCGCTTAGAGACGACGGTTGTACGTCCGCCAACGTTTTGTGGTCTTTTCACTGTGTTCCCACGAGCAGCTAGAGAAATAAGGGCCCACCCAGACAGAGCCCCGGTTGCCTGGGTAAGCCTTATACAACTGAGGTTCGGGAGGTTCCTCAGAGGTTGCTCACTAGCGACTGTTCAACCTCAACAGCCATGCATCTCCTTGGCACGTAGCACACCTTGAGATAGAGGTGTGAGTTTTTTTTTTTTTATAGAGGTTCGTACCGTCCTCGCGACCCGGGCGATTAAGCCAAGATCCCCGGGCTCTGAAACTTACAACGTTCCACCGTCGCGCCCAACGATAGTCGTTGAAGCACGCACAGAGCTTACGATGTAGCGGACTGTTGGCACGACACAGCCCACGGCTCAGGACCCCGGGTTCACCAAGCCCGTACTCAGCAAATTAATGCTGAGCCCCTGAGGGGAGCAAGGGGATACTAGGCCATTATTTTTCCATATGACATGACATGATACATTATTATGCTATGAAAATTATAGAAGGAAACTTTCCTGATGGGATAAATTTATATAAAAAATAGAAAACGGATGACTTACCCAAAGGACAGGCTCGTCGACAGACACAAATAAAATCACACACAAACACACATACAAGCTTTCACAACTGTTGGTCGCTTCTTCAGGAAAAGATAGAAGAAAGGAGAGGAGAAAGGGAAGGATACGGATTTTAAGGAAGTAGAAAAGCAGTCACTCCAATCCCAGGAGTGGAAGGACTTACCTTAGGGGGAAAAAAGGAAGGTAAACAAATACACACACACACACACACACACACACACACACACACATATCCAAACGCAAACACACCGGGTGTGTGTGTGTGTGTGTGTGTGTGTGTGTGTGTGTGTGTGTGTGTATTTGTTTACCTTCATTTTTTACCCTTAAGGTAAGTCCTTCCACTCCTGGGATTGGAATGACTCCTTTTCTACTTCCTTAAAAACCGTATCCTTCCTTTTTCCTCTCCATTTATTATGCTATCAGGTGGATGTCATCGTCAGTAGAAACAAAACTGTCATTCTATGGATTGAAGTGTGGAATGTTCTATCCCTTAATACAGTAGCCAGTTACAAAATTAGAAAAGGGAAATTGATATATTGGGGATTATGAAGGTCAGTGGCAGGATAAACAGGACTTCTGGTCAGATGAGTACAGGGTTTTTATCAGTTGGCTGTAACACAGGAGCAGAGCGGATCTAATCTACATTAACACAAAGGTGATTCAATAAGTTCATTGGCTCACATATTACGAGAGGATGACTGCTACATCCAGAGCCAGCCTTAGGCATGTGCAAAAGGTGTATTCGCACAAGGCTCCGCACTTCTAGAAGCCCCACGTAAAACGTAATTTATAAACTGTCAGCCCTAATTTTGTTTCTGAAACTACTGTTGTAACAGTCTTGACGTATTGGTAGTACGTCAATAATAAATCTTAGAATTCTTTTGAAGACGACTAAGGTTTGTAACCTTTGCTGGAGGGGATGGAGAAGTTTTACATAGGGCCCTGTGCCAGCTGAAGCTGGCTCTGGCTACATATGTGATATGAATTTAAAGCTTCAACGATATAGAGCAAAATTTCACTATTGCAAATTACTATCAAACTAGCTCATTGTTGGACAGTGACTTGGACGTAAGTGTTTGTGAGGCAGAGCGAAAGATGTACAGAACAGGACTTTCAGGTATAATTCAATTTTTTTTTCTTTTCTTTCATGGAAGGGAGAAACATGAAAGAAATCCATGAAAGGATATAACCTACACTGCATGACCCAAGACCTTCTTATACAAAATGGTGAGAGTTTGGCCCAATGAATTTAATCAAGGGAGGACAAGCATCAAAGAAATGAAACGTGGGGCGCCAAAAGATCTGTGGGGAAAAAGAAATTGTTTTGACAGGTAGGTAAGTGAAAGTTCGTGAGTTAGCAGAGGGCACAGGTATCTCAAATGACTAAGTGCATTTTATTTTGTATCATATGATCACGAAGAAGTTTTGTGCTATGTCTGCAGTGATGAAACGAAATTGCATGCAAACATCTGCCACTCAAGAAAAATCCCGTGGAATTTTTCCAATGCTTTGGAATCATCATTACACTCTGGAAACAAAGTAACAGTAAAAACAATGGACTGCAGGACAAGAACAGCCTCTAAAAAGGCTACACGTAATCCACCAGTAGGGAAGGTGATGGTGTCAGTCTCATGGGATGCTAAAAGTGTTGTTCTTATAGACAACCTAAAATGGGAAAAACAATCACTAGAGAATATTGTTGTTATTATTATTACTGAATATTGTTTGAAATGAAATAAAATGGGAAAAATCCGAATCCAATGGAAAACAAACCTAGGACTGCTGAATTTCCAGTCAATAGCTCTGTCCAATACACGCTCCTAACACCTGGTTCTCTCTCACATTTGTTACATTCTACTTCATTTGAAAAAGACTCCGTATATATATGACCCTAAAGTAACAAAAAATCTGTTCATCGACGAAATAAACCAATGTTTCTGGTAAGTAAAAAATTCCAAAGCCTGATTAACTCTGTTTACCAACAACTGCATTGTTTCTTTTGATGGGCAGAGAAAGGATGGAAGATTACGGTTTTTACATTGCACCAATATTGTGGTCATTAGAGATAGAGCACAAGCTTGTATTGTTTTGATATGGATGGAGAAGGAAACTGGCCATGCCCTTTCAGAGGGACCACAATGGTATTTGCCTGGAGTTAATTAGGAAAATCATGGAAAACCTAAAACTGGATGGACAGAGGTGAATTTCAACTGCTGGCCTCCTGAATGGAAGTCCAGTACATTAATCACTGCGCCAGCTTGCTTGGGTGGTTGGTTTGTGGCTTGAAGGGAACAATCTACTAAGGTCATTGGTCCCACACCTCATTCAGTTCGACAAACGAAATCTCTCTTCAGGCTACCTGCCACAATCAGTGAAACCTCTTTATAACATTCCTCCATATAATGTTTTCCTCTATGATATGTCCATTTTTATCCAGTCCTGACGAAAAGCCCATATGAACAATGTAAAATGTTCCTCATTACTGCCTTTCCTCTATAATACAGTTACCTCCACGTAACACTTGTATTTCTAGAGCCCTAATCATTAATTTACCTCTTTATAATGTTTGGTAGAAATCTCTTATTAATCTTGTCATTTTCCATGCTGTGGCTTCACAATTTGCTCCGGCTCAGAAAATCCATGCTTGTCAAGCTTCACTTGTCAGTGGCAGAGCCGAGTCACATAAAGCACTTGCTGCTAGCCATCTCTTGGTGCCGTTTCAGTTTGCTTTATGTTCGACTGTTTGTAGTGTATTCCTTTTAATAACCTTGGTAGTGTATCATGTGAAGCGAAGTAGCAAACTGTGTCTGTCTAGTGAAAACAATTGTAATATTGTGTCGTCAATCAAAGGGAAGTGTGCCTACACTCTAATGTTTTCTGAAGCTTCCATCAAACAGTTAACATGAAAAGTTAAAGAAGATTACGCTTGAAGAAAAAGTTTCAATTATTATAAAAACAGCTGCTTCTCCTGGTGCGAGTCATGTGGAGCAATTTGATCTGGCCTCCTTCAAAACTGTGATGAAAAACAGATTGTTGATAATGGAAGCTTTCCAAAAATGTGGAAATTCAAAGTGTATGTATCTGAAACCATCAACTTAACTTGGTTTCAACAAGTACATGCTGCAAATATACCTATAAACCTAACTATTTTGAAGAAGACACTTTAAATATCACTGTAGTTAGGAGTAAAAAATTTCAAGGCATCCAATGTTTGAATTGATAAATTTCAACAGAAGTATGGTGTTGTGTACAAAGTGGAATGTGTGGATGAACCCACTGTAGCTCAGTGGATGCAGACACTCCGAAGTTTGATAAATGTCTATGAACTGCGCGACATCTATAACACTGACGAAACCGGCATATTCTTCAACTTAATGCCGGATACGATGTTCCTTTTTGTGGAGAAAATTGCCATGGCGGTAAGAAGAGCAAGGAACACCTTACTGTTTTGTTGTGTACTAACACCAATGGCAGCAAGAAACTGAGACCTCTGGTAATCGGAAAGCCAAAAAATCCCAGGTATTTCAAAGACATATCCAAATGCTCAAGATATAACTATTCTTCTTCCAGTATCATTTAACATAAAAACCATGATCTTAACAATATGGTCTACCACGAGAAAACTGGGCACGAGTCACATTCAAACGTAACCACTATCAACTCCCTCGTTTAACTTAGATGAAGGTTGTCGCACTGGTATTTTGTTTAACATGGTTAAATGCAGACACGATGAACTGAAGTTAGTGGATCTGGCCACAGGACTTTAAACTAGAACTTTTGCCTTTTGTGTTAAGTGCTCCCCAGTGAACTACCGACTGAGCTACCACAGAACAACATGACTAATCCTCACAGTTTTACTGCTTACTTTCATTGGCTCATAGTGGCCGGAGATGACACTTGTGTACATGAGTGATTGCAAGAATGCATGTCTGCTCTTTTTCTGATGAAGGCTGTGGCTGAAAATTTAAGTTGTGTGAATGTAATTTTTTTCTTATTCTTCTTCTCTTCTATGTGCCTGCTTTGGTCTTTATGGTTGGTATTTACCTAATGATAACTTACTCTTCCTTCCTGCAAGTTATTTTCCATTACTTACATTTTATATTAATTTTTGCATACATCTTAGTACACAGAGCAATGCATGACAAATTCTTACCTTTTGAAATTTACATACAATGATACATCATTAGTGCTACAGTGTTTAACAGAACAATCTATCAAACTGACCAGAAGGGTTTTCACTGAATTCCTATGTTCCAGTTCTGTTTGCAGCTCCATCAGTTCATCTGTGAGAGATGACAACAGGGTTCTTGAATCACAGTCCAATTCCCCATTCATGATGTCAGCATTGTTGTTGCTGTTACTAACACCAATGTTGTTGTTGTTATTCACATGAGCTTTTTGACTGCTGCCTTTATGGTGAGAATTTCCATGACCATGGCAGCATCCATCAGCAGACTGAGGAATTGTTGAAAAGGCAGCACCCAAGGACCGCAAAATTAGACTACGTAATTTCAAGAAAGCCTTTTCATCGGCAAATGTCTGCTGCACCATTTCTGGAGACATCTGCCTGTTACAGAGAAAAATACAACTCCCCATTAAATAGTTTCACAAATAAAATAGGCCTTATGTTAAAACACTAAAGGCAATAGATACAAAATTAGACTTTATGCAGTCTAAACTTATGTAATTGTAATAATTATTTAAACACTTTAATATTAATCCCATAAAGAGGGAATATCAACTAAGACTTATTTTTTAAGTACAAACCTCGAAGCAGGCTCCCACGACAGCATCACAGTCAAGTCACGATTATCTTGTAAATTGTTCCAATCTATTTTATCTTTTGCAGGATTTATATCCATTGTTGTTAGAAGCTGTAAATATGGACACACAATAAATGAAAGAAATAAACATATATTATGGACTTCATCCGTTTGAGTAATTTACATTATCTGGCACAAGTGCTGTGAAAACAACAGAAAATAGGAAAACATTAAGGTAGCACAACTTTAATGTTCAACACATATGTCAGTATCTTCCGTTGCATGTGAGGATCATTACAGAAGGACAAACATTTTCATTTCTCACAAAACGCAGCAGCATTCTTTCTATATGTATCCCAATTTAACTTGTTTCCATGTACAATAACTGTCACAGAACTTCATTAAAATGGAAGCTGGACTTTCACACAACCTCAGGTAACATTGTAAAGTTCTTGTGATGTAGGTACTTGTAAATTGTTATTATAGTAAAACCCCTTTTTAACGAATCTCAGGGGACGAAGTATTTATTCCTTAAATGGGGGTTTTGCATAGGTACACAGGAGGAGTGACTCAGAGACATCATTCAAGCATGTGTAGGTGTTACAGGAGCTATTTAATTACTAACATACCAATAATCTGCTACAAATTTAAATACATCATCACACTTTCTGCAGAAAAAATTATTTTTTATCAAATCAAAAAGAGATGTTGTTTTTCCAGCATACTGTAATTACCAAAGTTATCACTATGTGGTTGATGTTTGTTTTTATTGACTCAGCTACTGTAAAAGAGCTGACTACAGATGCAAAAAATGGTGCCATACATCAGCCTTAAAAAAACGCTATAGGCCTACCCGAGTACTGACTGATTCTCAATGTATTTTTTCTGAAGTTCTGCAGCGCTTTCTTTTCAGCAATTTTTACTAATGCATAAATTTCAAAATTTGTCGTCATCTTCCCCGATTCGATGTATAAATATCTTTTTAACAACCTGTACCTTTAATCCAAAATACTTCTTCAAAGTTAATTTCCATGGTTAATTCATCAAAAACATTTTCTACAAATATTGATGGATAGAGAGTTTAGGCGCTCGACAGATAGGTCTTTAGCGCTTCTACAAATATGTAAAGGTCTTCGATTATGTTGTTACACCGGTAACTACAATAGTAGCACAGTTTTACTTTTTGCAAGTTAAAGGAGCAGCAATAAAACTATAGTGTGAATTCATCAAAACTTAAATGTATCTTCTAAAAGTGTGTCACAATTTTGCAATATATTACTCGTAAAAAATAATCCACAACACCACTTCGTTTACAAAGAGAAAAACGTAGCCTAAAGATGTTGTTATTAGCTGTTTGCATGCTTTCACTGTGGGTTACCATCGCGCTGTAACACTTCAATCAGCGGCCACCGACAGTTAATCTGCTTTTTAACCCACCCATCTTTGGGGCTAAATACTTGGAAATTCAGTCATCCAGGCATTTGTTGTACGAGGTAATTTTTTAAACACACTGAAGTTTTTAATTTCCGTATTATACGTAAGGGTAACTTAATGTCTGGCCCTATAGAACATTATATTAGTCGTAATGTTTTCTCCAATGGTTCAGTTTCAGTATCCACAGCTCCACTCTTTCTGAAATGTGAGATTATTCAGTTTCTAAGCAGTTTGAAAGCACTGCATTTTCCACACCAATCTAGCAGGGTGATTTTCGAACCTTTTTTGTATAAGTTTTTCGCTTACACGAATGCAGCTACGCAATTCGCACTCCTTCGAAACATTTAATAAGTACAGCTGAACATTGTCACATGAATATTCGTCTTTTTGCAACCAAAGGTACCGCTAGATTCAGCATATAACAATGGTCCCTGTTTCTAAAAGTCTTACAACGAAGACAGTGCAAAATCTTATTCTTTGCCATTATCACACAGCCTAATGTTACGATAATCTTCGACAGCATGGATGGTCGTCAGCTTCCCTCCACTCTGAAGTTTTCTATGTTTATAGGCTACAATTCTGAAAGAGTGAATCTAATAAGAAAATAACACAAGACAACACTTCACAGCTCGCGCTTCATAATTTTCAACTGACTTCGGACCACGTGACCATAACACATGGAAGACAATAGGGAAATAGCTTGCCGATTCGTCAAACACTTTTTCCGGTATCGCTGCACTGATTACAGTTGCTTATCACTGCAAAGATGTTCGATACGCATTGACTTCAAGAATGGATAACCAACATCATGTCAACACAAATTCCTAATTGTGTGGAAGAAACAAAACAAATTAACTTGCCCACAGTTAGGAATTGCGTAAAAACAAAATTTTAATTTGCAGAATGTTTCATGTTTATTCCTTAAAGCGAAGTTCGTTAAAAGTGGGGAAAAATAACCTTATTCTAATGGGAGTTTCACCGGGACCGAAGGAAATATTTTTTAAAAACGGGTTTTCATTAAATGCGGGTTCATTAAATCGGGGTTCTACTGTACTGTTATTTTTTGGATGTCACTCCAATAAAAAATTATTAAGATAGTCTTATGTCTGTAGCTTTTCTTGCGTCCCTAGTTAGATCACTAATTGCCACCTTTTTCTCATGCAATGTAACAACTCTTTCACAGGTGGTAAGAATGCCTCTGCACAATGTCCTACTGACAGCTGCTAACAGTTTAAAGAGTAGTATTCTTCTAAAACACATATTATCATTTTATATTGTCACAAATTAAATGCTGCAAGTCAGTAAATGTTTGGTGTAGTGCACCTCTTTGTACTTACAGCAACATTACCAGTTTTATAAGTTACATATATGTGGTGTCTGTTCATTCAGATATGTCCAAAAGAATAGACACCACTTTCGATTGTGCAGTTATTGTCTATTCATAGTCATGGAATTTATGACATTAACTGTGAATGGGTAAAATTGAAACTGCATACCCAGCCAGGATTCAAACTTGGGTCTCCTTCTTTCTAGACAGTTGTGCTGACCCCTACATCACTGGGGAGGTGTTCAAAAGAACACACACACACACACACACACACACACACACACACACACACACAAAACTGAGCTTTCACAACCTAAGGATGCTTCATCAGAAAGAGCAAGGAAGGAGAGGGAAATGGATGAGGGTTTTCAGGGAGTGGGTAAGGAGTCATTCCAATCCCGGGAGAGGAAAGACTTTGTAGTGTAACGAGTTGCACTGCAAACCTATGACCTGACATAAGAATGTCCAATGTATTTATTTAGGAAATTTTATTCATCAGATATTTCGTTCCGATCTTTTTTTCTACTTTTCAGATAAATAGTGGATGATTTCCACTTGCTTTAGTTAATTTGTAGTTCCATGGACTGAGAAGGAGGGAACAGAAACCATATTATTCCGCGACAGATTTCATATGTTCTGTGTATTGACATTGTTATTGGTATGTTATGTGCAGTTGGTCTAATTAGTAGACAAACACTACTGGTGAAATTTGTTTCTGTGAAAAGTATGGAAGTGCCTCTTTGTAGTTAAAGGAGAGAATAAAAGACTTGTTAAAGATTAAAAGTCGAGTTTGAGAAAAGTTGTTTATAATATTTTTTGTCTCTTTAATTTCTCATGCTGAAACAATCTTCAGATAAGAAATTCTGGTGTCTTCATTAGGTGAAAACTAAAGATATATGCTTGGGGTACAGACTAGCTGGACCTCTAATGGCAAAATGCTATGTAGGGAAGAAAGAAGAAAAGAAGAAGACTGAATTTTAATCCAAATAGTGACGTAGTATTAATCTTTACGGTCATCAAACAAGAAACATTCCCAAGTAGTTCACAATTCTCCCAGTAACACTACAACTTACCTTGGGGGGAAAAAAGGATACGAACACACACACACACACACACACACAGGTAGACATATGCAAAATGCAAAGAGGTTGGACAGAGATTGGAGGCAAAGATGTTGTAGAATGGTGGGCGGGAATTTAAAGCTAACGAAGGTTGAGACCAGGTGGGAAGAGAGAATATGTTGAAGGGAAAGTTCCCATCTCTGGAGATCTGAAAGGTTGGTGTCAGTGTGAAGTATCCATATAATCCGAACAGTGTAACACTGCCAAAATGTGCTGGCGTGCACCAAGGAATGCTTAGCCACAGGGTGATCCTCATTACCAACAAATACTGTGCCTGTGCCCATTCATGTGAATAGACAGTAGGATTCTTTCCAAAGGACTCACCTTTAGCCCAACTCCCAAATTCAACCAAACTGCCCTAGTCAAAAATCTACTGTCCTATACTTTTAGTCTTTGCTGGAGATATCACTTTGCCACAAAGAAAAATAATCCTAATCCTACTCCTGACAATCCGTCACCCCAAGACACCATCTAAATTGAACCCTGCCTAGAACAGTTCCGTCCTCCGTCACAGCGAGGCCAACCTCAAAATCACCCTCTTCAAACCTTCCAGGAATTTCTTACTTCCAGCCTTGCCTCTCAATCTTCCCCGAAAAACCTGAATCCAACTCCCAACATCACCACAGTAGAAGCCCAAGCTATCCGTGATCTGAAACTAATCGGTCCATTGCCAGTCTCCCGGCCGACAAGGAATCCACAACCGTGGTACTTGACTGGCGTGAGTATGTGGCTGAGGGACTGCGTCAGCTTTGCGACAATATCACATACAAAGTTTGTCAAGACAATCCCATTCCTGATGTCCAGCTTCATCCTAACCCACAACTTCTTCACTTTTAAGGGCCAGATATACAACTAAAGGGAACAGCCATGGGTACCAGGATGCCCCCCCCCCCCCCCCTAATATGCCAACTTATTTATGCGACGCTTCGAGGAAACCTTCTTGGACACCCAAACCTGTCAACCCAAAGTTTGGTGTAGATTTATTGATGATCTGGACTCACAGTGTAGAAGAACTCCAGAATTTCTTCTCCAACCTCAACTCCTTTGGTTCCATCAGATTCACCTGGTCCTATTCCAAATTCCATGCCACTTTCCTCGATGTCGACCTCCATCTATCCAATAGCCAGCTCCACACAGCCATCCACATTAAACCCACCAACAAACAACAGTACCTCAATGATGACAGCTGCCATCCATTCCATATCAAACGGTCCCTTCCCTACAGCTTAGGTCTTCGTGGCAAACGAGTCTGCTCCAGTCCCGAATTCCTGAACCAATACACTAAAAACCTGATGACAACCTTCACATCATGCAAATACCCTCCTGATCTGGTACAGAAGCAAATAGCCAGGGCCACTTCCTCTTCACCTCACACGCAGAACCTCCCACAGAGGAACACTGAAAGTGCCCCTCTTGTCACTGGATACTTTCCAGGACTGGAGCGGACTCTGAATGTGGCTCTCCAGCAAGGATATGACTTTCTTAAATCCTGTCCTGAAATGAGATCCATCCTTCCTGACATCCTTCCTACTCCACCAAGAGTGTCTTTCCGCCACCCACCTAGCCTCCGTAACCTCCTAGTCCATCCCTATGAAATCCCAAAACCACCTTCCCTACCCTCCAGCTCCTACCCACATAATCGCCTCCGATGTAAAACCTGTCCTATGCATCCTCCCACCACCATTTATTCCAGTCCTGTAACCCAGAAGGTGTACACAATTAAGGGCAGAGCCACTTGCGACAGAACCCACGTGATTTACCAGCTGACATGCTTGCACTGTGAAGCATTCTATGTGGGAATGACTAGCAACAAACTGTCCATTTGCATGAATGGACACAGACAGTGTTTGTTGGTAATGAGGATCACACTGTGGCTAAGCATGCCTTGGCGCATGGCCAGCACATCTAGGCACAGTGTTACACCGTCCAGGTTATATGGATACTTCCCATTGACACCAACCTTTCAGAACTCCGAAGATGGGAACTTACCCTTCAATGTATTCTCTCTTCCCTTTGCCCACCAGGTCTCAATCTTCGTTAGTTTGAAATTCCCACCCAACATTCTATAACATCTTTGGCTCTCATCTCTGGACAAAGCCTCTGTATCGACTGGCAACTCTGTCTAACTTCTTTGCTTTCTACAAATGTCTACGTTGGTGTGTTTGCGTGTGTATGTGTGGGTGTGTGCGCTTGTTTACCTTTCCTTTTTCCCCATGAAGGTAAGTCCTTTCACTACTGGAATTGGAATGACTCCTCTTCCACTCTCTTGAAAGCTCCATCCTTCCCCTTTTCCCTTCCTTCGCTCCTTTTCCTGAAGAAGCAGCCAACGGTTGCTAAAGCTTGAATTTTGTGTTTGTGTGTGTTTTTATTTGTGTTTTGTGTCTATCTACGAGCCTGTGCCTTGGGTAAGTTATTTGATTTCTATAGAAGACCAGAGTTCAAATCCCAGCTGGGTACAAAATTTCAACTTTACTAATTTGCAGTTAATATCTTACATTCTGTGAATATTACCACTTTTGATAACTTTCACCTTACTGAAATGTGCTGGAACTTTGAATGTATCCTAAGCTGTGGGATATCTGTACGGTTTCATTTGCAGGACACCGACTGTGTCTCTTTTGTTCCATCGTATTGTGTTGCAGTTGCTATCTTCAACTTTACAAGACAGCTATCTCATGTTGCGTACGAAGTCGAAGCTTGTGACCCCAACACATGACAACAGGGACACATCCATCTCCGACAAATCAAGCAATACAGTGATTCCCCAGCTCAAGATAAAATGAAAGTTCCAGCACATTTCAACAAAGTGAAAGGCAACAAAAGTGGCAATCTCAATATAATCAATTACTGATGGAAATTCTTCACTGAGACGCTAAAATATTCTTCAAAAGCCAGAGACTGCTGGCCATTACTTAGCTTAGTTCTGTACTCCAACAGTCTCAAAAGGAAAAACCACGCAAATGGAGGAAGAAAAATAGGACACTAGCTTTTGGAACTGCGTTCCTCCACCAGGAAGGAGGGGAGGGATGAGAAAGGGAAAAGAAGTGGAAGGTTATTGACAACCTAGGCCATGAGGTGGTGATGGGTGATATGTCAATTTAAATTTGAGGATGTCCACTACACCAAATGTTTACCGAATTCCAGCACTTCATTTGTGTAAATATGGTTAAAAAAAAAAAAAAAAAAAAAAAAAAAAAAAAAAAAAAAAAAAAAAAAAAAAAAAAAAGAGGCTAGTATTTGGAATGAAATTGAGCAATTGTGGTAAAGAAAACAGCTTGACTTAGAAAAAAATTTTTTGTTACAATTTCTTTTCGACATTTTACCGATTTGTTTCTGTGTTGGTGTAAGGAGACATGAGCTGCTAATATTATTCCAACAGTGGAGTTATCTGCAAATGGGCTGTAATTCAGTTTTTCAAAGAACGCAGAATGAAATCAATGTTGGGCTTTGTAGAAGAAACATCCTAGCATATGACATCTAGAAGTCATGGGAACAAGAAGTCTCGAGACACACTGGACAGATGTATTTAAAACAAATACAGAACTATAGTGCCAGTACAGCCTTAAACTTTGCTTGTCTTCGAATAGGGTAGGGGCCTAATGGATTCAGATTAAGTTAGTAGAAACATGTTTGACATGAGGTGTCAATCCACAATAAGAGATTTGTATCAATTTACCTTCTTGTTTATACAACATTTCAAAGCATCAAGAAAATTAAGGCTAGTCAAAGGAAACTAATTTTGTGGATTTGTACTAGAGACAGGTGATGACAACATACAAAACTACAAAGAAACACAGGAGAAAAGGCTACTTCAAACCTTTGTCTACTCTCCTGCCAGTGTATCCTGCAATCTACTCTTAAAAACTGTTTGACACATTTCTTCTTATACTGACCACACTACAATCTATCTTTCATCTTCTTCTTTCACATCTTGCCTTGATTTCAACAGTTCTTGTACACACCACTGTTCTTTTTGCTTCTAATGAAACACTCATCACAGATATAAAAGAGTATGCACAACACCCTTCTCTCATAACTGTTTAATAAATATCAGAGGATAATAATTATTCACTCTTCTACATTTATTGCTATACAATCTTCCATAACTTCATTTTTGTGAGTGCAAATATAAACAAAATATATAACAAATTATAGTTTTTGCTTTGTTGTATACTTACAACTGATGTCTGAGTATGTGATTTACAACTCATGAGCTCTAGCAGCTTTTGTTCCACTGAAATAATTGCATAATGAATTGAATTGTTCAGTCGTTCCCGAAACTCAACAAACTCCTCAATCTTTAAGAATGTCCCAAACTTGTAGGAGAAAGTCAAGTGGTCCACACTCTGAAAGAAAATGAAGTATTATAAAACGCCCTCTAAATCCAGTTAATGCTGATGCTAACAAAAGTTTTGATGTAACTAACCACAACCATAAATATTATTTTTCCTCTTAATTTTTTGAACAATTATATGCAAACATTACAGAATCCTTCTTCCAGTGAAACATTCACAACTAGAGCAGGAAAAGAGGGGGAGGGGGGTGTAAAGGAGCCCAGCCACACACACAGTAAGATGGCAGCTTGCAGAGTACAGGCAGAGATGTACACGAAGAGTAGCCCATTGCATGAAATTTTCTCTCAACTTCTTTTATTCATAGAAGTAAAGTATTCTGTGCATTTTAACTTACATCTTTGTAATTACCACTGAAAAATTTCAGTGTGCTTTCGTACAAGGTGCTGGCAGCAGTTAACTGCCCAGCACTATACAGATGGCTGCAGTGCAGATAACCCAAGGAATCCAGCTGCATATGCTTAATATCCAATAGCTCATAGATTTTCTGTGCAGCTGCTCCTGCACCTAAAAACATCAATGTTAATTAAAAAGAAGTCAATACATTAATTTACGAAAAATTTTCTTTATCAGATTTTTTTTTGAAACATGTGAAATTATTAATAGTCAGTTAAATAGTGCACTTTTATGCAAATAAAAATAAAAGGCATATGTAACAATCTATATGTGCTAGTGATACAGGGAGAGAGATTCAAGCACGAATGTCCTACTGAGTGAAATTAACTTTAAGATTTTCACCACACAGCTGGAAGATATGAATGGTAAAATTAATAACATAGTAAAAAATAGATGAAGATTACTTACCAGGCAAAGGAGCACAGGAAGTGATAGTAGCACAAATAAATTAATAAATTCTCTCTCTCTCTCTCTCTCTCTCACACACACACAACTTCACCAGATAAAGGACCACTGGCAAAAAGAGGACAGTGGAATGTGTGTTTCTGCAAATGAATACTGCTAAGTGTGCTACAGGTTCTGGAAAGTAGTTCCATATATCCCTTGTGAATATCAAAGAATCTTAAGTGAGTGTCTCATACCTTGTGAGAGATACTGGATGAAAATATATGTTTTAATAAGAACAAATTAATCACTTTTCAATGCTTCTATCTTAATTATACCAGTATCCTTTTGAACAAAATTTCTTTATGGAAATGGTAGAACTACCTGGCAAATTATTTGAAGTCTGATTACATACTATCTCAGTTCTTCATTTCTAGCTTGAATGGGAGGGCAACTTTAGTAATGCTGCATCACACACAGTTAAGGAATGCAAGTCTGTTGTAATATTATCAGAACTCACCTAACATATTATAAAGCTTGACTAGCAACAGTTTCACATGAAAGTTTGCTGGGCTTGAGGCAAGGACACGCTCCAGTAAGTCTAATGCTTCCCTGAGATGAGAGCTGTCATTTGTCACAGCCCATGCTTCGTACAGCACATGAGCAGCCAGCAGTGCATATGAATCATTGCTCCTAAGACAAAAAGATACAAAAATTGAATACAGTATGAATACAAAGCTGTATAACTATCTCAGCAAGATATCAATGCTGGCGTTCTTTCTAAAACTATAAAACTACAAAGGTAAATAATTTTTTATGAAAATTAAATGGATTTTCTCTATAAAATGAGAAAGCTACAGGGGAAGGAAGCTGTGACAACTGGACACTGCACAAACATAATCTGTGTTTTTTTTACCTCCAAAAATTTTGTATTATGAAATTGCAGCACCTGTTCCTTTGAATATGTCCATAAGAACAGATGTTGCTATCTGATGTTCAGCTGTTTTTAATATAGATTTTAATTTTTTTTCTTTTAAATCATAGACATATAAAAATTTGTGCTGGTGCCAGGAGTCAAACCGAGTACAACTGCATAATAAGTAAAGGGTTTGAATACAGCCCCAGCACAAATTTGTTGTCTGATTACAACATCTCCAGCAGCCAAAACTAAAAAGGTTAAGATCTACAAAAATTTTTCTCATGTGACACAATTTCTACTAATAGTAATAGTACTAATCAGAAATTCTAGTGATACAGCTAGTTGCAGAACTTGTCTGTAAACACCATCTTTCACAATAAAGTGCGAGGAGCAATTGCTACCAGCTCTTCTGATAAAAGTAAACAAAGTATTGTTTATTATAAATATGGATATATGAAGGATAGTCATTGTTTTGATTATAAATAAATAAAAATGTAGTCAAAACAAAAATTATAGAGGGAAACTTTCCTGGTGGGATAAACAAATATAAAAAATAGAAAACCGATGACTTACCCAAAGGACAGGCTCATCAATAGACACAAATAAAATCACACACAAACCACACATACAAGCTTTCGCAACCGTTAGACGCTTCTTCAGGAAAAGATAGAAGAAAGGAGAGGAGAAAGGGAAGGATATGGGTTTTAAGGAAGTAGAAAAGGAGTCATTCCAATCCCAGGAGTGGAAGGACTTACCTTAAGGGAAAAAAAGGAAGGTACACACACACACACACACACACACACACACACACACATACACACACACACACACACACACATATCCAAACGCAAACAGACCTAGACAGACATTTGTAAAAAGCAAAGAAGTTGGACAGAGATACCACTTGAGGCAGAGGCATTATCCATAGTACCGAGGCAAAGATGCTAAAGATGGTGGTCTCAACCTCCGCTAAATTCAAATTCCTGCCCACCATCTTTAGCATCTTTGCCTCGGTTCTGTGGACAGAGCCTCTGTCTCAAGTGGTATCTCTGTCCAACTTCTTTGCTTTCTACAAATGTCTGTCTAGGTGTGTTTGCCTTTGGATGTGTGTGAGTGTGTGTGTGTGTGTGTGTGTGTGTGTGTATTTGTTTACCTTCCTTTTTTTCCCTTAAGGTAAGTCCTTCCACTCCTGGGATTGGAATGACTCCTTTTCTACTTCCTTAAAACCCATATCCTTCCCTTTCTCCTCTCCTTTCTTCTATCTTTTCCTGAAGAAGCGTCTAATGGTTGCGAAAGCTTGTATGTGTGGTTTGTGTGTGATTTTATTTGTGTCTGTCGACGAGCCTGTCCTTTGGGTAAGTCATCCGTTTTCTATCTTTTATATTTAAAAATGTTGTCACATAAATACAATTTTGTTTACTGCAGACACACATGGGCATACACACATGCTCTTAGCTCTCAGCTATAGCCTTCACCAGAACAGAAAACACACACACACACACACACACACACACACACACACACACACACACACACACACATTTTCATACAATCACACAGGACACAAGTAACCAACACATGAACATTATCTTTGGCTGCTGTGTTTCGAGTAACACCCCAGAGTGAAAGCAATTTGGAGTGGGATGGGAGTTGAGGGGATGGGTGCAGAACAATGAGGGGGATAAATATACTTGGTGTCTGAGGTTGCATTTAGGTACAAGATGGGTAGAAACGGGCACCTTAGCAATGCAGAGCAAAACGTGTAGGAGTACAGAAGGCAAAAATAGCACAGACAGCAGGAAATGAGATGAGAATCAGGAGACATATAAGATACAAAATGTGGGAGCTGTTGGGTGTAGGATGTGTAGAGACAATAGGTTACTGTGAATTAAAGCCTGGATAATTTCGGGACTGGAGGACTTACTGCAAGGAAGCTGTACAGTTCAGTAAAGCTGGTCGTGGGGGAAGGGGAGAGTGAATCCAGATGGCTCAGTTTGTGAAGCAACCATCAAGCATTTTATGCACATTGAAATCAAGCCTGTTATGCTCAGCTACATTTTGTGCCACAAGATGGTCTGCCTTGCTCTGCACCCTTTCCTTTCCCTCCCCTCCCATTCCATTTATTTATTTAATTTTGGTCCTGTGACATCTTATGCAGATATAGGACAAGTCAGATATACAGTGGTTCATGCTATTTACATTATATTATTCATAAAATACATACAGATTTACATATAAAATGCAGCTCATAAAGTGTGAATATATAAGCACTATACTCAACTCAGTTTTGTAACATTATTTATATGGTATCAAAATATATAATACAGATTTACATATAAGATCAAGGTCATACACTGTGGCACATACACAAGCACTATACACAAATACAATTAAATACAGTTATTCAATTTAGTTTTCACGTAGTATTGTCACCTTCACTTTTAAAAAATATGTATGGTTATATGTCAGCACAACTTATACCATAATTCAGTTGCTAAGGAATTCGCTTACAGAGTGGAAGCTGTGGTTCATCAGAAATAACTTTAAATTTTTCTTAAAGAGGTTTTCTTTCTTTTCCATTCGGATATATTCTGGAAGGTGATTGAATAGTATTGTAGCACTATGAAGCACACTTTTCTGATATCTAGAGGTTCTTGTCTGTTGCACATGAATGTTGTAACAACCTCTGGTGTTATGATTATGCACAGAGCAGTTTAGCTGATATGCATTAGTTTTGGCTAGATATTCTCTCATAAACAGTATTGTTTTATATATATATATATATACAAACATGGAACATTTAGAATTTCTAGTTCAGAAAAAAAGAGGACGGCATGATTCTTGTCTTCGTTTGTTGCATATATTATGATAGCCCATTTTTGAATTTTAAATACTGTATGAATACAGTGTGAATTTCCCCAGAATATAATTCCATACTTTACTGCAGAGTGGAAATGAGCGTGATAGGCTTGAAGCACTATTTTTCTGTTGCAGCTTGCATTTAGTACTCGCAGCATATAGCAGACAGAAGATAATTTAGCTGCTAGTACTTTAACATGCATATTCCATTTTAGGTCACTCTGTAAATGAATGCCTAAGAATTTTGCATCATCAACCACTTTTAAGTTTTTATTATTTATTTTAAATGAGTGGCAGTTTTCTTGCTTTTGGTGCGAAATAAGAAAGTGCATGCCGACAGTTTTATCAGTGTTTATTATTAGCTTATTTTTCTCAAACCATTGTGTTAGTTCCATCAGTGCTGTATCTGCTGATGATTGAATGGCTTATTTATTGGGCCCTGTGATGAGAATGCTGGTGTCATCTGCAAACAGTTTTTTGTTTTGCATGAATAGTGTTACTGAGGTGATCTATGTATAAGAGAAAGAGTATTGGGCCTAGGGTAGATCCTTGGGGCACTCCATACTTGATTTCAGTTTTTTCTGACGAGTATGTTTTTGTTTTAATAGTCCATTTCATTCTCACTCAGAGTTACTTAATACAGCAGCTAGTGGTGTTGGTCACGTGTGTGTGTGTGTGTGTGTGTGTGTGTGTGTGTGTGTGTGTGTGTGTGAGAGAGAGAGAGAGAGAGAGAGAGAGAGAGAGTGAGTTTATTTCTATGTGCCTATCTGTGGCTCTGTGATTGTTTTTGTGGTAAGTTGCAACTCATCATCATTATTTTATTGATATTGCAATCTGGATGTCCTATTGTTACATGTTTACCTACATAATTCAGTAATTTTAACCACTGTTAGGAGAACCTGACAGAGATGAAATATTTTTTCGAATGCCAAACCTGTAATCTACATCAGAAGAGCAGTGGTGACTGCAGTATGCAGTCAACATACATTCTCAAATAACAACACACTGATCTAATGAACTTCTTTCAATTCTTACCCAAATTCAGTCTGCAGATTGCTGGTGTTGAAACATTTTCCATGCTCATAACACCTGATTAAATGTGTTACCAGTTCTACCCTTTCACTGTCACTCAGTCGTGAATGTAGGCCCATCGTACGCACCAACTGTATGCTGCTTATATGCTGTTGCATTTGCCGTACCTAAAAATGAAGTTTCTTCTTTAAAGAAAAACTTTGAAGCAAGAAACAAGTAATATGGCAACCACTGTGCAGCTAAAGAGAGCTACAAAAGTTTTAAAAAGTTACAACTTCAACATTGGTTTAGGAGTTTGATTTCTTGTTACTTACAACAATACAAAAAAGCAGGTAAATTTTTTTATTAAATATTCTATTTGCTGAATGTAGCTAAAAATGGAAGAGAGATTTAAAATTCAGACTTTGATGGAATATAAAACATTTTTAATATAATTAATGAAAGCCACTTAACTTTATATAAAATTAGTTTTTTTGTTTTGTTTGCAACTCACTGACGACAGGTTGAATAAGTCTACTTGCTGAAGCAACATGAGTGTTTTGGACTTACATATAAAAGCATTGGAGGTTTTTAAAATTGAATTCTGTATAAAGTAAATAATGTATTATTATCAGTGCAAAATTGCTGTTTATATCTCGTCTTCATTATTGGAAGTCTTATGGTTATCATTTCACTATAAAATAATTAATGAAACCAGTACAAGTGAGTCTACTCCCGATGAAATAATATCTGTAAGACCTCCCGGGCCAAAGTTCATAGAACAAATGAATAACTATCGGCAAAAATGTCTTAACCTTAACTTTTCTGTAGTGCTGGGTTATTATGTACAATTGTTGTAAGTGAGAGTAAGGCAACAAAGTACATTAAGCACTTTTTCCCCCTTTTCTTATTTTTTCTTTTCAAGGCACTTAGTTGCACTAAAATTGTAGCAATGGAGGAAGTACATTGTTTGTTTGTAAGACAGAGCACATGTAAAGATATAAATGAGATGAAAACACAAAATGAACTGTAATAAATGCAATTTAGATACACACATTGCTTTTATTGACTTTGAAAAAGCATTTCATTGGGAAAAAAAAAAAAAAAAAAAAAAAAATTTATATATACGAACTAAATTATGGCTCATTGAGCAGTGCCTTTATAATGTACCTTAATAATTAAATCTGAAGTATTATTATAAGAGTTAAACTTATATTGCATACTGTTGTACAAACAATTGCTATACAAGTAAATACATCTTTCACACAAAAGAATTACAAAATCCTTCCAAAGGACAGTTTTATCTTAATCATTGTTTGATCTCATATTGTCTCTTCAGTTTTGATTTCATAAAAAGATATCTTATAAAATGTGGAAAACGCTTCAGCAATTTTCAAATGATAATGCCAACAAAAGATTTTCCGAATCCCCTTGGTGTATCTTCTACAGTATTGTCCCAAATTAACAATAAGTTCTTTCCATGAGTAAAGTTACAATCCTTCAGCATGTTCTGTATTATGAAAAGACGACAATGAATGTTCACAATTGGCATTCAGTTGGCACTTTCATCCTGTCACTTACATTCAACAGTGCACATACTCGGCAAGTGGAGAGACTATGTAGGAATCAAAATACTCATTGTACCCATAATCATGGATGGCAGTGTTTCAGTGCCCCAGTGGCATGTCCAAGAATAGATAATTCTGACTACAGCCATGGAAAATAATATGGAATTTGATAAGCAAAGGTCCACATTATACATAATGACTTTCTCCATTGTCACATTTTTTCTTTAGTATGTTAAATCATCATCAGCATTCGAAAAATTAAAATCACTTTACAATGAAAATTTGTTGGAGATTCAAAAGTAGAGCTTTCTCAAACTACTCCAGTGTGATTCAGTTATAGCACTTTCTTTTATATTTTAACTACCACATTCACCTGCAAGCTATGAAATGAGGGGATAGTGAAGTTAATCTCTGAATGTGAAACTAACATGGGCCCCCTCACAAAGAATATATGTTCCATAGCAAAAAGTGCTCTCATGTGCACTGGACAGATGTGTGGTACTTATAGGTGCTACAAGGCTTATGGTGTCTAAAGTCATTCAGAGAGCTACACAGCTTTAATTCCATTGAATAAATTAATAGATATTTTAAAGATTGCTGCAGAATGCCATGAAGCACTTTTAAGATCATGGGAAAGCAAAGAGTAAGGCTGGGGGACAAGAAGATACATCTGTTGTAGGTCTCTGCTCACTCAGAAATTACCGGAAAGGAAGCAGCTGATAAGCTTGTCAGAACAGGGGCAATAACTCTATTTAGGACTACAATCTCTTCCCCATTACTAAGGTAATTGTAAAAACAAAACTAAGTAGGTTGATCATGAGGACACACATATCAGATTTTGAAAAAAAAAAAAAAACAACCTAGGCAAATTAATGATGCCGAGATATTGTAATCTTTTAAGAGCAGTTCTACAAACCTGAACTTGGACAGAAGAGAGATTAAACTCATGGTACAACTACTGACATGCCCAGAGAACATTGATCAAGACCTAGAAAAGATGGGTAATAAAACCTGTCCTTTGAATATAAAGTATGTGGCAATGGGGTTGAAACAGTGCCACAGACTTCCAACGCGAAGCACTTGAGGCCAAAAGACAGATCATTTGAGTCAGAAGCTCCCATAAATTATGTTTGATGAAGTGTGCCTTGGTTGCACAGTGGTAGAGTGCCAGACTACAAATCCAAAGGTCACGGGTTCGTTCCCTGCCAGTCCTAGGATTTTTATCTGTCACTTTCCACTTCTTTCACCTCTGGCAGTATTGCTCATGTGAAAAATACTGAGAAGCACCGTGGTTTGGAACCCACATTAAACTGTAGGTCCCCCTATAAAGTGCTGGGTAAGTCAGTTCGAAGATCGGAGGAAGGCAACGCCATACCACCTCCAAACAGGACCACGCCTAGTAAAGCACTGTGGTGTTCAAACCAATCTTTGGATTGTTGACTGCTTTACCTTTTTATACAACTTGTAAAAGGGTCTAATACTACTCTTTAATGGCATTGGCTAGTTTTACTAGAATGATTTGGAGGGAAAAGGAAAGAAAGAAAAAAAGTGTGATAAACTCAGATTCACTACAGGTAACAGTGAAATAAGTCTACTATTGTTTTGTCTGCCAGTATAAATGAAAATCAAACAGAGAAATACTAAGGATTGGACTACATTAAATACAGTAAAAACCCCACTTTTACATTTCCAGATTATATATTTCTCCGCCATTTACACCATTGTTTGTTGGTCTCATCAAATTTTCTATGTTCACCATTTTAATTGGCACCCGTTTTTGCATTAACATATTTGCACCCCCCTCCTCTCCACACACATTTAACACTTTTTGAAACCATGTATGTGGAGGGAAAAATGACGTAATTCACATAAACTGATGCTGGTATGGCTTTTGCCTTCAAGTATAGTGTTTATAAATGTTATGCAAGTTTCTTGACACACTGTATTTATTCAAACATATATTTCACATTTAGTTGTTTGCTGTATTCGCCAAGTTGAAACAACGCGGTGGCTGATGGGAACATCCCATCAGTCACCGTGCCGGGAGTCAGTTTAACCTAGTTTACACAACTGGTAATTTTTCGTGCTTTACATGACATGTTTCAAGAATTTATTCTTATTCTTAAGGGCAAATATTTATGTATTTTTCTGACATTTCATAAATGGTGAGAATATTGGTATGCTTGTTTGTGTTTCTTTTCTGCACAGTGAAGGGGGGCACAGTATGTTATAACTTCAAAAAGACAATTACTGTGTGATAAGTCGCTAAGAAAATGCAAAATTTAACATTTAAAACGTTATTTCCCGAATTTTACGCCATTTTATTTGAAGTCCCTTAAAAGTGTAAGAATGGGTTCTACTGTAGTTTGAAAAATAAACAAGTTATAAAACTTCTACCAATAATTATGTAACTACTGACAATATTTCAGCTTGTTAAAAATAGTTCACATGAAGCTGGAAAAACTCTTAATGGCTACATAGACAGCTGATAGCATCAACACCAACAAAAGTATTTTATGCACAATGATTTTCTAGAATTGATACTTAAGCTTTAGAAAATGTTGAGGGTTTATAGACAAGAACACCTCAGTAACATCTCAGATCTGTGTATAATTTTTCCCCTTCAAGTAGATCTTAAGAGAGTTACCTCTACCCATAATTAAAACAGAAATACTGGATGTGTCATATTTCCACACCAAATATATACTACCTCTATAATCAATCTAGATGGCACATCATTTGATATAATTTGGATTCAGTGACAAGCCGAAAGAGACAGTACTTACATACAAATCCACAAAGAAAATGAAAAGACAGAGTTACTGCATGTGCATCAATTTACGATTATGAGCAATAGAAACGAAGTAATGATAACAATGAATTTTGTCGAGCAAATTGAGACTTTATCTACTGAAGGAACATACCGTTGCTGGCATTTCTCTACCCTGCAATCCAACTGCCTGTTCCACTTGGGATATAAATTCCTGATGACGATCCTCCGGCAGCAAGGAAACAAACCTCTTCAAGTCGGAAACACAACATGGTTTATCGCTGAAATTCCTGAAGTACGCCATTAACAACTCCACAATGTCACCTATTCAAAAAGCCCATAATGAGTGATGCTAACAACATCAAAGACAAGGATACATAGCATTCTATACTTTTAACTAGTTTCATCTTAATTTAAATAGAGTAATTATTTGGAAGTGTTGTATGTGCTGATTTTTTACTCTCAGTGCAATATCAGACACAATAATCTTGATTGACACACTTATGCAACTGATAATGCAAAAAAATATAAAATGCCCCAATTAAAATTGAAACAGTTCACAAGCTGTTCTTTTAAAAGAGCATATATTTTTTTACTTGCAACATGTAAATGATGGCACACATTATACACTCACAATATGGAAGTTGTGAAAATTCACATCCCACTCTTTTCTTTTTAAACTGAGAAGTGAAATACCATCTTACTGAAATACAAATCACATGAACCCAAGTCATTAACTGTAAAATGCTGAATAAATCATCTTCCTTCTCTGTTACTTCACAAGTGGCCAATAACAAGTAGGCCACAAACATGGAACAAAATCAAAATCTGCTACAGTTTGCGTGCCAAGGTCTAGAGGAGTTGTGTAAATCCATATTTGTGAGTGCTTAATAGTATCATACAATACAAAACGGTAGCCAAGAGTAAAAGTAAACAAAAAAATTTTGGAAACATTTTGGTTTCGCTTTTTGGGCAACAGCACTCTTATTTAAATTTATATATAAAGAACAGTCTAGAGTGCAAAACTATTTTTTTTCAACTAGTTTCAGTCTTCTTTTAGGCCATCTTCAGGAAATTTAGCTCCATTGATGTTGTGGAGCTAAATTTCCTGAAGATGGTCTAAAAGAAGACCAAAACTAGTCGTCTGTTCTTTATATATAAAAATCATTGAGGGTAGGAGTAAACAAAAATCATTAAGAGTAGGAGTAAGCAAAACTCACTAAGAGAAAATCATTATGTTTAGAAGATGGACATAAAAGTTTTCTGGGTGATGTACCATGTCATAAGGTAAGAAAGCTATTGCTGATCATCAGTATACCCAGGAGGAGGACGCTGTCACATTGGCCGAAACGTTGACAATTAAAAGTAATAGCCATCTTACATTATGACTTGGTACAACACCCAGTTATGTCAACCGACTTTGGCCGCAGAGGCATAAACAATTATAAAATGAGAGTGCTTGACAAAATCCAAATCGGTGACTAACCAGAGTGTTATGGTGAGAACTTGGCATTGCTAAGTCAACTTTTGACAACATTAAGACAAATCACAATAAAATATTCTGGAAGGCACTTAAGCCAGACAAACTAAATGCAAGATGGAAATGGACAAACACACCAAAACTGACTAGCGTTGTTGATGCTTTGAGAACATGGTACAAGTAGTATCACTCAAGTGCCTTTAAGAAGAATTACCTATGGCTTGCAGGCTTCAAGACTAATACGGAGAGTTGTTCAGATTCTCCAACAATTTGTACAATATTTATATGAAAATAGAAAAGGAAAATTTAAGCACCATTATTCCATTTCTTAGAGGAGAGAGGAAAAAATTGTTTTAGAATAGAGACATATTTGACACATTTATTTACAAATACTGACATTAACTGGATTAACCAAATTATTACTTTACAATAAAATATTTGACAACAAATGATAAAACAGTGCAAAAGAGTAGTTACTTCTTTAAGACATTGTCAACAAATATTGGCTATAACATTTTCATGGTGTCAACATTAGATAACAGTGCCTCTTCACCTACTGTAGAGGAGATCATCATAGATCCAACAGGACAGCAGAAAATAACTGTCTAAGAACATTCCATAGTAAAGTAAATGTAGCATATAAATTTTCATCACAGGAGACTTACAGTTTTGAATGAATACTGCAAACAAGTGTCAGTATTAATTGTAATTATAATATTGTGACATCATTAAATTAGTTGATTTTACATTATAATGTATACCATTTCACATAATACTGTATTTCATCTTCTTGTAGTTGGGAATAAAGAGACCACTCGCTGAAAACAAGGGTGCTGAAGACTTAACAGGAACATACAAATCACAACAAAAAGTCTTGCTAGCTTTTGGATTGTTATCCTCTCAGTTGTCTCTTAACTTCCAAGTACAATAATATTTGCTTCAACATGATGCTCCATAATAAATTTAGTTTATCTTGTTTTGTTTTTATTTAATCGCTGCACACACTGCATGTTTTATCCAACATTCTAGCTTCAGGCAACTAATTTAAAAAATATTTTTTGATTCAGACTTTCATTAATTTGAACTGCGACCCCCAACCCAGAAAATTCAAGGTTTCACTGATGTAGTTTTATTTGAGGGTTCGTGGCAGTTCACTTACAACTATGTTACAAGTTGATGTTTAAAATGTGGACATAAACACTGACGACAAATGAATGAAACATTCAAGTTACAGATAATCTTATCCATAAAAATTATGTTTCCTATAGATTCCAAGACAGCTACAACTATTTTGATGAAATCTTCAGATTAGCCCAGCAGGTGATCCTGTGAAGTTTTTAAAATGTACAGTAAAAGTTGTAAAGAGAGTATAATATATTCCATGTATATATATAGAGGGAAACAATCCCGCACGGAAAAATATTTACAAAAACCTATAGAAAGTTGGAATTACCAGACGAGAAGCCCTGGTTCGTTGTTACACAAATGAAAATAAAAACACACACCCACACACACACACACAGACACACACACACACACACACACACACACACACACACACACACACACAGACTGAACTTTCGCAACTTAAGGAGGTCGCTTAATCAGAAAGATCAGGGAAGGAGAGGGAAAAGGAAAGGATGAGGGTTTTAAGGGAGCGGGTAAGGAGTCATTCCAATCCCGGGAGAGGAAAGACTTACCTTGGGGGGAAAAGGATAGGTAAACACACACACACACACACACACACACACACACACACACACACACACACACACACACCAGGGCAGACATATGAAAAATGCAAAGAGGTTGGACAGAGATGCCAGTTGAGGCAGAGGCTCTGTTTAGAGATTGGAGACACAGATGTAATGGAATGTTGGGCGAGAATTTCAAACTAACGAAGGTTGAGACCTGGTGGGCAACGGGAAGAAAGAATATGTTGAAGGGACGGTTCCCATCTCCGCAGTACTGATAGGTTGCTGTCAGTGGGAAGTATCCATATAACCCAGACGGTGTAACACTGTGCCAAGATGTGCTGGCCGTGCACCAAGGCTTGCTTAGCCACAGGATGATCTTCATTACCAACAAACACTGTATGTGTTCATTCATGGAAATGGACATCTTGTTGCTGGTCATTCCCACATAGAATGCTTCACAGTGCAGGCATGTCAGTTGGTAAATCACGTGGGTACTGTCGCAAGTGGCTCTTCCCTTAATTGTGTACACCTTCTGGGTTACAGGACTGGAATAAATGGTGGTGGGAGGTTGCATAGGGAAGGTTTTACACCGGAGGCGATTACCTGGGTAGGAGCTGGAGGGTAGAGAAGGTGGTTTTGGGATTTCATAGGGATGGACTAGGAGGTTAAGGAGGTTAGGCGAGTGGCGGAAAGACACTCAGTGGAGTAGGAAGGATGACATGAAGGATGGATCTCATTTCAGGGCAGGATTTAAGGGAAGTCGTATACTTGCTGGAGAGCCACATTCAGAGTCCGCTCCAGTCCTGGAAAGTATCCAGTGACAAGAGGGGCACTTTCAGTGTCCCTCTGTGGGAGGTTCTGGGTGTGAGGGGAACAGGAAGTGGACCAGGCTATTTGCTTCTGAACCAGATCAGGAGGGTAGCTGGGGAATGTGAAGGCTGTCATCAGGTTTTTTGTGTATTGGTTCAGGAATTCGGGACTGGAGCAGACTCGTTTGCCACGAAGACCTAAGCTGTAGGGAAGGGACCGTTTGATATGGAATGGATGGCAGCTGTCATCATGGAGGTACTGTAGTTTGTTGGTGGGTTTAATGTGGACGGCTGTGTGGAGCTGGCTATTGGATAGATGGAGGTCGACATCGAGGAAAGTGGCATGGAATTTGGAATAGGACCAAGTGAATCTGATGGAACCAAAGGAGTTGAGGTTGGAGAAGAAATTCTGGAGTTGTTCTACACTGTGAGTCCAGATCATCAATAAATCTACACCAAACTTTGGGTTGACAGGTTTGGGTATCCAAGAAGGTTTCCTCTAAGCGTCCCATAAATAAGTTGGTATATGAGGGGGCCATCCTGGTTCCCTTGGCTGTTCCCTTTAGTTGTTGGTATGTCTGGCACTCAAAAGTGAAGAAGTAGTGGGTTAGGATGAAGGTGGCTAGGGTAATAAGGAAAGGTTTTATGTAGGGTTGCAGGTGGTCGGCGTGAAAGGAAATACTCCATCGCAGCGAGGCCCTGGGCATGCGGGTATTTTTGTATAGGGAAGTAGCATCAATGGTTACAAGGATGGTTTCCGGAGGTAACAGGCAGGGTAAGGATTTCAGGCAATCATGAAAGTGGTAAATGTGTTTGATGAAGGATGGGAGAATGCACATAATGGGTTGAAGGTGTTGGTCTATGTAGGCTGAGATTCGTTCCGTAGGGGCTTGGTAACCGGCCACAATGGGGAGGCCGGGATGTTTGGATTTGTGAATCTTGGAAAGTAGGTAGAAGATGGGGGTGCGGGATGATGGTGGGGTCATGAGGTTAATGGAGTCTGGTGAAAAGTTTTGTAGGGGGCCCAAGGCTCTGAGGATTCCTTGAAGCTCAGCCTGGACATCAGGAATGGTATTGTCTAGACAAACGTTGTATGCGGTACTGTCGGAAAGCTGACGTAGTCCCTCAGCCACATACTCCCGCGAGTCAAGTACCACGGTTGTGGATCCCTTGTTGGCCGCGAGAATGTCGCTGGACCGGTCAGCCTTCAGATCACGGATAGCTTGGGCTACAGCTGTGGTGATGTTGGGAGTTGGATTCAGGTTTTTCAGGAAAGATTGAGAGGCAAGGCTGGAAGTGAAAAATTCTTAGAAGGTTTGAAGAGGATGGGTCTTGGTGTGACAGAGGACGGAACTGTTCTAGGCAGCGTTCATCTTGGATGGGTTCTTGGGGAGATGGATCGTTAGGAGTAGGATTAGGATTATTTTTCTTTGTGGCAAAGTGATATCTTCAAAAGACTGCAACTATAGGACAGGAGAGCTTTGACTAGGGCTGCTTGGTTGAATTGGGGAGTAGGGCTAAAGGTGAGGCCTTTGGAAAGGACAGAGGTTTCAGCCTAGGAGAGAGGTTGATTACTGAATTGGGATATTGTGTTCCATGTATGTACTAAAACTATAAATTTTATATTGTGTAAGGTCCATTCTTTTGAAACTAACATATGTATATGAATGTATGTATGTATGTATGTATGTCAAATCTGACGATGTCTTATGCAACTTGCTGTTGTCTGCAGACAATTAAATAAATTGATTTGAAATGAAATGAATTGTGTGGATTAGCATATTGAGGTTTTGGAAGGATCATCTGAACGGCAAATGTGGCCGTGGGAGAGGAAAGATTGAGGATGTTGATTTGGGGTAGGAGTTGACAAGTGTGATTATTGGCTTAGTTGATGTATAGCTTAAGGATTAGGCGGGTGAGGGCTATGAATTGTTCAGTTTGGAATTGGAATAAGGCAGGATAAAGGGATGGGTTACATCCAGAGAAGGGAACTTTTAGTGTGAGGCCCTTGGGAGTAATGCCAAATGTCAGAGAAGCCTGAAAGAATAAAATGTGGGAACGTAATTTGGCTAGGGAGAAAGCATGTTTTCGGAGGGAATGCAAATAAAACTTGATGGGGTGGTTGTGGGGATGTTGATACACACACACACACACACACACACACACACACACACACACACACACACACACACACATATATATATATATATATATATATATATATTATTTATTGATGATATCTTCATGTGCACCTCAGTTGCACAGTGGTAGAGTGCCAGACTACAGATCCAAGGGTCGCGGGTTCGATCCCCGCCAGGTCCTGGGATTTTTATCTGTCACTTTCTACTTCTTTCACCTCTGGCAATATTGCTCATGTGAAAAATATCGAGTAGCACTGTGGTTCGGAACCCACGTTAAACTGTAGGTCCCCCTATAACTGGCTGGGTAAGTCAGTCCGAAGGTCGGAGAAAGGCAACGGCATACCACCTCCAAACAAGACCATGCCTAGTAAAGCATTGAGGGGTTCAAACCAATCTTCGGATTGTTGACTGCTTTACCTTTTTTTATCTTCATGATCTGGACTCACAGTGAAGAGGAACTCCAGACTTTCCTCTCCAACCTGAACTCTTTGGTTCAATCAGATTCGCCTGTTTACTACTTTAAATCAAACTTTAGGGTTGCAGCACCATGGGCAGTAGCTTCCCTTACCTAGGTATCCACTGCTGACACCACCCCAAAGCTATCTCCCACTTCTGTGTCACAAGACTACAGTCACCTACCCCCCTCCCCCCTTTTCTCTTCTGGAAGAGCTTTTGTAGATAATAGTTTATCATCCTTTATCACATGCACCTCTTCTATCGAGATCACTGATCTATTATCATAGCGAAACTCTAAACACCCATACATCTGTGCTGTGCAGCTTACCTAATAGATCCTCAGGACGATCTCCTCGCTCTGCCATAAGACGATACATTTCCAGACGTGCAAGGTAAGGACCCCGCAACCGACGTGGCAGTTTTGTTTCATTGTCTCGAACCAGACGTGCAAGGAAGTCCCGAACTGCTTCTGGAGTGGAATCTGCACCAGGTATTCCTTCACTGGGGTCTGCTTGGCCTGAATCAATTAGCTTCAAAGCTGATGATAAGTACTCGGTAATGTATGACCACCTGTCCATGCTGTGAAAACAAAAATGAACTAAGAGTTACGAATGTCATGCAACACCTTACCAGTTTATAAACACAGTATTAAACGGTATTAAAAAATATTAGTGTATGGGCAGGGAGTAGTTTAGAAGGCTACATAATGTATTTAAGAAACTATTCTTGTACAACAATTATAGTGAAAATACAAAAGTGCACAGCATGTTTCACATAATACATAATCACCACTTTCCAATAAGCAAAATTTTAAATAACTTTTAATGAATTTCCTCGCAATTACCTCGAGGGCATATCGTACCGATTCCACCTGCAGCAGCTCATTCCACCGAGTTGGGGGTTCCTGAAGTCGATAACTGGTAACTGATGGATAATAGTATGGACTGACTACTTCACACTAGGGATGGGTCGAAAATCGCGTATCTATTAAGTCACAGTGATTTGGAAGTAGCAGTATTCACAGTCACAACTTTACGGATTCTGACTGCGATTTCAGTCGCAGTTTAGAAACGCAGTAGCACTAAAAGTAGCATGTCGCAACTAAGAGTAGCAAGAAGCAGTTTGCACTCTGCCATCTGTTGGTCGAAGTTTGTACTAATATATTTGCATTGGGCAGGCTATAGAGTCTACCTGCGATTTCAGTGGCAAATCGCGTTTAAGAGTCACAAGTAGCAACTAAGAGGCGCAGTTTAGACATTGCCGGCTGCCATCTGTTGGCCAAAATTGGTACTTCTAGCTTCCCGCTGTCTGCGTCGTGTATGTGTGGCTTTTTGTGTATGTGTTGGTCGAACGCCATCGGCTCAAACCAGTGAGCTCGAACGTCCTCACTGGTCCAAACTGCGATTTCAGTGAAAAGTCGCGATTAAGAGTTGCAAGTAGCAATTGAGAATAGCATTTAATATTCCGCCTTATGCTACTTGTTGACCAACTGTCGTACTTTCACTCTTGTGTTGAGGGATGTTGTCGAATTAATGAGCAAGAAGATAATTTTCTTTGTGAAAATGTTTACACTTTGTGGCACTATTTTACCTGGCGGCAGCATTTACATGTTGTGAAGCAAAGCCTGGCATGTATGTTTTTAGGTTATAGTTGGTAAAGACAACAAATGTGAATGCCAAATAAATATTGTCTTATGGACTTGATCCCTGTTTAAAATAATTTTTCGTCATAGAACCTACAACTATTCAGAATACTTATGTTACATTGCAAATCTGGTTTTGACGAATATTTTTGCTTGCGTTATACATCGTACATAAAATAAATATTCCAAGGGGGTGGTATCAAGTGGTCAACTAAGTACAGGTAATTTTACGAAATGGTTAACAGTAGGCCAACTCCATTTTCAATGTGGACTGTGTTAAGTACTGCTATATAGGAGTAAACTTGTACCTTCGAGGATTCTATAAAAATATTACACTTGAAAATAAACAAGTTTTCGCGTAATGGAAAGTTTTCTTTTATCAGATTTGTTTTAGGTTTAGGAATATTGTTTTCCGTCCTTTTCTTTTTCGTACATTCCGTCCTGTGATGACATGAGTGAAAGCAGATGGGTGGTATCGGATCCTTCAGTATTATTAACACTTTTGTTTACTGCAGTGGTGGCATAGTGTGCTTATGTTGGCAACAACCGATGAATGATCGTAGAAATTTAAATCATACAGAATGATTGAAATAATATTTTGTTTATCATAAAATAAATAATTAATGTTATTCTTTATCTGTGGTTGTAAGATTTCTTGTGTGTAACCCTGTACAGTCAGTAAGTTAAAAATTCTTATAAAATGAAGCTTTAGTTGCCAACATGAGCACACTAGGTCGGCACGTCGATTAGTAAAATATAACGCAAGCTCTTATCTATAGTTATTTGGCAGAATATGTAGTGATACCGAAAGGTTTTAAAGAGAAAAGGGAATTTTCAGAAGTCACTCACGTTGTATTTCACATTTACTTATCTCTTTCAAATTGGTAAGTGACTTATATCACACAATGTTAAAAAAATCTATTCATTCATTCTACAGGCAAGAACATAGCACTTTCGTTGCACTGTTATAGTTGCTGTGTGCCTAATCTATCAAATGTTTCTGTTAAGGTAGACTATACGCCTACTTGCCGATTTCGGTTACACATTACTTGCGAATAACCTCACTTTTAACTATACATTACACACCAAACACTGAAATAGTTTTTATAAGGCTAATTGACATTTGTCAATGTGTAAATAATCCCAACATTACACGTAAATTGGGCATCAATATTCTTTTTTTTTTGTATATATTTACACGTAGGAAGAGGATCTGTCCATTTGCCACACACATCGCATAAGTCACGGAAGTAGCAGATATCACGGACGTAGCAGAAATCGCAGAAGTAGCAATGTAGCAATATCAGTAGCAGAAATCGCAGAAGTAGCATTCAGAGTCACCGAAATCGCAGTTTGAGCGCGGAGGGATACACGTCGAGGATTTGAACAGTGCGATTGTAAACAGTGACAAATCGCAACTAAGAATCACAGATATATAAAAGTAGCAGTCACAGAAATCACTGATATCGAAAAATCGCAGTTAAGCCCATCTCTACTTCACACGCTATGCTGTCACCAAACCCGTGCCGACTGCAGAAGCTCCAGAGATTGTAAAATTCCTTGTAGAAGACATTATTTCGAAGCATGGAGCACCACGTGTGACGATATCTAATCGTGGAAAAGTATTCCATTCAAAACTAGTATCAGAGCTAATGTCACGTTGCGACATTGTCCACAGAATGACAACTGCATACCATCCTCAGACAAATTGTCTTACGGAACGTTTTAACAAGACGTTAGCCGACATGCTGTTGACGTACGTCGATGTTTAGCAGGGATACAATGGATACAGGGATTGGGATACAATGCTACCAGTCGTGACATTTGCTTATAATACCGCAAGACAAGACACCACAGGCTTCACGTCGTTTTCCCTGCTCCATGGCCGTGAAGCCGAGACGACAATGGATACACTGTTCCTGTTCCAGCCGGACGACCCTCAGGATGACTATGTGAAACAGCTTATCACCAGGGTCGAAGAAGCAAGATAGCTGGCTCGCATACGGATTCACCAGAACTGCCATACAGAGGACCCAAGACAAGATCAAGATCCTGGACAGTGCAGCAGGCTCCAAAAGAAACCTAACAGCGGGTCACTGTTCTTTCAGGAGAGGGAGCAATGCTGCAAGACTAGAAGTTAACCAACTGCCGGTGTGACGCAATGCATAGCATTACCGATTGCGGTGCTGAAGGTCGTCGGTTCAATCCCGTCCACTGGCAAAAATTTATTTCTTTGTAATTATCATTTCCAGAATGTTCTGTATGTTTCTTAAGTTCACTTGTAATTTCTACATCTTTCATATGTTAACTATTCTTCTAATTTCTGCTACATTCTGTCTGTGTATAAATAGCAGAGTATTCTGCCCGGGAGGCAGTTAGAGCTGCGTGTATGTTAATATCGCAATAAACCTGCTTTCAGTACAAGTGCCGTGTTCAGTTGACAATCCTGCCTTCAAAGTCAAGCCTGCTTCCATTTCAAAGCGACAATATCCCGAGGGGGGGATTCGAACCCCTGACCGTAGTGGTCGTGCAGACTGTGACTAGCGCACCGCAGAACACTCTGCCACCGCTGCCGGCCGTAAGTGCTTGCATGAACAGGATAAAATAAGGGCTAAGGGCTTAGGCTGTGTCTACGCCATGTCTCCACCATATCCTTTCTTCCAGGAGTGCTGATCTTGCAAGTTTTGCAGCAGAAATTCTGTGAAGTTTGGAAAGTAGGAGGCGAGGTACTGGTGGAAGTAAAGTTGTGAGGCGGCATCGTGAGTCATATCGGGATAGCTCAGTTGGTAGAGTGCTTGCCCGCGAAAGGCAAAGGTCCCAGGTTCGAGTCCCGGTTCCGGCACACAATTTTAATCTGCCAGGAAGTTTCATATGAGCGCAAACTCCACTGCAGAGTGAGAGTTTCATTCAGGATAAAATACGTTTCCAAGACGTGGTACCTAGGGTTACGTTACTGAATTTGTGAACTATTCACCTATAGTACCCTCCTTAACTCCAGAAGCAAAAAAAATCCGAAAAAAAGGGTGGGTACTATATCTGAGTAAATACAGTACTATTCGAGAAGAGAAAAATTCTCCCTATTCATTTATAAATGCAGTTAAAAACTAGGAAAAGGCACTTAAACATGAAATAGAGAGGGAAAAGTGCAAATGTAGTAATCTCTCAAAAAGGTGCAACAGACTGTGCTTTTGTTTCATTTCATGTCCTCAAATGAATGTATAGCCTTTTCTGTGTGAAAATAGTCAATTTTTGGAAAGGTGCTGAACCTTAGAATCCCATCACTACAAACTACACACAGCCTAAATATTTTGTCACACTTGTAAGGTTAAAAATTTGAAGTAGGAAATGCAGTTAAGACTGTTATAATTGATAAATCTTATAGTATAACTTACTCTTCCTTCAGCATTAGCTTGAATAGGAGGTTCGCCTGTCGCCAACGCTTCAACTTCATGAGAAGAGTGGCTTTCTTATATGGAACATGAACATATGATACCAGTTTTTCTCCTAGGGGACCAGTCACAACATCGAGTGCCTCACTATATTTACCCTGAAAAGAAAAATCATTAAAATTTGTGAATATTAATGGTATGTATAAGAGTCAATAGTTCATGCAAAACAACATATCACAACTCACTGTCATTGAGCTACAGATAGGCTCAAAGAAACGAATCACAATCGCAAAACTAAAGTTTTTGGTGTCACAGCTCAAGTGTCATGTTAAATGTGACTGGGTTGAATTGAAAGAGAAATCTCGAGAAAGTTTTCCATTTACATTACAGCTTCATTTCAACTGCAGATAAAAAAGAAGGGTACATTTGGCTCTTTGTGTTCCAGGAACATCAGTGCTAAATAACTATGGAGATATCTATATGTTACATAAAAAGGTTAAAATGTACTTTAAATGCTGGTGGTTTCTACTCAACATGTAGATGATAAGAATGTGATGAATCATGGGAAGCATGCACAACCAATCATGAGTCAGGTGTAGACAAGCAATGTGACTGTTGGTTTATTTTACTTTGTTTTCATGAATGACGTTTGCAAATATTCCAATTTTTGTCGTCATGAAACAGATGTTGAAAATTACGTGGAGATCATTTATTACTACTTCGTTTTACAAAATACTTTACTGTTACTATAAATGTGTCATGAATCTGAAGTATGTGGTTATGCATAAATCTGATAGCACAGCTTTAAAACACACACTTCTGCATGTCAGAAATATGCTAATATTTTCTACAAATTTCAGGTAATCAGTGAGAGTCGAGAAAAATTAAAGCTGAGGCCACAACTTCTGATCTAGTTAAGACCAACTACAGAGAAGTAGCAATTTTGTAGCATTTTATAACTTCCTAACAATGTTTGAATTGCTTTGTTTTACCTGTGTGCTTTGACAGCTTAGTTTCTGAATTTGTGTAGTCTGCGAGTGCTATGTGTAGATGTGAGCTTAGTTGGAGACACGTAACTTCCAGCTCCGGATAGTGTTGCTTCAGTTACACAGTCTGAAGCTGCAGTCAATGGACACCACTATTCTGGACCAGACAAGGCAATGAAACAAATGTCCACCACAACCTGTGTGTCATTTGATAGGTCTGCAGCTACAAGCAGCCAAGTCACTTCTGGTACTGAGGTTGAACCCTCATCCGAGGTTGAGTGGGAGAGATCACCTCAGGGCATGACATGTAGTGAAAGACATCCTGGAGGCTGATTAGGTCTCCTCATTTCATATGACAACAGGTTTCAGGCAGTCTGTAGCTGATAATGTTCTTGAGGCAGATGCTTGACCTGCTTCAGAGGAAACCACTGAGATTGCAAGATCTGGGCAGTCTCAGATGGTGGCTCCAATTTCTGGAACTTAATGGGACCTGGAGTGGAGGGTCAGAATCAGAGGCTAAGAGGGTTCTGCAACTATGTAGGTTGAAGAGACCTTGACTTCAGTCAGATAGTGGCGGGGCTCGAGGTTTTGCTACAGAAGAATGCTGAAGATTAGGTGGGTTGATCGTGTAACTAATGAGGAGGTACTGAACAGAACTGGGGAGAAAAAGAATTTTTGGCATACCTTGACTAAAAGAAGGGATTGACTGGTAAGACATTCTTTGACACCAAGGAATAAGCAGATTCAAATAGATGTAAGTTGTCATTCTTATGAGGAGATGAAGAGGCTTGCTCAGAATAGAGTAGAGTGGAGAGCAGCATCAAACCAATCTCCGGACTGAGGACCACAACAACAACAACAACAACAACAACAACAACAAAACCCAGCCAATAAGAGTGGTAAAAGAAAGCTAATGTTTTCATGTCTGTAATTCATCATACAATAAAATATCCGAGATTCGGAGTGAGGCAGGAGAGAGACCATGTTCTGAAGAAAAATGCAATGAAATATGAGATTTTGATTATGCAAGAAGAAAACATTGCTTCAGCAGAAGCAATGTTTTTAATGATTAGTGCATTGCAATTAAATCATGAATAGATCAGTGGATCAGTTTGTATTGTGACCATAATCACAAGGAATTACGACAATCACTAACATGTGCTGCCGAAAACACCAAACCAAACAATTGCTTCACAATTTCGGCTATAAATTCACTCGATCTTTTCTCATCCCCTCATTAGTTACTTTAAGTACATGAAACACGTGCAAATATTTCTGAGTTGCAAAACTGTATTTCAAAGCTATGTTACTATATTCCCGCAGAGCCATATCTTTGAAAATCGTGATATATTCTCAACAACGAACTCATACAAAAACACTAAAGCCTTGTTGAACTGTTGGTATCGATTTAAAGAAATTTATTTTGTATTGCTATCTTTATTCGACATGCTACTACATTCAAAGATGAGCAATACTAAATCTCTCTTTTGTTGCACTGATTCAGTTGCGTTGGTTCAGTGCCTGAAACTCAGAAAAGTAGATCCAGCTTCTATTGTAATTTTTGTATTTGGCACCAGTAGGTCTATTTATTTTTGGGTCTGCACAATGTGCCTAGCGCTGCTTATGTTCAACAGCAAATGTTGGTTGTGGTGGCTCTTAGCACCATTTCTCAGAATTTCTGTTTGCTTTGAACTCTATTCTAAAACACAGCCAATTTTCCAGATCCTGAAAACGAGAAAAAACTATGGCTTAGATTTGAGTAAACACAGCACGCTTGATCCCTTGTGGGATACAGGGCAGACTGTGAGTAGGAGGAACTAATGGACAGGGGGCTTTACTACTGTAGAATTTGGGCAGGAAGGGAAGAATTCCTGGATAACCTAATTGGATAAGGCGGCAGCTGGCCCAAGGAGGGAAATCCAAGTTCGAATCTTGTTCCAGCACAAATTTTCAACTTTGCCATTGAATTTTTTTCCCAATGCCCTGAAATGGTCGATATGTTTGAAAATTCTTAAATCATTTCATATCAGACTGAGCCACAGCCAGCAAACGTGACTGGCTTCAGCTAATTCAACTAAATATCTAGGAATTACAATTACAACAGACTTAAATTGGTAAGACGATTCAGAAAATGTTGTGGGGAAGGCGAACCAAAGACTGTTTTATTGGCAACAGCCTTAGAACATGGGTGGGGAAATGGTGACCAACAGACTAGATTGAAACCACAACTGGTTTCAATTAGGCCTGCAGAACAGTTCATGGGAGACAGATTGAGCTATGGTAGAATGGCTTAAGTGAAGAAATGTCCAAAAGAACAAACAGCACATACACACATATTTAAGGCAAAGACAGCCAGTGACTTCAATACAGATGCACACCATGCTAACTCATACAGCCATTGGCAAAATGGGTAGGACACAATGATAGTAGCGTGTGGATAAAGTGAAAACTTGAGTGATTGAAGGCATACTAGAGTAGTCCATGAAGATGTGACTACCAATGTGGCTGGGTGACGTAGACAGAGCAACTACATAGTAAGACTAGCAGCTAGTGCACAGCGCATGGGCAGTCTGGCTGTACACAACACACACAGTGTGCGTTCTCTCAAAATGCAATGATTCTTCCTGATGCTAAATTCTTGTGTTGCACTGTGACATTTAGAAACTTTCATGCAATGTGTTGAATAAAATAGTATGATGATATTTGCATGCTGAAATATTCATTTAATGTTTTGAAAACTTATATGAGAAAACTGTATGTGCAGAGATCCCTTATTGCAGCAACACACAGCAAACAAAGTGGGATTTACTTCTGATGTGTGACTGACTGAATGAATTAAATTGAAGTTGCTGCAACTACATTTCCCTTGTGTATACAAAAAGTGTTACATATAACTTTCATTCACATAAAGCATTGACATAACACTGCTATTCACAAAAAGCATCACCAAACTGTAAAATACTGCCGCTAATCTTAACTAGAAATATTTCATTCACTTTTGTTAAACTCCATCTACACAGATATTTAATACGATGAATTGTAATCAGAGCGAACGTGTTGCAAGAGATTGGTTGCTATATTAAGGCTCTCTTGAATAGAGAAATTCAAAATGACCTAATGAATCTTCTTCTTAGACTTCTTCATCAAAAGTAAAATCTGGGCTACCATTTTCTTCTCGGCTATCCTAGTGTCAACACTTCTGTGTAAAAGGTTGAATTTGCTTTGACGTACTGCAGATATCATTCAGTTTAGCGGTGATGGTTGTTTTTCAACTGCTCTGATATCCGATTCAGAATCCGATTCTTTAATTAATTTAGTTACTTATGATAACTTAAACATCAAGTTTTCTTCTTGTTCCACAGCAATGAAGTGTTTGTCACTTAAATGTGGTTTGTGTGTGTGTGTGTGTGTATGTGTTTCAGTGCCTCTTCTTCAACAGCTTCATTAATGTCCATTATTAAAAATCACTGGTGTCTTTTTCCAACCATGTTATTTTCAACAGAACTTTTATTTTTCCATGTGGCTTATGAAGTGAATGTCTTTACGTATGTTCCAATTGATTGCTGAATCCGGACATGTGATTTTATGTTCACACCTCAGTTGCAGAATGGTGAATATTTCCTATGTCACGGAGAAAGACAACTACTTTTTTAACGATATATATGGAACATGTGATTGTGCTGGAGTGATAGACCAAACAACCGAACATAGACATATAGTATTTACGAGGTTAATTAATTTATTCACCTGACAAGGGTACATCAATAACCTGTCTACTATAGAGCAATAACCGAATTAATTATTTATTTTGTGGTCAACATGAAAGGTGAAAGCTCTTTCAAAACCCAATGACAGAGAATGAGGGGACTAATATTTTGTTTTCACCATGAAATAAATATATAATGCTGTTGCTGTTGTGAGATTACCGCCCAATAGAAATACTGGTAATTAATAGCATTTGATAATTAAACAGTATGAAGTTCACTGCAAACATTGACCATGCCAATGCACTAAATGTTACACAATTTTAATCATATTAATTATGGTAGCAATGTATGTACACAGTTGGGTGACAACATTTACAGTTAGGCCATAGGTAGAAATTCTCCACGTTGAGATTTGCTGTGTGCTTGTAGCTGACGGGAGGCCAGCGAGCAGGCCGACGTTGGTGGCTTGTTCCAGCTTAGGATTTTCCAGTTTTCGTTTCCGGTGAGGGGAGAGAGGGACAATGGCGAGTACCAGGGACAGTGCAGTGCACAGCGTGAAATAAAATATTCTAATACTACTGGCATTTGAAGTAATATGATGAAGTTAGGAACTTTTAAGGCCCTCATTACAAAATAGCCTGTTGATAAATAAACAATACATTAGCTGATATAGTCACATCTGGCGTAATATGTTTAATTGACAATGAAAAGTAATAAATTACCAACGAAGACAAGACAGTTACACAACTAGCATGGCAATGTTTGTTTATAAAAATAATATATTAACTATTTCTCATTTTATTTTCAATTAATCTTGTGTATTTTATCTTGAAGTATTCAGTTAAATCACTTATCTGTGATATAAGAAATTGCAGGATTATGATAAATAGTACAAAGGATGTTTATACCAATATAAAAACCTAAGAAGACATTTATTTAATGTGTAGTGTTAATTATTTTGATTTTAAGTAAAGTTTTAGAAATGTATTGGCTGAGCGCTGTATGTTGGCAAATCGGTTAGAACAGCTCACATGGGGAAGTTGATGACGTAGGGGGAAAAAACCCCGGCAGTTGAGCTTTTGGCGCTCGTGCGAGGGCAGGAAGTGACGAGTCAGGAGGAAGTGGTGTAGCTGGCCGGGCGGCGTGGCTCTAGAGCAGTCGGCATGTGTATCTCCAGGTGGAGACTTTGGTTTTTTTGGTGTGGCAATTGCCAAGTGTGGTTGCTTGTCGTAAACTGCACCAAGTTGTATCGAGTGCTACTGTGTGTTGTGAATATTTAGCCAGTGGAACAAGGTGTGCATCACACTAAAAGTGACTGATTTGTTAATGTAACACGTGTCGTCGCATAGGCATGAACATAAACGGTGTTTGAGACAGCCACATGGTGTGAAAACAATTTGCGACAAATATTCATTTTGTCTGGGGGCTCAGGAGCTATAACTTTATTTGATAAATGTGTCGACGTACAGACGTATCAGCCACAGGGTTCTAATATTGTGAAATAAACAACATAAAGTGAAATTTTACGTGTTTTCAAAAATAGTAGTTAGTATACCCTTTTCTCTCATGAACTTGACTTTATTATGAATTTTTTTGTTAATCATATGCAGGGAAGGAAAGTTGCGAACATGTGATATCATCCCCTAGAAAACGAGTCAAACAGTAGCAATCACAATTCCAGTGTTTTTGCATGTTTAGAAATTTGGGTTCGCAGTTGGTGGTTGTGAGGTTTTTTTTTTTTTTAAATTCATCTTTTAAATTAATCTTTCCCTATTTTAAACTCTCACCCCGACTTTCACTCTCGCACTGCTCTATGGTTGACAGGTTCTTTATGTATCCTTGACCTGTGAGTATATTAATTATCCTCCTAAGTACTACACGTTTACAAACTATAAAGAATGCAACTCCTTACTGGCTGCCTTCACCTCGCATCATACATAGACATATGAAATGGGAAGAACATAAAAGGAATATACTCTCAAACACACGCTTTGAAGCATAAAATTTGAGCATAGCATGTCACCAACTAGCTATCCTTCTTTGCACTTATTTGAAAACCACCATCAATTGTACCTGATCAGTGATAATGCCTATTCTGTGAAATGTACTAAGTGGTAGGTACATAGGCCCCAGAGTTTATAAGAGATCTGCTTTTGCATAACTGCAGGCCAGTTCTAGAAAGTAAAGAGAGATAGATTAGATTTATTTTTATTTTGCTCCTACTTTTTTAAAATGGAAGATGGGTGACTGATTGATCTGTTGAGTTCCCAAGATCTAGGCTAGACTGAAAGGTACGAACTTGGTTGCGAATTGTCAAAGACAATGGATATGATGTCACAGAAATAATTAAATTTCTTGTTATGATGCAATTTTTTTTGCAGCCCTCTGTACCTCTGTTTATGAATACTAATAATATAATGATGATGTAATCAGATCTAATTCTGTAATAGGTTCCACTATTTCATGTATTCAGCTTTTGCAATTGCTGTCATATATTACTATAAAAGTAATTTGTAGTACCATACTGGGGGTTTAGAGTCATAACGACATATCTACAAAATTGGCCATTTTGACTTATTTACTTCATTAAAGCTTTGTAAAACCAAACTACTGAATGAAAAAACAGCGGAACTCCTATCTTGAACCGTTTCAGAGATAGCACGCAGTGTTACGACAAAATCGCTCTGTTATTTAATGTCACAGTAGCGTATTGCCTTTTACATCATTTTGGTTCCCTCTGCAGTGCTATGGCTTTAAAAGACATAACAGCGTAACTGCAGATATGTCCTTTTGCCAGTAAAAGAGGTTGTGAATTTTTAGATAAGTGTGGTGCTGTCCGATGCATTATATCCACATTGTTGCGCTCATCCATTATTGTTCCGCATGGAAGGTATCAACTCATTGTTTGTTACATCAGTGAAGCCTTTGCTGTTGTGGGTTTAATATGTTTCCCAGAGGAAAGAAGTTTCGTAATCTTCTAAAGAATCAAATGTGCAGTACAGAAGAAAGTTCAAGTTCATTTACTCTCCACAGTGTGTTTCCATCATCGAGCAGCAATGTTTTTGCAGGCTGTGGTAAGTTACTTTTCATTACTCACAGTAAATAAGCCTTGGATGTATAATATTGTAAGTTAAAGCCGTTTGCTTATCCATACTGTCGTAACTGTATTGAAGAAGATGACGGCAGTTCCGCCATAGCCGATGCCGAAAAACTGTGTAGCACTGTCCATGATTCAGATTTGGATATCACATCCGATGATTCCTTAATGGATCCCGATTATCAGCCGGCAACAAAGGACGATAGTGATGTACAACTCACCAACATTAATGTAATGGCATCGATCGTAGTCAGAAGGACGACAGTAAAATGCCTCATATAAAACAACCCAAAAAAATACATGTCGCCTAATAAATGCTGTATTTCAGAATATCGTAGAATAATGTAGAGGGGACTAATGTTGACAGCAAATACTTTGTAGTTAGGAGTTTTCCTCCTGCACACAACTAGCAGTAGGCCTACGCAGGTATCTTTTAGCTTTGATTAATACTTCATAAATACTCTACGCCTTCACTACATAAATTGTTTGACATTGCATCTCTGCCGAAAACTGAGGTACAAACCATTGCCACTGGCAGACCAAATGTAATTTTGGAAGAAGGGAACAATCGGAACGAAATTTTAGATCAGGATGTTTCAAATACTTTCAGTCATGGTAAAAAACTGTTAGTAAATCAAAAATATGACGCAGAGAATGAGACAAAGGTGAAACGCAGACGAATTGCCCAACCTGTGAAATGGAAGAAAAAATGACAAAGATCAAACAACAATCAGGGAAACCATATATTACTTCAAAAGGCAAATGTGTTTCAGAATGGTCAGTTAAACAAGGACAGATAAGCACAGTACTAGGACTTGAACGTGCTTCTCCAGAAGAAAATTCACAAACAAATACTTTTTATACAAAGATGGTCAACAAGTACAGGTTTGCCAGTCCTTCTTTCTTGCAACATTGGATGTGAGTGAATCATTCACAAACCAGGTTCTGTTAAAAAGGAATGAGCACAACACAGCTTTCCAAAACTCCGTTCACATTATGCCAGGAAGGATTCACAAAAAGAGTACTTGTCTCACGAGCTAAATCTACGAAAAATGTACCAAATGTATGTTGGAACTTGCCGAAATGATAACATCAACCCTGAAAAGGAATCTTTTTATCGAAACATATTTAATACTGAATTTAACCTATCCTTCCATGTACCTAAAAATGACATGTGATACATGCTACAGGTTCTCTCATATGAATGCCGCAGAAAAAGAAATTCACCGCTCAGAGCAGGAGGCTCACATAGATCGGAAATGTTTAGCTAGGTCTAGAAAAGACAGCTTGAAGGTGGAAGCTGCATCAGGGAAAACCCATTTAGCAGAGTTTGATCTGGAGGATGTCTGCTGCTGTCCAAAGACGAATGCCAGAACATTGTTTTATCGACGCAGGCTTGCTGTATACAACCTAACTGTGTACATAACAGCTTCAAGAGTTGCTACATGTGGAGTGAAAGGACGGCCAGATGTGGCTCTTTAATTTTCTGGAAGCAAATGCAGATGGCAAAGACTGAAATTTCTTTTCTGATACATGTGGAGGGCAAAACAGAAATGCAAACATATCTGCAATGTTCTTGTCTGCTGTAGAGCATGTTGATATCCCTGTTATAAACCATATGTTCTTTGAGCCAGGTCACTCACGAATGGATTCTGTCTCAGGTCATGCATCAATTGAGAAAAAGATGAAATGTAGTAGTTGTAGTTCTGTAAAACAAACTGTTACAAAATTTTAATGGGCTTAAGCAAAATATATTGTGTTTATACGTGCATTCTATGGTGTTATTTCTTTTACATCAAATGTAACTACCCATCAAAAAAATGTTTAAAGTCTAAACAACGTATCTACACACCCCCCAACCCTATAGTAATTAATGCCAAAGTTGAAAAATTGTCGAATGAGTGTAAACATGTTCTAACAACCATGAGGTATCACGATTATCAATGTCACAAACTTAGGTGGTAATGACAACAGTGTTTCGATTGTTGTAAAACTTCTTTTGCCTTTATCTCAAAACAAACAATTTGTAGATACGCCGTTATGACTCTAAACCCCCAATATGGTAACTGGTGAGTAATCTTCATCTATATATATGTATAAAATAAAGATTTTTGACTTACCTAAAGTACAGGTTCGTCGACAGAAACACCAAACACACACAAAAACACACAAACATTCGAGCTTTCGCCACCAGATGTGGCTTCTTCGGGAAAAAAGAGGAAGGAAGGAGAGGAGAAAGGGAAGGATACGGGTTTTAAGGAAGTGGAAAAGGAGCCATTCCAATCCCAGGAGTGGAAGGACTTACCTTAGGGGACAAAAAGGAAGGTAAACAAATACACACACACACACACTCACACATATCCACATCCACACACACCTAGGCAGACATTTGTAGAAACCAAAGAAGTTGGACAGAGATACCACTTCAGGCAGAGGCTCTGTCCACAGAACGGAGGCAAAGATGTTAAAGATGACGGGCGGGAATTAGAATTTAGCGGAGGTTGAGACCAGGTGGGCAACGGGAAGAGAGAATGTGTTGAAGGGCAAGTTCCCATCTGCGGAGTTCTGAAAGATTGGTGTTGGTGGGAAGTATCCAGATAACCCGGATGGTGTAACACTGTGCCAAGATGTGCTGGCCGTGCACCAAGGCATGTTTAGCCACAGGGTGATCTTCATTACCAATAAACACTGTCTGCCTGTGACCGTTCATGCGAATGGACAGTTTGTTGCTGGTCATTCCCACATAGAACGCTTCACAGTGCAGGCATGTCAGTTGGTAAATCACGTGGGTGCTATCGCAAGTGGCTCTGCCCTTGATCGTGTACACCTCCCAGGTTACGGGACTGGAGTAAGTGGTGGTGGAAGGGTGCATAGGGCAGGTTTTACAACGGGGGCGGTTACAAGGGTAGGAGCCAGAGGGTAGGGAAGGTGGTTTGGGGATTTCATATGGATGGACTAGGAGGTTACGGAGGTTAGGTGGGCGGCGGAAAGACACTCTCGGTGGAGTGGGAAGCATGTCATGAAGGATGGATCTCATTTCGGGGCAGGATTTAAGGAAGTCGTATCCTTGCTGGAGAGCCACATTCAGAGTCCGCTCCAGTCCCGGAAAGTATCCGGTGACAAGAGGGGCACTTCTGGTGTTCTTCTGTGGAAGGTTCTGAATTTGGGGGGATGAGGAAGTGGCTCTGGAAATTTGCTTCTGTACCAGATCAGGAGAATAGCCGCAGGATGTGAAAGCTGTTATTAGGTTATTGGTGTACTGGTTCAGGGATTCGGGACTGGAGCAGACTCGTTTGCCAAGAAGACCTAAGCTGTAGGGAAGGGAACGTTTGATGTGGAATGGATGGCAGCTGTCATAGTGTAGGTGCTGTTGTTTGTTGGTTGGTTTGATGTGGACGGATGTGTGAAGTTGGCCATTGGACAGATGGAGTTCGACATCAAGGAAGTCAAAAATCTTTATTTTATACCTATTTTCCCACCTGGAAAGTCTCCTTCTATATATATATTTACGTATAGATACAGGTTTTATCTGCAGTTACTACCCATCCCAGTGGTCTCACGTGATTATGCTGGCAACATCGACAACATTGTCTGCTCAGTAAATGCAATTGCCTTTGCACAACAAAGATTTCATGTCAAAATATTTGCATTGTCAGTCAATTGACTAATGCCAAGATCACATGATTGCCGGCATTCAGCATCCTTTGACAACATTATGACACGAAGTTGCCACAATAGAAACTAAAATTTAATCACCATTACCAACCAACACATGCCAAGCCTTGAATCTGCTCCCAGACTTATGTTTGAATTTTACTCATTAATTGATCATTATTTACAACTCACCTGCATTTCCAGAATCATAAGGTACAGCTGAACTTCTTGTTCTGCCTCAATTTTGTCTTCATTCACAAATTTTTCAACCATTCGCTCAGCCAAAGGTAAAACAATGTTCTTTGATAATTTGTCATCTGCCTTGTATGCCTAAAAATATAGAGAGATAAAACTGATATTTGCTTCCAAGTAAGGTAAATGATTTATTACACACTTTACAGAATCACTATTAACCATTATGGCACTAAACTTCAAAGAATATTATGCTAGCAAAGTGCAGCCATTTTTAAAGAGAAAAATAATTTTCATGGCTCATCAGCAGATGTATGTTTGCACTTTATTTCTGAAACACTAAATTAGCTAGTGGCAATTAAGTGTTGCTGGCCTTGGCAAAAACTTGTAATTCCAAAGAATAACTGTTGAAAATTACAAAGTATGTATACAAACTACATAATCTTTCACAGCAACATTAACACTACCTTTACTTAACACGACAGCTGTCTTTATCAACTTAATACATAATTGAAAATATACAAGAGACAGTGCCTTTATTGTCAAAACAAACAAGATTAACATATATAGACTATGTCATGGTGAAAATAAGAGAAAGGCAGCTATAAAGTTGTGATGCCCTGCAGCTTATGACCACAGCCAACTAAAGAATCATCCAACAAGATTAAAAGATAAAAAATTAACAAATGTGAACATTGCTAAAAATTCCACTAGGCCTACTTGTAAGTGGGTGCATTATTCCTTAAATGAGTGTGCCCGTTTGGATTTTGAAACTGGTTGGTACAATGTTGCATGGGAGTTTGTCTGCATAATAGATATTTATACTAGCAACACCAACTAAAGGAATCAACAAACAATCTAAGAATTTCCCTGATGCAATGCTGACTATGTCTTCAATTTAAGTTTAAGAATAATGTACTAGATAGCAGTTGTTTTATTAATATAGGTTGAATTAATTAATTTATACTGACAATAATAATGAAAATGATTGTGTGTGCGCTAGTCAGCATGAAGATGACACAGTGAGTTCCAAACATGCGTGAAAAAAAAAGGTATTTACCATGAAACTTTCACGTATCAAAGACCCCTAAAGCAATAATTAAAAAATGTATTCACTAAGTCAGTCTGCATCTCACCATATCTCTTTGCAGGAATAGGAATCTACACTTTTAATTACCGGTATAGCTTATTTTTTGATAATCACACTTTAACTGTTTATTGTCTGATCTTACTCTATAGCAAGCATAGGGCCTACATGAACAAACTACAATACATGTTTCCAAACAAACAAATGTATGAATTGTTGGAAACAAATCAACAGTAATAGAATATAAGCAGTGCATATGACCATCATACCTGCATCACCACACTCATTACAGCCCAAAAGTAATATGGATTCTTCGGTTTCAATTTGTAAAGCATAAGGGCAGTTTGATGTTGTCTTTTGTAATCGGCAATGCGTACATACGCCATGAATAGATGAGTAAGCAGCTCTTCGTTGGTAGGGTCTTTCTTTGTAGCTGCTTCGTAAATTTCGCATATTCTCTCCGCTGTAAAAATTCAACAGTTCTCATAAGATATTTATTCACAACCATATAATTTTCAACCCCAACATTTATAACTAAATAGATATTAACACAGTATCAATGTCCTAGGTTCATATTAATGTAAAATGGATTGCAGACTTTAAATCATGGGGCTGATGACCTAGCTGTTTAGTCCCTCAAAACAACCAACAACAACGACCAACTTTAAATCATGTATAAAATAGGCCTACCTACTATAAAAACTGACTAAGGTAATAACGCATCAATTAGAAAATAATGGACTCAATTTCACAACACTGGGATCTTACATTAAACACTGCCTATGTAAAATAAAAATACTTGGGTTATGGAAGAAGCTTTATGTCTAATAGTGTAGTTTGTCACACACAATCAACAATAAACAAGAGCTTACGCCGGTGGATCTCGCGATAACAAATTGTCATAGCCTGTAAAGTAGAGTCGTCGCAGGGAACTTCTGCCCGGACTGCCTCCAGAAGCTCGATGCATTCTTCTTTTTTGCCCATACGCAGAAGGGCAAGTGCTTTCAGTACCTGCAATGATGAGACTATTTAGCATAACTCAAAACTCTAATAACTTTTTTTACTACTTCCGTAAAAATTACAAAACTTATCTTCACCTTTGCACATTGAAAATTTGGCTGTTTCTTCAGAACTTTGTCAGCTTCCTGCAGTGCCTTCTTGCTATTACCGATGTCGAGCCAATCTGTAAACCGAAATAACATTTGTGTATACATGGAAAGTTGTGAGTACATTAGACGCTTATAACTTCTGATAATATAATATGACCAAGCACAAATATTTAGTACGTGTATATGTTTATGATTTCGTACTTTACGAGCAATTTAAGGCAGTAATTTTATTATTTTCAGACGTGAAAATTCATGTTTACATTCTGTGACTAGCGATATCACGATTATTTTCTACAGATGAACCACAATACAAAACAAATATTATCGACCAAAAAACTATGTGATATTTATATCAATGCGTAACAATACGAGATCTATAAATGTCTTCGTACATTACCATATATTGGTCGAAGTCTTCGTTCACCAACACTAGTATCCACATGGGTTTTAGCAGCCATATTTATTAACAAGTTACTACACTAACAACTTCGAACAACTGACGCTAGATAGCAGAGGTTTCGTAATCGGTTGGTTAGAGCGCTTATCTTAAATGTACAAACAACTCAGTCAAAATTTCGGTATGCACTTTCACTATTCTCGTGCCACACATAGTGCTATTCAGACCCTAGTATTTTCTGCGGCATAGAATAATATCTGAAAACTGATTCAAAATATATGGAGTATCTCGCTGACCTGTTGTGTTGAGAAAATAAGAAAAAAAACGAACGAATTTATTTAACAGATTTTCTCAGTACCGCACAGTTCGTTGCTGTTGAATACGGTACTATAGGAGAACTGAAAACCTCAGTGAACAGCTGATTCCCTTTGCATATATGGCGAAGAAAATAAAACACGGAAAAGAACTTCCAGTCATGTTTTAATCGTAACAAGGGTATCCAAGAAACAACAGAAGTCTTTGAACGGTAACGGTATAACGCTGAAAAGAACAAGGTTCGATTTAGTCGACGGCGATATAATTAGAGACGAAATAAAAGCTACGACTGACTAAGGATGAGGCAGATATGCTCTCTAAAAATCTATGTAACGAAAAGTATGTCTGTCTTAGCACTCATCTGAAGAGATTTAGGAAATTTAAAAAGGAGAAAGAGAATGAAAGTAGAATTTGTTAAAGTTACACAGGCCCCCTATCATACAAACCATTCGAACACTTTATGCTGCGGCTTACTACAACTATTTAAAAGGTACTACCTATGTAATTTGCCCTTCTTCTACATATCCAAATGTGAGTTGATGGCAAGAGCTAGACTTGGTAATCTGCGAATGAATTAGGAGCATAATACTCTCCCGTCTCTAATGACCATGCTGTCGACGGGACGTTAAACTCCAAGCTTGCTTCCTATAATAATCTCGTTAGTGAGTTACTGCACACAGAAAAAGTTAAAATATCTCACATCCAAATAGTGCTTTATTTTGGTCTCATTCTTTATAATTCTCTTCAAAATTGCATAAAGAGGTTGGAGAAGGAAAAAACTTTTTTTTTTTTTTTTTTTTTTTTTTTTTTTTTTTTTTTTTTGGGGGGGGGGGGTTCTACAAAGTACATGAAAATGTTAGCTTACATAAATACCACGTCCCCTTTTATTACTGCATTCTTTTGATTCAATTAAGTAATGTACCATCCATGCTGTGTTGTCTTTGCAAAAGAATGTCCCTGCTGTTGTTTTTGTGTTTCCTTTGCTTCACAAGCTGTTCCGCGCGGAATGGCCGCGTAGTCTAAGGTCTCATGCTGCGGACTGGGGGTCGTTCCCGCCGGAGGTTCGAGTCTTAGTGTACATTAGTTTAAGTAGCTTGTAAGTCTACGGACTGATGACCATAGCAGTTTGGTCCATTATGTTTATAAACATATGAACATTTTTCAGATGCTGAGAAATGAATCTCTTGCTAATTTGTGATGGATTCAGTCTCGTCAGATTTTCGTGCGTTATATACTTTTCAGCATTTTCGTGTGTTTTTATTTTTTCTAATGGTATTTTATATCGATAATTCATGTTTTAGTTACGGGACATCGTTGATTTACTTTTTGTACTTCCTGTACTTTCAGCAGTGTCATGTGTTCATTTGTTTTCACTTTTTTCAGTAGTTTTTTAGTATGAAAACTGCATGTTTTAGTCCTTATATCATTGATTTACTTCGTGTACACTTTGAATTCGCAATGTAGGTTATGTATTTCTGAATTCCAATCATTTACCGAGCCAGATTTCTATTACAGTCATAACGCACTACCGGCCGCGGTGGCCGAGGGGACTGAGGTGCTGCAGTCATGGTCTGCGCGGCCACTACGGTCGGGGGTTCGAATCCCCCCTCGGACATGGATATTTGTGCCGTCCTTGGTTGTAGCTAGTTCATAAGTTTGTAAGTTTAGGGACTGATGACTCCATAGTTAAGTCCCATAGACTCTACAAACATTTGAATCTTAACGCACTGGACTCAGGCGTGCGCACGCGTGTGTTTTTTCCTTGTTCAAGAGGAGAGGGATTAACTTCTCGTCTGGTCCACTTGACTTGGCTTTTCTATGATCATGTCTAGTCACTAACGCGAATGCTTGGATGGTTCCTGCCTTAACGTCGCTGAATCCTATCCAGATTTGTTAACGTTTTATTTGTTAATATATCATTTTTCAATTTACTTGATTTCGTCCTCTATTACACAGACTTACAATGCACACAAAATTGAAATCTTTAGAAACGAATAAATAGGGTCTAAGTAAAATATTTACACCACGAAATACTACAGTTTACGCCCAATATTCTTCAGGAAACTATCAATCACTATTCTTAGATGAGCGTCTTTAGTTAGTAAATAAAAAAGAATGAGTTGACAATTTCTTCCAAAGGTCGAACCGTTCACAGTCATAAATAGGATACTTAAACAAGATGTGGTTGACACCAGATTCTGACGTATCATCACATCCACACATAGCTGGATCATAAACATTTATTTGATTTATATGAAGAGGAACGGAGGCATGGTTGAATCGAAGGCTTATAATTGTAGAAATCATGGTTAGATTCCTGTGAGTTTTTGTGAATCACCACTGTGAGGAAATCTGAGGTTGTAATATTGTAAAACAGTGATCTGCGAAACGTTCCACACCTCTTGCTATTGTTATTTTGTGTGTCTCTCCACCTCATGTAAATAATCTGCGTAGGATAATTGCAGATCAAGGAAGTACCGATCGGTGCTCATGTTGCGCTAATGAGTCAACTTCATCATTGTAACGAATTTCAGAGTGGGAAAGTACCCAAAACATTTGTTCTGTCCGCCAATTCCGAGTGTTACTGCTATATTCTGAAACCATTTCCAATAAATATCGATTTTTTCTTCTGTTCCGTTTCTTAAGGGCACTTTGGGACTCCAGCACGATTATGATGCAATCTCGCTGATGATTGTATCAAGATCGTAATAAAAAATGCGGCAATTTCGATGAACATCTTGTACAGCGTATGATAAGAGACCTGGTGTCATAGTTGGTACAAATACGAGGAGGTATATTCAGTATTTAGGAGACGACCCACCGTCAACAAATATCACCTCTACTTTGGCAACCCGAGCTTTACATGGTGGCCCTGCCTTGAATATAAAAATTTATCTGACAACATTTGGCGCCTTATGCTGGGGGGAATCTCTCCTGCTTCATTGAGAAGGCCGTTTGTGGGCATCTACCCCATGGCTCCAAGACAGGTTTGGATGACTATGTACTGAAGAGTAATTTGGAGAGATCAGCCTTTGGCGCATTGTGGTAATGTATACAGCCATAATCCATTCGAATGATCCCTTGATACATGGTTAGGAGGATGTTCTGTCCGCTCACAACCAAACAAGTGAATGGATGACATTTAAGCTTTCTTCACAGTTAAGAATGGTTGATCAGATGCGAGGCGTCCAGCTTAGCCTAGAGTCAAAAACCATCCCCATCCCCAGAAATTGAGCTAGCCCGTAATGTGATACATCTTGAGTTTTGAAGCCGACTTCTATAAGGGGACGATTACTGACTTCTCAGCAGGAAACTCAAGCCCATTAAGATAACCCTTCATCGATGTGGTCAATGACAGTAAGTAATACTGCCGGAATACGCGAATCGAAAAAAAAAAGTTTAAATATTTGTAGAGCTTATGGGACTTAACTACGGGGTCATCAGTTCCTGAACTTACAAACCAATTATGAAAGACGGCACAAACATCCACGTCCGAGAGGCGATTCGAACCCCCGACCGCAGCGGCCTTGCAGACCGTGACTGGCACGCCGCAGACCGCTCGGCCACTGCGGCCAGCTAGGCGAATCGGTAATGGAATAGAGGGGAAGGAAAATTAGGATTTAACGTCCCGTCGACAGCTTAGTCATTAGAGACGGAGCACATGCTTAGGATGGGGAAGGAAATCGGCGATACCCTTTTGAAAGAAACCCTGCAGGAATTTGCCTGGAGTGATTATAGGGAAATCTCGGAAAACATAAATCAGATCGACCAGAAGCGGATTTGAACCGCCGTCTTTAAAAATGCGAGTCCTGTGTGTTACCACTATGCCATCTCAACCGCTCGGTGGGGATTGGATAGACGCATACATCGGCTGCATAGTGCAATATTTTTGTTGTGAGGTGAATTGTGTTAAGTCAAGCGTACACAGATATAGACTGTTCTTTGAGCAATAATTAGAGCACTGAAAAACAAACAAACAAACAAGCGTGGAGGGATTACTAAGCACACAAATTTATCCAAGGCAACTGGTATCTATATGTACATGAACATATACTCCCACAGTGTCGAGAAATGCAGCAACAACAGTTTGTTTCTTTTGAAAGGCTGACGTCATGACCATAGCAAGTGAATACAATTTGTCCAAAGTCCCTTTAATTTTTCAGAAGCCGTAGTGATTCCGAGGCAACAAATTATGATTTTCAAGCCACCATTCGAGTCTCCTTTTTACCGTTCGCTCCTGCATTTTTGAAACACACGAAGACACACATCGGTCGATATCTAGAGGCCACATTTAGCTGTTTCTCGGTTTTCAAAATTGGGAATATTCCTTGTGTTTTCCATGTAGCTATGAGATCATTTTGCATCCAATATCGATAATTTTTTTTTTTAGCTTATATGGGTAAGTTCGCGAGCATAGAGTACTGAATAAAATCAATAGCAGAACAGCTGTCATTCGATGATTTAATAGCTTTGTTGAGCTCTTCTTCGGAATAACGACGAAGCATCACATGATGTCGATCTTCTACAGCAGACGGAGGTTTTAGAACTGGGATCGTGGGAGGGGTAATTGTGTCGATAAATTCCTCTGTCTAGGCAGTAGTAGCTGGAGAAGGAGAGTTCAGACGATTAGAGCTTAAATCCTTTGCCTTATACCAGATGTTTGTCATACTGGTTTCATTTTTGAGTGAAGAGCTAAGTTTTTTATCAGTTTGTTCTGTTTTGTCTTCTTCAGGGATCTTTTAACTCGCTCATTCACTATTTGCACGTCCAAGAAGTTATTCAAAGTAGGATTCTGGATGATAGGTTTTCAAAGGAAGTCTACGTCTTCCAATTTCTCTAGTAAATTAAGGATTCACCAAGGAGGGAACGTTACTTCATCAGTGTAAACTTTTAGGTATGCTGATATCTGGAGCGACGTTCGCAGTGTTTATTGAAACTTGGTAAGCATCTTCATCCTGTAAGTCACTTCGAATGTCTGCAAGCGCTTGTTAATCCTTCTCTTATAAACGAACCAATTAGGTTCTTTGATTTTCTGCATACTTTATTTGTGCAATGTTTGTAAACCTATTGGACCAAATTACTACGGTAATCAGTACCTAGACTTACAAACTACTTAAATTAACTTACACTAAGGACAGCACGTAAGAGCTTGCCCGAGGGAGGACTCGAATCTCTGGCGGGAATGGCCGCCCACTGCGTAACACGACGCCTTAGATCATGTGCCCACTCAGCGGGCATTTTATGTGTGGTATCCTATTGGAAGATGATCCGATCCCATTGAATCTGTTTCAACACGCCAATTAGATATTTCGGTAAGGCAAGAGGTGCAGAGTGTCGCATCAAATGCAGAAGGTCCAGAAAGGTCAAGTTACCATAGTAAGAAGGAAGGATGGAAGGTAGATTCGGATCTAACGTCCCGTCGACATGCTGGTTACTATAGTTTTTGTCGGGGATGGGAAAGGAAATAGACCGTGGACTTTGAACCATCCCAGCATTTTCATGGAGTGATTTAGGTACATCACGGAAAACCTAAATCTGGATGGCCGGAGGCGGGTTTGAAGAATCGTAATCAGTAATAAAGTTTTTCAGTCTGATGAAATAGCAATAAAATATGGTGTTCCTCAGGGCTTTGTTCTATGACCATTACTTTTCCTCATTTATTTAGATGACCGTATTTATCATATGAGCCTACAAAAAACTATTATGTTTGCTGATGATACATGCATAGTGTTGATGGGCTCTAGTCCTGACTACCTCCAGTCAGAGTCTGATAACTCTATGAAAACACTATCTGAGTGGTTTAACAAAAATGGCCTATTTGTTAATAGTGTGTGTATCAACTTCAATTTAATTCCACCATCTTGCCAAAAAACTATATCAAAGAAAAGCTTAATAATGAACTAATTGAAAATGTAAATGAAACAAAATTTTTAGACGTATGGGTTCAACAGAATTTAAAATGGGATACATATATAAACAACTTACTAAAAAACTCTCTTAGTTGTGCTATGGATTAAGAATATTGAACTCTATTACAATTAAATCCACTGTAATGCAAATGTACCGTGCACAGTTCCACTCCCTGTTCCGCTATGGAATCATCTTCTGGGCAACTCACCTTACAGCATAAAATATATATTCAAACTACAAGAAAAAAAAATCACTACGGATAATTTGTGGTCTCAAAAAGATGAAGTCCTATAAATATCACTTTATAAAACTGAATCTTCTAAATGCCCCATGCCTATTCATCTTAGAAACAATTATATTCACCAGGGAATACTTCATGAAGACAGGAAAATCAATCCAAAACAAGGGTATTCATACTCATTTTACTAGAGGACAATCAAATCTCCATCAAAACTTTCCAAGGACATCATAGTCCCAAAAACTCATAATTCAACTTTGTGTTAAATTACACAATAAGATTCCAGATCATATAAAACTAGCTCCAGATCCGATATTTAAAAAGAAACTAAAGGCATTTCTGACGAAGCACTGCTTCTATGCAGTGCAAGAATTCCTGGAAATGAGTCTACTTTCTGTGAAAAATTCTGTGGTTAAGAGTAGAACATTTTATAGACATTATTGTAACCTATATGTATTGTTACACCTTGTTTAGTAGTAATTTTTATTGCCTATGCATTCCCAATGATTTTCGTACTTGCTTAATGTATTTTTAATGTTGTTCTCCTTGTTTTATATTTTCAGTGGTCATTTTCAGTATTTTGTACTTCTAATTATTTGTGTAAATTTTGAGTGAAAATCCATTGTCTACATAATTCTTAGTTAATCATGCTTATTGATGTATAATTTGTGTTACTGGAGTCATCAATAAGCTGTTTCTCTGCTTCCATTCTCATTGTATAATTTTTAGAGAGAACAGTATTCTATAACTACTTTTCTTCATGATACATGATTTGTCCTATAGGTGTACTTTTGTACAATATGTGATCCACAGGATAAATAATAAATACAAATACCCGAATGTGAGTTTAACGTGTTTCCGCTGCGCCACCTTGATCGGTATCGTAGTAAGACTGCCATTGTTGAGTATCACTAGCTTACTGTCTTCGATAACATTAATCAGAATCCCGCCATTTTTGTCTGTCATGTCTCCTCCCCTCGCTACATGAAGTCACCGCATATTACAAAAGGAGGCTGAAGCTGGGTTATCAAGAGTCTCCAACAGGGGCGTCGATTCCGTGGGTGCTCCGGCGCTCGTGCACCCCCAAGAATTTTTTGGGTGTGCTGAGCACCCACATAAAATTGAGGTGAAAAATAAAAATGTATAAATTTAGAAAAAAAATCGGGAAAGATCAAAACCTACCTTATGACTCAAGAGGCAATGCAAAACGTGACCATAGCGAGAGACGATATTTCATACGTGAAAGAAATATCAGTTTTGTACGCGGGTCCCCAAGCGAGTAGTAATGAGTGTCCGTGTTTTACCCACTATGCTAGCTTTATTCATCCTGAAGCACGTCGGTCCTTTTGACTTTTCAGGTGTATGTGTTTATGGACATTGAAATGTGTTCTTTTAGGAATTTAGCTTGAAGAATCTGATGCTGATGTTAATCGTTTTTCATGATCTTTGTCACTTTCCATGTTATTAGAATTGAAATTTGTAATGCTTTTCTCTCAGGCTTAAAAAAACCTTGGATATATTCATACTGTCAGAGATGTCATGAAGTTATCTCGAAGTGATGAAAGTTTCGTATACAGCTCTTGCTTGGAACTGACCAAAAAAATTTGATGTAGGACATCAAAATCTCAAAATATTTCAAAGATTTCTTTACATCTTGGTGACGGTGTTCTACCAAACACTTTTGTCAGACAGAATAGCTTCGCACAAGAAGTGTTGGATTAGTGTACAATGAAAAATTATTTTCATTGGTCGTGTAGAAGTTTTGGGGTGTTACTTTATCGAAATATCCACTTCGGCCAATTAGTTCGCTTTATTGTAATGTTGTAGTGTCCTAATCCAACCATGCTTTCCTTTTCTTCCTCCTCTTTCGTCCTTCTATCTTTAAATGGCCAGACAACTGCCTATTTACTTTTATCAAGTATTGTTCATTCAAAAATGCATGAAATTGATTTTCAGGAGGGTTGGTTTCGAACATTTGTGAACCGTGATATAGAGCACCCACACTGATTTTCAAAAGTCGGCGCCTCTGGTCTCCAATAAATATTTTGAACATGGATGCGCCGCAGCAACGGTTATAAGTTTTTCTTAAAGTCAAAATGATTAAAAAAAGCCAATAATACCACAATCTAACATACACCTACTGCTGTGAAAATTGTTAGCAACACTGACAGTTGCAACAACATTGGCGCTCCTCATAGAGGGCAAGGTGCCGTAAGAGTAATGTTTTACAGTTATTGATAAAGTGTCTGTTCTTTCGGACATGTCCGAAATCACTCCATTTATTGACATCAACGGCCGTAATTTCACGAATTCGAAATATTGAAAAATCTCGAACGTTTCGAGGTGTTGAAATAAATTTATGCTGAACTGGGATTCGAACCCGGATTTTTCACTCCGGGCCAGAGGTTGCCTTAACCAATTAGAGTATCCAGGCATGCTTGCCTTGTAACCCAAATTATCAACTTCTAGCCCCCTACCCATTGATTCCTCTTGTTCGCAGCCTATACTGGACTCCCGCAAGGGAACGAGCGTTAGAATGCGTCCGCACTGAAACAGTTAATTGCTTGTTGGTGGCATATTTTACAATTAATGATATGGTGTCTGTTCTTTCGGACATGTCCGAAATAACAGTTACCATTTTTTGACATTAACGGCAGTAATTTTACGAATTCGAAATATTGAAACATTTAGACCGATTCGGGACGTTGAAATAAATTTAACTTTTCTACTTAATTAACCAAATTGTTTATGTAATTTTTGCGTTCCAGGCATTAGTAAAATATGAGAGACATAAATAATCGCGAAATAAATGTAAAAAAAGCTGAATTTCGCTGCTTCAGTGATATAAACAACTTATCCATTAGGCAATATTGACGAATAGGTGTACGTCTGTAACCTATTACACTGAAAAAAAAAAAAATAAAAAAAAAATAGAATAAAACAATACGATAAACATAAATTCTTGTTCGGGTTTGTTGTTACATGACAGACACTTTCTTTGACGTGTAATTCAGTATGGAGTCTAATGATTCAATCATTTTTACACTCTCTCGTCTTTTGAGTGTAATTACTTTCGCTAACAAGACGAATGTCTTGAAGATTCTTGTCGTTTATGGTTCAAGTGCAGCAACGCTTGTGGATTACTTTCTGCTTTGTTGCTTTCCGTGTTTTATCGTCACGTTTGGGAGCATTTTCCTTCAGCTCCAGCTGTGGTGACTGATTTAGCAGATTAAGTAATATAGATATTGCACTCCATATAAGTTTCTTACCTTCAACACTTACTGTGTTGTTGTTGTTGTGGTCCTCAAATCAAATGTTCAAATGTTTGTAAATCTTATGGGACTTAACTACGGGGTCATCAGTCCCTAGACTTACAAACTACTTATGAACTACTTACGAACTAGGACGGCACAAATATCCATGCCCGAGGGGGGATTCGAACCCCCGACCGTAGTGGCCGTGCAGACCGTGACTGAAGCGCCTCAGTCCCCTCGGCCACCGGAGACTGGTTTGATGCAGCTATCCACAACACGCTATCCTGAGCATGCCTCTTCATTTACATATAAGAACGGCAACCTACATCTGTCTGAATCTGCTTACTGTATCCATCTCTTGGTCTTCCTCTGCGGTTTTTACCCCACACACTTCCCTCCAACGCTAAATTCACAATTCCTTGATGTCTAAGAATGTGTCCTACCAATCTATCCCTTCTTTTAGTCAAGGTATGCCAGAAATTTCTTTTCTCCCCTATTCTGTTCAGTACCTCCTCATTAGTTACTCGATCCACCCACCTAATCTTCAGCATTCTTCTGTAGCACCACATTTCAAAAGCCTCTATCCTCTTCCTGTCCACACTGTTTATCGTCCATGTTTCACTCCCATACAAGGCAACACTCCATACAAATGCCTTCAGAAAGGACTTCCTTAGGCTTAAATCAATATTCGATGTTAACAAATGTCTCTTTTTCAAGAACGCTTTTCTACACATTGTCATTCTGCATTTTATATCCTCTGTACTGTGACCATCATTTGTTATTTTACTGCCCAAGTAACAAAACTCATCTACCTCCTTCATTGCTTCGTTACCTAATCTAATTCCTTCAGCATCACCTGATTTTATTAGACTGCACTCCATTATCCTACTTTTGCTCTTGTTAATCTTCATCTTATATGCACCTTTTTCCGGTCAACTGCTGTTCCAGGTCCATTGCTGTCTCTGACAGAATTACTATGTCGTCGGCAAAACGCAATGTTTTTAATTCTTCACCCTGAACTTTAATTCCTTCTCCAAATTTCTCCTTGCTTTGCTTTATAGCCTGCTCAATGTACAAACTGAATAACTTCGGAAAAAGGCTACAACCCTGCCTTACTCCCTTTCCAACCACTGCATCCCTTTCGTGCCCTTCAACTCTGACAACCGCTGTCTGGTTTTTGTACAAGTTGTAAATAACCTTACGCTCCCTATATTTTACTCTTGCTTTCTTCAGAACTTGAAAGAGTTTATTCCAGTCAACACTTACTGATTTGATTGGAATTCTTGCGAAGAAACCTTGACATTTCTTAGTAGAAAACTGACGTCTTTCTGCAAAAGGTGGGGTCTTCTGTTTATTATCCATTTTTTGTTCTTAATAGAAAATGAAATTCTTCATTAAAAAGTCGTAGATTTCAGCAGAATCTTAAATGAACTATCGTGCAATGTACCATTTCATACTTTCCACTTGTTCTTAGGAAACCTAATAATAACAAATACGGAGTTTTTCATAGTTATTACTGATCATTATGGCAATATACACCTTGCCTGTCGTAAAAAGTATTTTAAAATCAGTTTAAAAGATATCGCATTTAGAAATGTATCTTGCCAGCCGCTTGAGCGCTGCTGACGTGACGTGTGAGAGTGCCGTGACTGTATATGTTGTTTTGTGTCCCAGCCTCGTCGCCGCTTTAGTGTCTCGTTTCCGCCGGTATGTTGTAGGCGTCGGTGGCCGAGTAGAAAGAGACCGACACAGGAATAAAGGATGCACGCGTGTGCAGGTACGGAGGTGACCAGCCAGTGGGACAGCAGAAACTAGAAACACTAGAGTAAATTAGAACGAGATATATATTTCATAGAGACTTAGTAATACTTAACTTTTACATAGTTCTTGGCTGCAGAATGCTGATACATAGTTTATATAGAGGCCTGCTTACTGATGATTTCTAGTGCCTATCCGATAGCCAAGTCTTAACTGGTGCCTATCTGATTCCGAAGTGTTAACTGGTGCCTATCTGATTCCGAAGTGTTAACTGGTTCCTATCTCAGTCCCATGTGAACGATGCAGCAGTCGTGGCCACGAGTGGAGTTGCAGCAGAGGGCGCTCGTGGCTGACGTCGTAAGAACGCCGCGCCGTGCGTGCATGGCGGCACGCGGCGTAAGTACGTGGCGCGCACTTCATACTTGTGGGACACCACATGTTGGATCTTTTTTTTAATTTTATTTATTTATTTTTTTGTCCTTAGAGTTAGACCCCAGCTGGGATGCAAGTCTCAGGTGACGCCACGTGGCCGACTTGCGCGTCGATGCTAATGAAATAATGATGAGGACGACACAACACCCACTACCCGAGTGGAGAAATTCTCCGACCTGACCAAGAATCGAACCAGAGACCCCTGTTTGACAATCTGCCACCCTGTGCACCGGACTACGGAGGCGGACAAAATGTGGTAATAATGCGCGCGCTGAAAGCCCATTTGAAGAGATTTACGGCGACTGGCGGGAAATGAAGAGCGCAGGCACAAGGAAAACACACCTGGTGGCGCTCGCGCCACGGGACATGTTCGCTATGAGGCGTGAACAGTGGCGGCTGGTGCTAATGTGCTATTGTGCTGCAGCACGCTGTAAATATATTTCTAAAATTATGCCTTTTTCTTCGAATGCAAGCGAGAAATCGCTATAAAATTACATCCTTTCTCTTGGAATACGAGCCAGATATCACAATAAAATTATGCCAATTCCTCTCCAATGCGTATTAGAATACTAGTAATAAGAATGAAAACGCATTTTGGAGCGCTCTCGCCGCGATAGCTGGAAACCAGCTCCGTGTGCTGAAGTGGGATTCACCCGCGCTGGTACGTGCGCAGAGAGGCGGCGCAGTCGTCTGTTCGCTAGACGTGACGTCAGGCCTGGCGGCTCATGTGTGCTGAGACCGACTGCAGCTCTAGATCAATATTTCTCTTCGCGCTGCGTGTAACGGCTGCGGAAGAATAGTATATGACGAATATTGCGGCATACAGAGTCAAATAGCACGCTGGCTCAGACGTCTTGCGCGTTGTCTCTCAAACCTACCTGTGAGAGGCTCGTATTCAAATACCTCTGCGTCTAAATTTTTAATTTCTGTAAATAAAATTAATATGTTTTAAACGTCATATTTACTACCTGCAGTGAATACATGCAGTTGGCAGCGCTGTTATAGATTCCCCTGAAGGTCTTACTGTCAATACAGTATTAATTGATATTTAATTAAAGGCAATCATACAAAGGTTGACTTTTTATTTTAGTATATTTTGTTTCCTGTTTATTTTTGCAATATTGTAGCACACTGGTCAAATTTTGTACGAGCCGCCACTGGGCGTGAATAGCCGATAGCAGAAATTACATGGAAACTGTTATTGTTATTGCTGAGGTGCCGTAGGCGGAGCGAAGTGTTTTTTTTCTCTTCTTTCTTCTTTTCCACTGCTACTACTCATTTAATGAGCCGTCATCTTTTGATATAAAACGGGTCCTGGTCTCACATTTAGGGGCTGGTCACTTAGCCCTCAGACCTATAGTCGGGCCGAAATACGATTCCTGGCTCCCTCTATTAGGCTGGGAGACCGCCCCGGCCGCGGAAACTGAATGCAGCTATGTTGCCAAATACGAGGCGCGTCCAGAAAGTCAGTTCCGTTTCAATTTATCTCCGCTGCAGCGCTGCGATTGCAGTTCCGCACATGCGCTGTACACGATGAGTATCAAGGAGAAGAACGTGCGCCATTTGGAGATCGTTGTCAGTTACGTATGCTTTGTTGTGCTTGTTTGAAATGTCGGCGTTGATTGAAAGTACTCAGTGGTGATTTCAACACAAGTTTATTCCAAATTCCACAATGTACAACTTCTACAATTACGGATAGGCAGATTTACAGAATCCGTCTTGCTGAGGTGCCGTAGGCGGAGCGAAGTGTTTTTTTTCTCTTCTTTCTTCTTTTCCACTGCTACTACTCATTTAATGAGCCGTCATATTTTGATATAAAACGGGTCCTGGTCTCACATTTAGGGGCTGGTCACTTAGCCCTCAGACCTATAGTCGGGCCGAAATACGATTCCTGGCTCCCTCTATTAGGCTGGGAGACCGCCCCGGCCGCGGAAACTGAATGCAGCTATGTTGCCAAATACGAGGCGCGTCCAGAAAGTCAGTTCCGTTTCAATTTATCTCCGCTGCAGCGCTGCGATTGCAGTTCCGCACATGGGCTGTAGACGATGAGTATCAAGGAGAAGAACGTGCGCCATTTGGAGATCGTTGTCAGTTACGTATGCTTTGTTGTGCTTGTTTGAAATGTCGGCGTTGATTGAAAATCCCGCCGCCTGTGAAATCAGGTCGTTGATTCGGTTTCAGAATGCGAGGAAAGTGAAATAAGAAAATTTTCAAATGTTTGTTAGGCTTATGGGACTTAACTACGGGCTCATCAGTCCCTAAACTCACAAACTACTTATCAACTAGCTTATCCTAAGGATGGCACAAATATCCATGCCCGAGGGGGGATTCGAACCCCCGACCGTAGTGGCCGTGCAGACCGTGACTGGAACGCCTCAGTCCCCTCGGCCACCGCGGCCGGCAAAGGCGAATGTGCACTTCGTGTGAATATTAGGTGGAGTAATTCCAGATGTGGAACGGGTCCTTCTGGATGCCATGAAGAGTAAGGGCGTAGTGATGTGCACGATGAAGAACGAAGTGGGCGTCCACCTTTGGTTACAGAAGAACTGATTCACGCGATTGATGACAAGATCCAGGAAAACCGTAGGTTTACAGTTAGTGCTCATCACTTGACCAATGACGACGAGCTGAAAGAAACTGTTTCCAAGTGATTGAAGACACAGGCGGCAGATTTCTATGAAGAAGGTATACAAAACCTGGTGCCACATTATGACAAATGCCTGCAAAATTTCGGCAGTTATGTGGTAAAGTAGTTTAAGAGTTGTAGAATTTTGTGCAATAAAAATTTCTTCTGTATCTGTGTACAATTTCAATTTATTACCAAACGGAACTTACTTTCTGGACCCGCCTCGTAGTTTGTTCGCTGCCGGCGAGTATAGCTACTGGTCGTTGTTGTCTGACAGAACTGGCAAAATTGCACAGCTTAACCGAACGCGCGCATGCGCAGTGCAAAGCTCGCGTTTGACTTACTCCAATGATATGCTGCTGCAGCCGGCGCTCAAAGCTGATTGGCGCAAGCACCAGGGATCACCCTATTTCGGCTCGACTGTAGTATATCTAGTGTCTATTAGGTGTGGCGTTGTCCCACCATGTAGAGGTGGGCTAGTTTGCCCTCGCTTATTGTATTTATTTTCAAAATGTTTGTATAGCTTATGGGACTTAACTACCGGGTCATCAGTCCCTAAACTTACAAACTACTTATCAACTAGCTTATCCTAAGGACGGCACAAATATCCATGTCCGAGGGGGGATTCGAACCCCCGACCGTAGTGGCCGTGCAGACCGTGACTGGAGCGCCTCAGTCCCCTCGGCCACCGCGGCCGTCGTATTTATTTTGCACGTTTGTTAAACTCTGTTGAATAAAGATAATGTATTCTTCATTATTAGAGGGTACTCTCTCAGCAGAATAATAAATGGCCTATCAGACCGCGACGCCCAAATTTTAATTCTAAAACGTATTTGTTCTCAAACAAATGTTAAACATAATTATCAATTACTTAGAAAAGTTAATCCAGTTGCAAATGAGACCTTTTTAAGCTTAATTAAGCAGCAAGAATGGCAGGATGTTTATAGTGTTGATAATGCAGATGATAAATAAAATACTTTCCTGAACACATTTCTTACGCTGTTTGAAAGTTGCTTTCCGCTATAATGCTCAAATCAGGGTACTTTCAGTAACAGACAGCCAGGGTGGATGACAAAGGGGATAAGAGTATCATGTAGAACTAAGCGGGAATTCTATCAAAATGTTAGAAGCAGTCAGAATGAAGATGCAGTAGCTCATTACAAACAGTACTGTAATGTTGTGAAAAATGTCATTAAGAATGCAAAAAGTATGTGGTACATAAAAAGAATAGCAAAGTCTCAGGATAAAATTAAAACCATCTGGTCAGTCGTGAAAGAAGTGTCTGGTCAGCAGCAGCAGGTAGAAGATATAACGTCAGTGCGTAGTAGAAATGATTCTGTTACTGACGAGTTAGATATATATGCAGTATTCAATAATCACTTTCTGAATATAGTAGGTGACATAAACAGATCCCTAGTTTCTACTGGTAATCATATAACATTTTTAGAAAATACCTTTCCGAGTCTGTTACCTAAAATCGTCCTCCATGATATTTCCATAGGGGACATTGAGTCAATAATTAAATAAATTAAATCACTAAAGACTAAGGACTCTTGTGGATATTATGGGGTATCTAGCAGAATTCTAAAGTACTGTTCTCCATATGTTAATCCAGTACTAAGTCATATTTGTAATTTTTCCTTTCAGAACGGGCAGTTTCCTGACATATTTAAGTATTCAGTTGTGAAATCATTTTATAAAAAAGGAGAAAGGGATAATGTAGACTACTATAGACCTATTTCTATGCCATCAGTTTTTCTAAAGTTATTCAAAAGGTTGTATATTCAAGATTAATTGATCATTTCAATTCACATAATTTGTTGTCAAATTTACAGTTTGGTTTTAGAAGTGGTTAACGACTGAAAATGCTATATTTTCGATTCTCTGTGAGGCACTTGATGGGTTAAATCAGAATGCTACGGACATCAGGCGTCTTCTTTGATTTAACAAAAGCGTTTGATTGTGTTGATGACAAAATATTGTTGCCGAAGTTGGAACATTATGGAATACGAGGAGTAGCTCACAACTGGTTCACCTCTTACTTTAATAACAGACAACAGAAGGTAATTCTCCGCAGTGTTAAAAATGGCTATGACGTACAATCGCAATGGGGCACAGTTACGTGTGGGGTGCCACAGGGGTCTGTTTTGGGACCGTTGCTGTTTCTTATTTATATAAATGATGTGCCTTCGAGTATAACGGGTGATTGTAAAATATTTTTGTTTGCTGATGATACCAGCTTGATAGTGAAGGATGTCGTTTGTAATATTGACACAGTATCAAATAATGCCGTTAAAGAGATAAGTTCATAGCTTGTAGAAAACATGAAGATGTCAAATCACAGTAAAACTCAGTTTTTACAATTTATAACACATAATTTGACATGAGTTGACATTTTGATTACACATAATGGGTATATGATAAGTGAGACTGAACAGGTCAAATTTCTAGGTCTTCAGACAAAGAGTACGCTGTAGTAGAAAGCCCATGTTCAGGATCTTGTTCCAAAACTAAATTCTGCTATGTTTACCATTACAACAATATCTGAAATAAATGATTTTTTAACACGGAAAGTAGTCTTCTACGCTTACTTTCACTCACTTATGACGTACAGCGTTATTTTTTTTTTTTGGGCAACTCGACTGAAACAAAAAGGATATTTTTGGCTCCGAAACGGGAGGTTCGAGCAATATGTGGTGTAAGTTTACGAACGTCATGTCGACCTGTTTTCAGTTCTGGGAATTTTGACAATGGCGTCACAATACGTTTTTTCTTTAATGTCGTTTGTTGTTAATAGTATCATCTTATTCCCAAGAGTTAGTAGCTTTCACTCAGTGAATACTACACAAAAGTCGAATCTACATTTGCATCACACCAGCTTGACACTTGTGCAGAAAGGTGTGCAGTATTCTGCGGCATCCGTTTTCAATAAGCTGCCACAAGAACTCAAGAATCTTAGCACTAACCCACAAGCTTTCAAATCTAAATTGAAGAGTTACCTCATGGCTCACTCCTAGAAAAGTTAAACAACGAAGCTAATTCATTTTTTTTATTTATTGATTATTTTTAGTTAGTATTAAGATTATCGTGTGCATAGGACTACTTAAAATTTTCTATTACCATTTTTGTGTTAAACTTCATGTATTGACTTGTTCCATGACCATGGAGTCTTACTCCTCAATTAGGTCCTGCGGAACAGAAAACCGTATTATTTAATTCAATGCTTCAGATCTATCAATAACGTCTTTGACATATTTGAGACGTATTATTATTGTTCAAATGTTTGTTGAGCTTTAGGGACTTAACTGCGGGGTCATCAGTCCCTAAACTTACAAACTATTTATGAACTACCTTATACTAAAGACGACACAAACATCCATGCCCGAGGGAGGATTCGAACCCCCGACCGTAGCGGCAGTGCAGACTGTGACTGGCGCGCAGCAGACCGTTCGGCCACTGCGGCCAGCCATATTATTATTATTATTATTATTATTATTACAGATTTATATAATTAAAACTTAGTGAAACATAACAAATTATAATGTATAGTAATGGCAATATTACTACGGAGAGTTACAAAATTAATATAAGAAAGTATACTTAGAGTATAGTACAAGGAGGTGCATCTTTAATGTAAAAAGTATAGTGAAAATATATAGTAATACATAAGTATAATAGCAGTAAGTGCAATGATACAAGTAGTGAACGAGAAACATATCAGGGTTTTAGTCTGTTTGCTGATTGATGTAATTAACATTCTTCTTCTTCTTGGTAAGCTTTAAACTGTGTGTTAATAGTATCTTAAAATTACAGAACATTTTAAACTGCAAGTAAACATATGTGGCTCAGATGACAAGAGCATTAATAGAAGAGGCAATGAGACCAGGCCTGTATTTGAATATGGATAAGACCAAGTACCTCGTAGTTAGCAGAGAAAAAGATGACAGACCTCTTAATGTGGATGACAAAGTCTTTGAAAGGGTAAAATACTTTAAGTACCCTGGGGCAATAGTCAATGAAAGGAACGAGATAGACCAGGAAATTACCGGAAGAATACAAGCTGGAAACAGGTCAAGGTTTGCTCTGAGAAACCTAATAAATTCCCGGCTACTATCGAGATCCTCAAAGATTAACATCTACACCACAATAATGCAATCAGTAGTCTTATATGGCACAGAGACCTGGACTATTACCCCAAAGATGGAAAGAAATCTCCTGACATTTGAGAATGCCATCCTCAGACAGATTTTTGGGCCAGTGAAGGCCGGAGGTGAACAGAGGAAAAGAAAGAACCGTGAATTTCAGGAGTTATTCAAGTCGATGAACATCGTGGCAGTAATGAAAGAAAGAAGACTGAAGTGGTATGGACATGTAATGCGCCGAGAAGGCCAGATCATCAGGCAGACAGTTGAAGAGGACACCAGAGGCAACAGACCAAGAGGAAGACAGCGACTGCGGTGGATTGACCAGATTAGAGAGGATATGAGTACGCTGGAACTGTCTGAAAAAGATTATATGGACAGAGGACGCTGGAGAAGGCTGATTGATGAGGCCAAAAACCGACTGCGGTTTCTGTGGCCAACGCAGTGTAAGAAAGTAAGTAAATATAGATATTGGCATACAGGGTGTTACAAAAAGGTACGGCCAAACTTTCAGGAAACATTCCTCACACACAAAGAAAGAAAATATGTTGTGTGGACATGTGTCCGGAAACGCTTAATTTCCATGTTAGAGCTCATTTTATTACATCTCTTCAAATCACATTAATCATGGAATGGAAACACCCAGCAACAGAACGTACCAGCGTGACTTCAACATTTTGTTACAGGAAATGTTCAAAATATCTACCGTTAGCGAGGATACATGCATCCACCCTCCGTCGCATGGAATCCCTGATGCGCTGATGCAGCCCTGGAGAATGGCGTATTGTATCACAGCCGTCCACAATACGAGCACGAAGAGTCTCTACATTTGGTACCGGGGTTGCGTAGACAAGAGCTTTCAAATGCCCCCATAAATGCAAGTCAAGAGGGTTGAGGTCAGGAGAGCGTGGAGGCCATGGAATTGGTCCGCCTCTACCATCCTTCGGTCACCGAATCTGTTGTTGAGAAGCGTACGAACACGTCGACTGAAATGTGCAGGAGCTCCATCGTGCATGAACCACGTGTTGTGTCGTACTTGTAAAGGCACATGTTCTAGCAGCACAGGTAGAGTATCCCGTATGAAATCATGATAACATGCTCCAGTGAGCGTAGGTGGAAGGACATGAGGCCCAATCAAGACATCACCAACAATTCCTGCCCAAACGTTCACAGAAAATCTGTGTTGATGACGTGATTGCACAATTACGTGGGTATTCTCGTTAGCCCACGCATGTTAATTGTGAAAATTTACAGACAATTGTCTGTACTAATTATTTCAATTTACATTTAAAGAGAAATACTAAAATGAGCTCTAACGTGGAAATTAAACGTTTCCGGACACATGTCCACATAACACATTTTCTCTCTTTGTGTGTGAGGAATGTTTCCTGAAAGTTTGGCCGTACTTTTTTGTAACACCCTGTATATTAAAGCATGGTTATTTATTATTTAAAGATTAACATTCACTTTTCATCACTGCAGTGAGACATTAAATTGATATTAGAAAGTTACATTTTGATACAAGGAGGAGCATCATTGATCTGCAAAGTATTATAATATAGAGTGGTATAATATAGAGTGAGTCAAAAGTATAGCAACATCAATTACAGTGTTGCAAGTAATACAAGTAGATACATATCAAGATATTAGTCTGTTTGTTGAGTGCAATAAATAACATTACTGCTCCTCTTGGTAAGCTTAATAATCGTGAATTAACAGCATCTAAAAGTGTGGAAAACTGAAAATTCCAAGTAATTGTAGAATATTCTCATCTAATGTAAATACTTAAAATTAACATTCACTACTTATGACATGAAATTGCGCTGGATTGTGATAAGTATTGAAGTTATTCTACTGCATCAATAGTAATATTCATGTATATGTAAAAATACGATTCCTATAGTTTTGTTTTGAAGGTTGTTCATTCTTAGTTGTCTTCTTCGACACCATCTTCTATTTTGGTACTGTTGTCTTCGTTGTTGGTTGATTGGTCGCCTTCTTCATAGTCCTCTTCCTCTGCATTGGTACTGCTGTCCTCAGATATCTAGATGTACACGTGGACGAGCGATTTTCCTTTGACGATCATACACTGCTAGTAACCGAAAAAGCTGTCGCAATACTACACAAACTAGATACAGTAAACACAACCAAATACAGAATGCACCCTCAAGATGATTCGAACGTATTGCTGTGTGACATATGAATCCGTAATAAGCTTCACAGCAAGCACATGGGTAAACCGTCTCACGTTATCGACAAACATAACAGCAGCTCACCGAGGACAAAGAAATGTCCTTCTGAGACTATCAGGAGCATTCAAGCACTACATCAACAGAAGTATTATGTTGAGTACTTGTCATGTATCCTATGTACCTGTCAGATACCGAGTCGCAGCATGATAAAGTTTTTGAAATTACTAACGAAAACATTCGAAATAAGAGGGAATTAAAGCAGTGGAGAATACAGGCCTGGTAGCGAGAATAGGGCGCTAACGACAAAGGAAGGCGAGCATACTCCTTTTTCCACAATATCAAAGAGCGTCTGGAGATAAATCATGTAGATGCAAGCAAAGGGACGGTACATTTCCTAACTGGACATGACCCCTATCCCGCACATCTTAAATGCATGAACCTAGGGTCGTCTTGCAGCGACGTCTTCTGTGATGATCTTCAGACTCTTCTTCTTCCGGAATGCTTGTGGTGTCGTAGCTCGATGGAACTGACTCGGAGGCCGTCTCGCTGACCTTATATAGATGGTGTTGACCAATTTGCGACCAGTCGGATTCATATGAAGAGCCTCAGTCGGCAGAACGGCATCTGTGAAAATAGGTACACCGTTAGTTTGTGAACGTTCTGTTTATATTCTTGGAGTCCGTGTTTCTCATCAGAGGTTGCTGCAGGCTGAGGGTAGGCTTCTCTCCCAAGTCAGGTGTGTTTCGGTACTGCCAGCTTTTCTGGCGAACCATAGCTGGCAGTACAGTTATAAAGTAAATTAAGTATTAAAAGGAGGGCTACTGAGTAATTTATGTTGTTGTGGTCTTCAATCTGGAGGCTACTTTGATGCAGCTCTCCAGCCTTCTCTATCCTGAGCAAGCCTCTTCATCTCCTCAAAAGAATAGCAACAAACATTTTTATTTCATGTTTTAAAATATTAGTTTCAGAAATGTTAGTTAATATTGCTAGGATTTTGTTATTTTAATAATTTATTATTGTGGTTATGAATGTGGCAATAAGTATGACTTCTCCGCTACGCCACTATCCCTGTGAGAATGTGTACTTGTTTTACTTTTAAGTGGATGTGTGAGGATCTAATGGCTGTCTAAATGTGGGTAGTGATAGCTCGCTTTGCATGTTTCTCTCTGACTCAGAGTCGATAGTCGTTACCAACCCCTGCTGCTGATACGACCAAAGAGGTTTCTACACCCTGTGGTTACAAGCCTATCAATGAACCTTCTCCAGGGCGAGTCTCGAGATCTTCTCTCCCCACCACCGCTGTTTTCTTGGATTTCCCAGTTTCCGGTAGCTTTCCTGTGGCTCCTGGCCTCTCGGTGGTCACTTTGTGCTGGGATCGTGGTGAGGTAAGGTTGGTTCTGCTCTTGTGCCCGCAGAGATGGTAGCGATTTGTTGTCTAGCATGTTTAGCTTAGACTCTTGAACTTAGATTCATTTTTTGGAATATTCCTTCCGATCGTGCATGGAAATGTGTTCTAGTTTTTCAATCCTGTGGTTTCCAACAGATAAGTGTGGTGTATGTGTTACTAGTTGCAGTTTGATAACAGCCTTGTATATTCAAACCTTTTGTGATTATGTGGCGGTGTGCGAACTCTGTGTAAATTCTTTCTTGTTTTGTGGGGCCCGATTTCTAACATACAATATGTTCATTTTTGTACAGTGCATGTAAAATTTTTCTTATCGCTTCCTTCCGTGAGTGATATGTGTTCCACGTGGTTGGTTCTTAAAACAAAGCCTTCAGCTTCCACTGTTGTTTGTTCCATGCCCGTCAGGCAAGTAACTATGCGTGTATCCTTCTGATTTTCACTAACATTTCGCGATCTTCTTTCCCCGCCTATTTTAATTTTGCTGTTTCTTCTCCGAACTTGTAGTATGCACTCAGTCTTTGTCAGTAATTCTCTCTGAGCCTTGTACAACCTCCTTCAATAGCTTACTTATGAAATTCTAAACATTTCTATGGGTTGCATGTCGTAGTTAATTTTCTTTTTTTTCGGAAATTGAATTTATACATTTTTATCGGATTTCGGAACCACGTGGGTCCGAACGCCGACGCAGCCGACGGGGTTTCAGCTAGTCACCTGAATTCACGCCACTTCTCATAAGACCAGTGCCTAGATAGTTTACTCTCAGATTGCCACTTTAAGAGTCCGCCGTGATTTTGTGTAATGCATCCGATTTTTAACCACTCCACCTTCAGTGGAGTGCGATCATGTAACGTAGCCGTGTGTCGCCGTTAGCGTGTTTGCTCGCGGTCTAATCTAGATGCAACTTAACTTTGCTATGCTCACGCACCATCTCAAATCAGGCACGACAGACCAGAGCCATCTTCGCAGTTATATTGTATATTGTGTTGTGTGGTACCTCCGGGTTTGCTGAATTTCACCTACGATAGCGGCGCCTGCTTCTGCCTCGTTTCAGCGCGCTGATTTTGGTGAGTTTCGCTGTTGCTTTGCGTGTGTGTGAGCGAGTGAGTGTTGTTTGTAAATCCTGCCCCCCAGTATCGTTAAGTTCTGTGTGATTTATCTTAAATTCAATGCTGGGCATCGTCAGTATTAGCTTATGTAAGGAGATGAATTTTTATTGCATTAACAAAATTGGTTCCCCATTTTGCTTGCGTTCGACTTGAATAAACAAGTTCAGTATAATTTTGACTTGTCTGTAAATTGTAGGTTTCGAGCACCTTCCTCTTTTTATTTAATATTGTTTTTCACCAGTGCTGAGAACAAGCTCAGATGTAATTTTTTTTTATTCAACTTCCGTTGTGCCATAAATGTTTTCTAAGTCACCTTTATTAAATAACTTTAATTGTGGTGTTTTTTTTATTGATGTCTGTGTATAATTTCGTTTGAGCTGCTACGTTTACTGGCCACTGCATCGTTAACTTCCTGTTATTAGTGTAATTTGAACCCAATCAGTTCTCACTTTAGGCCAGGGAACAAGGCTTTGCAGCAGGGAGTAGCCGGTAGCTCACACGGATCTTTTGCTAATTTTACTGCTAAAATTAAGCTTTTTTATATCAGTAAATTCTTATCTGGGTACCTCCTACCAGAATTAAGCTTTTATTTCGTACAGTGGCCTACTTTTAACATTCATCCGAATCTGCTTACTATATTCGTCTCTTGGTCTCCATCTGCGAGTTTTCTCCCACTCACTTTCCTCCAATGCTAAATTTACGGTTCCTTGATGTCTGCGAATGTGTCCTACCAAGCGATCCCTTTTGTGTCCCAACTTCGTCGCCGCTTTTGTGTCCCAGCCTCGTCGTAGGTGTCGGTGGCCGAGTGGATGAGGCCGACACAGGAATAAAGATAGCACGCTGGTGCAGGTACGGAGGGGAGCAACTAGAAACTATAAACACTAGAGTAAATTAGAAAGAGATATATATTGAACAGAATTCATACAATACTTAACTTTTACATAGTACTGCTGAATGTTGATACATAGTTGTTAGAGGCCTGCCTAGTGCCTGTACGATAGCCAAGTCTTCAATGGTGCCTATCTGATTACGAAGGTCCTAACTGGTTGCTATCTCCGTCCGAAGTGCACGATGTCCTTCAGTGGTGGCCACGAGCGGAGTTGTCGCAGAGGGCGCTCGTGGCTGTCGTCGTGAGAACGCCGCGCCGTGCGTGCATGGCGGCGCGCGGCGAAAGTAGGTGGCGCGCACTTTGTACTTGTGCGACACCACAATCCCTTCTTTTAGTCAAGGCATGAAAAAATTCCTTTTGTCCCCAATTCTGGTCAGTACCTCTTCATTAGTTACGCGATCTACCCCATTTCAAAAGGCTCTATCGTCCTCCTCTCTAAACTATTTATCGTCCCGTACAAGGCAACACTCAACACAAATGCCCTCAGAAAAGACTTCCTTACACTTAAATTAATATTAGATGTTAGCAAATTACTCTTTTTCAAGATCTCTTTTCTTCTCATTACCATTCTGCATTTTATATCCTCTGTATTGCGACCGTTACTGCCCAAGTAACAAAACTCATTTACCAAATTTATTGATTAATTATCTAATTTAATTCCTTCAGCATCGCCTGATTTTCTAAGACTGCATTCCATTACCCTTGTTTTGCTCTTGTTAATGTTCATCTTATACGCTCCTTTCAACACACTGTCCATTCTATTCAATTGCTCATCCAGTTCCTTTGCTGTTTCTGACTGAATTACAATCTCATCAGCAAAACGCACGGTTTTTATTTCTTCACCCTGAACTTTAATTCCTTCTCCAAATTTCTCCTTGCTTTTCTTCACAGCTTGATCAATGTACAGACTGAACAACATTGGGGAAAGGCTACAACCCTGTCTTACACTCTTCCCAACCTCTGCATCCTTTTCATGTCCTTCATCTCTGATAATTGCTGTCTGATTTTTGTACAATTTGTAAATAACGTTCCGTTCCCTATATTTTACTCCTGCTGATTTCAGAACTTGAAAGAGTTTATTCCAATCAACATTGTGAAAAGCCTTCTCCAAATGTACAAAAGCTAGAAATGTGGGTTTGCCTTTCCTTAGCCTGTCTTCTAAGATAAGCCGTAAAGTGAAGATTGCCTCCCGTGTTCCTACATTTCTCTTGAATCCAAACTGGTGTTCCCCAAGGTCGGTTTCTAACCAGCTTTTTCTGTTCTTCTGTAAATAATTCGTGTTAAAATTTTGCAACCATGACTTATTAGACTAATGGTTCTGTAATTTTCACACCTGTCTGCACCTACTTTCTTTGGAATGGGGATTATTACATCTTTCTTAAATTCTGTCTCATACACCTTACGGCACCAGGTGAAATAGTTTTCTCATGGTCATCTCTCCCAGAGACGCCAGTAGTTCTGAGGGAATGTAGCCCACTCCATGGGCCTTGTTTCGACTTAGGTCTTTAAGTGTTCTTTCAAATTCTTCTCTATAGTATCTCCTATTTCATCTTTATCTACATCCTCTTCCCATACTACAGTATTGTCTCTAAGTTCGTTTCCTTTGTAGAGCCCCTCTATATTCTCTTTCCACCTTTCAGGTTTCCCTTCTTTGCTGAGAACTGGTTTTCCATCTGAGTTCTTGATATTCATACAGCTGCTTTTCTTTTCTCCAAATGTTTCTTTTATTTTCCTGTAGGCGGTATCTATTTTTTCTATATTTATACATTCTTCTACAGACTTGCATTTGCCTTCCAGCCACTCCTGCTTAGCTATTTTACACTTCCTGTCAATCTAATTTCTTAGTCGAATGTACTCCATTTTGCCTGCATTTTTATATTTTCTCCTATCATCAATTAAATTAAGTATTTCCTGTGATTTTTTGTAGCTCTTGCCTTTCTACCTATTTTGTCCTCAGCTGCCTTCAGTATTTCATCTCTCAATGCTACCCATTCTTCTTCTACTGTTTTATTTTCCCCCGTTTCTGTCAATTGTTGCCTAAAGCTCCTTCTGAAATTCACAAGAACTTCAGGTTTCTTCAGTTTATCCAGGTCTCATCTCCTTATTTTCATAATTTTCTACGGTTTTTTTCCGTTTCAGCCTACAGTTCAGTTATGGTCAGAGTATATATCTGCCCCTGGGTATGTCTTACACTGTAAAACGTGGTTCCGAAATCTATGTCTTACCATTATAAAATCTATCTCGTACCTTCCAGTGTCTCTTGGTCTCTTCCACGTATACAACCTTCTTTCATGATTCTTAAACCAAGTGTTTGTTATGATTAAATTATGATCCGTGCAAAATTTTAGCAGGCGATCTCCTCTTTTATAACTTTTGCCCAGTCCATATCCACTTACTATTTTTACTTCTCTTCCTTTTCCTACTACCGAATTACAGTCACCCATCACAATTAAGTTTTCGTCTCCCTTAATTGTCTGACTAATTTCCTGTACCTCCTCATACATTTCTTCGATCTCCTCATCATTGGCAGTGCTAGTGGGTATAAAACTTGTACTACTGTGGTCAGTGTTGGCTTTGTATCTATGTTGACTATGATAATGCGATCACTGCGGTGCTCATAGTAGTTTACCCGCATTCCTATTTTCTTATTCATTATCAGATCTACTCCTGTAATACCCCCAACTAATTTTGTATTTATAATCCTGTACTCGCCTGACCAGAAATCCTGTTCCTCTTTCCACCGAACTTCCTAATTCCCATTATATCTAACTTCAGCCTAGCCATTTCCCTTTTTAAATTTTCTAACTTCCCTACCCGAATAAGGGATCTAATATCCCACGCTCCGATCCGTAGAATGCCAGTGTTGTTTTGCCTGATGATCACATCCTCCTGAGTAGTCCCTGCCCGGAGATCCGAATGGGGGACTATTTTACCTCCGGAATATTTTACACTTGAGGATGCCATCATCATATATTCACACAGTAGAGCTGCATGTCCTCGGGAAAAGTAACGGCTGTAGCTTCACCTTGCATTCAGCCGTTCGCAGTAGCTGTGTGGCAAAGCCATATTAGCTGATGTTACAAGGCCAGCTCAGTCAGTCATACAGACTGTTGCCCCTGCAACTACTGAAAAGGCTGCTGCCCCTCTTCAGGAACCAAACGTTTGTCTGGCCTCTCCACAGATACCCCTATGTTCTGGTTGTACTTACGGTACGGCTATCTGTATCTTTGATGAACGCAAGCCACCCAACTCTAGCAATGACTGTGGTTCATGTGGGTGGGATGCCTCCTGTAAGGAGGATAAATGCGTACCATCACGTTTCCGACTTTGATAAAGGTCGGATTGTAGCCTATCGCGATTGCGGTTTATCTTACCGCGTCATTCATGCTCGCGTTGGTCGTGATCCTATGACTGTTAGCAGAATATGGGATCTGTGGGCTCAGGAGGGCAATACGGAACGCCGTACTGGATACCATTGGCCTCATATCACTAGTAGTCGAGATGACAGGCATCTTATCCTCATGCATGTAATGGATCGTGCAGCCACGTGTCAATCCCTGAGTCAACAGATGGGGACGTTTGCAAGACAACAGCGATCTGCACGAGCAGTTCGACGACGTTTGCAGCAGCATGGACTATCAGTTCGGAGACCATGGCTGCGGTTACCCTAGACGCTGCATCACAAACAGGAGCGCCTGCGATGGTGTACGCAACGACGAACCTTGGTGCACGAATGGAAAAACGTCATTTTTTCGGATGAATCCTTTTCTGTTTACAGATCACGATGGTCGCATCCGTGTTTGGAGACACCGCGGTGAACGCGCATTGGAAGCCTGTATTAATTATAACCATACTGGCGTATCACCCGGCGTGATGGTATGGGGTGCTATTGGTTTACCTCTTGTTCGCATCGACGGCACTTTGAACAGTGGCCGTAACATTTCAGATGTGTTACGACCCGTGGCTCTACCCTTCATCCGATCCCTGCGAAACCCTACATTTCAGCAGGATAATGCATGACCGCATGTTACAGGATCTGTCGGGTCTTTTTGGATACGGACAATATTCGACTGCTGCCGTGGCCAGCACATTCTCCAGATGTCTCACCAACTGAAAACGTCTGGTCAATGGTGGTCGAGCAACTGGCTCGTCGCAATACGCCAGTCACTGCTGTTGATGAACTGTGGTATCGTGTTGAAGCTGCATGGGCATCGGTGCCTGTACACGCCATCCAAGCTCTGTTTGACTCAATGCCCAGGCGTATCAAGGCCGTTATTACGGACTGAGGTGTGTGTTCTGGGTACTGATTTCTCAGGATCTATGCACCGAAATTGCGTTGAAAATGTAATCACATGTCAGTCCTAGTATAATATATTTGTTCAATGAATACCCGTTTATCATCTGCACTTCTTTTTGGTGTCGCAATTTTAATGCCCAGTAGTGTAATAAACCAGTCAAGAAGGCTAGGAGCATGTTTTTGTTAGACAGAACCGATAAGCATCACACTTATAAACTTAATGGACATCGTTTAGTTCTGGTGCAAAAGATGTAGAGGATTTATGGACTACATATACATGCCTTGTAAATAAAGGGTTAGAAAAATATGTGCATATAAATTCGATTAACTATGGAAAAGATCCACTGTGGTATAATAATAATATTAGAAAGCTACTGAGAAAGCAAAGGCTGTTGCACTCACGGTTCAAAAAAGAACACGCAAACCAAGACAGGCAAAAGTTAGTAGAGATTCGTGCGTCTATAAAAAGATAGATGCGAGAAGCATACAATAATTACCACAGCCATACCTTAGCAAAAGATCTTTCGGAGAACCCGAAAAAATTCTCGTTCTACGTAAAATCGATAAGCGAGTGAAGGGCCACTATCGAGTCACTCGATCATTTCGTGACAGTAATAGAAGAAAGCAAACGGAAAGCTGAAGTTCTAAATTTAACCTTTAAGAAATCATTGACGCAGGAGGACCGTACAAACGTACCATCATTTTATCAACGCACTAGCTCCCAAATGGAGGACATACTAATGGCTATTTCCGGTGTAGAGAAGCAGCTGAGAGAGCTAAATACAAAAACGTCTCCTGGTCCGGATGGAATACCAGTTCGGTTTTACAAACAGTATTCGGCGTCATTGGCCCCTTACTTAGCTTGCATTTATCGCGAATCTTTAATTCAGCGCAAAGTACCTAGTGATTGAAAAAAATGCGCAGGTGACTCCCGTTTATAAGAAGGTAAAAGATCTGACTCACATAACTACAAGCCAATATCGTTAACATCAGTTTCCTGTAGAAATTTGGAGCTTATTATCAGCTCGCATATAGTAAATTTCCTTGACACGGGTAAGCTTCTGTCTATGAATCGGCACGGGTTTAGGAAACATAGTTCGTGTGAAACTCAGCTTGCACTTTTCCCACACGACATCTTCCGAGCCATGGATGAAGGGCAACGGGCGAATTGTGTTTTTCTCAATTTCAAAAAGGCATTTGACGTTGTGCCAAACTGCAAACTGCTAACGAAGAAACGTGCATATGGAATAGGTTCACAGATTTGTGACTGGCTGAAACACTTCCTAAGTAATAGAATGCAGTACGTTGTTCTCGACGGCGAGTGTTCATCAGAGATGAGTGTATCGTCGGGTGTGCCCCAGGGGAGTGATATAGGATCGCTATTATTTCCTACCTATATAAATGATCTGATGGACAGAGTAACATGTAATTTGCGGCTGCTTGCTGATGATGATGTGATGTATGGGAGGGCGTCGTCTTTAACTGACTGTAATAGCATACAGGATGACTTAAACAAAATTTCTAGTTGGTGTGAACAATAACAGCTAGCTTTAAATGTAGAAAAATGTAAGGCGATGCGCATCAGTAGGAAAAAAATCCCATGATGTTCGAATACAGCATTGGTAGTGAGCTTCTTGATGCAGTCGCGTCGTTCAAATATCTGGGCATAACAATGCAGGGCGATATGAAATGGAACGAACATATAAGGTCAGTTGTGAGTAAAGCGGACAGTCGACTTTGGTTTAAGGAGTCGCGTATAAAACGCGTGTATGACCACGTTTTGAGTATTGCTCACGTGTTTGGGACCCGCAGCATATCAGTTTAAAGGAAGACATGGAAGCAGTTCAGAGGCGAGCAGCTAGATTCGTTACTGGTAGGTTCGACCACTGCACGAGTGTCACAGAAATGCCCCGTGAACTGAAATAGGAATAGGTGGAGGAGAGAAATTCTTTTGGGGAAATTTAGAGGGCTGGAATTTCAAACTGGCGATCTTACTGCCGCCTACTTACATTTTTCGTAAAGATAACAAAGAGAAAATAAGAGAAATTAGGGCTCGTACGGAGGCATATATACTTTCTTTTTTCTCTCGTTCTACTTGGGAGTGGAATAGGAAAGGGAGTGCCTGGTAGTGGTACAGTGTACCCTACGCCACGCACCTTTCGGTGGATTGCGAAGTATTATGTAGATGTTGTAGTGTAGATATTTTGACAGTTCTGCGCGGTTCTTGCTTCAGTTTGTGAAATTCTTCGTGTGCTCGTTTTTATATTTGATTCAGACTCGCGTTAAGTATCTGGTTTGGTTAGTATATTCTTCTCTTTTTTTTTTTCTTTTTTTTTTTTTTTTTTAAGTTGTACCAGTTCTAGCTGTCTTTGTATACCTTAGTTACCCTCTGGTTTTCAGTTACCAGGGTACTGTCGAAATGGATTGGGAGTGTGACTGCTGTGTGCGGATGGAAGCAGAGTTGGTGACACTTCGGTGCTAGCTTCAGACTGTGTTAAACTCGGTTGTACAGCTCGAGGCTGCGGTCGAGGGGGGCCGTTGCTGTCGGTCGGTCGTTGGAACCGAAGGGACACCTGTCGCGTCCGACGTGTCCAGCGATCGGCCCGCGGTCGCGAAAAGTCCTGTTACTGCTCGCGATGAGACACCCCACGCGTGGTCGCATGGGAGGGCGCCACCGTCACAGAGTAACATATACAGAGAAGCAGCCCCCCCCCCCCCCCAATAAACCACTGTCCTACGCTCCCCTCGTAGTTACGTAAGATGCTAGCAGGTGTCAGGCGGTTCCCTGGCTTAGTACCGGTAGAACACACTAGATGCACTTCTGAGGGTGCCTCCCGCACGTCAGAGGGTAGCGATGGGGTGGAGGCTGCGGGAGAGCTCGTGCCGCCTGCCACGAGGCCACGGCTGTGTCCGGTGTACCGGCGTTTGAGGGGAGGTAGTGGTGGGGACAGCCGCTACCTGCCGCCTGCTCTGGCCAGTTTAAAGGGCTGCTTCTGACCGCAGCACCATCATGGGACATCTTACGTAACTGCTTCAGCACCCCCCGCCCTGTACCCGTGAGTGTAGAACCGGGCCCTTGTGGAGGTTTCCCGTCTGTATATATTTGTCTGTGCCACCGTGCGTGAATGCCGGCCACGTGCCACGCCGGACATTTGCCACGCGTGACCCTTCGCCAGGTAGTTGGATTAGCGGCCCCTCAGGCAAGGGATGCCCCTTCCCGTACTCCTGCTGTCCGCTTTCAAACTTCCGCCTCCACGTCTTACTCGATACAGCCACTACATAAGAGACCTTTTTCTTCCACATCTTGCCAAAATGTGCAGCTCCTTTTCAGTATTCAGAAATCATAATATTTCTAGCTTTTGGGAAACGAAAGCAATACGTCGCCTGTGACAATTTTTAATTAGTTCTTCCAAGCACAAACATGGATCCATTCTCCCTCCGTCTGTACGGTAGCTTCCTTCCACACAATAATTGCGATAAAAACAGTCCATCGCTAAGGGAGGAACACTAAGTAAAGGGAGGAACGATGTAAAGAGTATGCGAATGTTCGCTAATTATTTAATTTTGGTCACTGTATTTGTATCTATTTTAATTACTACAATTGCAGATCTAAAGAAAAACAATGAAGAATGTTGTTATTCTCACTTCGTATTAATTTACTCCCTAAAATACGATATATCTTGCATCGAAAGATTAGTTAATAACGTGTATTAGAAAAATGTTCAACACAGTAACAGAAAATATATACACAGAATGGAGATAAGAGCGCCTATGGCCGCGGTGGAGTAGCCGAGCGGTCTAAAGCGTCTCGCTGCGGAGGGCGCGGTTGCTCGCCGTGGATGTTCGAGTCCTCCCTGGGGCATGGGTGTGTGTGTGTATTTGTCCTTAAGTTAGTTTACCCAGGCTTAAGTAGTTTGTAAGCTACGGACTGATGACCACGCAGTTTGGTCCGATAGATCTACAAACATTTGAACATTTTCAGCGTCTATGTTTGACAGTTCACGTAACGTCGACATACAATATTAAAATATTTGAAATAAGAAAATAAAGTAATATAGATTGCTATGCTTGTACGTACACTGTTGTTCTACAATGTTTAACTTTGGTATGTACAGAGTTACCGAGAAAGCATCCTAGATTTTTAAGGACAAAAGCCATAATTGCTATGTTCTACATTACAACAGAAATGAATAGCACAAGTTAAGGAAATCGTAATGTAACGTGAGTACTAGCTCACAAATGAAACTGAAGTAGCAAGTTCCCGTGAATTAGTACGAGCAGAGGTTATACTCGACAACCGGAATAAATCAATAACCGGCTCCGTCTACCGAGCCCCGGACTCAGATGATGCGGCCGCTGAACAGTTCGTAGAAAACGTGTGTCTCATCACAAATAGTTACACTACACACGCAATTATAGTTGTCAGTGACTTAAATCTACCACTGCTGTGTTGACAAAAATACACCTTTAGACACAGTGGTAGATAAATCATTCGTAATTGTTGTAAATGCTTTTTAAAATTATTTTGAACAATTAGTTCACGAGCCCATTCAAATTGTAGTTTCGAAAACACACTTGAGTTCTTACAAATACTTCTGAGAAACACGACAGATACAGGGATTGGAGAACACAAATTTGTAGCGAAGCTAAATTCCACAACAAAGATATTTACCAAAAGATAAAAGTTCGGTTGACATCTTCCTAGGAGACAGTCTCCATTTCTTCCAAACTAACCATGTAATTGAAAAGTATATATGCCTTACATTCAAAGAAATAGTATCAACAGCACTCGAAGGATTAATACCAAGCAAATAAATAAGAGACTGAAATTATCCCCCATGGTACAGGACAGAAAGCTTTTGCAGGAAATTTAGATGAACGTCAAATCCCCAAGATAGGCGAAGCTTTTGCTGAAGCTCTAAATTTAGCGCGGACTTCAATGCGCGATTCATTTAATAGCTTTCAAAAAAATTGGCGGAAAATCAAAAGAGATTCTGGTTCTATGTTATGTACACCAGCGAAAAGACTCAGTCGGTGCCTTCAATGCCCGAAAGCGACGGTAATGTTACTGATGACAGTACCACTATAGCGGAGTTACTAAATGCGGTTTGCCGAAATTCTTTCACTTCACAATTCGAAATCAGAACTGCTGCAAACATAACATTGAAATAGAAATTCTAGGTGCTGCAAAGCAAATCACTCAATCAAATAAGAGATGTTGAAGAGATGTCTGAACTGCCAGCAGTCGAAATGATCGAACATGTTTCCAAAAAGTTTCTAATGTATAAGAAAAGTACGTCTCATACATTTGTCTATGATATTTTTTTGTAATAATTATTTGTGAATAGTAAGCTACTTGCCTAGTTTCAATAGCTTTTACTGGCCGATTTAAAGAGAATCAACAATGCGCTAACAAATTTTAATTTTAGGAAAATATGTAAATGTACCTAATGAGATCTACATCTACTGTAAAGTTGTTTCTATCGTTGTCTAATTTTGGAGATATGAGAATTATTTCAGCACTAAAGCTGTAGAAATTATCAACCTAGAGGCAGACCTATTTTGGGTCGTCTGTTTTAGGTGCAATTCCAACGTTCAGATTTTTTAAAACCTAAAGTGTACTTAATCAAACTTCCTGGCAGATTAAAATTGTGTGCCGGAACCGGGACTCGAACCTGGGACCTTTGCCTTTCGCGGGCAAGCGCACTACCGACTGTGCTATCCCGACACGACTCACGATGCCGCCCCACAACTTTATTTCCGCCAGTACCTCGCCTCCTACTTTCCAAACTTCACAGAAGCTCTCCTGCAAACACGCAAGACTAGCACTCCTGGAAAAAAGGATATGGTGGAGACATGGCTTAGCCACAGCCTAAGGGATGTTTCCAGAATGAAATTTTCACTCTGCAGCGGAGTGTGCGCTGATATGAAACTTCCTGGCAGATTAAAATTGTGTGCCGCAACCGGTACTCGAACCGGGACCTTTGCCTTTTGCGGGCAAGCACATTACCGACTGCGCTATACCGACAAGACTCACGATGCCGCCCCACAACTTTATTTCCGCCAGTACCTCGCCTCCTACTTTCCAAACTTCACAGAAGCTCTTGCGAAACTTGCAAGACTAGCACTCCTGGAAGAAAGGATATGGTGCGGCGGCATCGTGAGTCGTGTCGGGATAACACAGTAGGTAGTGCGCTTGCCCGCGAAAGGCAAAGGTCCCAGGTTCGAGTCCCGGTTCCGGCACACAATTTTAATCTGCCAGGAAGTTTCATATCAGCGCACACTCCGCTGCAGAGTGAAAATTTCATTCTGTACTTAATCAGTTTAAAAAATACATTTTTTGGTGCTAGTTGCGGCTCTGAAGTTACAGGAAATAATTTTAGAACTCACAATCTGTAATAGTATGGCCATAATATTAGAAGGTATAAAAAATTCTCTTCATATGTCCAACTATAGGTTCTTTTACCTAAATAGGAAATTGCAAACTGAAAAGCGGTAGATGTAACTGTAAATTATGATTACAGGAGGATCATTTGATGATTAATGTTTTTGTTTCGTTGAGTCGAATTTCACTGTTTATTGATTAACCCTTTCAGACCTGGCGTACAATATATTGGACGCCGACTTTTTACTAATTTTAGAACACTATACTATTTCGATTTATTTTGAGACCCAGTGGCCTCTTTACTGGACATAGGTCATTTTTAGTTTCGTTCTTCTTGCTGCCTTCTGTCACAATGAAAAACAGTGAACATGAATGACCCATTGCAGAGTGTGTCAGACATGATATCAGTAGTTAAAATTATTTTATGTATTAATTTATGAATTTTGCACAAATTCCACTTTGCGATATAAGTTCTACAATAAATATGGAGTGACAGATATAACTGTTGACTTCTTATTTCACATCCTTAACTGCCTTCCAGACCCGGTGTCGAATTTATTTGACTTTTTTTATTTTGGAAACCAAATATCTAAATTGTTAATCTATAAGACCCTAACCATTGTATATTTGAGCAAGAATTTGTTTTATTCTATTTGTAAAATAATTTAGGACTGAAGTGGTTAAACAATAGTGAACCGAACTGGGACCAGCTCGTTTCATCATTAAGCTATTTAGGGATACTGAGGTCTGATACACTATTTTTATTTTTACAGCTAATAAATGTCACATCTTTAGGTGGTCCTGGCAGATGTTCTGATACGTTCTATATTTCTCCATTCTTCGAAAGCAGCTTTCCCTTACAATTATCCTATTTTCGGCGTAAGAACATGGACGTAATGATACTTCCTTTAGATTCCCTTTGTTTACGATATGCGTAACCATTATTATGGGCAAAAGGTCATTGTAATAACTTCCGTACTAATAAGGCCAATTCACACTGTCCGTCACGTCAGAAAATTCCGCAATGTATTTCTAATGGCGGCATTCACACCGTCCATCACCGGACCGTCACGTTACGTCAACGTCACGTCAAGCTTTCTCGAGAAGAATGTTTTGACGGAACGGCCGTCTGCTAACATTGGAAGTTAACCTATTTTCGTCACGCGAATTACATGTTGCAGTCGACGATTGCACTGTTTATATGCAAATGTGTCTTATTCATCTTTGTGTTGTTTTAGGGGTAAATCTCAAATGTTTCATGACGACTTAAATATTTTTGTCAATTGAATGTCCCCCTAAAATCGAGGTCAGATATCTGAAACCAAAAAATGGTTTATGTTATGTAACAATGTAACAGAAACGACTGAAGCAAACTGTTTATTTGAATAAGATTGTAATTTGATTACGCATTTTTCATTAAATAACACTTTAAATGAAAAAGTCAGTTCTAACGAAAGACAAAAATTCAGTTGTTTACGACGGTATTAACAACGTCAGCGAGCAAATCGTAATGGGTAAAGTATACAGGCGCTATTTATGCTCTTACAAGTATGGTTTGATGTCTTCATATGTTTATGTTTTCGCTTGAAAATAGATTTCGATGTTTTGAAATGTTGTTTCAGTTCCCAGTGAGTTCGCCAAAAACGTACACTGTAAAGTTTTCTTTGGCCGTTAATAACATTGTTGTTCCCCCTTTCTAGTATTAAACTATGACTTTCTACATAACAGATCGCCACTCATAACCTCACTTTCAACATCGCGTATTGAGATTGACGAATTGACGTGACGGACACGGACGGACAGTGTGAATACAACTTGACGTGACGGTTCTGTAACGTGACGTTGACGTGACGGACAGTGTGAATTGGCCTATAATTCTCATTCTATGAACTGCGGGAGCGACCAGTGTGCAGATGTCTAGAACTCTGTGGCTGGGTGTTAGGGGAAGGGGCAGGAGGAGGAGACAGGGTCATCCGGCCCTTTGGAGCAGGTCAAAGCTTGGCAAATGTTCCAGACAAATGTATACAGACGGGAAACCTCCGTAAGGGCCCGGTCCCACGCTCAGGGGTGCGGGGTGGGGGGCGGTGAAGCTGTTCCGTAAGACGTCCCATGATGGCGCTGCGGTCAGAAGCAACCCTTTAAACTGGCTAGAGCAGGCGGCAGGTAACGGCTGTCCCCACCACCACCTCCCCTCACAGCCGTGGCCTCGTGGCAGGTGGCATGAGCTCTCCCCTCAGCTTCCCCTCCACGCTACCCTATCACGTGCGAGAGGCACCCTCAGAACTGCCTCTAATTTGGTCTACCGGTACTAAGCCAAGGAACCGCCTTACACCTGCTAGCATCTTACGGGACTTCGAGGGGAGCGTAGGACAGTGGTTTAGGGGGGGCTGCTTCTCTGTATATGTTACTCTGTGCAAATGTCCGGCGTGGCAACTGTCCGGCGTGGCAACAGTCCGGCGTGGCAAGTGCCGGACACCACGTGTGTGGCAGGAAGCGAAAGAATTCCCGGGGGACCGAGACTGAGGCCTCCCTGGTTTGTCTTTTCAACAGGTTAGAGGCACGATTAGCGCCAGACAATGTTACTGAGCCGGATGGTGTCGCTTATCCTGACGCCACCTCCTAACTTGCAATATCCTGCCCATCACAGAGGATGGGTTTGTTTGTAGTTTGGTAGGTAAAGGAGCAGATTAGGCAGGGAAAGAAGGCGAATGTTCAAATGTTTGTATAGCTTATGGGACTTAACTACGGGGTCATCAGTCCCTAAACTTACAAACTGCTTATGAACTAACTAATACTAAGGACGGCACAAATATCCATGCGTGAGGGAAGATTCAAACCCCCGACCATAGTGGCTGTGCAGACCGAGACTGGAGCGCCTCAGTCCCCTCGGCCACCGCGGCCGACAAAGGCGAATGTGCACTCCGTGTGAATATTGGGTGGAGTCATTCCAGATGTGGAACAGGTCCTTCTGGATGCCATGAAGAGTAAGGGGTTGTTGCCAACTGCAGGTGGTGGCTCACGTTGGTACCAATGAGTGCGTCGCTTTGGATCTGGAGAGATTCCCGACGTTTTTGATCGCTATTTGAAGTGGTAAAGACTGCCAGTCTTGGTTGCAAGATGAAAGCAGAGCTCACCATCTGCAGCATTGTTGACAGGACCGACTGTGGACCTCTGATACAGAGCCGAGTGGAGAGTCTGAATCAGAGGCTCAGGCGGTTCTGCGACCGTGTGTGCTGCGATTCCTCCACTTGTGCCATCGGGTGGTGGAGTTCCGTTGAGTAGATCAGGAGTCCAGTACATGCAGGAAGCGGTTACACGGGTAGTGGGAGCCGTGTGGCGTGGAGTGGTCGGTTTTTTCTTTCTTTTTTCAAAGGGTATACGTCAAAGATAGGACGAAAACAGTTCCGAAAACCAATGATCTAACAGTTGTAAATTGTCGTAGCTATGTGGGGAAAGTACCAGACCTTTCCACTTCGGAGGTTCGAGTCCTGCCTCGGGCATGGGTGTTTGTGTTGTTCTTAGGATAAGTTAAAGTGATTTAGTAATTTGTGAGTTTAGGGACTAATGACCATTGCAGTTAGGGCCCATAACTTTACAAACATTTGAAAATTTGAAAGTACCAGAGCTCAAAGCGTTAATAGAAAGTACTAAATTTCAAATTATTATAGGTAGCAGAACCTGGCTAAATACTCACATAAGTTCAACACAAATTTTTACGAAGGGACAAATACACTACTGGACATTAAAATTGCTACACCAATAAGAAATGAAGATGATAAACGGGTATTCATTGGACAAATATATTATACTAGAACTGACATGTGATTACATTTTCACGCAATTTCGGTGCATAGATCCTGATAAATCAGTACCCAGAACAACCACCTCTGGCCGTAATAACGGCCTTGATACGCCTGGACATTGAGTCAAACACAGCTTGGATGGCGTGCACAGGTAGAGATGCCCATGCAGCTTCAACAAGATACCACAGTTCATCAAGAGTAGTGACTGGCGTATTGCGACGAGCCAGTTGCTCTGCCACCATTGACCAGACGTTTTCAATTGGTGAGAGATCTTGAGAATCTGCTGGCCAGGACAGCAGTCGACCATTTTCCGTATCCAGAAATGCCTGCACAGGACCTGCAATATGCGGTCGTGCTTAACCTGCTGAAATGTGGGGTTTCGATGGGATCGAATGAAGGGTAGAGCCACGGGCGTAACACATCTAAAATGTAACGACCACTGTTCAAAGTGCCGTCGACGAGAACAAGAGGTGACAGAGACGTGTAACCAATGGCACCCCATACCATCACGCTGGCTGATAGGCCAGTATAGGGATGACGAATACACGCTTCCAATGTACGTTCACCGCGATGTCGCCAAACACGGATGCGACCATCATGACCTGTAAACAGAACCTGGAGTCATCCAAAAAATGACGTTTTGCCATTTGTGCACCCAGGTTCGTCGTTGCGTACACCATTGCAGGCCGTCCTGTTTGTGATGCAGCGTCAAGGTAACCGCAGCCATGGTCTCCGACCTGATAGTCCATGCTGCTGCATACGTCGTCGAACTGTTCGTGCAGATGGTTGTGGTCTTGGAAACGTCCCCATCTGTCGACTCAGGGATCGAGACGTGGCTGCATGATCCGTTACAGCCATGCGGATAAGATGCCTGTCATCTCGACTGCTAGTGATACGAGGCCGTTAGGATCCAGCACGGCGTTCCGTATTGTCCTCCTTGAACCCACCGATTCTCTATTCTGCTAACAGTCATTGGATCGCGACCAACGCGAGCAGCAATGTCGCGATACGATAAACCGCAATCGCGATAGGCTACAACCCGACCTTTATCAAAGTCGGAAACGTGATGGTATGCATTTCTGCTCGTTACACGAGGCATCACAACAACGTTCCACCAGGCAACGCCGGTCAACTGTTGTTTGTGTATGACAAATCGGTTGGAAACTTTCCTCATGTCAGCACGTAATAGGTGTCGCCACCGGCGCCAATTTTGTGTGAATGCTCTGAAAAGCTAATTATTTGCATATCACAGCATCATCTTTCTGTCGGTTAAATTTCGCGTCTGTAGCACGTCATCTTCGTTGTGTAACAATTTTAGTAGTATATGTCTGTGCTTTTATAGCTCAGAAGTACACAAAAAACTATTTCTTGTGCAATCTTAACCAAACAGTTCGGTTGTAAAAATAATCTGAGAAGTGTCGCTTCGATCCCGTAATTCACAGTCCTTACGGAAAAAATTGTGGTAGGGGACTGATGACACAGGTGTTTAGTCCCCTCAAAATTACACCAACAACAAAAACCGTGGTATAATTAGGACGGTAGTGTACAAAACGTAAAGCTACAGTTTCATTGAGAAAAAATATAATTAGTATGATTGTGAAATAGGACATCGAATTGTAGAGATCGATAGGAGCGGAATAATTTGAATAGCTTGCTGGTGGCAAATGTCAAAATTCTCCACTAGCGCAGTGTATGAAAAAATGTTAAATTCGTGATAGAAAACAAAGTTTCCTGGCTTTCCGATGAGTTGTAGACTTTAAACATTAGAGGTCTAAACATGTTGAATCGTTTTCTATCATTGTTATTTCTCTCTCTTCCAGTTCCTGTAGCGAATGATTCGCGATAAGAAAGTAGCAAAGTTAGCTGGCAGGAGACTGATTTGAGAATCCCTGGGTGAATGAATAGTAGTATCTTCGTGCTGGTAATTGAGGCAGCATTGTTGATCGCCGGCGTCTGTTCCTGAGCAACGGAACAAGCACGGCTGAGTCCGTCAATTGCATCGAAGAAAGTTGGATTGCACTTCGGAAAGTGTGCATGAAGAACAAACACCACGACTGCAGACTCCAAGAAAAATCTGCACACGGTGTTATTTTTCACTGGATGTAGATGGATCAGAAGACATCAAAAGGTAACACATTTATCTCGTTTCATTGTAAAATTTCACTTACCGCATCGTCGGCATAATGTGCGGATATCGGAAACGACCGTTGATTGCTCTTTGACTGCGAAATCACATAAAATGAGGGGAATAATCATCTGTGTTGGACGTAAAATAAATAAATAATGTTCCTGAGTTATGGTTGTTAGATTTTAGTATGTACCCTTGTCCGGTCAGTAAATTAAATGTCCTCGTAAGACGAACATTTCGTTGCCAACATTAGCACACTATGCCACCGATGCAGCAAGTAAAATTTAACCCGTTTCGTTTTTATTCGAATTATGAAAGCTCCGTTGTAGTTCGTGACTATTTGAATTCAGTATTTGAAGGCGTTTTTCCTCTCCAGAGAAAGGTTTTATGTTCAAAAATGTAATGTTTCATTCTTTACTCTAGGTAGAAAAGTTAGGGATAGGAAGTAATTAGTGCAAACTGTATCACCACTGTAAAACAACAATGGTTAAATTCAAGGCAAATATGGTGCTCGTGTGGCTGGGTACGATTACCGTTAGCTGAACAGAATTTTTTTGCGTTTCAAGTCGAGTTTTAGAATTTCACTTGGCCGTTCTGCGCCGTATATTTCCAAACACAAATTCTTTGTGCCCGCAAGGTGGAGAAAGAACATTAATTAAAGCAAGTAAACGCCGATTGCGACGGAGAAGTATCGTGGCATGGAAAATTATCACTCTGTGTGGAAGTTAGAGAAGATCCGATCCAGAGTTGTCGTTTCCAGTTGCAGTATTATTTTACCAACCGCCATATCATGTGGAACACACCTGATTTAGTCCGATCATTGGTGTTCAACAGCATTGGGCCTTGGAATTATTTAGAACCGTGACCACCTGGGTTACTAAATTAATTCGCAACACATTTTTCATGCAGTATCCACACCCTCGTACAACATAATTACAGCATTGTGGGAGATCAGGAAGTAAGTATGACGTCATAAACATTGAAATGCGTGAGAAATTAGCCTCTTTTTTTTTTTTTTTTTTAAATGGAAAAGGGGCACAATTTGCCAGGACTGTCCTTATTTGGTATTTGAAAATGAGAACAGTTAGTGACTTTTAAGATAGTTTAAACATAATTTGAAACAACTTCTAAATTTTTTCTCACTTACAGCTTCAAAAAATAATAACGGTTTACTGATTTACAAATATTAGTCATTTTTGAGAGTTTGATTTTTTGGAGAACTTATAAAGTAGAAATCTGACGAAATATTTATTTGGGACACTGTAAATATTCATGGACCGCTTAGGCATTTCGGTAACAGGAATATAATTGATTGTAGTTACAATGTTGGAAATAAAAGTTAGTACACCATCTTTGATATTTCCAATTCACTTAAAACTTAATGTCGAAACAGTAGATGTGGATCGCATGAAATGATAACATTCACAGATCAAAACTCAGCCGGTACTGAGGTACCAGGAGCCGACCCCTGCTGAAACGGTTTGGGAGAAAATCTAAGTAGCTCTCTTAGGTCCTTTGCAGATGACGCTGTCATTTACCGTCTAGTAAAATCATCTGAAGATCAAAACCAACTGCAGAACGATCTAAATAAGATATCACTATGGTGTAAAAAGTGGCAGTTGACCCTAAATAATGAGAAGTGTGAAGTCGTCCACATCAGTACGAAAAGAAATCCGTTAAACTTTGTGTACAAGATAAATCAATCGAAAGCGAAGGCCGTAAACTCCACAAAATACCTAGGTATTACTATTACTTCAGACTTAAACTGGAAAGAACACGCAGAATATGTCGTGAGAAAGGCGAGCCAGAGACTGCGTTTTATTGGCAGAACCCTTAAAAGATGCAACAGAACTACTGAATAGTCTGCATACACTACGCTTGTCCGTCCTCATTTGGAGTATTGCTGCCCAGAGTGGAATCTTTATGAAGTGGGTTTCACGGAGGACATCGGAAGATTTGTGGAACTTTTTTCAGCAATCAGTCGTAAAAATATTTATTTATTTGCAGATCTTGATTTCGATCACTGTGTGGTCATTATCAGTGCTTAAAAACAATTAAAATACTTAAAACATCTCGGCCTTTATGTTGGAGGTTCCATTCATACAGAAAAGCTGCCAAGTTCAAACTGGCGCAAAGCAGACGTAATCGAGTGGTTAAACAGAAATAATGTTTCATTTTCAGTCGATGAAACGAGTGCTGAACTTCTGTCCAAGAAGGAAATCCTAGGTGCCAAAAAGACTTTCGAACTGGATCAACTGGCAAACGAAATGGGACACCAAGTGGTACGTCTGCCGCCGTGTCACTGCCAAGGGACAATGAATCTGAAGACACGGAACCAGACGATGCTCCAGTTCAGTTAAGTGTCGCTTCTGCAAAGAGCTTATATGATTTAAATGTTCGTCTGTTTATTTCAGTTATAGATGACAAATTGCGAATGTTTCTCTTACCGTAGATGTCTGATAAATTTGTAACAAGTGGTGGCGTTTAACTTCCTGTACGATAACTGACAAATAAGACCTTCAATTCTGCAGATTTTCGTAAAAACCTTTATCGAATTTCTTTATATTCGGGTATAATCTTACTGCATTGGGTTTATATTGCGCATCAGAAATTTCTCCTTTTTCATAGAACGCCTTACTGACTGCTTTGTTTTGAGTGTAATGAGCGTAATGCTGTTCATGAAATAACAACAAAATGTGGTGCTTCTGAATCGACTGTAGTCCATATTAACAATACAGAAACATCGAAACAATCTCTAGCACCTGTTCGGATTCTCCAAGAAAAATGGAAATCTACGATATTTGATGATCTTGTTAAAAAACAAGAATATTATCCGAAGGATAAAGAAATACAGGGTAATCTCTGAGAGCAAACTGATTATTCTAGCACAATCACCTCCATTCTCTGTCTTTTCCACTCTCTTGGTTACTGATTAAATGGTAAAGCAGTCAACAATCCGAAGATTGGTTTGAACACCACAGTGCTTTACTAAGCCTGGTCCTGGTTGGAGGTGCTATGCCGTTGCCTTCCTCCGACCTTTGAACTGACTTACCCAGCCAATTATAGGGGGACATACAGTTTAACTTGGGTTCTGAACCACGGTGCTACTCAGTATTTTTCACATAAAGAATACTGCCAGAGGTGAAAGTAGTGGAAAGTGACAGATAAAAATCCTAGGACCTGCCGGGGATCGAACCCGCGACCTTCAGATTTGTAGTCTGGCACTCTCACACTGTGCAACCGAGGCTGATTAAGGAGGTGAAATGAAGGACGAAAATTCATAATTGAATTCTGAGATTTGCAGTAGTAAATCTGGGCTTTTGTGTACTACACACGTATTTCTTGCTAACAATATGCTTGCAGTAAACTTGGCTTTCGGAAAACCGTCCGAACAAATATTTTGCTCGATTTTAATAGAAATATTGTCGGGTCCGGTGGTCTTGGTTCGACTGCAAACCGAAGGGTCGCGGGTTCAAAACCCGGTCGGACCTCGGATTTTTTCAGTCTGCACTTTAACCCATCCTTCACCTCTCAACGATGTGAGGAGTCGCCAGCCGGCCGCGGTGGCCGAGGGGACTGAGGCGCTCCAGTCACGGTCTGCACGGCCACTACGGTCGGGGATTCGAATCCCCCCTCGGGCATGGATATTTGTGCCGTCCTTAGTATTAGTTCATAAGTAGTTTGTAAGTTTAGGGACTGATGACCCCATAGTTAAGTCCCATAATCTTAACAAACATTTGAACATTCGAGGAGTCGCCAGAAACGACACGTGGTTCGGATTCCACGTTAAGCTGTAGTTCCCCTTTTCCTGGTTGGATAAATGTGGTAGGCTAGGGACACGCATGTCGCCGAAGTGGCGTCCAATTGAAAGACTTGCACCAGGCCAATGAGCCACACGAAATTATTATTATAGAAATATTGGCATTAAATATAGGTACAGTTACTTTTGTATAGTGCACGTCGGCTACCTGGGTGATGGGTGCAATGACAAAGGATGTGCAACGTTGGCAAGTGAAATACTTTGAGGAAGCAGGGTCTCAGCCCTACTGAAGCGGGCCATTCGGCCAAAACTTCCGCCGACGGCCTACAGCAGCTCACACACTGCTGCGCAGGGAGTATCAGGGAAATAAACTGTCTCCACAAGTGCTACTATGCAGTAATGATGCCTGAGATGTTACCAAAATTAATTTTATACTTTTCTGAACAACTTTCTCGCTGGAAGTTTCTTCGATGTCCAACAGAACGCGAAGTCATCAGCGACTACTTTTTTCGCTACACAGTCAGCACAGTTTCACACCTCTTATAGTTTTGTGGTAATTATTCAGCAATCAGTCGTCTTAAATATAAATTATTTATTTGTTGGCAAATCCGGATTTCGACCACTGTGTGGTCATTATCAATGCTTAAAATAAATTAAAATACTTAAAATATCTCCTCCTACATGGAGGTCGAGATATTTTAAGTATTTTAATTTATTTTAAGCATTGATAATGACCACACAGTGGTCGAAATCCGGATTTGCCAACAAATAAAGAACTTATATTTAAGACGACTGATTGCTGAATAATTACCACAAATCAAATACAGTCGTGGAGCACCCATTCCAATATGGAATCAAGCCTGATAACCTCTTATAGTACTTTCTTACTTGAGAATACGTTCATGTTTCCGTGACAAAGCACTTTCCATAATCATCAGAAAACTTTGATGATACTCGGTCCAAATATATCAGCGGTTGTGATTCTATCACAGGAAGAAAAAATGTTCAAATGTTTGTTAAGCTTAAGGGACTTAACTACGGGGTCATCAGTCCCTAAACTTACAAACTACTTATGAACTACCTACAACTAAGGACGGCACAAATATCCATGCCCGAGGGGGGATCGAACCCCCGATCGTATCACAGGAAGAAGTAATATATATATATATATATATCTTAATTTCTTGTAACATAAGGGTTTTTTTTCGTAGCAGCTAGCGAGAATTTTCCGTTGATAAGTACTCCATCATGTTACAATAAAAATAGATATGCCTAATCTATATCTATAAATGTGAATGTCTGTTCGGTGAACGTTTATCACGTCTGAACCACAAGACATAAAGAGCTAAAAATTTGTACAGTTACTAATGTCTACCCGGGGAAGGCTTTAAGCACTGTTTTATGGCGAACGGATAGCTATTTATCTATAAATATTAATGTGAATGTCTGTTCGGTGTACGCTTATCACGATCGAACGACAAGACGCAGAGACTTAAATATTTGTACAGTTACTAATTTATACTGGAGGAAGGTTTTATAGCGATCTGATAGATATTAATAATTTGAAGAATATAACGCGAAAAGCGGAACAATAATTACTCTTTGAAAATTATATTTACTCTTGGAAAATGGTTTTACTGGTTGCATTGTTGCTTGATGGTTCATAATAATAAAAGGGTGGAGTATACTGGGATGGTGTACATAAAATTCAACGTGTGTGTGTGTTAATATTTCGCTCTGCAGCGAAAACTACAGAACGCAAACGAATGGTCTGTGCGTAATTGTTGTCCGAAGTCTCCCGTTGAACACCATAGCAGTTCCATGCCGATAGCTATAAGGGGATGGAAGATATGATGGTTGAAAGCCGTCAAACAATAAAAAAAAAATCGGACTGAAGTCCAGCGATGACGTTTGCGACTCTATAACAAGGAGCGAAAAGTGATGCCACAGACCATATCTTTGGTCTATGCGTGCTACAATGTCTTTAGCTCTTTCTCGGTAAGGATAAGCATACGAATAAGGAAATATAAGAATAAATAAATAAAGCAGTAAAAAAGAATTTTTTTAAATACATCTCTTTAAAAAAATCGATTTGACGTTTCTCGCATTATCTATCACAATCAACCAACACGCGAGCGGAGCCGCGGGTTTACGCTAGTATATATTACGAACTGGCAATGTTGTAAGACGGCGATATGACCTTAAGGCCCTATTTTCACGACGGCTACTACAGTAAGCAGGAGGTCCCGGGTTCGAATCCCAGCGTCGGCACATATTTTGATATGTCCATGTTGTATGATTACAGTGCCTACGAGCAGCTGAGACTCAAGAACACCAGTTAAAGTCTAAATTTGGAATGGCATCCAGGCAATGGTGGATGCAGATGGCGGTGACATTGAGCAATGTCAGTAACTTGAAATGTAAACTTTGTTGTGAAATTAACAAATGTTACAATCTCATGTAAGTATTAAAATGTGTTTGTCTCAACTGTTTCTTCGTAATTGCTTTTCTGCATGCCCTTACGACATTTTCCAAAGAATTTTATTGTCGAGCGGCCATTCGTTGTTAATTGGACCTCTCAAGTATTCAAGTTCAATTATAACCACCCTGCTGTTAATGTTATTTTGACAGTGCTGTATAAGAGGTTCAAGAAAACCACAGTGAAGGGTTATTACTCAAATGCCGGACTGCGAGAAGTGGCCTACTTTTTATGCAGCGGAATAAGTAGTTGGGCGAAGCGCGAGTTTGTAGAGGAAGGTGGGAGAAAGAAGAATAGTGAGGGGTGTGGAGGGGGGCGGGAGGAGGAGGAGAAGAAGGAGAGGTAAAGCGAGAAAGGGAACGAGGAGAGGGGAAGGTTCCCGTAATATTCTCTCGTGTAGCAGCCAAAGCTGTTGTCTTGCCAAAAATTGTATCCCGGCACATTCTCGAGGCGAGAGCACAATGGGCCGTATGTATAAGAGCTCCAGAGAAGATTCTCAGATCAAAAGAACGTTATCTGAATAAGTTCTCAATTTCGAATGAAGAAAACTTCGAAGCCTATGCTCTGAGCAGGATTCTTGAGTAAGTTCTCCGCGTGTCATGTCCGCCACTGAACAGCTGTTCAATCGCGCCTTTCTTTAAACTAACCCAATCAGGGAAATTAGTGTACAGATATGGAATAGGAAGAACTGTACTATGTTTAGATATTAGTTCGTTGTGGAGCAGCATATTATTAAGACTAAATATGCACTTTTTACGAAAATGTATTCTGCTGACGATGTTACAAAATTTTCGTCAGGTGATAAATTTATTTGTTACTGAAGTCGGGTTAGCACAATTTGCGAACGAAATTTTAAGAATGCATCACATATTCATCTGTTTCTACTTGGAACCCTGTCAGAGCCTTCTACCACAAGATATTTGTTGTTAAATATGACACCCAATGGTCTGCTCATAAGCGCTAGGCCATGCGATTTTGTTACAAGAAACAGGTTGCTAGGTATGTAATTAATCAGTTACTAATTTTCATGTCGTGTCTGCTTACTTCTAACATAATAGAAGTTACGATTATGAAGTCAGAAAACGCATCTTAAATAGGCCAACCGGTTTCGATAGAATGAACAAGAACAGCACAAAAAACAGTACTTTGGTATTGCAGCAATGTTTATTTTGTGATACAGACTGTGAGGTCCTGGGATGCACTTTATTTGGAACTAACGTCATAAGGCCTTATTAATAGACCGTATTTAAAAACATACTTTTGCTATGTAGCTGTTTACAGCTGTAAATATGCACTCCACACAAAAGGGTAAAACACGCAGCTGAATCCATTTGTGTTTCATTTCTATGTCGGTAATGAAAGCACTCCTGTGATATCACTCTCGTCACTGTACAAAATGCTTTAAGTGTCAAACTTACTATTTTTCTGAAGGAATCTACTAGTGATCAAAATGTTTTTATTTGCATTAACTTTGTAGTTCCTCTCGTATTTCTTCAGACTACATATAAAGGATCTTTTTGCGTTCTAAGCAACACAATTTTATTTTATTTTTAAAATTTTTAATTACAAACCACAGTAAAACGTAACCTTAATAGAAGTTACTCAGCTCGAAGTATGCTAGAGAGCTCACTTCAGAAAACGGAGAATGTTCTCCTGTCGTGAGAAACTTCTCTAGTTTTATTCTTACGAAATCGGAGAATGTTCTCTGTTGTGAGCGACTACCCCCACCCTTTTACTCATGCTGAGAACATACTCGGTTGAAGTATATTCTCCAAATTGGTTTATTGCTTTCATTCATTGAACGCTGTAACGTCGCCAAAAAATATATAATTGTATACAAGACGAGGCTGGGCTCCTGACGACAATTAATTGCGTCTCGATACCTCAAGGTCTGTTCTTCCTGAGTCGGGAATTCATCATTGTGGCTGCGAGCATTACAGAACAAATAGGCTGTGGCAATAGGAAAGAGACAGCGTGGCAAATGGAGATTTGGGTGTGGTGGGAGACGTGCAGGGAAGAGTTCTCTGCTGTGGGGTTGGTCATTGTGTCCTCGGTGGCGGAGTGGTCAACGCGTCTGCCTGGTGAGCAGGAGATCCCGGGTTAGAATCCCGCTGGGGCACAAATTTTCATTCGGCGCATTTTGGTATTCCATCTAAACCTAGTACAGTGAAGCCATAACTAATCGCTAATTGCTATTTATTTCATAGTTAGTTTTGGCCTGTTTTTGTGCCTTATTGTACAGAACTGTCTATTCGGGGTATGTATCATGCTACAACTAAAGTTAAACGGAGCGTATTATCCGCTCTTTCTGATTAACGGATTGCCTACCTTGCTGGAGAATATGACGTCAGTGAAAGGCAGAGGAATGCATGGCCACGAATGGACGGCACGTGGAACACCTCCTATAAACACGTCTTTATCTCATACAGCTTGCGTTTCCTTACCCATATTTATTGAACTTATTTTTTGTTTGTTTCTATGAGTACTACCACTTCTCAAACTATTCGACAAATCTTTTTGAAGGTTCTTAAACAGCTGTAATCATCTTCTATATTAAAAAAAATTAAAACTAAATTCAGTCGGCCAGGCCATTCTATCCGATGTATTTCCTTCGTTTTTGTTTTAAACGAAAGGTATCCATCCACATATTTGTCATCTAGTATCAGAAGTCACTTAACTCTTGTTTTCCTTGATTTATATTCAATCTTCGGCACTAATTAAGGTACGTAGTTTCTTTTGGCCTAATAACACTCATAATGAATAACGTTATGAGTGCACATTCAACTTGAGTGCTGTCCAACATTGTTTGTCATTGTAGCAAGCATAGCTACCGTTGTAGTTAAGGCAAACAATTCGTTTTAGCCTTAGAACACTCAGCAGATTCAGAGCTGCCATTGCAGCGTTTTCTAGTTGATTCAGAGCAAAGTTATAATTGGACATTTTTTTTGTAATTTTAGCAAGCATATTCACGCTTTTAATTAAGGTACAGAGTTCGTTTTCGTTTAAGAACATTCAGCGGTTTAAGATCTTTTATTTCAACTTTTTTAACATTCAAATTGGTTGATCCTGAAAAAAATTTTTCTTTTGAGTGTACGTTCAACTTGACTTTTGTTTTTTCAATATTTTTCTACATTGAGAAGTTGCAGTCTGATTGGCTTTCAAAAAGTGTTGTGAATTTCAGCTAAAGCTCATTGCAGAGTAAATATTGTTTTGGAAGGAACTACATTGTGGAAGTATCACCACTGTCATCTTCATATTATCAACATCAAACGCGTAATGCTGTGGAGCAGCACGGGCGAAGTATTGACTGTAAATATGTTTTATCAAATTAATTAAAAAACACACACACACTCGCATATAATATTGTTTGTATACAGTGTTAATACCTATAATAAAACACAACCTCTGACAATAAAGTTCTGCGTTAATAGTCCTCTCAGAGATGTCCCCCCTGAACCAATGATCACCCCCCCCCCCCCCCTCAAACTGCGACCAAACCCCCACACCCGAGATATTAGGTACTGTTTTGCCATTTAATATTGAAAAATAAATATCTCTTATTTCACGTTTTGTAAAAGTACTGATTCTTCACCCCCCCCCCCCCCCAGAAATTTCAGTGACGTAGTTTGCGTCATGACCCCTCCCCCACCCCAACCCCCCCTTGGGTACCTCTGCGTCCTGTAACATTAACGTAGATCAACTATGAACCTTAGAGTTCACCTTAGTGTTCTTCGAAGTAGTCACCGCCGGCCGCGGTGGCCGAGGAGACTGAGGCGCTAAAGTCACGGTCGGCACGGCCACTACGGTCGGGGGTTCGAATCCCCCCTCGGGCATGGATATTTGTGTCGTCCTAGTTCGTAAGTAGTTCATAAGTAGTTTGTAAGTTTGGGGACTGATGACCCCGTAGTTAAGTCCCATAAGCTATACAAACATTTGAACATTTTTTGAAGTAGTCACGTCCCATAACTATGCAGTCTAGTGGCGGACAGCGTGGAGGCAACACACGCCGTGCTGTGCGCTGCGCTGCTTGCTGCTTCCGCGTGGTAAGTCTCTGCGCTTGCTGTTGCGACTTGCAATTATTCGTGTTCAGTTGTAGAAGATGAATACGGAACAGTGATGACTGATAGGAATAGAAAGGATACCCTGAAGTTTACTTTTGAAAGAGAATTTGCCCGACCGAAATCTTTTGAAATTGAGGAATGGCTAGAACAATGCGTTAAAATAGGAATCGAGGATATTATTGGCATCCATCTATCGATTGTTAGCAGCGTGGTTTTTGTGAAACTCGCTAGATCCGATAAGTGTGCCAAAATAGTCGAATCCTGTGGTGGAGTTATGAAGTATAAATACAGTGATGGCAATGTTGGAAAGGTTTTCGTTTCTCATGCAGGCCTTGGAATAAGAACTGTGCGCATTTTTGAACTGCCTTTTGAGATAACAAGTGCCGATATAGACGCAGTGATCTCGCCATACGGTAGAGTGATTAGTAATATTGCTGAAAGGTGGTCTACTGCTCATCGCTTTCCGGTACTAAACGGGGTACGACAGCTGAAAGTCGACTTGCATAAGCACATTCCGTCATACATTCAGGTCTGCGGGTACCGAGCAATTGTGATGTATGATGACCAGCCTAAGACGTGTGCCGCGTGCAACTCTACGGGCCACGTAAGAGCCGAGTGCATGCAGCGGCGCGTGGCGCAGCTGCCGGCCGGCGAGGCGGCCAGGCCGCCCGTGTTGTCGACTCTGCCGGTGACGTTTGCGGCCGCGGCGCGCGGTCTCCCTGCTTCTGCGGGCCCCGAAGTCAATGCTTGTCTTGACGTGCCTGAGGTAGAGATGACGACTGAACCAACTGCGCAGACCCTCCCTCAGACATCTCAGCCACCGCTACCTGCTGTAGTCGTACAAGAACAGGCCCCTGCAATACAAGCGACGGAATCGACAACCTCCGACGTCCCACCAGAGGCCCCTATGGAAATTACTCCAACTTTTGTACAACCCGCACCGTCAGTTTTGGAACAACTAACACCTCTTGAGAGTATTAAGGAACAGCTCTTTGTCCCAAACACTGTAGAGCACCCACCAGCAGAGACTCCTACACCGACGGAAGCTCCGCTTGGAAATGACCAAAGTCCGCCAAGAGGTTCATCTCCCAAGAGAAGACGGAAACGGAGGCTTGCGCGTCAGGGAGCGGAGGTCACTGCACCGCCCTTACGGGAAAAGGCAAAGCAGATAAGTGCTCAACTTAGGAACTCAGAACACACGTCCACCAATGTGTCAGGAACAATGGAAAAGGCCACGACTTCTGTGATATTCAATACTGAATACACCTCACACACCGATTCCGGACTTGATGACCAGACTGTCGCCGAACGTTCTCCTGACAAGGTACCCAGCACGTCGGAAAATTTAGTACCACCTACCTGGGCCGAAGAAATGGAGTCTAGTACGGAAGAGGAGATGGATACCGCTGTAACCGAGACCCCCGCAGGTCCATTCCAAACGGACGGCGACTGTCATTCCCTCCACGATGGCTCTACAGAAATTAACGCACAACAAGCAAGTTCTACTGATCCATTCCCTAATGACGAATACTATTAAACAGCTCTTGATGTACCTGGTGGTAGATTTTTGCACAAGCATCTTTCGAAATGCGTTTAGAAACTTTCCTTTAGAGTTACTTCATGGTTACTACCACAATCTTATTTTTTAAGCTTAATTTGCGTATAGCCACCCATCATTCCACTACAGGCCTATAGGCTCGCAACGGTAAATCTTAATAAGATACGTAGTGAGCTGAAATTACAACATCTAAAAGACTTCTTACATGCTGCAGACGTTGACATAGCATTCCTGCAAGAAGTAACAGAAATCAGGCTTGACTGCATACCAGGCTATAATGCCTTCATTAATCCTGGTATGGGTTCTGAAATGGGTACAGCCTTACTTGTGAAGGAGGGCATCATTATCAAGGATGTCACGAAATTACCCAATAGTAGAGGTATTGCTGGCACCTTCCATAACATCAGGCTAATAGATATCTATGCTCCATCTGGGTCCAGTAATAGACGATTACGAGCAGAATTCTTTAAGGAAGACATTGTTCCCCTGTTTGGTACTAACAACGAACACGTCATCTTAGGAGGTGACTTTAATTGCGTCCTCAGCGCTAAAGATCAAATTCCCAACATGAACAAATCTATTGAGCTGGAGCGCATAGTCCGAGACCTGCGATTCATTGACTCGTGGGAGTACAAACATGGAGTGGCACCTGGTTTTACCTACATCACCAATCATTCAGCAAGCCGTTTGGACAGGATATATGTCACGTCTGCCTTGAGCACTCATATTCTGCAGTCTGAAGTTTGGCCAGTGGCCTTTTCAGATCACGCAGCATATTTATGTACCGTAAATATGGAACGACAAGGCACATACAGATACAGAGGCCTGTGGAAATTAAATGTTTCACACCTACAAGACCCGGCATGTCAAGAGGCCTTCCTCAACACCTGGAGGGAGTGCGAGCACAGATTCGCCTCTTATACTTCGGCAATAGAATGGTGGCTAAAGTGTGCAAAACCTAAAATAAGGAGATGTTTTATTAACTACTCTAAAGATAAATATTCATGGCACAAAAAAACAATAGAATTTTATTTTCACTGTTTAAGAGAAATCTACATGCTAGGCACTTCGGCTACTGGATACTACGAACGAATCAAAAGAATACAGGCCAAAATTTTGGCCCTGCGTCGCAAACAACTAGAAGGATACATAGTTCGATCACGGGTCCAAACCATGGCACAACAAGAAAATACCTCCATTTATCATGTCATACAAGAAAGGAAACGTGGACACAGCAAGATACTGACAGAACTAACAGCGGCAGATGGTACAACTTTGTCCACATATAGACAAATAAAGGAAGCAATTCTAAGCCATTTCACAGCCTTGATGTCTCATAAAGAAGTGGACGAAGAAGCACAAAATGTTCTATTGCAAAATGTGCAAGGCAGAGTCAACCACACGGAAGTAGAGAAACTCGTAGCACAGGCGACCGAAGAAGACGTGGAATACGCCGTTCGGGCAAGTGCCAAAAATAAATCTCCAGGAGCGGATGGCATCCCAGCGGAATTCTACCAAGTGTTCTGGGATCAGATCAAAACAAAAATTACACTCCTCTGTAACGAACTGTTGGAGCCCACAAATGGGATCCCACAAGAATTTCGCGAAGGCATCATAGTTTTGATTCCAAAAAATCCTGTTAGTAAAAAAATTGACAATTTGAGACCTATCACTCTTCTAAACAGTGATTACAAAATCTTTGCTCGACTTTTAGCACACAGGCTTAAATCGATAATTAACAGCGTAACTGGACCCTACCAGACGGGTGTGGGCCAAGATAGGAGACTCTTCCACACCCTGTGCGACTACCGCGACCTCATATCAACGGCTGAGGTCTGTAAACTTCAATGTGCCATAATATCATTAGACTTTGACAAAGCCTTTGACAGGGTCAATCACCAGTATCTCCTCCGTACTATGCATGCGATGGGTTTTCCGCCTCGGTTCGTAACCATTTTCCAACATATGATAACGAACAATACATCCCAAATCATCATCAATGGACACCCTACCAGGAAAATAGCAGTATCCAGCTCTGTGAGACAGGGTTGTCCAGTTTCTATGGCGCTCTTTTCCATCGCGATCGAGCCCCTGCTTGCCACACTGATGCAACGTCTACAAGGATTACAAATACACGGAAACAAAATAGTTTGCAAGGCCTATGCGGATGATGTGGGTTTCCTTGTCATTAACAGACCTGAAATAGAGACTGCTTTGCAAATCGTACAACAGTATGAACGTGCATCTGGCGCGCTGCTCAACAGGACAAAATCTGGAATTTTTAATATCGGCCGTGGTTTAGGGCCACAAACTTCTGGACATCTACGTGAGCTGACGGTTTTCAAGTGCCTAGGTATTGACTTTCACAATACTATCCGTCGTACCATAGCAGCAAACTACAAGGGACTGTTAAATAAACTACGCGCCTGTGCACAGACATACAGCATCAGGATACTCAATGAAATCCAGAAAGTAACAGTAGCCAACATCTGCCTAACTGCAAAACTTAATTATGTCGCTCAAGTCCTGCCCATACCTTCAAATATGACAAAACAATTCATGTCCGCACTTGGCCACTTTGTCAGTCGCGGTCACATTTTCAAAGTGCATTATGACACCCTAACGCTTCCGCCAATAAGTGGAGGTCTCAATCTCACAGACATTGGTAAGAAGGCACAGGCGTTATACATCGCTAAAACTTCTGAACTATGGAAGACTTGTACCAACAGTCTTGTTGCACACTTGTTGGATGAAATAGCTCCGGCTGACCTCAGTCCACCCATCAGTGTACAACATGTCCCGAACGGACTTTATCACTTGAAATACTTTCTATTAGAGTATAGCTATTTACAAGCACGAATCCCCGATGTCAGAAAGAAGAAAGTTAAAGATATATACCGTGAATTAATGAAAGATAAAAAGAAAAACATCATAGAAGACAAATACAGATCTCACAACTGGAAGATGATTTGGAAAAATATACATTGTCGTAACTTACCTTCCACGATGAAGACTACGTGGTACTTAGTTGTAAATCGCAAAATTGCAACTAACTCTAAACTTTACAACATCCACCTGGCAAACTCACCAGATTGTGTCACGTGCAACGTATTAGATACGGAAGAACACCGATTCGGGTGCGACAAAATCAAAGAAATATGGATGTATATACGACGGAAATTGGCATCCATCAGCAGAACGTCGCCAAACTACATAACAGCTTCCGATTTTCTTTTCCCAGAAGACGTACCGTTCCCCAAAACAAAAAGAAACGCCATCAACTGGCTAAAGGGGGCATCGGTCCACTACATTTTCTCAAACACGGACATGAAATTGGAAGATTTCTGGGTATACCTTACTGCGGAGCATCACAAGCTGATGAAAACAAGACATTACAAGAAACATTTCGCTAATTTCTTACTAAACACATTACCATAACAAGGAAGGAAGGAAATTTTTATTTCTACAAATTCCTTATATGTTTGTTTCGAAGCCAAATTTATATATCGCCTTTGTTTTACCATTCCTTCAGTTCAGGGGTCAAAGTATTATGTTTTAAAGATTGAGGACAGGATGGTCCCCACGATTTACCGAAAGATAGGACATGATTTTAATTTCTGTTGGTTTATTTTGAACAGTTAAATGGCAACATTACGAAGAGAAAAGGTTTTAAGTTATAAACGGCAATGGAGCCATAAGACCTTTGAGGTCAACATTTACATGGAGGCAGAACTAGTTTTTTTTTCTTGAAAGAAGACATCTATTTACTTAAGAAAATAAAAACATAAAGTAAAAAAAGGAGACTGAGGCAAACAAAAAAAATCCCTTATTTTCAAGACGGAAATACGTCGACTTGTGCATTTTCTTTTTCTCTGCTGTCATAGAAGCACACATGGGAAGTCTTTTATTTTTAAGTATCCGACAGCAGCCACTTTCCTTATTAAAGGCAGATGAAAAAAAAAAAAGAAAAAAAAAAAAAAAAAGGAGACTGAGGCGCTAAAGTCACGGTCGGCACGGCCACTACGGTCGGGGGTTCGAATCCCCCCTCGGGCATGGATATTTGTGTCGTCCTAGTTCGTAAGTAGTTCATAAGTAGTTTGTAAGTTTGGGGACTGATGACCCCGTAGTTAAGTCCCATAAGCTATACAAACATTTGAACATTTTTTGAAGTAGTCACGTCCCATAACTATGCACCGCTGAGCTCTGTGTTACATATCCTGGAAACTTTGCATGAAGTCTTCCTTTTGTTTGGTGTTCAAAACCTCGTTATTTTTCTTTGGATGTCAGGAATATCGTCAAATTGCTTTCCTTTCAGAGCGACTTTGAGTCGAGTGAGTAGGAAGAAGTCTGGAGGATTGAGATTTTGCAAGTATGTTGGGTGTTCAAGTTGCACCGCCCCCCCTTTTTTTTCGAAAAGTACCATCATTTGATCAACGCACCAACTCTCAATTGGAGGACATAGTAATAGGTATTTCCGGTGTAGAGAAGCAGCTGAGAGAGCTAAATACTAAACAGTCTCCTGGTCCGGATGGAATACCAGTTAGGTTTTACAAAGAGTATTCTGCGGCATTGGCCCCCTACTTAGTTTGAATTTATCGCGAATCTTTAATTCAGTGCGAAGTCCCTATTGATTGGAAAAAAGCGTAGGTGACTCTCGTTTATAAGAAAGGTAAAAGAACCGACACACATAATTACAGGGCAATTTCGTTGATATAAGTTTCCAATACAATTCTGGAGCACGTTCTCAGTGCGAATATAGTAAATTTGCCTGAGACGGTAAAGCTTCTTTCTATGAATCAGCACGGGTTTAGGAGATCGTTCATGCGAAACTAAGCTTGCCCTTTTCTCACATGACATCTTGCGAGCGATGGATGTGTTTTTCTCGATTTCAGAAAAGGCATTTGACGCGGTGTCACACTGCAAGCTGCTAACGAAGATACGAGCATATGGAATTGGTTGACAGATTTGTGACTGGCTGGAACTTTTCCTAAGTAATAGAACGCAGTACGTTGTTCTCGACGGCGAGTGTTCATCAGAGACGAGTGTATCGTCAGGCGTTCCCCAGGAGGGTGTGATAGGACCGCCATTAGTTTCTATCTATATAAATAATCTGATGGACAGAGAAACTTGTAATTTCTGTCTGTTTCCTGATGATGCAGTGGTGTATGGGAGGGTGCCGTCACTAATTGATTGTAATAGCATACAGAATCACTTAGACAAAATTTCTAGTTGGTGCGAAGAATGGCAGCTAGCTCTAAATGTAGAAAAACGTAAGGTGATGCACATGAGTAGGAAAACAATCCCATAATGGTCGAATACAGAATTACTATGCAGTCACGTCGTTCATATATCTAGGCGTAACACTGCAGAGCAATATGAAATGGAACGAACATGTAAGGACAATTGTGAGTAAGGCAGACAGCTGACTTAGGTTTATTGGGAGAATTTTGAGAAGATGTACGTATTTCATCTGTAAAAGAGACAGCGTATAAAACGCTTGTATGACTACGCGTTGAATATTGTTCAAATGTTTGGCACCCGCAGCAGATACGTTTAAAGGAAGACATAGAGGCAGTTCAGAGGCGAGCAGCTAGGTTTGTTACTGGTGGGTTCGACGAATGTGCGAGTGTCTCAGAAATGCTCCGGGTACTTAAATGAGATCGCTGGAGAAAATACGACGTTCTTTTCGAGAATGTTGAGGGGAGAAATTTGAAGCTGAGTGTAGTACGATCTTGCTGCCACCTACTTACATTTCGCGCATCTATTTCGACGGGCAGTAAGGAAACTGCAGTTGATGCTTCATCTACGTTAATGTTCAAATGTTTGTAAAGCTTATGGGACTTAACTACGAGGTCATCAGTCCCTAAACTTACAAACTACTTATGAACTACTTACGAACTAGGACGGCACAAATATCCATGCCCGAGGGGGGATTCGAACTCCCCGACCGTAGTGGCCGTGCAGACCGTGACTGAAGCGCCTCAGTCCCCTCGGCCACCGCGGCCGGCTCTACATTAATGTTACGGGACTATTCACCGAACATTATTTTCTGAGGTTTATTTTGAATTGATAGGTAGTTATATTCACGTATTTACATTTTACGTCACTGATGATTATCGCTGCGAATTATTCGCATAGGTAATCTAGTATTAATTATTTTGCTTTAAGATGGCCGGTTTCGATCTGCAAAGCAGGTCATCTTCCCATATAGTGTTTCTTGGTGACCGTGGAAGCGTTGTGAAACAGGTTCGTCTGTGCTGTGCGGTGTTCTGCAAGCAGCACAAACGGACATGCTACACAACGGTTTCCATGGTCACCAAGAAACACTATATCTGAAGATGACCTGCTTTGCAAATCGAAACCGGTCATCTTGAAAAGTATTGCAATCACGATTCCTCTCTTAAGCATAATATCGTAGACGCTTCTAGTTGAAAAATTCTACATCTACATGGGATACTCTGCAAATCACATTTAAGTGCCTGACAAAGGGTTCATCGAACCACCGTTATACAATTTTTATCTCCCATTCCATTCTCGAATAGCGCTCGGAAAGAATGAACACCTGAATCTCTGCGTTCGAGCTCTGATTTCTCGTATTTTATTCTGATGATCATTTCTACCTATGTAACTGGGAATCAACAATATATTTTCGCATCCGGAGGAGAATGTTGGCGATTGGAGTTTCGTAAGTAGCCCACTCCCAGATCCTGTATCGTTTCCGTAACGCTGTATCCCCTGTATCGTGACAATACGAAACGAGCTGCCTTTCTTTGGAGTCTTTCGATGTCCTCCGTCAAACCCACATGATAAGGATCCCACACTGGGCAGCAATACTTCAAAGAAGGACGGATGAGCGTAGTGTATGCATTTTCTTTAGTAGTTCTGTTGCATCTTTTAAGGTTTTCTGTCAATAAAACGCAGTCTCTGGTTCGCCTTTCCCACGACATTATCTACGTGTTCTTTCCAATTTAAGTCAGAAGTAATTGTAATTCCTAGGTATTTTGTGGAGTTTACGGCCTTCACATTTGATTGATTTATCATGTAAACAAAGTTTAACGGATTGCCAAATTGCCAAAAGTATTTGGGGGAAAAGCATCGGATACATCTTTCTACAATAATAACAGCAGAGAAGATTCACAAAAGTAATGTTCAATTCATAAATCAAAGATAAAATAGATAGCGCATGTCCCTATCTCTGCCTTGTTGTTGTTTGAAACGGACATCTAACCCGTCTGCCCCGAGTCACGGGACTGAGTTTTCGACATGAGCTACAGGTTTTCTCATTTGTAGGTGAATTCAGGTACTGAGTTTAACAATAAAAGGTCTTCTCTTATTCCTATTACCATATTGTTGAAAAGGTAACGTGATTTCTCCGAAATTACTAATATTAACGCGACGATTATCGCTTTTACATGTCACCCGGGGAAAAATATTGACAGAATGTTCTTTTCAATAATTCGTGTACCTATTGACATATTAAAAAATTAAATAATTGTCTGTCCTACTCATTAAGAGGTATAACCATGAGTAAAGTTTAACACGACAAGACAAGTATTACAATTAGAAAATTTTTATTCATGCTGACGGCTCTAAATATGGGCAATTTCTTCATCGATTACTCGAAATTTATGACTTAGCTACTTCCAACGAATTACAATTAATACAATTTCAAACATTTAGAATCCTTTCATCGCTAACACCCCTCACAAAACGATGAAAGGAAAAAAGTATCGGGTACTACCTTTTGGTTATTCTTGTTTTCGATCTTTTTTCAACTTTGTGAACTACCTCGAAGTCATAGAACTATCGACCCATAGTCCTTTCCGATTCAGACAGTATCGTTTTTGTGAAACACAACTAGCTCTTTACTCACATGAAGTTAAGAGTGCTATCGACAAGGGATCTCTAATCGATTCTATATTTTTAGGTTTCTGGAAGGATTTTGACACCGTACCTCACAAGCGTCTTCTAATCAAATTGTATACTTTTGGAATATCGTCTCATTTGTGGGATTGAATTCGCGATTTTCTGTCATAAAGGACACAGTACGTAATAACTGACGGAAAATTATCGTGCATAACAGAAATTATATCTGGTTTTCCCCGGGGAAGTGTTATAGACCCCCTACTGTTTCTTGTCTGTATAAACGATTTAGGAGATATCCGAGGAGGCCTCTTAGACTGTTCGCGGATGGTGGTATCGTTTATCATTAGTAAAGACAGCAGAAGATCATATGCAACTGCACAGCAGTTTAGATAAGATATCTGCATCGTATGAAAATTGGCAATTGACCTTTAATAATGAATAGTGTGAAGTCATCCATATGGGCACTAAATGAAATCGGTTAAACTTCAGTTACACGGCAAATCAGTGAAGTCTAAAAGCCGCAATTGAACTAATATAAACTTACGAAAAACTTGAACAGGAAGGAACCTTAGGGCTTAACGTCCCATCAACAGCGTCGTCATTAGAGACAGAGGTCACGCTCGGATTTTTGGGTATGGCTGGGGAAGGAAATCGACCGTGTAGTTATACGGATCCTTTATTACAAGCGGGAGTCATCTACGTTTTTTTATAGTCGTTTGGGATGAAAGATTTGCGATAAGCGCAGGGCAGGGTAAGTAAGGGGCAATGCCGCAGAGTGCTCTTTGTAAAATCGCATTATTACCGCACCTGGACTGGTAACTTGTTTAACTGTTTCTCTACACCGCTACACCGGCTGTGCCTGTTACTATGTCCTCCATTTCGGAGTTAGTGCGATCATCAACTGGAGGTATGTTTGCATGGTTCTCCTGAGTGAATGATTTTTTATATGTTAAACTAGCTGAAAACCCGGCTTTGTCCGGGTATTTATTTATTTATTCCTTCCATATTTCAGGTATATATTCAGTTGTATAATGGCTGTATGTCTGTAAAATCTATTGGGAATAAAATTAGTAGTAAAGATGTAATAGATTAAAAGTTGGTGCGTGTGATGCGGTTTTCCATGGAAGTTATTGTTTATGTGCTCATATTTTAAGAACTACGTGTCGTACTGTGATACAATTTAGAAAGTACGTTCAACTACATATGTGTATACTGTCTGTAAAATTTCCTGTCGCTACAATTTGTAGTATTCAAATTATAAATTGTAGCGTCATATCAAGAGCCTTAGTTTTACTCCATAAACAGCGGAAAAGTAGTAAGCGAGAAACTTTTTTCCTTTCATCATTTTACTATGGTTGCCAGCGAGAAAAAGTTTAGTAAAGGTTTGAAATTATGTTTAAAGTTTGTTGCAAGTCGCTAAGTACTGTCATTCTCATTCAGTGTATTACGAAAGTCTCGCCGCATTATATGGCATTTTTTTTCGATTTCTATTGGTTATGACGTAATATCTTTTGAACCATGTACCGTATGCGATTCTTAACCATGCAGCAATTGTTACCTCACGGTAAGGAATGTGTGTACCAAATTTGGTTGAAATCGATTCAATGGTTTAGGAGAAAATAAGCAACATTGTCGCAAAATGCAGCAGTTTTTCGCACAGCTCATTGTTTATGACGTCATATTTCGTGAATTATATATCGTATGTGATTGTTACACTTACGGCAACCGTCCTCATGGATTGAAGTTTACGTGTACAAAATTTCATAAAGATTGGAACAAAACTGTAGATTTGTATGCAACCAGTGGTGTAGCTATGTCACCAAGGACCCCGGGGCAAAAATGGCATTGGGGCCCTCGTTACACTAATACTGTACAAATGCAAAACTACTAAATAATCAGCTCCTAACCGCCCACTGGAAGACATAATAAGGCAAACCTAAATACTACTAAGTACATTATTACGTGTCACCGCAGCAAATAATTATTAATCTTACTCTCTAATATAATTGTGAAAGTTTGTTTCTTTGTTATGCTTTCACGCAAAAATTACGAGGTGATTTGGATGAAATTTTGCAGAGGATAGAGATAGAGTTGGACCTGGGTAGAACATACAGATTAAAATGCCCCTTCGGATATTTTTCGTCAGCAGTGACAGCAGGCGGACTGTTGTCAGTGCCGACAACTCACTCTCGCTGAACTACTGCGCTGTTAGCTCATTTCGTTGACACCCCAGTCAAAGAAGGAAAAGAGGGGACATATTCGCGTAGGATGGTTTCATCAAAAGTAAGTTGCCAGAGTTTGTTTGATGAAACACTTTGGATTGAGCCGTGCCCCTACCAGGCTTCTTGAAGTATATGTTAGTGTCTGACCAGGAAAAAGTAATAAGTAAAATAACTAAGTCGATAGCTTCGCTTATTATCGTGACAGTGGGGTAGAGGGCAGCGTCTTGATGCACAATTCACTATTGGGACAAAGTAATTAGTACATGAAACTTCTGATTCGTGAATATAATTAAACCTTTAAATGGCAGAATAAACAAATAGTGTGAGGGTAGAAACGTACCTTAAAATATTGCGGGAAGTGCTGAATTCTCACCATTACTTTAAAACACAGTGAAATTGTTTGTTTTTCACATAGAAGAACTGAGCAGAATGCGGTGGATGGTAAAGTGTTAGTATGAACGTAAATTGAAGAGTGAATAGTTCTTATGGTATGGGAAGGCGCCGTTCCCAGAAGAAAGCCACAGAATGCCGGATTCATTTCACGGCTTCCATTGCAAGGTAGTGTGTAGAAAGGTATGTAGATTCCGTTCGGTATTCCTTTCAGTATTAACGCATTTGTGGAAGATAAACATGCCTGTTTCCTGGCGCAACGCATTTTGTGGAAAATGCGCACTCTCCGGGTGTATTTGCGCAGTACGTCATCTGTGATTTATGAGGTGCACTGTGGAAGGGTCGGTATAACTTTGTAAAACCCCCTGTAATTTCCTTTTGCGACGTAATGGGGTAGTCAGAGTGGGGGCTGTTTTGCAGGCGCACAAAGTTCGGCAATGCCTGACAATTTCAGCGGTCTGCCCTTTCCCGCACCTTCTGCCCTCCAACCCCTCCCCCTCCCACCCCTTCCTGCAGTCACCTGTCACATCCCCACAACAAATCATATGCCCAATACTGTTCTACTGTACTTAAATATGCTGTAGACATTTAATATTTTCTCTTAGTCTGTTCTGTTTAACAATAACTATATTAACATATTGGCTGCTAAAGGTATACTTCAGTTACCGACCCCCGAGGACTAATTACTTTTTTCCATATTCTGCTTTAGTTTGCTTGAAGTAAGCTATTTAAGTACAAATAACTTGAAAATATTGCAATTTAGTACCTTAGTTTATGTTTTTTTTTGTGTGTGAGTTACATTATGACTCACATGGCGCAGGAGTAAAGTGCCAGGTGTGTCATTTGCTATGTCGCTAATAATTTTGGGTTGGTACTCCTGTAAGTCTTTCATTCCACAACATTATTTGCGTACAGTTCCATTATTGTTTTTCTGCATTGTTACTACAGTCTCTATTCAGTGTTGTTTGCTCCGTAACACAGTGATATTGTAGCAGGAGAAAGTGTTTCGTAGAAGTTATGTAGATGAACAAAGGCATGTACAGAAGTTTTTAGATGAAGTTACGAACATAAGTGAAGAAGATGAAGATACTACTGAAATGGAAAAATAAGAGGAATGTGTTGATGCTGAGTACTGTTCATGGAGAAGAAGAAGCTGAAGTTCAAACAAAGAGGGGAACAAAGAAAAAACAAAAAAATGCTAATTAACTACAATTAGTCATTTATAGATCTCTCTCGCCAAATGAAGTCCTACACTGTCTAAGGCGGGGTGTAAAATGCTACAATGCTACAGGAAGCTTGCAGTTGAACTGTTGACAGGGTCAGCACTGGTAAATGCTCTTGTGATTTACCGATACATCAACAACAAAATCATCTCAGTCACAGAATTCAAAGAGGAAGTGACTTTGAGACTACTCCATTCAGAAGATACCGATGGCCCTGAGAAATCTCTCACCGTAGCCACCGAGCTGCCTGCAGATTGTGCTCTTGTGAACATGGGAACATGGGAGAATGAATTTGGACGAGAGCAGGCTGTCAAGAAATGAAAACAAACTACATGGAAATGTAAGAAATTGTGACTCATATTTTTGCGAGGAGTGTTTCTTCATAAAGCACAGTGCATGCAGGTGTTAGAGGTACAAAGTGGAATTACCCAATTTTTTCAGTCGGTTTCATTGTTGTTGCAATTAGAGTTGGAGAATGTAATTAAAAATGTACGTGATTTACAATCTACTGTATAACTAATATGTAATACCAAATAATAAATTATTTAAAAAAAGGAAACTCCAATATGACTGGGCCATGTGAGTTATATATAATTCACGATTTCAAGTGTCAGTAACTACTCTTGAGCCCTTGAAAACTGGAGGCCACGAACATGATTTGTTACTGGGGTCACAACGTACTGTAACACTACGTCACAGCACGCTACTGTGAGTTACAACTGCACCACGGAGCTTTAAATGAAAAAATGTCCGTGAGTTGTATTTACTTCACGTGGCCCGAAGAGAAGACTTCCTGTGACTTATATTTAACTCTCGTGGCAGTCAATGTGTTAAAACATTGTTTTCTAAAAGTTGAGAATTTTCCTATTTTTTGTAACACGAATACTATTAGTCCTTGAAAAAATTCATAATTATTTTTCGCGCCTCATTGTGTATCACGAACTTAATGAGTGGCGTATTTCAAGTCGTGGGGATTTCGTTCGTGTTTCCTCACGCACCAAAGACAGAATGAAAGAATACGTTCTGGAGTAATACAATGCCTCAAACTGTTAGATTGCAGATGTTGGCAAAGATATGATTTCTGATCGGTAATTATCGGTAAGCGTTTTCGTGACTGTAGTAATAATATGGGTACACAATTAAAAAGTACTTAATTTTATTTTACAATCTTTTCCTGGCTTTGGTTTTTGCAAAATTATCAATAAGGTCTGTTAAATCTAGACTTGATGCAGCCTTGTTTTCGATTGCTATGAGTGCCAAATTTCCGAGTCGAGCTTGAGCCATACTGTAGCTGAACGACCTTTCGGATGGCGCAGAAGAATAAAACTGCGGTAAATACTTCCGTAACCTCACATTCTAATAATTCATATTTTGTTATAACTTCCTTACATAATTGGCGAACTGTCCATGTTGGGGTCAAATTAAAAGTCGAAATTCCTTCATTCAACTAAAATATTATATACAGTATAACGTCTATTATCCGAAGTAATTTGTGGACATGGATATGCGGAAAACCGGTTTATTCGGATATTCGAACTGTACACTTCTATTTGCCAATAAAAAGTACTGTAAAGTAAACGTATCTATACTGTACTTGGAGGAGCGCGATCCTTCACATTGCACGCCGCAACACTTGGAAGACGCAGCTGTTGCTGTGAGCAGCTCTGATGCAGCCGCTACTTCTGCCGACTGAAGTGTGCCGATTGTTGGACACATTGACTGGCAGCTTCGCCTGTCAGCAGCGACACATAGTGGCGTCCAGGATTGCCAGGTGTGGCGATTTTTCGCATTCTTGGCTATCTTTTTCTTATAATAGTAGCCATTCTAGCAGTTTGGCGACTGGCGATTAAATTTGGCTATTAAAGGAATTGGTTGGCGACTTAATGGCTATTTTATTTTACTTCAAATACAACGAATGTAAAGCAATCACTCTTTAGACACTGCGTCAATGATACCGGCTAAACTTCGGTAGAATGCTGGGAAAAAGTAATCAACCTACACAAGTTAGCACAAATGTTTTCAAGTATCATGGATGTGTGGGAGAGTGTCACAGAGATGTAAACAAACTCAAATTACAGACTCTTGAAGACAGACGTAAAGTATCTCATGTACCCTACTTACGATGGTTCAAGGTCAGGCTTTAAATGATGTCTCGAAGTATACTACAACACGGTATGTATGGCTCCCGATGAGAACATGAGGATAAGATTATATAAATTACAGCATGGAAGGAGGCATTTAAACAGTATTTATTTTCCGCGTTCCATACGACAACACAACAAAAATTCGTAACAACTGCTACTGTGAAGCGAGCCCTTTGCTACGCACTTCACAGTCGTTAAGAATGGTTTACAGAGTGTAAATGTCGATGGAGAACACGCGGTGATTTCCCAGTCGTTCTCATGGCTGATTTTTCAGTGTGTAATGACGCATTATTACGAATTAAAGTCAATCCCACCTCAAAGTATTTATTATAAATTACCTCATCTCAAAATGTTTTAATGATTTGTGTGTATTAAAGAAATGTTTGAAAGATTCAATAACTCTATTTAAAATCTGTAAATATTTGTTTTTATGAAGATGAAAGTGATTGGTAATCGAACCTATGCATGAGAACATCCCTTGTGTAAGTTTGATAGAATGATTCTTTAACAGTTTTGTGTTGTTATTTTTATAAGTTATGAAATTAATAAATGTGATAGTTAATTGTAGCTGAATTTCCGGAGTCTCTCTATTATATTTACAATATGACATTTTGACTGCCCCCGTTGTCAGTTGGTGGTGTGTCTAGGTTCAGTTCTTGGATGGACTCAGATAATTGTTTCTGTGAAGTGTGAGTTTCCTTGGAAAGTTCAGGCTGAAGTCTGTGAATGTGAGGGTGCCACAGTTTGTGTTACTTTTTACTCAGTAACCAGATTACTCCCTGAATTTCAGGATTATTATTGTCGAGAAACATGCCATAATTACCATAGCACAACAATGTTAACAGATTAAAGGTTGCGATATTTGGCTATTTTGACCGGTGAAAAGATGGTTATATTTTGGCATTTTATTGATGGAAAGATGGCGATACTTTGGCTACTTTTTGGTTAAAATTTGGCGACAGAGCAATAGAAAAACCTGGCAACTCTGGTGGCGTCTTGTGAAGGCCCAATTAGAAGCATTGTTCCGCCAGCCGGTGGTCCAGTGCGGCTACTGTGGGAAACTTGGTTTGAGGGGAAGGGAATATGATGGATGATAGTGTGGGAGGGTAAAAAAATTAAAGAAAGAATTCGACGCTCTACTGTAACTTTTTTCGATCGTCGATCGCCGCGGTGGAGTAGCGGAGCGGTCTAAAGTGTCTCGCTGCGGAGCGCGCAGTTGCTCGCCGTGGAGGTTCGAGTCCTCCCTGGGGCATGGGTGTGTGTGTTGTCCTTAGGTTAGTTTACCTAGGTTTAAGTAGTTTGTAAGCTGCGGACTGATAACCACGCAGTTTGGTCCGATAGCTTCACAAACATTTTTTTTTTATATCGTCGCTCACGAAGGCCGAGGGGCCCCTGGATCTCGGGGGCCCCGGGGCACTGCCCCGCCTAGCCCTAAGATAGCTACGCCACTGTATGCAACACTTAAAAACATACGGACACTCTGCTTTATATATTAGAAGATGTAAAACTTCAACTTTCCTTTTGCTGTCGTCAATCACCAACCCAAAATGGCGAACGAGTGACTTGATAGAGGCCTTTGATCCACTTATCGATTTAACGTAGGCCCACAATTTTCTAGGGTTTCTGCAAGATCTTTCAGTAAATTAGGTCAGTGGTAGTTGCTGCATGTTCGAGTATCTCTTTTTATACACTCTGGGATCTCTGCTGACTTTTGCCTGTCTTAATTTTCTTGTTCTTTTTTGAAGCAAGAGTGCGACTTCCTTTGCTTTCTCTGCGTTTTTTTTTTTTAATATTATTATTACACCACAGTGAATCTTTCCATCCTTAATTCACTTCCTCGGAACGTATTCTCTAGCGCTTTATTTACAATGCATTTTAATTTTTCTCGTATTTCCTCTATGTCCGTCCTGTGGGAACTAACTGATGTCCCCATCCGTATCAAAACAATCCGAGGCTTTGCTCCGTCTATAATAACCACGCTGTCGACGGAACGCAATCTGCCTTTCGTTTTATAGATCCTATAGTTTAACATGCTACGCAGTTGTGTAGATGATAAAGAAGAAAAAGAAGAAGCGACTAAGTGGGAATCTGAGACATAAAGTTGCAACCTTTTAAAATTTTCAACTGACATTGTTATCGAGTCATGACAATTTGTGTACAAACTAAAAACGGTATCCAGAATGATCCCTCTGCTCAGCGTAAGCTACAGTCTTACTTCAGTGCACGCCACTAACTAGGCTCGTGTGAATCAACTTCGCAGTTACTAATCTCGTGGCAATAGATTCAATTGTTCCCTTCCGCATCTCGATTAGCGTCGGTTGGTTCTGTACTTAAGCGCCGTTGGGCTGACAAACCGCTTGTCATCACGAGATTTGCCTGGTGCTGACATCTTGTGCCACACACGGGAACCGACAGCATGCGGCGACTGCAGTGCCATCTACACATTATGAGCGCGCGCGTTCTTGCCGCTATTCTCGGATTCTGTTCAGTAATACCACAGAGATTCGTTTCGCGACATAGAAAGCGCCAAGAAAAAAGCTCTCGTTTTACAACGTACAGATCTTTGCGACTCATAGTTGGAAGATATTCGTGATCTAGGACTTCTTAGACCTCTGTAGAAATACCTTTGGAGTTTTTCAGTTTACACTCCCTTTTTCAAGTACTTTCAGCGTTTTCCAGTTTACACTTTTATTTTCAAGTTGCCAGAAAGTCAAGTTGAATTTCGCATTTAATTATAGTTATTTTGTTGTGATACACGTGAAATAAAATGCTAATTAACATCAAAATAATGCAGTACGTTGTTCTAATTGAACGAAAATTTTGTGTTATAATGTACAACAGGGACTGTTGAAAACGCCCTCTTCCCTGTTTGTACAACCCTAAAGTGAAACACTTAAAAGTCCGTCCACGCTTTATAGTGGTTCAGCAAATGTTAATTTTTTGACGAAGTAAATAAAGAACTGTTGTGGACATAGAGTCATCGAGAAATATATCAATCAAATCAGTATCAAAATGTTCAAATGTTTGTAAAGTCTATGGGACTTAACTACGGGGTCATCAGTCCCTAAACTTACAAACTACTTATGAACTACTTACGAACTAGGACGGCACAAATATCCATGCCCGAGGGGGGATTCGAACCCCCGACCGTAGTGGCCGTGCTGACCGTGACTGGAGCGCCTCAGTCACCTCGGCCACCGCGGCCGGCCAAATCAGTATCCTGCTTTGCGTTGCTGTGGATATATGCAATGAAAGGAAAGTTAGAAAAATATGATTTCTCATAAAATTATTAGTCAAAGTGGACTATAAAATTTTTTGTTTGTCTGTTTTGCGATAAAGATAAAAGAGGTTTACCGACTATTGAGCCTGTGACGTATACCGGCAATTGCCCCATTACATAGTAATATTACATGTTTGAAGGGTTAAATTCAGGCGGCTACATCGGGTCCTTTGGCAAAACAAACACAATGCATAATAAGACGGAAGGATTTCCATAAGGAGACATTGTAGCTACACCAGATTTATCGTTTTACGAGGCGCGTCCAGAAAGTAAGTTCCGTTTGGTAATAAAATGAAATTGTACACAGATACAGAAGAAATTTTTGTTGCACAAAATTCGGCAACTCTTAAACTACTTTTCCACATAACTGCCGAAATTTTGTAGGCACTTGTCATAGCGTGCCACAAGTTTTCGCATGCGTCCTTCACAGAAGGTTGCCGCCTGTATATTCAACCATGTGGTAACAGCAGGACAGATTTTAGGTGTAAGAAGAGGATTACTGTCAAAACATACCTCACACACCGAATATGACCAAACAATTCTTACTGAAATTTCAATGGGACCTGTTTGATCATCCTCCATACAGCTCGGACCTCTCCTAGCGACTTTCATCTAAAGTCCTTGGTGGTCAACACTTCAACAATGATGATGAGCTGAAAGTACATGTTACCACATGGTTGAATACCCAAGCGACAACATTCTATGAAAAAGGCACACAAAACCTTGTGCCATGCTATGACAATTGCCTACAAAATTTCGGAAGCTATGTAGAAAAGTAGTTTAACAGTTGTAGATTTTTGTACAATCAATATTTTTTTTTCTGTATCTGTACCCGTTCGTTTTATATAACCAAACGGAACTTACTTTCTGGACGCGCCTCGTATATTACGAAGCCAAACGAGTTTTACACAGCAAGAGATCTTATTGAATACAGAAGTTGTAAAAATCTGTAGTTAATTTATGAACCTTACCAATTCCAATTTAGTGACGGGCCATCCCCCTCCTTTGTTGGTTATTTTATCCCTCAGATAGTCCCTCTCTTTCAGTAAGTTACAACACTCAAAAAGCTAGTGGTCAACAGATATGAAACCTCCCTGCAGATTAAAATTGTGTGCCACAACGAAGATTGGAACCTGGGACATTTGCCTTTTGCGAGCAAGCGCACTACTGTTCGAAGGAGAACTTCTGTGAAGTTTGGAAAGTAGGGGGCGAGTTACTAGGAGAAGTAAAGTTGTCTGTACGGATCGTGAAGCGTGCCGGGCTAGCTCAGTCGGTAGAGCGCTTGCCCGCGAAAACAAATGTTTGTAAAGCTTATGGGACTTAACTGCGGGGTCATCAGCCCCGAAACTAACAAACTTGTGAACTAGCTTATACTAAAGACAGCACAAACATCCATGCCGGAGGGGGGATTCGAACCCCAGACGGGGAACGGCCACGGGCATCGTAGCATAGCGCCTCAACGCACTCGGCCACTCCACCACAGCTGATAGCAAATGTCCCAAGTCCAAATACCGGTTCCGGCGCAAAATTTTAACCTCCAAGGAAGTTTCATATCAGCGCACACTACGCTGCAGAGTGAAAGTTTTATTCTGGAAACATCCCTTACGCTGTGGCTATGCCATGACTTCACCATATCCTTTCTTCCAGGTGTGCTAGTCTTGCAAGGTTCTCAGGCGAACTTCTGTGAAGTTTGGAAAGTAGGAGGCGAGGTACTGGCGGAAGTAAAGTTGTGAGGCGGCATCGTGAGTCGTGTCGGGATAGCTCAGTGGTAGAGCGCTTGCGCGCAAAAGGCAAAGGTCCCAGGTTCGAATGCCGGGTCCGGCACACAGTTTAATCTTTCAGGAAGTTTCATATCAGCGCACACTCTGCTGCAGATTGAAGGTTTCATTCAGTTGGTCAACAGTTTGGATATATCTGTTACATGCCGCGGCGGAGCGGCCGAACGTATTGAGGCATTATGCTACGATGTGCGAGGCCGTTCCCCGTCGGGCATGGACATTTGTGCCGTATTTAGTATAAGCTAGTTCATAAGTAGTTTGTAAGTGTAGAGACTTATGATCCCGCAGTTAAGTCCCATAAGCTTTACAGACTGATTTGATCTGTTACATGTGCACATTCTATCATAATTCTGAACCGTTGACAATAGGCTTCCAGATTCCCATGGCCAGTTAACATTGCTGTAAAATTCGGGGATATTGGGAGTTTAATTGTTAAACTTTGTCGGATTGTAGGAAAATACGGCTTAGTGCTTTCCCCCCTTTTAATTCTTTCCAACGCAATCTCCCAATTGTTTTTTCTTCACCGCACCTTTCGATATTTTGCATAATTGCCTTTGAGATAAGCAATCGTTTTGCACATTCTCTCCATGTACTTTGTATTCCTTCCCCCTGACCGACTCCTCTTCCACTTATCTGTCCATTTTCTCTTTTCTTCAGCGTACATCTCCACAAGAGAAAATTAAAAACTAGGAACTTTCTTTAAATGTTGTGGTAACAGCAGCAACTGGCCACAAGGATACTCTTACAGAAAACTATACGAAACAACGATGCAACAAATAACATACTTCTTTAATGCATGTTTTGATTTCAACTGTTGACAAAGCCATCGACATGTTAATTGACATGTAGCAGCTACCCGACATTTGTGTGTTACTGCAAATAAACCATTTAAACATGAACTTTCGAAGAATGCGATTTCACCAAATGATGCTGCTTTCGAGTGCATTTTTACCATAGCACATGATCAGCACTCTTGGTAGTACTTCGAAGTTCCCATATTGTTTTTACCAGCTGAAAAATGCTCCTACTGGAGCACAACATAGGCAAATATATTCTTTATTCATCAGGAAACCACAGTCGAATTGATTCATTTTCTTGACAACAGTCTTAACAATCGCAGCGGAGTGTTGTCAAGATAATACACTACTGGCCATTAAAATTGCTACACGAAGAAGAAATACCACAGTTCATCAAGTGTAGTAACTAGCGTATTGTGACGAGCCAGTTGCTCGGCCACCATTGACCAGACGTTTTCAATTGGCGAGAGATCTGGAGAATGTGCTGGCCAGGTCAGCAGTCGAACATTTTCCGTATCCAGAAAGGCCCGTACAGAGCCTGCAATATGCGGTCGTGCAGTATCCTGCTGAAATGTAGGGTTACTCAGGGATCAAATAAAGGGTAGAGCCACGGGTCGTAACACATCTGAAATGTAACTGCCACTGTTCAGATTGCCGTCGATGCGAACAAGAGTTGAGCGAGACATGAAGTCAATGGCACCCCATGCCATAACGCGGGGTGATGCGCCAGAATGACGATGACGGATTCACGCTTCCAATGTGCGTTCACCGCGATGTCGCCATCACGCGTGTGACCATCATATACTATAAACAAAACCTGGATTAATCCGAAGAAATGACGTTTTGCCATTCGTGCACCCAGGTTCGTCGTTGCGTACACCATTGCAAGCGCTCCTGTCTGTGATGCAGCGTCAAGGGTAACTGCAGCCGTGGTCTCTGAGCTGATAGTCCATGCTGCTGCAAACTTCGTCGATCTGTTCGTGCAGACAGTTGTTGTCTTGCAAACGTTCCCATCTGTTGACACAGGGATCGAGACGTGAGTGCACGATCCGTTACAGCCATGCGGATAAGATGCCTGTAATCTCGACTACTAGTGATACGAGGCTATTGGGATCAAGCACGGCGTTCCGTATTGGCATTCTGAAACCAACGATTTCATATTCTGCTAACAGTCATTGGATCGCGACTAACGCGAGCAGCAATGTCACGATACGCAATCGCGATAGGCTACAATCCGACCTTTATCAAAGCCAGAGACGTAATGGAACACAATTCTCCTCCTTACACTAGGCATCACAACAACGTTTCACCAGGCAACGCCTGTCAACTGCTCTTTGTGTATGAGAAATCGGTTGGAAACTTTCCTCATGTCAGCACATTGTAGGTGACGCCACCGGCGCCAACCACGTGTGAATGCTCTGAAAAGCTAATCATTTGCATATCTTCTTCCTGTCAGTTAAATTTCCGTCTGTAGCACGTCATCTTCGTGGTGTAGCAATTTTAATGGCCAGGAGTGTATGTTGTTGTTGTTGTTGTGGTCTTCAGTCCAGAGACTGGTTTGATGCAGCTCTCCACCCTACTCTATCCTGAGCAAGCCTTTTCATCTCCTCATAAGAACGACAACCCACATCCACTTGAATCTGCTTACTATACGCGTCTCTTGGTCTCCCTCTGCGATTTTTACCCCACACACTTCCCTCCAACGCTAAATTCACAATTCCTTGATGTCTAAGAATGTGTCCTACCAACCTATCCCTTCTTTTAGTCAAGGTATGCCAGAAATTTCTTTTCTCCCCAATTCGGTTCAGTACCTCCTCATTAGTTACGCGATCCACCCACCTAATCTTCAGCATTCTTCTGTAGCACCACATTTCAAAAGCCTCTATCCTCTTTCTGTCCACACTGCTTATCGTCCATGTTTCACTCCCATACAAGGCAACACTCCATACAAATGCCTTCAGAAAGGACTTCCTTAGGCTTAAATCGATATTCGATGTTAACAAATTTCTCTTTTTCAAAAACGCCTTTCTACCCATTGCCATTCTGCATTTTATATCATCTATACTGCGACCATCATTTGTTATTTTACTGCCCAAGTAACAAAACTCATCTACCTCCTTTATTGTTTCGTTACCTAATCTAATTCCTTCAGCATCACCTGATTTTCTTACACTGCACTCCATTACCCTAGTTTTACTCTTGTTAATGTTCATCTTATATGCACCTTTCAGCACACTGTCCATTCCGTTCAATTGCTCTTCCAGGTCCTTTGCTGTATCTGACAGAATTACTATGTCGTCGGCAAAACGCAATGTTTTTAATTTTTCACCCTGAACTTTAATTCCTTCTCCAAATTTCTCCTTGCTTTCCTTTATAGCTTGCTCAATGTACAAATTGAACAACATTGGGGAAAGGCTACAACCCTGTCTTACTCCCTTTCCAACCACTGCATCCCTTTCATGCCCTTCAACTCTGACAACCACTGTCTGGTTTTTGTACAAGTTGTAAATAACCCTACGCTCCCTATATTTTACTCCTGCTTGCTTCAGAACTTTAAAGAGTTTATTCCAATCAACATTGTCAAAAGCCTTCTCCAAATCTACAAAAGCTAGAAATGTTGGTTTGCCTTTTCTTAATCTATCTTCTAGGATAAGCCGTAAAGTGAGTATTGCCTCCCGTGTTCCTACATTTCTCCTGAACCCAAACTGATCTTCCCCGAGGTCGGCTTCTACCAGCTTTTCCATCCTTCTGTATATAATTCGTGTTAATATTTTGCAACCATGACTTATTAAACTGATGGTTCTGTAGTTTTCACACCTGTCTGCACCCGCTTTCTTTGGAATGGGGATTATAACATTTTTCTTAAAGTCTGAGGGTATTTCGCCTGTCTCATACATCCTAGACACCAGTTCAAATAGTTTTGTCATGGCTGGCTCTCCCAGAGACTTCAGTAGCTCTGACGGGATATCATCTACTCCAGGGGCCTTGTTTCGACTTAGATCTTTCAGTGCTCTGTCAAATTCATCTCTCAGTATAGTATCTCCTATTTCATCATCATCTACATCCTCTTCCCTTCCTACAATAGTGTCTCGAAGTTCATTTCCTTTGTAGAGCCCCTCTATATACTCTTTCCACCTTTCAGCTTTCCCTTCTTTGCTGAGAACTGGTTTTCCATCAGTGTCCTTGATATTCATAGAGCTGTTTTTCTTATCGCCAAATGTTTCTTTTATTTTCCGGTAGGCTGTATCTATTTTTCCCCTATTTATACATTCTTCTACATCCTTGTATTTGCATTCTAGCCATTCCTGCTTAGCCATTTTGCACTTCCTGTCAATCTCATTTCTTAGTCGTCTGTACTCCATTTTGCCTGTTTCATTTGCTGCATTTTTATACTTTCTCCTTTCATCGATTAAATTTAGTATCTCCTGTGATATCCAAGGATTCTTTGTAGGTCTTGCCTTCCTACCTACTTTGTCCTCTGCTGCCTTCACTATTTCATCTCTCAATTTTACCCATTCCTCCTCAACTGTTTTATTTTCCCCTGTTTCTGTCAATTGTTGCCTGAAGCTCCCTCTGAAATTCTTAAGAACTTCAGGTTCCTTCAATTTATCTAGGTCCCATCTCCTTATTTTCCTACCTTTCTGTAGTTTCTTCAGTTTCAGCCTACAGTTCATAACCAACAAGTTATGGTCAGAGTCTATGTCTGCCCCTGGGTATGTCCTACACTTCAAAACCTGGTTCCGAAATCTATGTCTTACCATTATAAAATCTATCTGGTATCTCCCGGTGTCTCCTGGTCTCTTCCACGTATACAACCTTCTTTTGTGATTCTTAAACCAGGTGTTTGTTATAACTAAATTATGTTCCGTGCAAAATTCTACCAGGCGGCTTCCTCTTTCATTCCTTTTGCCCAGACCATATTCACCCACTATCTTCCCTTCCCTTCCTTGTCCTACTACCGAATTCCAGTCTCCCATAACAATTAAGTTTTCCTCTCCCTTAATTGTCTGAATAATTTCCTTTAGCTCCTCATATATTTCTTCGATCTCCTCATCATCGGCAGAGCTAGTTGGCATATAAACCTGTACTACTGTTGTCGGTGTTGGCTTCGTATCTATCTTTACAATGATAATGCGATCGCTGTGCTGGTTATAGTAGTTTACCCGCATTCCTATTTTCTTATTCATTATCAATCCTACTCCTGTGATACCCCCAACTGATTTTGTATTTATAATCCTGTACTCACCTGACCAGAAATCCTGTTCATCCTGCCACCGAACTTCACTAATCCCCACTATATCTAACTTCAACCTATGCATTTCCCTTTTAAAATTTTCTAATTTTCCTACTCGATTAAGGGATCTAACATTCCACGCTCCGACCCGTAGAATGCCAGTATTGTCTTTCCTGATGATCACATCCTCCTGAGTAGTCCCCGCCCGGAGATCCGAATGGGGGACTATTTTACCTCCGGAATATTTTACCCGAGAGGATGCCATCATCATATGTTCATACAGTAGAGCTGCATGTCCTCGGGAAAAATAACGGCTGTAGTTTCCCCTTGCTTTCAGCCGTTCGCAGTAGCTGTGTGGCAAAGCCACATTAGCTGATGTTACAAGGCCAGCTCAGTCAATCATCCAGACTGTTGCCCCTGTAACTACTGAAAAGGCTGCTGCCCCTCTTCAGGAACCACACGTTTGTCTGGCCTCTCCACAGATACCCCTCCGCTGTGGTTGCACCTACGGTACGGCTATCTGTATCGTTGAGGCACGCAAGCCACCCCACCTCGGCAATGTCTGTGGTTCATGGGAGTGGAGGAGTGTATATTCTTGTTAAAAAGACTTACAGTAATGTCTGGAACGAGCTACCTCAGTCCTCATTCCGCCATCTCCACCAAAAAATTTATCATTCGAACATATCCGGTTTTTTAACGGAAATATTGCTCAGTTCTTTTGTTGTGGCGTCGGTATTCGCCAGAACGCGGGCGAGAAGTCGCTCTGTAGTGCTTCGGCCGCCGGGGGCGCCAACAGTCTATCTACCTCTCTGCCTGCTTCGCGCGCCGGCCAATAGGAAGAAGGGGAGTCGCTTACATATGGCGGCGCACCGCAGCAACAGTTTCGATCCAGAACTTCAACAGATGAGTTCCATATACGAGAGCCAGCAGTCTGTCTTACCACAAGCTGGAAGAGTTTACTGTTGCCTTGCAGGACTGTATAACAGGAAGAATTTTGTACTTCTAAAAGCACAGCAAAGTTAAATATTCATTTCATCTTATCAATAAATTACGAGGCGCGTTCAGAAAGTAAGTTCCGTTTGGTTATATGAAACGAACGGGTACAGATACAGAAAAAATATTGATTGTACAAAAATCTACAACTGTTAAACTACTTTTCTACATAGCTTCCGAAATTTTGTAGGCAATTATCATAGCATGGCACAAGGTTTTGTGTGCCTTTTTCATAGAATGTTGCCGCCTGTGTATTCAACCATGTATCATGTTTTTTTCAGCTCGTCATCATCGTTGAAGTGTTGTCCACCAAGGACAGATTTTAGGTGTAAGAAGAGGATTACTGTCAAAAGATTTTTTTTCACGATACAGCCTGAACTCACACACCGAAAGTGACCAAACAATTCTTACGGAAATTTCAATGGGACCTGTTTGATCATCCTCCATACAGCTCGGACCTCTCTCCTAGCGACTTTCATCTCTTCTTACACCTAAAATCTGTCCTTGGTGGTCAACACTTCAACGATGATAAAGAGCTGTTACCACATGGTTGAATACACAGGCGTCAACCTTCTGTGAAGCATGCATGCAAAAACTTGTGGCACGCTATGACGAGTGCCTACAAAATTTCGGCAGTTGTGTGGAAAAATAGTTTAAGAATTGTAGAATTTTGTGCAATAAAAATTTCTTCTTTATCTGTGTACAATTTCATTTTATTACCAAACGGAACTTACTTTCTGGACGCGCCTCGTGTATTGTGACTAATTAATTCTTTCAGTTACAGACCCATGTCCACATCCCTGCTAGTCACTGTCAACCTCCTGATCTTGCTGCATCCCGAGACGTAACACCTTTGACGAATTCTACATCTACATGGATACCCTGAAAATCACATTGAAGTGCATCGCAATGATTCATCGAACCACTTTTATGATATTTCTCTATAGTTCCACTCTCAAATAGCTCGCGGGAAAAAGGAACACCTAAATCATTCCGTTTCCCATCTGATTTTTCTTATTTTTATTATATTGATAATGTCTCCATGTATAGATGGATGCTAACAAAATATGTTCGCATTCGGAAGAGAAAGTTGATGAAAGAAATAGATCTCAGCGCAACGAATAACGTCTTTCTTTTAATGATTTCCATCCCAACTCGTGCATCATTTCCATCACAGTCTCTCCCCTATGTCGTGATAATACAAAAAGCTACCCTTCTCTGAACTTTCTCTAAATCGTCCGTCAGTCCCATCCGGTGTGAATCCCACAATGAGCAGCAATACTCCAAAACACGACGCACAAGTGTAGTGTAGGCAGTTTCTTTAGTAGAGCTGTTGCATCTTCTAAGTGTTCTGCCAATGAAACGTAGTCTTTAGTTCGCCTTTCCTACAGTAGTTTCTATGTGTTTCTTCTAATTTAAGTTGTTCGTAATTGTTATTCCTAGGTATTTAGTAGAATTGACGGCCTGTAGGCTTGACTTATTTATTGTGTAAGTGAAGTTTAACGGATTTCTTTTAGAGGTCACTTACCATTATTAACCCAGATAAAGTGGAATAATTTATGGTTTTAAATGTTTTTCAAAATTCATTATTAATTACATTCATATGACTGCATAAGATCGTTATAAATGATTTCTTCACAATCACTCCATTAGTTTTGCCATACTGCCCATCTTTCTGAAAGGACGTCAAAACGAATGTTTTATATTTTAATCTGGCGAATCATTTTGATTAAAATATCACTTAAAATGAAATATATACATACAAATTTAGCAAAAATAAAGAATCTTCAAGAAATACAATCCCAACTACGAGGAAATCTTCAATATCTCCTGTATGAATCTCAACTTCTAAGCCGTATCCAACCACTTTGCAATCAACTATTCAAGCTAAAATTGATCTGCAGTGGGAGCAGGCTACTCAGAAAAATGAAATACGACACTTGCACGAATTCTTAAATATTTACAAGAATGAAAAAATAAGTTGGCGTTCTTGTCCTTCTGGAAAGACATCAGCCCTATCTGGGTTAAGAGTCAATTGCCAATTTTTGCACCATGCAGATATCTAAATCACTTTGCAGTTGCTTTTGATCTTCTGATGACTTTACTAACCAGTAAATGACTCTATCATCCGTGAACAGTCTAAGTGAGCCACTTGTTGTTGTTGTTACGGTCTTCAGTCCGGAGACAGGTTTGATGCAGCTCTCCACAATACCCTATCCTGAGCAAGCCTCTTCATCTCCACATAAGAACGGCAACCTACATCTGTCTGAATCTGCTTACTGTATCCATCTCTTGGTCTTTCTCTGTCGTTTTTACCCCACACACTTCCCTCCAACGCTAAATTCACAATTCCTTGATGTCTAAGAATGTGCCCTACCAATCTATCCCTTGTTTTAGTCAAGGTACGCCATAAATTTCTTTTCTCCCCAATTCTGTTCAGTACCTCCTCATTAGTTACGCGATCCACCCACCTAATCTTCAGCATTCTTCTGTAGCACCATATTTCAAAAGCCTCAATCCTCTTCCTGTCCGCACTGTTTATCGTCCATGTCTCACTCCCATACAAGGCAACACTCCACACAAATGCCTTCAGAAAGGACTTCCTTAGGCTTAAATCAATATTCGATGTTAGCAAATTTCTCTTTTTCAAGAACGCTTTTCTACCCATTGCCATTCTGCATTTTATATCCTCTGTACTGCGACCATCATTTGTTATTATACTGCCCAAGTAACAAAACTCATCTACCTCCTTTATTGCTTCGTTACCTAATCTAATTCCTTCAGCATCGCCTGATTTTCTTAGACTGCACTCCATTACCCTAGTTTTGCTCTTGTTAATGTTAATCTTATATGCACCTTTCAGCACCCTGTCCATTCCGTTCAATTGCTCTTCCAGGTCCTTTGCTGTATCTGACAAAATTACTATGTCGTCGGCAAAACGCAATGTTTTTAATTCTTCCCCCTGAACTTTAATTCATTCACCAAAGTTCTCCTTGCTTTCCTTTATAGCTTGGTCAATGTAGAAATTGAATAACATTGGAGAAAGGCTACAAACCTTGTCTTACTCCCTTTCCAACCACTGCATCCCTTTCGTGCCCTTCAACTCTGACAACCGCTGTCTGGTTTTTGTACAAGTTGTAAATAACCTTACGCTCCCTATATTTTACAGATATGAGATCCCTTGTCGATAGCAGTCATAACATCATGTGAGTGTTTCACAAGAACGATACTTTCTAAGTCCGTCGTTTTGACAACTAGGAAGAGCTGAAGATAGATAGAATCTGTGCTGAAAATGACACGACATCAATAAAAAACAGACTTTGAACAGGAGTCCTTAGCTAAGGTAGAATATTAAAACAAAAAATATACGTGTGCATAATGAGAGATTTAATTTGAAGAAACACATTCATGAACTTCTGAAACGTTTGAGTTCAGGTAATTATGCCATTAGGGTTATTAGTATATTTTTGGTGTTAAACATCTGAGTTAACTAGCTTACTATGGCTATTTTCATTTACTTCTTTCATAGGGTGTATTTTCGGGTAATTCATAAAAGAGTAAAATAAGAATTCATTGCACAAAAGCTTGTAATCAGATAATTACTGGAGTCCACCTAAGATCATCCTGCATATATTTATTTAAGGAACTACCTACCTTCACAGCGCCCTCACACTTATGAAATTCGTTGTTAATAACCTAATGCAATTCAAAAGTAACAACGGCGTGCATAACTACAACACCAGGAAAATCTTTACTATTCGGCGGATGGTTGTTTTTGCTGAACCTTGTAGATGCACTAGGAGGAAGACGAAATGTCTTCGGTGCCGGCTGTGGGCTCAGATACGAGGGGCGTTTGAAAAAACCGTGCAAAAATAAAAACTACTAACGTGTTTGGGGAAAACCATTTTTATTTTTCGACATGATCTTCTTTTAGACTTATACACTTCGTCCAACGCTGTTCTAATTTGTTGATTCCTTCCGAATAATAGGAATTGTCCAAGCGTGCAAAATAGCTATTAGTGTCTGCAATCACCTCATCGTTTGAATGAATTCTTAGTCCCGCCAGCTATTTCTTCAAATTGGGGAACAAACAGGAGCCGGGGGGCCCAGTCTGGAGAATAGGGGGGATGTGAAACGAGTTGGAATCCTATTTCCAATAATTTTGCGACCACAACTGATGAGATGTGTGCTGGTGAATTCTCGTGATGGAAAAGGACTTTTTGTGGGCCAATCGCCGGCGTTTTCCTTGCATCTCGGCTTTCAAACGGTCCAATAACGATGAATAATATGCACCTGTAATAGTTGTACCATTTTCCAGATAGTCGATGAGGATTATCCCTTGCGAATCCCATAACCTTTCCGGCCGAAGGACCGGTCTTCGTCTTTTTTTTTTTTTTTTTTTTTTTTTTTGGTGTAGATTCTCCCTTGGTAACCCATTGTTTAGATTGTTCTTTAGTCTCAGGAGTATAGTAATGTACCCATGTTTCATCCACAGTGACGAAACAATGCTTAAAGTCCTGCGGATTCTTCCTGAACAGCTGCAAACATTCCTGCAACGCTTCGCACTATTCCGTTTTTGGTCAAGCGTGAGCAGTCGCGGCTCCCATCTCGTGGATAGCTTTCTCATCTCCAAATGTTTACGCATAATATTATGTATCTGTTGTCGGGCCCGGTGGTCTTGGGTAAATTGCTCGACTGGAAACAGACCTCTCAACGATGTGATGAGTCGCCAGAAACGACACGTGGTTCGGATTCCACGTTAAGCTGTAGGTCCCCTTTCCCCGGTTGGATAACTGGGGTAGGCTAGGGACACGCAAGTCGCCGAAGTGGTGTTCAATTGAAAGACTTGCACCAGGCCAATGAGCCACACGAAATTATTATTAATTATTATCCGTTCATTCGAGATGCCCACAGCACTAGCAATCTCACGCACTTTAAGTCTTCTGTCATACATCACCATATCATGGATTTTATCAATGATTTCTGAAGTCGTAACCTCCACAGGGCGTCCAGAAAGTTCAGCGTCACTTTTGCCCATATGGAAGCTGCTAAAATTTTGAAATCACTTAAAAATTGTTCTAATCGAAGATGCACAGTCACCATAATGTTTATCAACTTTCTCTTTAGTCTCCTGCGGCGTTTTGCCTTTCATAAAGTAATGTTTAATCACTACACGAATCTCTTGACAATCACTCGACTTCCTTGATTCACGCGAATGCCAAACACAAAGAAATAGACCAATATTGCTGAAACTTGGTGTGCATTCTTTCCAAAGATACTACTAACTAAACATGATCTCGATAAGCGCCGTTGGTGCCCTCTCTCGGACTTTGCACGGACTTTCCAAACGCCCCTCGTACAGCTGTGGCCAGTCGGCTATGAGTGTGTGGATACATCGAGGCAGGACTCAATCTGTCAGTTCTCTCTATCGTAGCCCACTCCCCCTGCAGGAAATAGTACGTATTAGGCCTTTTTGTATTGTTTACGTCTAGTGTACTGGAACACGTTTCGGTGTTGCTGAGAAACGGACCAGGTCTTTCGCCTGTTACAGTATGTTTCCTGGTACACAACTGCGTCATGAGGGTTGATGAACCACAGGGGCCGCTCCGGGAACGGTATAAAACGTTGTACCAGTCTGACATATACAGGGTGTTACAAAAAGGTACGATCAAACTTTCAGGAAATATTCCTCACACACAAAGAAAGAAAATATATTATGTGGACATGTGTCCGGAAACGCTTAATATCCATGTTAGAGCTCATTTCATTACTTATCTTCAAATCACATTAATCATGGAATGGAAACACACAGCAGCAGAACGTACCAGCGTGACTTCAAACACTTTGTTACAGGAAATGTTCAAAATGTCCTCCGTTAGCGAGGATACATGCATCCACCCTCCGTCGCATGGAATCCCTGATGCGCTGATGCAGCCCTGAAGAATGGCGTATTGTATCACAGCCGTCCACAATACGAGCACGAAGAGTCTCTACATTTGGTACCGGGGTTGCGTAGACAAGAGCTTTCAAATGCCACCATAAATGAAAGTTAAGAGGGTTGAGGTCAGGAGAGCGTGGAGGCCACGGAATTAGTCCGCCTCTACCAATCCATCGTTCACCGAATCTGTTGTTGAGAAGCGTACGAACACGTCGACTGAAATGTGCAGGAGCTCCATCGTGCTTGAATCACATGTTGTTTCCAACTTGGAAAGGCACATGTTCTAGCAGCACAGGTAGAGTATCCCGTATGAAATCATGATAACGTGCTCCAGTGAGCTTAGGTGGAAGAACATGAGGCCCAATCAAGACATCACCAACAATTCCTGCCCAAATGTTCACAGGAAATCTGTGTTGATGACGTGATTGCACAATTGCGTGCGGATTCTCGTCAGCCCACACATGTTGATTGTGAAAATTTACAATTTGATCACGTTGGAATGAAGTTTCATCCGTAAATAGAACATTTGCACTGAAATACTAAAATGAGGTCAAACATGGAAATTAAGCGTTTCCGGACACATGTCCACAAAACATATTTTCTTTCTTTGTGTGTGAGGAATGTTACGAAATGGGTTATCTTTTACTGGAATTGCAGTGTAGAAGACTTAACGTTCCTGAGTAGAAAAGCGACGTCTTTCTGACAAAGGGCAGGTCTTCTGGTGTTTCCTAGTCATTTTTTATTCTTAATAGAAAATGTAATAATTCAGTAAAAGCCTGTAAATTACAATATAATTGTAAATAAACTATCCTGTAATGTACCGTTTCGTACTTTGCCATGGACCGCAGGAAACCTAAGACAGACAAATGTGGAGCTATTTTTAAGTTATTGCGTATTTCATGTCACTACTACGTTCCATAATGTAAAAAGTATGTTGCAACCAATTTAAGCGGAATTATTCGCACTCGTCCAATATCGTATTAAGAAATGTTGCTTTGCGGCCGCTTGGAGTGCTGCTGTCGCAGTAATATATATATATATATATATGCGGGAGTCTCGTGACTGTGTATATTAGACTTTGGTAGTGGCACAGTCTAACACAGACAGTCGCGAAACTCTGTATTGGAAAAAGTGCAGCTGAAGCGAAGCTAGCGCTCCAAGTGGCCAGTAGGGAGTAACAGAGGAAGGTCACAATACAAACTGAGAAGTTTGTGTTCTAATGCTGTTACTTTCATATTTCCTAGACACAACACGTAGTTGCGACAAAGGTTCGCAAATCGATTACGTATCTCTTGATTTCCACAAACGGGTTTTAATCAAATTGCGTGGTTATGGTATATCGCCCCAAATTTGCGATTGGATAGGGGATTTCCTGGCCATTAAAATTGCTACACCACGAAGATGACGTGATACAGGCACGAAATTTAACCGAAAAGAAGAAGATGATCAGCTTTTCAGAGCATTCACACAAGGTTCGCGCCAGTGGCGAAACCTACAACGTGCTGACATGAGGAAAGTTTCCAATCGATTTCTCATACACAAACAGCAGTTGAGCGGCGTTGCCTGATGAAACGCTGTTTTGATGCCTCGTGTAAGGAGGAGAAATGCGTACCATCACGTTTCCGACTTTGATAAAGGTCGGATTGTAGCCTATCGCGATTGCGGTTTATCGTAACGCGACATTGCTGCTCGCGTTGGTCGCGATCCAATGACTGTTAGCAGAATATGGAATCGTTGGGTTCAGGAGGGCAATACGGAACGCCGTGCTGGGTCCCAACGGCACCGTATCACTAGCAGTCGAGATGACAGGCATCTTATCCGCATGGCTGTAACGGATCGTGTAGCCACGTCTCGATTCCTGAGTCAACAGATGGGGACGTTTGCAAGACAACAACCATCTGCACGAACAGTTCGACGACGTTAACAGCAGCATGGACTATCAGCTCGGAGACCATGGCTGCGGTTACCCTTGACGCTGCATCACAGACAGGAGCGCCTACGATGGTGTTCGCAACGACGAACCTGAGTGCACGAATGGCAAAACGTCATTCTTTCGGATGAATCCAGGTTGTGTTTACAGCATCAATCGTCGCATCCGTGATGGCGACAGCGCGGTGAACGCGCACTGGAAGCATGTATACGTCATCGCCATTTTGACGTATCACCCGGCGTGATGGTATAGAGGGCCATTGGTTACACGTCTCGCTCACCTCTTGTTCGCATCGACGGCACTTTGAACACTGGCCGTTACAGTTCACATGTGTTACGAGCCGTGGCTCTACCCTTCATTCGATCCCTGCGAAACCCTACAATTCAGCAGGATAATGCACGACCGCATGTTGCAGGTCCTGTACGGGCCTTTCTGGATACGGAAAATGTTCGACTGCTGCCCTGGGCAGCACTTTCTCCAGATCTCTCACCAATTGAAAACGTCTGGTCAATGGTGGCCGAGCAACAGGCTCGTCACAATACGCCAGTCACTACTCTTGATGAACTGTGGTATCTTGTTGAAGCTGCATGGGCATCTGTACTTGTACACACCAGCCAAGCTCTGTTTGACTCAATGTCCAGGCGCATCAAGGCCTTTATTTCGGCCAGAGGTGGTTGTTCTGGGTACTGATTTCTCAGGATCTAAGCACCGAAATTGCGTGAAAATGTAGTCACATGTCAGTTCTAGTATAATATATTTGTCCAATGAATATCCGTTTATCATCTGCATTTCTTGTTGGTGTAGCAATTTTAATGGGCAGTAGTTTAGTTTCAGTTGCGGATGGTAAAGGAAACACTATGTTTCTTCTCCATTTATTATCCGGTTGAGAAACGTTGGATCAGAGTCCCCACAACTGATGAGGTGCTATCTGTCAGACCCTTAATGCTATTTGATATGTCACCAAATCCTTTGTGTCAGCATAATTCATCCCTTTTTGTGCCAAAGCTAGTTTTATTCTTAAGTAGTGAAAATTACCCTTTTTCCTAGTATTGCAGCTATACAAAATGGTATAATTTTTGAATGGCGTTGGGTTGTTAATAACATATTTCATAAGTGAATCCCTAGTTCCTTCAATAAATGACTGTAGTATTATCTTCGGTAGGCTCCAGCAATTATTATGATTACGCGATTTTGAGCGGTGAATAGTTTTTTACTCAGGGATACATTACTCCAAAATATAATGGCATATGAAAGAAATTGCAGTAATGCAAATAGTATAAGTAGATGAACTCAAATATTTTAGCACATCATCAGTGTCTTTCTTCCAATTCTAAAATGTTTGAATCTACCTTAGCTACTCTTTGGAAACAAAGTCTATGTTTATTCATAATAATGTCATTTAATGCACACAATTGTATATACTGTGTTTTATAAAAAAATTAATGAAAGTCTATGTGCACGTATCTAGATATCGATATAATTTGTTATTGTTGTTAATACCAAATATTGTATTGAATATGATACTTCCTTAGTAGAAAAAGTAACATAAACAATATGAAATCAAAAAAAACTCGCGGATCATTGATCATTGTTTTTTCAGAAGGGGCATCTAAATGAAGCACATAATTAGCCTTATTTCATTGGTGTCAATTTATTGTAAAATTACGCCGCGTCGGAATAGCCGTACGCACTGAGGCGCAGTGCAGCGGTGCGCACGGCCGTTCGTCGGAGGTTCGAGTCCTCCCTCAGGCATGATCTTATAATAAGTTATTTTAAGTAGTTCTTAATTTTAGGGACCGATGACCACTGCTGTTAGGTCCCATAACTTTACAAACATTTGAACACTTTCTTAAAATTATGGATGATATTCCATGCTCCCATATTGTGAAGTTTCTGGAGTGAAAATCTTCTTTCTAAAACCGAACAAGGGTTACGTGAACAGAGATATTGTGAAACACTATTCTTTTTGATCGTCCACAAAACCCGGAATGACGTAGACAAAGGTGCCTTGGATGGTGTGTTCCGAGAATTATGAATGGCATTTGATACAGTTCCGCTCTGTTGGTTACGGAGCAAAATACGAACTTACCGAGTTCGGGATCAGAATTTTCCCTTGATTCAGAACTATGCAAGAGATGTAACTCAGTTATTCTTAACAAGACACAAGTTACCAAAATGAGAAGGTAGTTTTTGGAGTACGACAATGGAATGTTATGGGGCAATTACTGTTTACAATAGGGTATTAGAAGTGACTGAAGTAATTTCATGAATTTACTGTATCTATATCAATTTAACATATTGCCACAAAACTCAACAATCATGGAAACGACTAAGAACTTTGTTGCTGCTGTTTTGAGATTTCTACCACCAGAGCGCAGCAGGCAGCAATTTGGAAAGATGGCGACAGGCGCCGAGAAACCGTATGTTGTGCTTGAAATGTGTTAACATCAGTCTGCCGTAACAGTGCAACAGCTCTTCATAACGCTGTTCAGCAAGCGATCTTATACTCAGCTTGAAACTTCAGGATGCCTCTGAAAAGGGAAATCAACGGGTCGCTCTGCAGAGAGCGAAGAAATGGTTGACCGCGTGCGAGAGAGATCCGCACGTAGCCTTCCAGCGTCGACGAACACAGCAAGTGGAGAGCTGGACATAGAACCGACCGTTTGGAAGATATTGAGGAAGCGGCGGAAGTTGTGGACTTACCGCTTGCAATCGCTACAAGCCCTGAGTCGGACAACATATGAGACGCACCCAGAAAGTGAATTTCACTTTTTTCTTTTTTTTAATTTAATTTATTTATTTTATTTTCGTTAGAGAAAAGACAACATTGTTACACGAAAAAATTGGTTGGAAAGAGGTATAGCGATATTAAACTGAAGTAGAGGCTTTGAATTAAAATTTATGTTGGGGCCAGAATTCGAACCTGGAACCTCTTGTTTACTAGGCAGACGACATAAGCACCATCCCAGCGAGACTTAATAGATACAGCGAATGCATGGGCGGTCTTAAGATACGTCCCCCTCCACTACATAAATTTCTCTGCTTCATGTTAACCAATATACACTACTGCCCATTACAATTGCTACACCAAGAAGAAATATAGATGATAAACGGGTAATCATTACACAAATATATTATACTAGAACTGACATAGGATTACATTTTCATGAAAAATCAGTACCCCGAACAACCACCTCCGGCCGTAATAACGACCTTCATAAGCCTGGGCATTGAGTCAAACAGAGCTTGGATGGCGTGTACAGGTACAGATCCCATGCAGCTTCAACAGGATACCACAGTTCATCAAGAGTAGTGACTGGCGTATTGTGACGAACCAGTTGCTCGGCCACCATTGACCAGACGTTTTCAATTGGTGAGAGATCTAGAGAATGTGCTGGGCAGGGCAGCAGTCGAACATTTTCCAGAAAGGCCCGTACAGGACCTGCAACATGCGGTCGTGAATTATTCTGCTGAAATGTAAGGTTTCACCGGGATCGAATGAAGTGTTGAGCCACAGGTCCGTAACACATCTGAAATGTAACGGCTACTGTTCAAAGTGCCGTCGATGCGAACAAGAGGTGACCGAAACGTGTAACCAGTGACACCCCATACCATCACACCGGCTGATACGCCAGTATGGCGATGACGAATACACGCTTCCAATGTGCATTCACCGCGATGTAGCCAAACACGGATGCGACCATGATGATGCTGTAAACAGAACCTGGTTCATCCGAAAAATTACGTCTTGTCATTCGTGCACCCAGGTTCGTCGTTGCGTACACCATCGCAGGCACTCCTGTCTGTGATGCAGCGTCGAGGGTAACCGCAGCCATGGTCTCCAAACTGACAGTTCATGCTGCTGCAAACGTCGTCGAACTTTTCGTGCAGATTTTTGTTGTCTTGCAAACGTCCCCATCTGTTAAACTCAGGGATCGAGACGTGGCTGCATGATCCATTACAGCCATTCGGATAAGATGCCTGTCATCTCGACTGTTAGTGTTACGATGCTGCTGGGATCCAGCACGGCGTTCCGTATTGCCCTCCTGAACCCACCGATTCCATATTCTGCTAACAGCCATTGGATCGCGACCAACGCGAGCAACAATTTCGCGATACGATAAACCGCAATCGCGATAGGCTACAATCTGACCTTTATCAAAGTCGGAAAAGTGACGGTACGCATTTCTCCTCCTTACACGAGGCACCACAACAACGTTTCAGCAGGCAAAGCCCGGTCAACTGCTGTTTATGTATGAGAAATTGGTTGGAAACTTTCCTCATGTCAGAACGTTGTGTGAATGATCTGAAAAGCTAATCATTTGCATATGACAGCATCTTCTTCCTGTCGGTTAAATTTCGCGTCTGTAGCACGTCATCTTCGTGGTGTAGCAATTTTAATGGCCAGGAGTGTAAATACATATCAACGTTGCCGAGCCCCTCCAAAAGCGGAATAGCGCTCCAACAAAGATCGTTAACGGGAACGGTCCTGTCTTATACCTCAGGTACATGTGATACGTAAATATCAAGTAAACAATGTTCAGAGACATAATTTGTCTCGAATGCCTCTAATGACGATACTGTCAACTGGACGTTGTACACTAACCTTCCTTCCTTCCTTTTGTCCCGATATCTATTAAAGATATTATACTGAAGTAATGGATTTGATTAAAAATTTATGTAGTGGCCGGGATTCGAACGTAAGATCTTCTGCTTACTAGGCAGACACCGTAACCACGAGACCACCAAGACTTAATGGATACACCTACTGCACGGATTGTCTGAAGACACGTCCCCATCCACTACATAAAGTTCAGCTCTGCCTCATGTTCCCTTATAAAAACGTCTGCCTAGTAAGCATGAGGTCCCAGGTTCGAATCCCGGCCGCGCCAAAAATTTTAATTCAAAGTCTCTACTTCACTTTAATAGCTTTAATAGATATAGAGACAAAACATGTCTCTGGATATTGTTTCAAAAATGTTTCTTAACTGCGGGCTCATCAGTCCATAAACTTACAAACTACTTATAAACTACCCATACTAAATACAACACAAACAGCTATGTTCGAGAGAGGATTCCAACCCCTGACGGGGAGGATATTGTTTATTTGATGTTTATGTATCACCTGTACCTGTGATATAAGGCAGGATCGTTCACGTCAACGTTCTTTGTTGGGGTGGTATTCCGCTGATGGAGAGCCTCAGCAAAATACATACGTAGATATTCACTAGTACACCAGTGTGAAAACTTAAGAACAATAATTTTCGTTTGACGTGTCATTGTTAGGAGATACAGCTCGATGGGACTTGGACCATGCAGAGAATAGACTGGTACGGTGTAGTACAGAATATACAGGGGTGGACAAAATAATATCAACACCACGGAATATACTTCATATTGGTGAAAGTTGGCACCACTGCGTACGCGTTAACACTGAGACGCAACTGCAATGCACAGTTTCATAGGGAGTCTTGGAGTTTCCAGCACAGATGATGGGTGACATTCGCGATCAGACAAACTTCCACAGAGGCCAACTCGATGGTGCGGAGTTAGTGGCGGCATCTGTGATGGAAAACAGCTGCTCTGTGTAACGTTTCACTAGCGACATTATCTTCGGTAATAAGAGCAAAAACAAAACAAGATGAAACATCACTGGCGAAAAGGATTAGTAGGTCAAAGCCGAAGTTAACTGACAACGACCGACGGGCATTAGGAGCGACTGTGGGCACACAACATAAAACTAATGAAGCGTTTATGCCCGTAATTCTGGATGTTATCCAAGACTAGAATACCTCAAAGGAAATAATATAATGTAAGTATTTTAAGTCTTCCCAGAGCTGGGCAGAAGTACTTTAATTCGTTAGTCGTTAATTAACGAAGTTAACTTTCTGAGTAACGGATTAACTTTTAAGTTAATTTCAAAAAGCGTTAACGGACTCTAACTTCCATTAAGTTGCCGTACGTGCGTTAATCCGTTACTTTTGTACCTGAAGTGTTCTCAGTGGATTTCACTTAGTAAAATTTATTACACAAACTATTTCTACTCGGTTAACAATCAATTATGTGGAGTTGGAGAAAACCCATCGAATAGTCGTCGGTCCTGGAATCGTTACTTCTTGATGGTAGTCTTCCTCTCTGGCTTCTGCTGGTGGACGATGTCGAAGTCGGGTTGAGCTGGTCCTTCGCTGGGCGGAGAACTGGTGAGACCAAGGCCGCGGACGGCTTATAAAGCCGGCGGAGGCCGGCTATGTGGTGGAGTCATCCGCGTGTCAGCGGCGCGACCTCTGGAGGAAAAGGTTCCTTTTAGCATCTAGTAGGTGCTGTTTGTTTTGGTGAGGCGGTATTTATCATCCTGCGCCTGCGAGTGTTTTGAATATGTAATGCGGCGAATAAGGATGTCATGAGTGAAGTCTGCATTGCAGGGGCTTGTGGTATGCAGACGTAACAGTACCCACTTCTTATGACAAAAGCCTTGCCGCGTAAATTATGCACATTTTAGCGCAGATCCCTTCCGTATGCGGCTACGCCCCAGGCTATGGTGTGAATCATTCCCTGGAAGCGCGCGGTTGATCTTCTGAATGGTGACTCCAAGACTCGAACAGTGGACATGGGGGCCCAGGGGAAACCCACAACTTAGCGTGCGGCTGCTCCAACTGAGGAAAACTGCTACTCTGTGTTACCTGCGTTAGGTGAGTCTAGGAAGGGAGAGTTTAACGTCCCGTGTAAGTGGTCTGTACTCGCCGGCAGTAGGTTGTTGCTTGTTAAGTTCGCGTTAAGTGCACCTTTTGTCACTGGTAATGATCAGAGTGTCGTAGAAGATTTGTGTGTGAAAATGTTATCACGGGGTCAACAGTTGATGAAAATCCGTGACCGCATCTAAGTGATTTTTTGATTAAAAAGAAAAGTTACAAATGTTTGTTAAGCTTATGGGACTTAACTGCGGGTTGATCAGTCCCTAAACTTAAACTACTTACAGACTAACTTAGACTAACGACAGCACAAACATCCATGCCCGAAGGAGGATTCTAACCCTCTAGGGGGATCGGCCTCGCGCATCGGAGTATAGTGCCTCAATGCTCTCGGCCACTCCACCGCGGCTGTTGAAAGAAAATAATCAACAATTAAGGCTCACATCTCGAGCCTTAAGTAATTTTATTAAGTACAACACTGATGCAGTCGAACGACTTTTTTCCGTGGGGAAAGATATTTTGACACCCAAACGTGCCTCATTGTCAGACGAGAATTTTGATATGCTTATGTTTCTGAAAGGAAATATGCACCTTATGGCAAATGACATTCAGTGAAATTATATATTTTGAGTCTGCTGTAAATTATATTTTAATGCTAAAAAATTATCACTAAAATTAAGATTTATATGTTAGTGAGACACTATATCGTGGCAGACGGCCGCGAGCGTAAACAAATGACAAACAAACATTCTTCTTTTTATACAAGAAGACAATCATTTCAAAGAACAAAATGCTTTTCGCCCAAAACAAATGACTCTTGCGGAGGCTATTTTACACTTTAGTATGTGATAAGACATCATTTATTTACGCTCACGGTCGATTGCCACGATAGAGTGGCCCAGTAATACTATTTTTTTTATACCACAGATCCTATTTAAACTTGCGTATCGCAAACTATTTTTTAAATATCGGGTAGGGTAATATGCTGGTTACAATAATATAACAACGTAAACATATAAATTAGGAGACTGAGGCGATTTTTCGTGGCTGCAAAGTACTGTTACGAGTTAACGATTAACGGTTAACGTTAACTTCTGTTAAATTGTCCGCAGAGTAACGCTTTAACGTTTAAGGATGTTAACTTTTTTAGTAACAGATTAATGATTAACGAAGTTAACTTTTTTGATTAACTGTGCCCAGCTCTGAGTCTTCCAATGCTTTGCCTCCTGCCTGCCGCAGTGGCCGAGCGGTCTGCGGCGCGTCAGTCACGTTCTGCACGGCCACTACGGGCGGGCGTTCGAATCCCCCTCGGACATGTATATTTGTGCCGTTTTTAGTATTAGCTAGTTCATAAGTAGTTTGTGAGTTCAGGGACTGATGATCCCATAGTTAAGCCCCATAAGCTCTTACAAACATTTGAACATTTTCTTTGCCTCTTCTCCTTTTGACTCACCTCCAATGCTTCCTTCAATACCTTCTCAGGGTGACAGCCGCTGTAGTCACAACTTCTCACCAACACTTCAGAAAAAAACCATCGGCTTCGTTTCCTACTCGGCAGGCAGGCTAAATTTCAGGAAGAAGGAAAATATAATGCTCCTCGTGAAAGAAATATATTTTGTTTAACAAACTGTACTGATTTCACTAATACATCGAAAGTCGTGAATGATATTTCATGATGATACTTCCTTCTAGTCGTATTATAACAAAAAACATCGTTTACATACACCTATATTTAGTTGCGACGTTTCTTGGGGCACCTCGGGAAGAGTTGGGTGGATTACTCATTGGGTGTCCGTACTGTGCTTCGCGACCCAATCGCAATTCTCTGCAACTGCGGACCTGCACAAACATGCGACAGGCACACAGGCACCTCTGACTACCCTGAAGCTCGATTTTGCCGCGTACGAACATCTCATGGCGGGAATAGATCCACAGTGCAACCACAAATCGGCAGTTACACTACACAACCAAGGCCAAAGCGCCTACAACACTGACCAATTACTTGAGTAATACTGTTTCGCCGCGGCGGATTAGCCGCGCGTACTGGAGAGCCGTGTTGCGGTGCGCGCGGCCGTCCGCCTTCGGAGGTTCGAATCCCCCCTCGGGCGTGGATGTTTGTGTCATCTTTAGTATAAGGTAGTTTGTAAGTTTAGGGACTGATGACCCCGTAGTAAAGCCCCTTAAGCTTTACAAACATTTGAACATTTTGAATACTGTTTCGATAAAAATCGTATACAACTGGAGCATAACATTGACGGCAGGGCTGCAGTTGCTAACCCCTTAATAACTGAAGCCAACGCCATGCTTGGAGGAAGTGGTGCCACTATCATAAAACCTGCACACTTGATGACTGAAGCCGCGCGGGAGTAGCCGAGCGGTCTGGAGCGCCACGTTGCGGATCGCGCGGCCTCCCGCGTCGGAGGTTCGAATCCTCCCTCGGGCATGGATGTGTGTTGTCCTTAGGTTAGTTTAACTTAGTTTAAGTAGTTTGTAAGCTATGGACTAATGACCAACGTAGTTTGCGGGACTTAACTGCGGGGTCATCAGTCCCTAAACTTAAAAACTATTTATGAACTAACTTATACTAAAGACAGCACAAACATCCATGCCCGAGGCGAGATTCGAACCCCCGAAGGGAAACGGCCTCGCGCATCGGAGCATAGCGCCTCAATACGCTTGTCACATTTTCCGGAAAATTATTAACTTATTTTTATTTTACGCATTTATTATGACTTAGATGGGCATACTTATTATACTTATCCTACTGATGAAATGTGGTTGTACACATTTCCCAAACATTTATGTTATGCTGTTATTCAATTTACCTTCCCAATTGAATAAAACTGCATTTCAGTGGGGCTATTCGAATATTGGCCGGGGGTATTTCAATACGATAAATTATTGGCAGATACATAACTAAATTACATGGATGGTTAGCTGAAAATACGATAATTTCTATTTAATACTCATTGCTATATCTCGCCTCGCAGATAATAACTGAAAGACACTGTCTGATACGGAAATTGTGTTTATTGACAAGACAAAATAATAAACTTCTGGGAACAAAACAAACTAATAAACTCCTGAAACTAAGGCAAAAATAACAAACAGCACTAAAAGTTTTCTTCACCAATTAGGTATAAGCCAAGGAGATGACGACATCCTTGAGAGAACGGCCAAGGAGACGGAGCCGGACGACGTATTCGGTTGTGGGAAGTCCTGGGGGCGCGGCGTCGCTGGCAGGGACTCTTCTCTTCCCCGGAGGCGTCGGTCGCGATCCCTCAGCTACGGTTCTCGTAGGCGGTCGGCGGAGAACTGCCGTCGTGTTGCACTGCGCCCCCCTAAATAGTCGGCGCGCAGTGATACGTGGCAGTCTCGAGCTGGTCTCACGTGACTAGGCGGAGGAAAATAGTCACGGTTTAGTGCGCTCTCTGGCGGTGCTCGTCGCGTCCTCTGGTGACTCCGGAACAGCCGCTGTGGGACGCCTCACTGGTATGCATCCATGCACTGGTACCCTGCATTGCGGGTTGTTCACTCGTTAGGCAAACCATCGATACATGACATCCCACCACCGCAAAGAGATGAGCCAGACGGAGGCCAGTGTCAGAGTCTGGATCGACGTCCATGGCATCGGATGAGCCCGACACTGTGTGGTTTGCCAGAGGTGTGTGGTCAAAGTCCATTGGTACTGGCCAGAGCGCAGGAGTTGGCTCCCCACCATCGTCCATTGACATCGGAGGGGCTGTAGAAGGGGATGTCTTTCAGGGCCTCCCGACTGCCTGGTCGACGGGCCTGCAACAACAAGAGATGGAGAGTCGTCTGCAGTCGTTAACTGACGGCTCCTTCGGCGCATCAGGTTCAGATGCTTGCGGTAAAGGGAGCCATCTAATAGCTGAACCTCCACCATTGCTCATCCCAGTAGTTTTGTGACCACCGCTGGATCCCAACGGCGGCCACAGGGGAGATCATCAGGACCCAGACATCATCGTGGATTGGAAACTGATGTCGCTGTGGATGGAAGAGGGAGAGTAGCGAACACTGTGGGCGACCATGGAGTTGCTCCACCGAACTGGTTCCTCCTGTGGAGTTGTCCTGTAAGAGCCCAAAAAGATGAACAAAGCATCGCCCAGTGAGTGGTGTATGGAGAACTTCGACATTTGAGTCTGAAAGTCCGTACAAACCGCTCTGCCAGTCCATTGGATGCGGGGTGGAAAGGTGCTGTGATTTCAGTGGACGTAAATTGAGGGCCATTGTCGGTCACAATTGTCTCTGGTAGGCCTTCAATGGCAAAGATATGAGTTAGCACCTGGACGATGTGGGTCGCTGATGTGGAGGATATCCAGGAGAAGGAAACCCAGAGTCGGCGTCGACTGCAATAAACCACGAGGAGCCCTGAAAGGGACCTGAGAAGTCCAAATGAAGCCTGGACGAGTGTGTTGATGCCTATGGCCATGGGAAATACCGACGTGCCAGAGCAGCTTGTTTGCTTTGGCAGGAGGGGCAGGCTGCTACCATAGAGGCGATATCTGCGTCGATCCCCTTCCAGTAGACATGTTAATGTGTGAAGGGTTTTGTGAGCACGACTCCCAAATGACCACGATGAAGCAGGCTAAGGACCTTGTGTTGTAGGGAAGGTGGAATGATAACTCATGGTCAGCCGTTTTCGCCTGGATGAGAACAACACCATCACAGACAGAGAATTCGTGTTGTCGATGCCAATAATTTTGAACCCCTGGGGTAACCAACTGCCGTCGATCCGACGGCCAACCCTGCTGAACCAGCGAGATGATCTCGCGCAGTACTGGGTCCTCTACAGACGGCTTGCCTATTCCCTACTAGTTTTGCTTCAACACGAAGGGACGCGAGAGTATGCTCTTCTTCCGTGTCTAAGTGGCAGCACACTTCTGGGTCAGCGTAAATGAAGGATCCTAACCTAATGGTAGCCGGGAGAGGAGATCGGCATTGGCATGGTTGGTCGTCGAGCGATACTGAATATCATAGGAGTAATTAGCCAGAAATAAGGCCCACCATTGTAGGCGTCTAACCGTTTTGGTAGGGATGTTTTGCGTCACACCGAAAGAGAGGCAGTGGGGATTTGTGGTCGGTCAAGATGGTAAAATGACGACCATAAATATAGTCATGGAACGTTTTTAAAGCAAAGACTATGGCCAAGGCCTCATTTTAAATTTGCCCGTAGTTGCACTGTGAGGGTGTCAATTTTTTGGAGATGAAGGCAACTGGTCGTTCCAGCCCATCGACCCTATGTGAAAGGACTGTACCTACACCATAATAACAGGCATCTGCCGCAAAAATCACAGGGAGTGGTGGATCAAAGGCCATAAGACATGTGGGCTGAAGCAAGGCATGTTAGATTGCGGAAGGCACTTTCACCTGCCGTGTCCCAATTCATATGTAAGAGACCCTAAAATGGTGCTGCGATGGTTGAGGCATGTGGAATGAATTTTCTGTACTAATTCTGGTAGCCCAATATGGATTGCAGCTGCTTGATGTCCGAAAGGGACTGTAAATCCTGCATGGCTTGGACATGATGAGGCAGTGGCCGAATACCCATGGCACTGAGGACATGGTCTAAGTATTCGACTTGAGGGAGAAAAAAATTGACATTTTTCCAAATTTCAATTAAGGTTGGCTGTTTGGAGAACAGAAAAAAAGGATGTCCAGGTTGTCCGCTAGGTGTTGAGCGGACTGTCCGGCAACAATGATATCATCCAGGTAGTTGGCAGTGCAAGGCACATCCCTTATAAGAGTTTCGAGGAACCTCTGGAAAATCGCTGGGGCACTCGCGATCCCAAAGGGGAGCCTATTATAGCGGACAAGGCCAAAAGGAGTGTTGATAACCAGCAAGCTGCGGGACGCCTCGTCCAAAGGAAGCTGTAAATATGCGTCCTTGAGGTCGATTTTCGCAAAGAGTTTGCCCCTAATGAGGCGAGGATCTCGTCGACCTTGGGAATGGGGTATATAAAAACAATCGACTGGGCATTGATGGTTTTACTGAAATGATTACAAACACAGATGGAACCATCCAGTTTGTGTACCAATATTATGGGCGTTGCCCATAAACTGTTAAGAGACAGGTGTTAAGACGCCATTGCCCTGCAAACGATGGAGCTCTGCCTGCAATTTGTCGTGAAGAGCGAATGGTACAGGCCGGGCTTTGAAGAACCGGGATACGGCCATCGGAAGGAGTGTATGTGTACCTCAAACCCTTGGACACCAGCAGTAGAAGTCTCAAACACGGATTGATACTTTGTGCGAAGTGTCTGGAGATAGGAACTGACGGATCCTGGCTGGATGCTCCTAGTGGTATCGTGGACTTCCAGCCCCAAGGTATCGAAAAGGTCAAGATCCAGCACGTTCGTCGCTCCCGGTGTATCTACGACAAGAAGAAACATCCTGCAAGTTGTGGCGCTATGTTTGAAGAGTGCCGTAAACTGGCCTTTAATAATCACTAAGTCATTGCTGTAACTTCGAAGGTTGTGGGTGAATGGTGGAAGAGTGGGAGGGCCCAAGCGTTTGTAAGTTTTCCACATAATGATAGAAGAGGTAGTCCCAGTGTCGACCTGGAAGTCGACGGGGTGGCCATTGACCAACACCGACAGGGTTACCCATTTATCGTGAACAGGAAGCTCTGCATGAACATTGAGATCCTCCTGATAAGCCGTGCCTGAGTCGTTGTCGACCCGAGTGCAGTCAACTTGCATCCTTGAGGAAGCACGACAGACTTCGGCCCTATGCCCCGTTTTGCCACACGAGTTACATTTGGTACTGTGAAACTGACACTGATACCTAGGGTGTGTGACAAAACAATCTTTGCAAGAGGGTAACTGCGTAAGGTCACGATTGAAGGAGGTTTGTTTACTAGAAGCAAGATGGGGAGGTGGTTGCTGAGGTGTCTGTCGGCGGGTGGGGCGGGCCGCATGCACCTGAAATGGCTCATGGAAGGAGGCGGACGCTTGGAGGGACTGTTCATAGGCCCGAATAACTGTAAGACATGCTTCATGCATCTCAAAGCTTTAGTAAGTCCTTCCGGAGGCCCTCAGCGGGACATGAACCAAGATCATATCCTTTACGAGCTATCCTGCATACGATTGTTGGCAGCTTTCATTAGCACTTCGAAATCGTCAGTCCCTTGATAAGCCCTGGAGGGTAGCGATCCATTCCCGATATGACTGATATTGCTTCTTGTGGCAGCTAAAGAATTTGTGTTGAGCTGTTGTAACATGCAATTGCGAGTCAAAGTAATCCTGCAAGCAAATTTCAATTCGTCATAGGGTAGGGCATCTGGCTCGTGCTCCAGTTTTAATTGCTGAAGAAGACGGTAAACCTCAGAACCAATGTAGGTGAGGAACAAAGCCCTATGGTGGGCATCCCCAGAGATACCGTACACTAAGAAATGTTGTTTAAGGCGGGACATGTAGTTTGCTCAAGATTCCACCTGCCTATCAAATGATGGGAAAGGAGAGGGGCCCCCGGAACCCTTTACTATCATTAAGAGAACGAGGCGTGCGGTGGGCTCCGTGAGTAGCTGAAGCGCTAACGGCCGCCATTGTCTGTACAAGTTCCTGATGGGCCAACTGCATGTCCCGTAAGAGGAGCAAAATTTGCTGCGATACGTCAGGGGTTGTGGTGACTGGTTGACCGTATAAGGTAAACAACGAGCAAGACAAGAAGAAGACTACCTACTTGACCACCAAAATCCGAAAAAAAAAATCTACGTCGCCTCTGGTATATGTCGCCTCGGAGATAATAAATGAAAGACACTGTCTGATACGGAAATTGTGTTTATTGAAAAGGCAAACTAATAAACTTCTGGAAACAAAACAAACTAACAAACTTCTGAAACTAAGGCAAAAACAACAAACAGCACTAAAAGTTTCCTTCTTCACCAGGTAGGTATAAGCCAGGGATATGACAACAGCCTTGAAAGAACGGCCAGGGAGACGGCGTCGGACGACGTATTCCATTGTGGCAAGTCCTGGAGGCGTGGCGTCGTTGGCAGGGACTCTTCCCCGGAGGCGTCGGTCGCGATCCCTCAGCTATGGTTCCCGTAGGCGGTCGGCAGAGAAGTGCCGTCATGTTGAACTGCGCCCCCTCCCCCCCCGCCCTAAATAGTCGGCGCGCAGTGATACGTGGCAGTTTCGAGCTGGTCTCACGTGACTGAGCGGCGGAAAATAGTTCCGGTTTAGTGCGCTCTCTGGTGGTGCTCGTCGCGTCCTCTGGTGACTCCGGAAACGCTGCGGGGCGCCTGACTGTTATGCATCCATGTGCTAGTGCCGGCTGCATAGAGGCGACTCATCAAACCGGATTGACAATCTTATGACAAACACTCAATGAATATGGTACCGAGATTGCACGATACCCAAAACTAACATAACCACATCCTTGCACGATCTGTCGCAGATAGCAAGAATCCGCTACTGCTCTTACTACCCGCTCCTGACTATCGCAGAGGTTTTTTTCCCTTGGCACTTGCCTTGGCACTTTTTTCCCTCTGCCCTTAAAACCGCTCTTGTTTCAAAAGCTTTCGACCACTTCTATCATCCAGATGGACCGTATTAATGGGTAATCTTACCCACACGTACGGCACACATCACAGTACCCGCTCCTGTGACTCCCACATTAAACACATTAACACATGCAGAGGTGACAGTAGAACTATTGAGTTGGTCCCCATGCCGGCCGCGGTGGCCGAGGGGATTGAGGCGCTCCAGTCACGGTCCGCACGGCCACTACGGTCGGGGGTTCGAATCCCCCCTCGGGCATGGATATTTGTGCCGACCTTAGTTGTAAGTAGTTCGTAAGTACTTTGTAAGTTTAGGGACTGATGACCTCGTAGTTAAGTCCCATAGACTCTACAAGCATTTGGTCCCCATGCTAGTACGAGAGTGGAGGGGCTCCACTCTCTCTCTCTCTCTCTCTCTCTCTCTCTCTCTCTCTCTCTCTCCATCCATGTGATGGTACCCTGCATTGCGGCTTGTTGGCTCGTTACCTCTAATAATATAATAATTACAATAACATTTACAATAGTAAATAGGAATTAGATTAGTTAACGAAACAATAAAGGTGGTAGATGAGTTTTGTTACTTGGGCAGTAAAATAACAAATGATGGTCGCATTACAGAGAATACAAAATGCAGAATGGCAATGGGAAAAAAAGCGTTTTTGATATAGAGAAATTTGTCAACATCGAATATTAATTTACGCTTAAGCAAGTCCTTTCTGGAGGCATTTGTATGGAGTGTTGCCTTTTATCCGAATGAAACTTGGACGATAAACAGTGCGGACAGGAAGATGATAGAGGCTTTTTAAATGTGGTGCTACAGGAGAATGCTGAAGATTAGGTGGGTTGATGGTGTAACTAATGAGGTACTGAACACAATTGGAGGGAAAAGAAATTTCTGGCATACCTTGACTAAAAGAAGGGATCGACTGGTAGGACACATTCTTAGACATCAAGGAATCGAGAATTTAGCATTTGAGGGAAGTGTTTGGGGTAAAAATCAAGAGATGAATACAGTAAGCAGAGTCAAACGGATGTAGGCTGCCATTCTTATGAGGAGATGAAGAGGCCTTCTCAGGTTAGAATAGGGTGGATAGGTGCATCAAACCAGTCTACGGACTAAAGACCACAACAGCAACAACAATTTCATAATGGAATGTAACCGTTATGAAATGTTTCTGTGTTCGTAAAACACCTGCAGCGTTCACAGACAAATTGCTTACGACCTTTCGCAGCGACACAGTGTTCATTATACCAGGTGGCACACGTTTAGCATTGGGCCCATTCACGTTTATCATCATCAGCAACACGCGACCATTACCCGTGGCAGAATGTATGTTTCCATTCCATCGCTTCATCTGGTTTCTGTTAGAAAGTTCCATAGTGTGGCTGCTCTTGCTTTCGAGAGAGCCTCTGCTTTCACAAGAAAAGATGGTTTCTTTTGCAGAATGAAACACACCAGTCCTTTCCAGCTATGTTTTTGCAGGGGCGTATTACGTTGAGCTAACTAGTTGAAGGCTGCAATGCCCACATCTTTCTGCGTCAGTCTAAATCGCCTTTTTCCCAAATATATTATTCTGTTGGCAAGAGAGGTTTCCAAATCTTGAGAAAATATATTTGGATGCTCATGCGGCTTTCCACTTACCACATGCATATTTTTTGGCAAAAGATTACTGTTACCTAAAGCTTCGAATTTTTCCTTTTTAATAACGTCGGTACAAATTCGTATATGGCACTCCATAAGTTTTAGTCCCATTCCATTCATCCTCCTTTCCGTTTATAGGTCTTCACCATCTGAAGAAAATGATAGAATAATTTATTACAATAGTATTACAAAACAGAAATCTTTTGTAAATTAACTTCACCTCATACTCCGTCAGTTTTCCACCAGGTTCTTAGTTATTCAGATAGCTCCGAAGTACACTTAAATGCTATTGCGAAGTAGTTCCCCAATTCACTAACAAATGTGGCTTAGAGAGGAGCCGATATCATGCGTCAACTTTTTTCATGGCTTTTATTTCTTAAAAACTACAGGAACTCCCTAGGGCATACTATGTCAGATTTACGAACCATACAATGACCCGTTGTGTGCCACTTACCTCCTACACTTACGTAAAATTCTGACGTCATAAAACGAAATAGGCATGTTCACTGGATAGACAATACCTCCGGCAACAAGAAACACATAATGGCATCTCCAAGTCTATGTTGTTGGGGCGCAACCGCAAAAGCTGACAATTATCCATATAGACCCTCTATTCAATTAGCCCCGCTCTACCCTACGAAACGTCTTAACAGTCGAACTTTGGGATAAGTAGTGCGAGGCGATCCTCACAGTCTTTTTCGACGTTCGAGATCTGATACTCTTGCAACTCACAGAGCACGGAAAAAACATTAACGATGACGTGTACTGTGAGACACACCATAGCCTATGCAAGTCCATCAAGAGCAAATGACCTGGGCTGCTCACGGAGAGAGTGATTCTGCTCCCCGATAACGCGCGTCCCTACGTCTCCAGTCACACTGGGTGTACTGGCCAAGTTCAGGTGAGAATAGCTAGAGCATCCGACCTACAGCCAAGACATGTCGCCCCATCTGTTTGGTCTGCTATAAAAACATCTCAGAGGGAAGCGTTTCAACTTGGATGGCGAACTACAGGACACAGATCCTGTCACAGCCGCAGAATTATGGGAACAGAGAATCCTTCGGCTCGCTAAACAGCAGACTTGCGCATAATAGTTCGCGATTGGAAGCGTTCACTTTAGTTCGAGGCTCTGCCGCGAATTAGTTCGCTCTTTTAGTTCGTCCGCTCCCAGTGATGGCTGAGCGGCGTGGTCTGCGCGTGCAGGTGGAGGACGAAGTTCCCCCACCTAGCTGCTTCATGCGCTTGTTGCTTGAGCCGCTAACGATATCACGCAAACCAAAAGAAACAGTTTGTGGATAATTTCTCGCGTTTAAGATTAGAGTTATCTCTATATCTTGGCATTATGGAATTTATTAGTCAGATATTCCAGAGTGCAGAACACATCAAAACAGAAATTTTGTAGCACTGGACTATGTAATCTAGCAGGCAGACACTCACCTCGACATGACTCATCAGCAGAAGGCTACGCGCCCTCTCGCTATTGCCCGTCGGTCTTCGGAAAAGAATCCAACGAACTATGAAGCGAGATACGTTTGGCATAATCGTCCGCTGCTCCTAGTTCGTTCGCTGCTCCTAGTTCGTCCGCTGCTCCTAGTTCGTCCGCTCCTTCTAGTTCGTCCGCTCTTTTTGGCTTTTGCTACCGCTACTAAAAGAGCTCTTTTTTATGACAGCTTTTTTATATAATGAATTAGTGTTGCCAAAGCGCGTGCTATTACCCGTATTTTTGGGCAATTTGACATCAAATACTTAGGCAAATAAACCAGTTATTTACACGAATGGGTGATACAATGGTATTCAACTACTTTGCATACAGAGTACTCGTAATACTTTATTTTTAAAATAGGTTTCTTGTGGCAGTGAACTATGAAACTACAGCTGAGATACATCTCAACTCGAAATGAAGGTAACTGGCAGAAGGGAATCACGCGATTCTGCGCGCTCTCGCGTCCTCTCGCTCTTCCCCGTTAGTTTTCGGAAAAGAGGCGGACGAACTAAGAGACGAGGGATCTGCGAACTAGTTCGTGTAGTTCACCTGTGGGAGCGCTCTTACGAACTAGATCGTTCGCGAACTACACAAGACTACTAAACAGTGGGATAGTTGTGCTCAGGCCTATAGTTATTACTTTTGAATAAAGACTTCAGTTATATCCACAGTGTCGTTTCGTACGTTTCCATTTTTAACACCCATCGTAGTTCAAAAGATATGACTTCAAATCAGTGAAATGCTTGAAATGGTAATGCAATTCATTACATCTTTGCTATTAACTTCATTTGTAAAAAGTTTAACAGAGAATTTTTCTAAATGTAGCATTCTATGAACCTGGTAAATTATATTATTGTTCGACAAGGACATAACGTCATAAGGACTGAGCCGCATGAAAAACAAAACTGCCATGGATAGAGAGTAGGATAGAAGGCGATAGAAAGTGAGAGGAGAAGGAGTTGGAATAACATCATCTTTTTTCTTTAGCGTTTGGTGGCAGGGTCCGCTGAGTGGATTCGTTGTCTCCATTTTGTTCGATCATGGGCCATGTCTGGGTGTTGGTTTACATCTTTCAGGTCATTGTTTAGGGTATCGGCCCATCGCTGCCTTGCTCGTCCCTTGGGTCTCTTTACAAAGACTTCCCTTGAGTAAACTGCCTTCGCTATTGACTAGTCATGTGCACGCAGTACGTGTCCAAATCAACGTAGACCACTTTCCGGCATTTTCTCTTGGATGGGTACCATTCCAAAACGTTTCCTGATGATGTCATGTGACTGCTTGTTTCCTCAGAGACGACCTCAGACTCAGGAAACCCGGTGTTTACAAAATACCGTGTCAGTGTGGCAAGGCATACATCGGCCGTACGATTAGATAGATGTGTGGAACATTGCCGCCACAAGAGACTTCTGCAGCCGGAAAAAATGGCGGTACCAGAACACTGTTTGACGGAGGGACAAAAAAAGACAGAGTGGCGGAGCGCATTGAGGCCCTATGCTACGATGCGCGAGGCCGTTCCTCGTCGAGGGATCGAATGCCCCCTCGGGCACAGATGTTTGTGCCGTATTTAGTGTTAGCTAGTTCATAAGTAGTTTGTACCTTCAGGGACTGATGACCCCGCAGTTAAGTCCCATAATCTTTACAAACGTTTCAACACGGACTGTATACCCATTAGATTTCTATCTGATTATGCTGAAGCGATAGCTCCTTACTTAATAGCCATATACAACCGCTCTCTCATAGGAGGATCAGTACCAAAAGATTGGAAAGTTGCACAGGTCACACCTATATACAAGAAAGGCAGTAGGAGTAACCCACTAAACTACAAGCCTATTTCGTGACGTCAATTTGCAGCAGGGTTTTGGAACATATCATGTATTCAAATATTATGAATTATCTCGAACAGAATGATCTATTGACCCAAGGTCAACACGGATTTCGAAAATATCGTTCATGCGAAACACAACTAGCTCTTTATTGACAGGAAGTGATGGGCGCTATCGACAAAGGTTCGCAAATCTATTCCGTGTATCTTGATTTCGAGAAGGCTATTGACACTGTACCTCACAAACAGCTTTTAATCAAATTGCGTGGTTACGGTATATCGCCCCAAATTTGCGACTGGATAAGGGATCTCCTGTCAGAGAGGTCACAGTACGTAGTAATCGATGGTAAGGCATCGACTAAAACAGAGGTGATATCGGGCGTTCCACAGGCTAGTGCTATTCGTCCTCTGCTGTTCCTTATTTACATAAACGGTTTAAGGGAAAATCTAAGTAGCTCTTTTAGGTTGTTGCAGATGACGGCGTCATTTACCGTCTAGGAAAATCATCTGAAGATCAAAACCAACTGCAGAACGATGTGAATAAGATACCACATGGTGTAAAAATTGGCAATTGACTCTAAATAATGAGAGTACGAAAAGAAATCCGTTAAACTTTGTTTACAGGATACAAGTGAAGGCCGTAAACTCCACAAAATACCTAGGAATTACTATTACTTAAGACTTAAACTGGAAAGAACACGTAGATAATGTCGTGGGAAAGGTGAACCAGAGACTGCGTTTTATTGGCAGAACCCTTAAAAGATGCAACAGAACTACAAAAGAAACTACATACACTACGCTTGTCCGTTCATTTTTGGAGTATTGCTGCCCAGTGTGGGATCCTTGTCAGGTGGGTTTGACGGAGGACAAAATGTTCAAATGTTTGTAAATATATCGGACCAAACTGCGTGGTCATCAGTCCGTAGCTTACAAACTACTTAAACTAAGCTAAACTAACGTAAGGACAAACACACACAGCCATGCCCCAGCGAGCACTCGAACCTCCACGGCGAGCAACCGCGCGCTCAGCAGCAAGGCGCTTTAGACCGCTCGGCTACTCCACCGCGGCGACGTAGGACATCGAAAGAGTCCAGAAAAGGGCAGCACATTTTGTATCGTCACGATACATGGGAGACAGCGTTACGGAAATGATACAGGATCTGGGATGGGAATCATTACAACAACGGCGCTTATTGCTTCGACGTGGGCTACTTACGAAACTCCAATCGCCAACATTCTGCTCCGAATGCGAAAATATATTGTTGACTCCCACTTACATAGGTAGAAATGACCATCGGAATAAAATACGAAAAATCAGAGCTCGAATGGAGAGATTCAGGTGTTCTTTCTTTCCGCGCGCTTTTCGAGAATGGAATGGGAGATAAATAGTATAATGGTGGTTCGATGAACCCTCTGCGAGGCACTTAAATGTGATTTGCATAGTATCGCATATAGATGTTGATGTTGATCATTTTTGAACAAAATGACATATGACGAAACTCGCATAGTAGCCAGTAGCCGGTTTTTGTAACTGTGTTTATAGAGAAGCGATAGAAATCAGGTTGTCTGACAATTTAATAAATAGAGACATGGGGTTCCTCTTAGTAGAACATGGAGTCCACTATTAAATAATATCAAATTGCAATGTTCAACTATGATTTTAGCACCTGTGACTGATTAATGTAAGGTGCTATATATCGCTGTGCCCTATTTCACTAGGTGCGGCGCCACCAGCCCGGTCTAGGAGGCAGCAACTGTTTCCTACAACTATCAAATGTTCAAATGTTCAAATCTTTGTAGAACTTATGGGACTTAACTACGGGGTCATCAGTCCCTAAGCTTACAAACTACTTATGAACTAGCTAAGACTAAGGACGGCACAAATATCCATGCCCGAGGGGGGATTCGAACCCCCGACCGTAGTGGCCGTGCAGACCGTGAGACCGTGACTGGAGCGCCTCAGTCCCCTCGGCCACCGCGGCCGGCCCTACAACTATCATTTATGTTTACGCACATGATGGTTGTAATATTTCAGTGCACCGAAATATCATCTAGTACATGTGAGGTAAAATTTTCCAAACTGGTTTCAGTTTTTTCGTAAACTATAAACTATGCTGTTTTTTTAACATGCATTTTAAACTCCAAAGAAATGTAATGAATTGTTGTTCTTAGGTTTAAATTATAAATGGCAATTTCGGGTAAGTTAACGAATTTACTCGACAGGCAAGATGACGACTCGTCATAGAATTTATAAATCATTTTAATGAGCTTTTCCTACTAACTGATCGTGTGTAACAACAATAAATGAAGAGCCAACAGGCAGTGATAGCCACAGGAATCGATGACCATTGTGGAGGAGGTACACAATGGTGCAGTAGTATATGGAACTTCGAAGAGAAAGCAGAGGAAAACGTTGCCCTCATCACAAACAGAAGCCAAACTGAAGAGAAAGAGATATAAAAGAAAAAGAGAGAAAACTTGAATGACACATACGGGTCCAAGGGGATAATAAAAAACAAAACAAATGTGAATAGGCACTCTTTAACTCCTTGATGTAAGTCAATTACACTGAAGACGACGTTGTCGATGATCATGATTTCGTTAGAGAAGAACTTTGTGAAATCAACAATAGCTGTGGTAAATTACGGACTTTGTTTGGTTGTTTGTGATGCCGTAAATGGGCCCATGCTTCTTTGTACCGAACTCACTGCGGCAGAAACGAAGCTCAAAGCAAATGTATGCCACTCATGTTCTTAAAATGATACTTTTTTATGTTTATCCATTTGTGTTGTTCTTAATCAAATTACCCGCCGATATTCGTCATCTTACCAGCAAACGAGTGTGACATCATTTGAAAAAAGTCAAAGTAATCGCCATAAATGTTACATTTAGAAAAACCACGAAATCTGTAGCTGTAAACAAAACTCTAATGAAAGATAAACGTGAAGCAATGAATTAAAATTTCTGGTGTGGCCGGTAATCGAACCCGAACCTCTATGCTTACTAGGCATAAATCTTACTGTTAGACCACCGCACCTCCAACGCCTAAAGCGCCTCGGAATAGTTTAAGTACGACTTCCCTCCACATCACAAATTTTAATGCTGCTTCTGTGTTCCATAGATAATTGTCACTACTGCCATTGCTTTACGTTTATCTTTCATGTCTTGGACATATTCGAGACGAAAAACCGTCTCAGGGTTTCTCAATCTATATTTAAATTGATATTTATATCATCTTAGCAGGAATGTTCCACTACGTCCATTGCCGAGGTGCTATTCGGCTGCATGGAGAGCCTTGGCAGTAGTGACAATTATCTATGGAACACAGAAGCAGAAATAAAATTTGTGATATGGAGGGAAGTCGTACATAAACTATTTCGAGGCGCCTTAGTCGTTAGAGGTGCGGTGGTCTAATGATCAGTGAACGACCAAGTACGAACAATAAAAACGACCGCAGATCATAGATCTACCTGAAGAACAAAATGAAAAAAAAAAAGTCTGCCTAGTATGCATGGAGGTCCAGGTTCGATTCCCGGCCGCACCAGAAATTTTAATTCATTGCTTTACGTTTATCTTTCATGTCTTGGTCATATTCGAGACGAAAAACCGTCTCAGGGTTTCTCAATCTATATTTAAAACTCTAATGGTTTCACTGAAGTATTCATTTATGCGTCAGGTCTAAAATAAGAAGTTAAAAAAGATCGGAAGCTAACTGTCGTCATCTTTCCCTCCTTTCCCCTACTTACGTGTCGTCTGTCAGACTCGTATCTAGACGTATCCAGGGTCCCGCACCACCCCAAATGCCTACACGTCCTACACCATTATAGAGCCAGCAACAGTTTGAACGGCCCTATGCTGAAGTGCAGGGTACATGAACTCATGAAGCTGTCTACTTGAGAACTATTCTCTTTTGTCAACAGCTCCTCAGCATGCGCTACCAGGTAACCATTGTGTCAAAACTTCAACAAAATCTGTGAATCGGGAACCAAACAACAAGAAAGAGTTGCAGACAAGGAAATGGAAGTCAACTGACTGTTATGGCAGTTTGCTCACGGGGAACGGTTCGGGCGTCATGTTGTGCGTTCTGATTGGAGGAAAGCAGTCCAGCGCGTGAACTGCCAACTGGCGATAAATTTTAATACAACCACATCTAGGAATTGTCAACTTAGGTGTAGAAGGAAGTGTGTGGGGTAAAATTGGTAGCGGGAGACGGAGAGATGTAAACAGTAAGCAGAGCCAAAAGGATGTAGATTGCCGTTCTCATTCGGAGATTAAAAGTAATATGGAGGGCTGCATCAAACCAGTCTGTGGACTGAAGATCGCAACAACAACATAGAAAATTGCTGTGCTACGTTGTCTTTGTATTAAAAAGAAAACAGGAAAACTTCCTTTGTGTATGCGCCTCGTATTGTCCAGTCTGTTCAGTGTACAGAACATACGCCGCATATATGCATGTGTTTCGTTTTTCACTGATGAGAAAGCTGCGTAGTCGACGTGAAGAACAATTTATCTCTATAGTACACAGGCGTGGCGCCGAAAAGAGAGCACTTGGAAAGTGGCACAGGAGTCGCCTATAGCTGGCAAACTGGTTTCCGAGGCCTGCCGCCTCTGTTACAGTCTCATACGCGGTCAGACTGCCCAGAGATTCCTGGAACGGAAGCTGCTTAGGGGTGTCCGTGGCAAAAGTCTGGATCGTGAGCTGCAGGAGGAAGTAGTTGTGCAATTTATCGCAACTAAAACGATGTACTGACGTGAAGAAAGTGATAATCTGTGGTTGTTTACTGATGATGCTGTAGTGTACGGTAAGGTGTCGTCAGTGAATAATTGTAGCAGGGTGTAAGATAACTTATATGGTACATTCACAAAGTATGTCTCCGGTACTGCAAAAATGTTGATTACAATGGAAACTCAGGGCCGAAATTTGAAGGTTATTGAATAACGATTCTATTGCTGCCAACTTACATTTCGCGTAAAGACCACAAAGATAAGAGAAATCAGTGTTCATACAGGCGCACGCAAGAATTCGTTTTGCCCTCTCTTCGGGAGAGAATCAGAAAGAGCAATGACTAATAGTGGTAAGAGGTACCTTCCGTCAGGCAGTATCTATCTAGATGTAGATATGAATGAGTTGCAATCTGGATCGAAATGAAACGTGTCGTATACTTTAATGACGTCTTTTCAAATATTTAAACGATTGTAAACCAAAGCAACAATACCGCTGAGGTCATTGGTCCCTAGACTTACAAACGACACTACTGGCCATTAAAATTGCTACACCAACAAGAATTACAGATGATAAACGGGTATTCATTGGACAAATATATTATACTAGAACTAACATGTGATTACATTTTCACGCAATTTCGGTGCATAGATCCTGAGAAATCAGTACCCGAACAACCACCTCTGGCCGTAATAACGGCCTTGACACGCCTGGGCATTGAGTCAAACAGAGCTTGGATGGCGTGTACAGTTACAGTTGCCCATGCAGCTTCAACAAGATACCACGGTTCATCAAGAGTAATGACTGGCGTATTGTGACGAGCCAGTTGCTCGGTCACCATTGACCAGACGGTTTCAATTGGTGAGAGCCTGCAGAATGTGCTGGCCAGGGCGGCAGTCGAACATTTTCCGTATCCAGAAAAGTACGTACAGGACCTGCAACATGCGGTCGTACATTATTCTGCTGAAATGTAGGGTTTCGCATGGATCGAATGAAGGGTAGAGCCACGGGTTGTAACACATCTGAAATGTAACGGCCATTGTTCAAAGTGCCCTCGATGCGATCAAGAGATGACCGAGACGTGTAACCAATGGCACCATATACCATCACGCCAGGTGATGACGGCATATGGCGATGACGAATACACGCTTCCAATGTGCATTCCCCGGATATCGCCAAGCACGGATGCGACAATCATGATGCTGTAAACAGAATCTGGATACATCCGAAAAAATGACGTTTTGCCATTCGTGCACCCAGGTTCGTCGTTGCGTACACCATCGCAGGCGCTCCTGTCTGTGATGCAGCGTCAAGGGTAAGCGCAGCCATGGTCTCCGAGTTGATAGTCCATGCTGCTGCAAACGTCGTGGAATTGTTCGTGCAGATGGTTGTTGTCTTGCAAACGTCCCCATCTGTTGACTCAGGGATCGAGACGTGGCTACACGATCCGTTACAGCCATGCGGATCAGATGCCTGTTATCTCGATTCTTAGTGACACGAGGCCGTTGGGATCCAGTACGACGTTCCGTATTGCCCTCCTGGACCCACAGATTCCATATTCTGCCAACAGTCATTGGATCGCAAGCAGCAATGTCGCGATACGATAAACCGCAATCGCGATAGGCTACAATCCGACCTTTATCAAAGTCGGAAACGTGATGGTACGCATTTCTGTTTCTTACACGAGGCACTACAACAACGTTTCACCAGGCAACGCCTGTCAGCTATTGTTTGTGTATGAGAAATCGGTTGGAAACTTTTCACATGTCAGCAAGTTGTAGGTGTCGCCACCGGCGCCAACCTTGTGCGAATGCTCTGAAAAGCTAATCAAAAATGTTCAAATGTTTGTAGAACTTATGGGACTTAACTACGAGGTCATCAGTCCCTAAGCTTACAAACTACGTATCAACTAGCTAAGACCAAGGACGGCACAAATATCCATGCCCAAGGGGGGATTCGAACCCCGACCGTAGTGGCCGTGCAGACCGTGACTGGAGCGCCTCAGTCTCCTCGGCCACCGCGGCCGGCGAAAAGATAATCATTTGAATATCACAGCGTCTTCTTCCTGTCGGTTAATTTTCGTGTCTGTAGCACGTTATCTTCGTGGTGTAGCTATTTTAATGGCCAGTAGTGTACTTCAACTAATTTGTACTAAGTACAGCACATACACCCATCCCCGAGGAAGGACTTGATCATCCGACGGGGTCCGGTCGCGCAATCCGTAGCATGACACCTTAGACCACGCAGCCATCTACTTACCGCGACGACTTTTGTTTTTCATTCGTGTAAGTTAATTAAACTAGACTATTGCGTGTTCTCGTGCGGAGGGAAATTTCATGAGGTACACAGCACAGCCATATAAATAAACCACACAGTAGAACCACGGACGCCTGTCGGCGGCATGCAGGTACGATCATGCATACTTGTAAGCGCTCTAGTTGCGAAAGCGTTTACATAATCGATTCGCTTATCGCTGTATATTCGTGGTGGCGACACCATGACGACTTCTCTGCGATTTACTTAGAACAAGGTCCAGATTCCATATCTTGTTAAAATAAAAACCATTATTTATCAGCTAATTTAATTACTATGGTTTCATTAAAGCAAAATTGTAAAAGATAAAAGTGGATGTAAATATTTTCGCATCATTGTAGTTCATCGAATGCCTCATATCTACTTAATTGTCTGCCACTACTTATTTTTCTGATTGTAGTAAGTGTGTGTATCTTCTGTTTTCAACGCACCTCTCATTAACGGCGTGTGTAGTTTTTATTTATATATATCATGTTCCATAGGAACCAAATGAGGAGGCAGCCTCCGTAGTCATGTGGCGAGGCAAAAAATAAAATTGTGACAAAAGAATAGTAAAACATAAAAATCAAACGAATAAGAATCCTGTTAAGATGACAAGCTGTAAGTTTAACCCTCTAACATGGACATCTTTTATACTGCAGTATGGTGGAACACCGGTATCCTAGACCCCTAGGACCTTTTAACTGTATTTTAGTGCACCTCCTTGACTCTTTCGCGCTTCTACGTTGTTTTCGTAACTCATAGATATATAATGTCTTTTAAACTACACTGAAGAACCAAAGAAAATGGTACATCTCCCTTGCTAGCGTCAACTATGACGCTACATCAGACTGATGTTCCGTTCACATGGTTAAATAAATATATCCAATTGCGTAACACAGGAGTTTGCTCCTATGATATTCTCGACGGAATAGAAAGAGTGATCCATTAGGAAACTCTTCACATTAGACTTGAAATTATTTGGATTACTACTACGATTTTTGAACTTTTGTGCCAGCTTATTGACAATGGATTCAGCGGAATATTATTGCTCGCCTTTCTGCAGAAATGCCTAAGAGGTGGATCGAAATGTAAATTCGATTTATGTCTAGTATTGACTGAGTGAAAGCTGTAACTCTTTGAAATAAGCCTATGTTGTTAACAGCAAACGACGTTAAAGAAAATATGTATTGAGGCCAATGTCAGAATCTCCACCAGGTTTCCCCGAACATTGTGTGCTCTCTTTGCAATGTGCACTGCTAGCCTTATTCTCCGCTTTTTATAAACAGGGGTCGACAAGAGGTTCGTGAGCTTATAACATACATTGCTTTAAACGCCCGTTTTTGAGCCAGAATGCCTTTTTTAAATCTGAAGAGTAGCTTCAAAGAATAACATTATACTTTTAAGCGAATAAAACTAGGTGAAGTAGACTATTTTTCGTGTTGAATTGTTACTAATTTGAGATACTGTTATAAAGGAAACTAAAAGCAGTATTTAGTTTCTGAACAAGATCTTGAACGTGGGCCTTGCGCGGACAGCTAAGTATCTGTTGTATGGCTGGAATTTAAATTGTTGAGTCTCACTAATCATATGCTCATACTGTGTAGTTAAAATGTCAGATTTCGTAGAGTTTTGTGTTAGCATCTGTAAACCTATGCCTCGCTGTGATTTAGAATCAATTTATTTTCTACGAGCCATGAAATGGTGTCTTGAACTGCATACTGCGTACAACATCCTTCACTACCAAGCTCTAATCATCAACAAGCAGAATGTTAATACGAATTGGAAATAACAGTGCCTCTAGGACTGGCCCTTGGTGTATCCCCTCTACCCCTTAACTGTGCCGTCCTGCCTGATTTATATCTCAATTATTACAGTTTCCGCAAGAAATCTGATGTACATCCGCCTTGCGAAGCAACAAATCATCATCTTTCAGAGATTCAACTAAGGTTGTAATTTTCATAGGTGGTCGGAACACCTTAACACGGTGTTACTTGAAAATACGGAGTAAGGTCACTGATGAAGACCTTACATCCGCTCACTACTGCAGACACATATTCCGTCTAAAATACAAACATTTGTATTTTTTATGTACTTTTGTGAACTTTTATCTTTGTGTATTTTGTATTTGTCTATTTTTACGTTCAAATGTTTGTTAAGCTTAAGGGGCTTAACTGTGTTATCATCAGTCCCTAAACTTACAAACTACTTATGACGTGTCAAGTTGACTTTAGTATCCGGCTGCAAGCCCGAGAAGATTACAAATACTTATGATCTAGCTTATACTAAAGACGACACAAACACCCATGCCCGAGGGGGGATCCGAACCCTGACCGTAGCGGCCTTGGAGCTGTTACGGGCGCGCCGCAGATCGCGCGGCCACTGCGGTCTATTTTTATGCTTACCTGTTATTTACGTAACATGTTTTGTAAATTATGTATTAACTATGTTTCTATATGTGAACACACGTTAAGAAAAGATTTTGTATGTCTGGAAACAAAAGAATGTCAACAGTGTTTTCTAGTGCGCATGTAAACTGTCAACTCGATAGTCAGTCTTCGAATAGATCTCACGTCTACGAACGCCTACTCAAGTGGGTTTCACCGTATACGGTATGTCGCGTCACAGAGTAACATATATTTATGTGCAGTCGCTGGCACAAACATCAAGCGGGATACAATAGCATAAGAAAAGAAGAAGAGACAATGGATCTGAACCTGGCCACTCGGGGATCAGTGGCAACGAACATGCCGACAGATTAGCCAGGATGGGGGCAGAGACTCCATTTATTGCACCGGAACCTGTGCTGACAATCACCAAGGCAATGATCAAATTGGAGATGCGTAACTGGCTCAGAAGACAGCACGTTGAATATTGGACCAAAGTCTACCAACAAAATCATGGCAAGGTAATGATGCCAAAGCCATGTTTTAAAAGAAGCTCTGCAATCCTGGGCCTGAACAGGAGAGAGATTAGACTCATGGTTGGATTGCTGACAGGCCATGGGAATTTCAAAAAACACCTACATACAATGGGAATAACAGAAGAGGACCCTAAATGTAGGATCTGTGATGACGGTGATGAAACTTCATCACATTTGATCTTCGAATGCATTGCACTGGAGAGTAAAAGGCACAGAACATTTGGGACAACCAGACCCGAAGAAATTGTGTCTAATAAAGAACTGGTCAAGGAACTCCTTGCACTGTTCAAGGGCATTGGTTGACTTTACTAGATATACAGGGAGCGATACCGCACAATAAACTTATGGAGTTTCGGTGTGGGCAGTGGCGGGTTGGACCAAGACTGTTTTGGCTTCCCTGGGAAAATCAATCATCAATCAATCAATGGATCTGAAAGTTTCTTTTGAAAGTGCGGGAGTGCCGTATATCGTAAAAGTGTCTGCAAGTGTCAGACTCGGTTATCGCGTTATATGTATGCAATCGAGTCACGTGTGTTAAAACGGAATCGTAACGTGTCTCTTGGAGTGAGACAATAGTGGATTGCGGAATTGACCTACTCACAAAAGTAACGCATTTAATGAAATGTATTGAAAACCTTGGTGTAAATCTGTGTTGTCTCGCTGAACAAGTGAATTTCCTAGAATTATAGTTTGGATGTCTGATATTGTTATATGGACCAGGACTGTGGTCAAGCAGGCACACTAAAAAGATCAGTATTAAACTACTTTGTATCGTGCAGTGATTCTGCCTTTGCGTTAAATACAAGAGTAAAATAAGAAACATAAGCGTTTTTTTCAAAGTAAATCTTTATCAGACAGATATTTTTCATAATGAACAGTACCAATATTTAAAAGTGAATGAGTAAAAACCAGTTGAGATGTAAACTTTTATTGGCTAATACATTTAATTATTTTCATAATGTGACGACTTCTTTTGAACACAGACAATTTAAATTATTTTTTCAATGCAAGAGAAATTTTATCAGTGGCAGTTATCTTTACATACTAACACAATTAGAGTCATGCGCATAGTAAAATATAGAATCAGAGGCATTTTTAGAGTAGCAATCACATAGTTAGCTTACAATGAGATACTGTGTAGATGAGGTTAATTACTCACAAGACTGATTAGAGTAATTCAAATGTTTGTAAATCTATCAGATCAAAGTGCGTGGTTTTCAGTCCGTAGCTTACAGACTACTTAAACTAAGGTAAACTAACCTAAGGACAACACACACACCAGTGCCCCAGGGAGGACTCGAACCTCCGACAGTGAGCAACCGCGCGCTCCGCAGCGAGGCGCCTTGGACCGCTCGGCTACTCCACCGCGGCATTAGAATAATTAACGCCAACAGTATAAATAGCTACCACAATTGGTATAGCACAACAAAAGCCACAGCAAAGCTCAAAAAAAAAACAAAAAAAAAAAAAAAAAAAAAAAAAAAAAAAAAAAAAAACAAAAAAAAAAAAAAACACCCACAGATTTTTGAACACACATACGGCTGTTCCTGTTTGAACCACACTATCCAATATGTTCAAATATTTGTAAAGCTCATGGGACTTAACAGCGGGGTCATCAGTCCCTGAACTTACAAACTACCTTATACTAAAGACGGCACAAACATCCCTGCGCGAGGGGGGATTCGAACCCCCGACAGAGAACGTCCTCGCAAATCGTAGCACAGCGCCTCAATACGCTCGGCCACTCCGCGCGGCTCACACTATCCACTGGATATTTTTATAACGTGGTCTTGAAAGTAGAACCTCATTGAAGAAATCAGATGCGTATAACCAAGCAATATCTCAACATGTGCACGTATAACCGAGCAATAGCTCAACATGTGCAGCTAATTAACGGACTAATTAACAACTGAATAGTGACAGGGCATAAACTTTGAAGGAAACAGTAATAATAGTGTGTAATTCTGAAAGACATGTACGAGCGCGACGCCTGCCCCTGGGGTACATAGGGACGGGAAACAATTTTCTTTGTAAATAATACAAAGTTCACTCTGCCTGGTGGTCTGTCCGAGTCACGGGCCCGTGCCGCGTGCCTGCTGCTGGAAATTTCCACACGCAGGTTCCCGACACGTGAATGTCGACTCGGCACTCCTGGGTGTCTTGGCTCTGCTGACGAGGGTACGCCACCCTCGGAGACTCCGCAGAACCCAGCCACCAACCAGAAGCTAGGCTAGCTACGTGGCCACGTGAGGCACGCTCTGGCGCGACCTGAACAGCCACGCGAAGAACGGACGCTCTCTTACGCCCCGGCCTCCAACCTGATCGGACGTGCTCACTTGAGCCCGCTCCTACATAGTTCGTTCTAATATGTACCTCTAGGGACCTCGACCTCCCCCCGAGACTCCTTTAGTACAATGTAATAACTTCAGGCAATAAAAGCCTTTTTGATGCTAACTTCACGCTGCCGGGGTGGAGTAGCCGAGCGGTCTAAAGCGTCTCGCTGCGGAGCGCGCGGTTGCTCGCCGTGGAGGTTCCAGTCCTCCCTGGGGCATGGGCGTGTGTGTTTGTCCTTCGATTAGTTTACCTTAGTTTAAGTAGTTTGTATGCTACGGACTGATGACCACGCAGTTTGGTCCGATAGATTTACAAACAACATATTTGTTTCCAAATTAAATCTTTTCAACAACCTACGTTGGAAATGTATGAAATATGTATTTTAGTACCATTATATCGATTTCATAGTGTTAAATTACTCATAACATTTTACTTTATAATTATGTACGCAACAATGAGTATATAACAATCACCTTACACGTCACACGTAAATAGCGTAGTCTCCAATGATTTCTCACACCTTTCGACATGGAGAATGAAGAAGACAGCTTATGCTGAAGTGTTCGGTTTTTTTACGTTGGATGGAAATAATGATTCCTTTTGCTGCAAATTGTGTGCCGTTCGCCGTCGGGGGTTCGAGTCCCACCTCGGGCATGAGTGTGTTGTCCTTAGGTTAGTTGACCTAGGTTTAAGTAGTTTGTAAGCTACGGACTATTGACCACTCAGTTTGGTCCGATAGATTTACAGACATTTGAACAATTGAATTTAACTTCACGTCTACTCATTCAAACCTATCTCCACTACCCCGCTCAACTATCCTGGCACAGACAGTTACGAACATCTTTGAATATCTTGGACTTACGAAATATAAACGAGGGTCTCTTTTCGATGTTTCCAACCAAATTCTTCATTATCCCGAACCCTCACCTCATAACGGCTGATCTTCGATGAAAGAGATCCCTCGTTAAAGCAGTAGGTAATGTAGAAATTGCGCCGCTGCACGCTCCATTTTAACCCTCCGATAGGCGCGCCTTCTATTCAGCCAAGGAGTTCACGCTTATTTTGCAGATACCTCTTGATAATAAACCTTAAAAAGATACAAACATCAAGCTTGTATCGTAAAAGAGAAGGCTAACACAAAGAGGGGGATTTCAGACTGTCCCACTTTCCGAGAAAAGGATACGAAACTTGTCGCCTCGTATCTGACATGTGCGCGCCTGTCGGAAGGTTAACAGATTATTCCGTACGCCGCGAGAAGTTAAAATGCAGATATGAGTAACTTTAAAAAAATATATAAAGTACCGAAACTTACTTACTGAAAGCCCCTCGTAGAGACCAGGATGTTAATGCTCCGACCTTAAAATGTTCGTCCATACACGGCGGTCTCGCGCACTCTGGGTCCAGTTCTCAAGGACACGCAACTGCTGAAGGTCCTTCTGCAGTTTTTCCTCCCATCGCTTCCTTGGTCCTCTTAATTGTTCTGTTTGCACCAGGTTTCCCCTTAAGCACAGCTTTTCCCGGAAACTGTGTCACCTCCTTGCAATGTCCACTGCCAGCCTTATTCTCCGCGTTTTCTTTTTCTGTGTAATATTCTGCTAGCATATTTCGCAACCGTTACCGAAGTGCACTAGCCTACGTTGAATACCGTCGTTCGCCGCCCAGAGGGTAGGTACACAATATGCAACCCGAGTCGTCACAGTAGCGGGACTGCAAGCCACGTTTTTAATGTATTTGTGACACTACGGTAAAAAAGACTTCGGGTTGAAGGTTTATGATCTTTATTTGCAAACACCTTCGCTGGCATAGTTGCAAAATACACTACTGGCCATTAAAATTGCTACACCAAGAAGAAACGCAGATGATAAACTGGTATTCACTGGACAAATATATTATACTGGAAGTGACATTTGGTTACATTTTCACGCAATTTCGGTGCATAGATCCTGAGAAATCAGTACCCAGAACAACCACCTCTGGCCGTAATAAAGGCCTTGATACGCCTGGGCATTGACTCAAATAAAGCTTGAATGGCGTGTAGATGCCCATGCAGCTTCAACACGATACCACAGTTCATCAAGAGTAGTGACTGGTGTATTGTGACGAGCCTGTTGCTCGGCCACTATTGACCAGACGTTTTCAGTTGGTGAGAGATCTGGAGAATGTGCTGGCCAGGGCAGCAGTCGAACAATTTCCTTAACCAGAAAGGCCCGTACATGCGGTCGTGCATTATCCTGCTGAAATGTAGGGTTTCGCAGGGATAGAATGAAGTGTAGAGCCACGGGGCGTAACACCTCTGAAATGTAACGGCCACTGTTCGAAGTGCCGTCGATGCGAACGAGAGGTGTTCGAGACGTGTAACCAATGGCACCCCTTATCATCACCCCGGGTGATACGTTGGTATGGCGATGACGAATACACGCTTCCAATGTGCGTTCACCATGATATCGCCAAACACGGATGCGAGCATCATGATGCTGTAAACAGAACCTGGGTTCATCCGAAAAAATGTCGTTTTGCCATTCGTGCACCCAGGTTCGTCGTTGCGTACACCATCGCAGGCGTTCCTGTCTGTGATGCAGCGTTAAGGGTAACCGCAGTCATGGAGCTGATAGTCCATGCTGCTGCAAACGTCGTCGAATTGTTCGTGCAGATGGTTGTCGTCTTGAAAACGTCCCCATCTGTTGACTCAGGGATCAAGACGTGGCCGCACGATCCGTTACAGCCATATGAATAAGATTCCTGTCATCTTGACTGCTAATGATACGTGGCCGTTGAGATCCAGCATGGCGTTCCGTATTGCCCTCCTGAACCCACCGATTCCATTTTCTGCCAACAGTCATTGGATTGCGACCAACGCGAGCAGCAATGTAGCGGTACGATAAACCGCAATCGCGATAGGCTACAACCCGACCTTTACCGAAGTCTGAAATGTGATGGTACGCATTTCTACTCCTTACACGAGGCATCGCAACAACGTTTCACCAGACAACGCCGGTCAACTGCTGTTTGTGTGTGAGAAATCGGTTGGAAACTTTCCTCATGTCAGCACGTCCTAGGTGTCGCCACTGGCGCCAACCTTGTGTGAATGCTCTGAAAAGCTAATCATTTGCATATCACAGCATCTTCTTCCTGTCGGTTAAATTTCTCTTCTGTAGCACGTCATCTTCGTGGTGTAGCAATTTTAATGGCCAGGAGTGTATTCCAGACGGGACAACACTATAGTTTTACGCCATTTACTGGGACGTGAACGCGTTGCTTTTGACCGTTTACATGCCTGGTTGGTAAGTTTTGCATAGACGGCAGTACCTGGGTACGCTAAAGAGTTTGTTATTAGACGGGGCACTGTTACTGTGTGGAGCGAACAGGAAAAAGAGCGCTGTTCTCGGACGGAAAAAGCAGACATGCACTGTATTGCGGGAATGCGGATGGAAATGCTCACGCTGCTCTACGTTTGTACGTGCAGCGGTTTCCGAATCGTCGAATGCCAGATCCTCGGCTATTTACTGCCAACCACAGGTCCCAAAGAGACAGGTTCACTTGAAGTAAGTTTTCCACTGGCACGTTCTCGTAACGGCACATGTGACTAAGTCCTTCTTCGAAACACGATGTATTCATTTTGTGTTATAGTTGCGAAGGCCTGACCAACGCGATCGTCAACATATCGTGCGTACACCAGGGTTTGAAAAGGAAGCGTTAGCACTGCTGGAAAGTACACCCTCAGAAAGCTCGAGGTGTGTATGTAGAGAAATGGATGTAAGCCGTTCCACAATTGGATACATGTGGCATGTAGATGATTTGAACCCCTACTGCCTTTGAAGATCTTAGCCTTAAGCCAGATGATTTTCAAATGTTCATAAAGGTAAGGGACCAAACTGCTATGGTTATCACTCCCTAGACTTACAAACTACTTAAAATAACTTATGCTACGGACAACACACACACAAAAACCCTTTCCCGATGGAGGACTCGAACCTCAGGGGGTGCAACCGCTTAACAACACGCCTTAGATCTCTCGGTCACTCCATCGGGGCGACGATTTTCATCGGCGAATTGAATTCTGTTAGTGTTTTTTGCAAAAGTGTGCCATTCAATCGGAGTTTCCGAACTGTAGAAGAAATAAAAACTTTGCGGTTTGCCGATGACATAGTAATCCTGTCAGAGACCGCAAAGGATCTGGAAGAGCAATTGAATGGAATGGACAATGTCTTGAAAAGAGTAAAACAAGGATAATGGAATGTAGCGTCAGAAAATCAGGCGATGCTGAAGGGGCCGGCCGCGGTGGCCGAGGAGACTGAGGCGCTCCAGTCACGGTCAGCACGGCCATTGCGGTCGGGGGTTCGAATCCCCCCTCGGGCATGGATATTTGTGCCTATTACTACCTTAGTATAAGGTAGTTGATAAGTAGTTTGTAAGTTTAGGGACTGATGACCCCGTAGTTAAGTCCCATAAGCTTAACAAACATTTGAACATTTTTGATGCTGAAGGAATTAAATTAGGTAATGTGGCAATAAAAGTAGTAGACGAGTTTTGTTACTTGGGTAGCAAGATAACTTCTGATGGCCGAAGTAAAGAAGATATAAAATGTAGAATGGCTATGGGAAGAAAAGCGTTTCTGAAGAAGTGCAACTTGTTGACATCCAATATTAGTGTAAATGATAGGAAGTTCTTTCTGAAGGTATTTGTCTGTAGTGTAGAATTGTGTGGAAGTGAAACGTGGACGGTAAGGAGTTCAGACAAAAAGATGATAAAAGCTTTTGAAATGTGGTGCTACAGACGAATGGTGAAAATTAGATGGATAGATCACGTAACTAATGAGGAGGTGCTCAACAGAATTGGGGAGAGAAGGAGTTTCTGGCGTACTCTAAGAGAAGTGATAGGTTGGTGGTACATATTCTGAGACATCAAGGAATCTTCAACTTAGCATTAGAAGGCAGTGTGTGGGGTAAAAATCATAAAGTGAGACCGAGGGACGAATACAGTAAGCAGATTCAAAGGGATGTAAGTTGCCGAAAGTATTCTGAGATGAAGAGACTTGCACAAGACAGGTTAGCGTGGAGAGCTGCATCAAACTAGTCTGCGGACTGAAGACCACAACAACAACATACTTTTACGGATGAAGCATCCTTTATACGAGAGGCTGTGTTCAACAGCCACAACCAACACGTGTGGGCAAGGGAAAATTCGCACGCTGCCTTTTTTCGTGGTCACAAGATCGCTTCACTGTCAACATGTGGACTGGCGATAATTTGGTCGGCCCATATTCTCCCACCGGCGACTGAACGCAAACATCTACCTCACATTTTTACGAGAAACTCTGCCAGAGTTACTGGAACATGTTCCACTGAATGTGCGACAGCAAATGTTTTACCAACACGATGATGCATTTGCGCACTTTTCACTTAAAGTGCAATTAGCATTTTTGAGGATACCCATGGTGAGAATTGGTTAGAGCTCGGTGGTCCTGTGGTATGGCATGCACGTTCCTCAAACATGACGCCCATTGATTTCTACTTCTGGGGCCACCTGAAACCTGTTGTCTACGAAACATCGATGATTCTGTGTCCCAACTTCGTCGCCGCTTTTGTGTCCCAGCCTCGTCGTAGGTGTCGGTGGCCGAGTGGAATGAGACCGACACAGGAATATAGATAGCACGCTGGTGCAGGTACGGAGGGGAGCAGCCAGAAACTATAAACACTAGAGTAAATTAGAAAGAGATATATATTGCACAGAATGTAACAATACTTAACTTTTACATAGTACTGCAGAATGTTGATACATAGTTGTTAGAGGCCTGCCTAGTGCCTGTACGATAGCAAAGTCTTCACTGGTGCCTATCTGTTTACGAAGATCCTAACTGGTTGCTAACTCAGTCCCAAGTGACCGATGTCCTTCAGTGGTGGCCACGAGCGGCGTTGTCGCAGAGGGCGCTCGTGGCTGTCGTCGTAAGAACGCCGCGCCGTGCGTGCATGGCGGCGCGCGGCGAAAGTAGGTGGCGCGCACTTGTGCGCGTACTTGTGCGACACCACAGATGAGACTCGTGAAGAGCTGATAGCGCGAATCATGGAAGCCTCCGATGCAATATCTACATACCAGGAGTGTTTGAAAGAGTGCGATAATCACTGCTGCGTCGTTGCACAGCGAGCATTCAAGCACGAGGGCGTACTTTCGAGCACTATTTGTAACTGTTCTCAAATAGAGGTTATAACATTTCAACCTGACACCTCATTTACTCTGCTGCTACAAATACACTGAAGACGTTGCGCTGCAAACCCGCTACTGTGACGACTCTAATGGCATGTTTTGAGTCTACTTTCAACGACGCTGTACGCCAAGCGTTGCGAACATGGGTTGCTATGTGAAAAATGCTTGTCATGATCCATTCTACCAGCCCTCATTCATTTCAGACACACCCTATACAGGGTGTTACAAAAAGGTACGGCCAAACTTTCCGGAAACATTCAAATGTTCAAATGTGTGTAGAGTCTATGGGACTTAACTGCGGGGTCATCAGTCCCTAAAATTACAAACTACTTATGAATTACTTACAACTAAGGACGGCACAAATATCCATACCCGAGGGGGGATTCGAACCCCCGACCGTAGTGGCCGTGCAGACCGTGACTGGAGCGCCTCAATCCCCTCGGCCACCGCGGCCGGCCGGAAACATTCCTCACACACAAATAAAGAAAATATGATATGTGGACATGAGTCCGGGAACGCTTATTTTCCATGTTAGAGCTCATTTTGTTACTTCTCTTCAAATCACATTAATCATGGAATGGAAACACACAACAACAGAACGTACCAGCGTGACTTCAAACACTTTGTTACAGGAAATGTTCAAAATGTCCTCCGTTAGCGAGGATACATGAATCCATCCTCCGTCGCATGGAATCCCTGATGCGCTGATGCAGCCCTGGAGAATGGCGTATTGTATCACAGCCGTCCACAATACGAGCACGAAGAGTCTCTACATTTGGTACCGGGGTTGCGTAGACAAGAGCTTTCAAATGCCCCCATAAATGAAAGTCAAGAGGGCTGAGGTCAGGAGAGTGTTGAGGCCATGGAATTGGTCCGTCTCTACCAATCAATCGGTCACCGAATCTGTTGTTGAGAAGCGTACGAACACGTCGGCTGAAATGTGCAGGAGCTCCATCCTGCATGAACCAAATGTTGTGTCGTACTTGTAAAGGCACATGTTCTAGCCCAATTGGGCCAACTGACGTTGAATCGAGGAAGTACAGTACATACTAACGAAACAATTTTGTATTTTGACAATTGTCTGTACGAATTATTTGAATTTACATTTAAAGAGAAATACTAAAATGAGCTCCAACATGGAAATTAAGCGTTTCCAGACACATTTCCACGTAACATATTTTCTTTCTTTCTGTGTGAGGGATGTTTCCTGAAAGTTTGGCCGTACCTTTTTGTAACACCCTATAAAAAGGTAAAGCAGTCAACAATCCGAAGATTGGTTTGAACACCGCAGTGCTTTACTAGGCATGGTCCTATTTGGAGGTGGTATGCCGTTGCCTTCCTCCGACCTTCGAACTGACTTACCCAGCCAGTTATAGGGGGACCTACAGTTTAACGTGGGTTCCGAACCACGGTGCTACTCGGTATTTTTCACATGAGCAATACTGCCAGAGGTGAAAGAAGTGGAAAGTGACAGATAAAAATCCCAGGACCTGGCGGGGATCGAACCCGCGACCTTTGGATTTGTAGTCCGGCACTCTACCACTGTGCAACCGAGGCGCACCAATATATTAGGTAAAACCTGCCTGAGTATTCATTTATTCAAATAAGTTATATAGTGTCCGCCGTCGATCACTGTTCACTAACGCGGCAACAGTACGCACTTTTTCTTCAGAGACGCTAGGACGACCTGCCCGATGCATGTCTGCCACAGTTTGTCGACCTTCGTTGAAGGCTCTTACCCAGCGGCCACTATTCTGTAAGGCAATGGCGATTACCCGCACGCCTCTTGAACACCTTTATGACTGTCATGCTGTACGACCTCTGGCACATTCAATCTTGATCGTGTTTCGAAAACATAGTGACACCGTTACGTTAGACCGCTCGCTCACAAGTGACTGTTCCTCCCTCGATTGTGCGCACGCCAGTGAAGTGGGACGGGCGGGTCCATTTTCTCGGAGGTTAGGTAGGCTTGTCAATAAAATGTGCTATCAGCGACAATAGTAGATTCCATTGCATAGTGTCTCGACAGCAGTGTTGCCACTAAGTTCCAACCCTCGTATAATATGCCGATGACGAGGAATAATGTTTCTTCAGTGCCGAGGCACCTTAGAGCCTTACTGTTACGAAAATCAGTACACAAAACTGCTAGTTTGAGTTCTAGTAGGCAGGGTAAAGTTGTGAATTTGTGTCTGACGGGAGGTGTACTTAATCTGCGCATGTGTGGTGATCGCTGTGTCCCCAGTGATGTACCGGTCAGCGCAAGCCTAGAAAACAGAAGACCCGGTTTCGAACACAGGCTGTGTACCCATTTCGCAGTTAATACCATACGTTCCGTGAATATGAATTGATTTATTCGTCGTCTGTTAGTCCATCTGCTTTCCGTTTCTTCAAATTCAAATTCAAATGTTCGTAAATCTATGGGACTCAACAGCTTGGTTATTAGTCCATAGCTTACAAACTACTTAACCTAAGGTAAACCAAAGTCAGGACAACACAAACACCCATGCCCGACGGGGGAATCGAACCCCACGTCGGACGCACGCGCGCACCGCAACATGGCGCTCCAGTACGCGCGGCTAATCCGCCGCGGCCTTTTCGTTTCTGCATCTGTCAGTTTTCCTCCGCTCTCGCGGACATCTCTTTCCACTCTGTCCGTCACCTCCTTTCCCCTTTATCTCCGTCTATGTCCTCCTTCCCCCCTCCTCCTGCTATAAACTATGCTAAATGGAATTCACGAAAACATTTCCTTCGTTATGTAGCCTATTTATTAAAATCTTCGATTTCCATACTCTATTCTCACTTGCTCATCGTTTCTTTCCCCCTCTCTTCCCCACTCTCTCTGTCCCTCACCTCCTCCCTCTTTCCCGGTCCATTTCTTACTCTCCTCTCTGTCCATTTCGTTCTCTCCCTGTCAATCTCCTCCTCTGCCTCGCTCTGTCCACCTTGTCCTACCCCTGACTACGAAAATTCACACATGTCTATACCCAAGAAAGGTATTTATAAGCGTCTCCCTCTTGTTTTGACGGTCAAATGTGCAAAGTTGTAAAATGTCATCAAGATCGGGCTAAAAGGGTAGAAATGTCAACGTCTGTTGTAAAGTACTCTTCCGCCATGCAACATGCGAATTATTAAAAAATGCAATATTAGTAATGCTAAGGGACCAAACTGCTATGGTCATAAGTCCCTAGACTTAAAAACTTCTTAAACTAACGTAAGGACAGCACACACACACACACACACACACACACACACACACACACACACACACACACACACACACACACACCCCTAGGGTCGATTCTAACATCCGACAAAAAGCGGCCGCGTAGTCCATAGCATGACGACTCAGACGACGCGACCATTGCGGCGCGTACAATCATTATGTAGACAGTGCTTTGTCTCTTGTTTTCCAGGTTAAGTGTGAAAAACTTTATCACAATAGTATTAACGGTATAGCAGCGTATAGAATACGAATCTAATCGCATACAAAGTAGCCAATTTCGATTTCTTTCCTATTTATTTTCCAAGCCACCCAGAAAATAAACCCTACAAAAGAAACATATCTATGTTTTAGCGAGAATAACGCACAGTAGTTGATATACAGGTTGTAAACGGTATGTTGTTGTTGTTGTGGTCTTCAGTCCGGAGACTGGTTTGATGCAGCTCTCCACAAGCCTCTTCAACTCCACATAAGAACGGCAAACTACATCTGACTGAATCATCTTACTGTATCCATCTCTTGGGCTTCCTCTGCGGTTCTTACCCCACACACTTCCCTCCAACGCTAAATTCACAATTCCTTGATGTCTAAGAATGTGGCCTACCAATCTATCCCTTCTTTTAGTCAACGTATGCCAGAAATTTCTTTTCTCCCCAATTCTCCTCATTAGTTACGCGATCGACCTACCTAATCTTCAGCATTCTTCTGTAGCACCACATTTCAAAAGCCTCAATCCTCTTCCTGTTCGCACTGTTTATCGTCAACGTTTCACTCCCATACAACGCAACGCTCCACACGAATGACTTCAGAAAGGACTTCCTTAGGCTTAAATCAATATTCGATGTTAACAAATTTCTCTTTTTCAAGAACGCTTTTCTACCCATTGCCATTCTGCATTTTACATCCTCTGTACTGCGACCGTAATTTGTTATTTTACTGCCCAAGTAACAAAACTCATCTACCTCCTTTATCGTTTCGTTACCTAATCTAATTCCTTCAGCATCACCTGATTTTGTTTGACTGCACTCCATTACCATAGTTTTGCTCTTGTTAATGTTCATATTATATGCACCTTTCAGCACACTGTCCATTCCGTTCAACTGCTCTTCCAGGTCCTTTGCTTTCTCCGACAGAATTACTATGTCGTCGGCAAGGTTTTTAATTCTTCACTCTGAAGTTTAATTCCTTCTCCAAATTTCTCCTTGCTTTCCTTTATAGCTCGCTCCATGTACAAATTGAATAACATTGGAGAAAGGCTACAACCCTGTCTTACTTTCTTCCCAACCACTACATCCCTTTCATGCCCTTCAACTCTGACAATCGCTGTCTGGTTTTCGTACAAGTTGTAAATAATCTTACTCACCCTATAGTTTACCTTTTCTTTATCTATCTTCTAGGATAAGCCGTAAAGTAAGTATTGCCTCCCGTGTTCCTACATTTCTCCTGTACCCAACCCGATCTTCCCCGAGGTCGGCTTCCAGCTTTTCCATCCTTCTGTAAATAATACGTGTTAATATTTTGCAACCATGACTTATTAAACTGATGGATCTGTAGTTTTCACACCTGTCTGCACCTGCTTTCTTTGGAATGGGGATTATAACATTTTTCTTGAAGTCTGAGGGTACTTCGCTTGTCTCATACATCTTACACAAGGCGAAACAGTTTTGTCATGGCTGGTTCTGCCAGAGACTTCAGTAACTCTGAGGGAATGTCATCTACTCCAGGTGCCTTGTTTCGACTTAGGTCTTTCAGTGCTCTGTCAAATTCATCTCTCAGTATAGTATCTCCTACTTCATCCTCATCTACTTCTTCTCCCCTTCCTACAATATTGCCATTTTGCACTTCCTGTCAATCTCATTTCATAGTTGTCTGTACTCCATTTTGTCTGTTTCATTTATTGCATTTTTATATTTTCTCCTCTCATCAATTAAATTTAGTATTTCCTGTGATATCCAAGGATTTTTTGTAGGTCTTGCTTTTCTACCTATTTTGTCCTCCGCTGCCTTCACTATTTCATCTCTCAATGCTACCCATTCCTCCTCTACTGTTTTATCTTTCCCCGTCTCTGTCAGTTGTTGCCTAAAGCTCCCTTTGAAATTCTCAGGAACTTCGGATTAAAACCTGGTTCCGAAATCTATGTCTTCCCATTATAATTTTTTTTTGGTATCTCCTGGTGTCTCTTGGTCTCTTCCACGTATACAACCTTCTTTTGTGATTCTTAAACCAGGTGTTTGTTATAACGAAATTATGTTCCGTGCAAAATTCTACTAGGCAGCTTCCTCTTTCATTCGTTTTGGCCAGACCATATTCACCTACTACCTTCACTTTCCTTCCTTATCCTACTGCCGAATTCCAGTCTCCCATAACAATTAAGTTTTCCTCTCCCTTAATTGCCTGAATAATTTCCTTTAGCTCCTCATATATTTCTTCCATCTCTTCATCATTGGCAGAGCTAGTTGGCACATAAACCAGTACTACTATGGTTGGTCTTGACTTCGTATCTATCTTGACTACTATAATGCAATCACTGTGTTGCTCATAGTAGTTTACCCACATTCCTATTTTCTTATTCATTATCCGACCTAATCCCGTAATACTCCCAATTGATTTTGTATTTATAATCCTATACTCACCTGATCAGAAATCCTGTTCCTCTTTCCACCGAACTTCACTAATCCCCACTATATCTAACTTCAACCAATCCATTTCCCTTTTTAAATTTTCTAGCTTCCCTACCCGATTAACGGATCTAACATTTCATGATCCGATCCGTAGAATGCCAGTGTTGTCTTTCCTGGTGTCACATCCTCCTGAGTAGTCCCCGCCCGGAGATCCGAATGAGGAACTATTTTAGCTCCGGAATATTTTACCCGAGAGGATGCCATCATCATATGATTCATACAGTAGAGCTGCATGTCCTCGGGAAAAGTAACGGCTGTAGTTTCCCCTTGCTTTCAGCCGTTCGCAGTAGCTGTGTGGCAAAGCCACATTAGCTGATGTTACAAGGCCAGCTCAGTCAATCATCCGGACTGTTGTTGCCCCTGTAACTACTGAAAAGGCTGCTGCCCCTCTTCAGGAACCACACGTTTGTCTGGCGTCTCCACAGATACCCCTCCGCTGTGGTTGCACCTACGGTACGGTTATCTGTATCGTTGAGGCACGCAAGCCACCCCATCTCGGCAATGTCTGTGGTTCATGGGTGTGGTAAACGGTATTTACAGATGGTACATCTCTGTGTGCTTGACGAAAAAGGCGAATGTATTATTGTTGTATCATGTACTCTATTTTTGTATTTGCAAAAACCCATATATTTGTAGTACTGATGATAGGCGTATTTTTGTTTACATTGTCGACTGACAATACACGATAGAGCCCTGTAGCCGCGTAGCCTCTCCGCGCTGTCAGCATGCGCTGGGGGTGCGACAGAGAGCGCGCGAATGCACTACGCGGCGAGAAATGTAAACATCGGACGTGTACAACGGCGCAGCACGGCGGCTAGGTGCTGCCTAAACAAGCCATTTGAACAGCCATTGGATTAACAGAAATGTGTAATTCATTTTTCATAAACAATAAATTAAGTACACCCAGACCTTTCTCTTAATGAAGGTCGTGGTGGGAAAGAAAAGATAATATAAAAGAAAATGTGTTTCAAATGTTTGTTAAGCTTAAGGGACTTAACTGCGGGGTCATCAGTACCTAAACTTACCAACTACATACGAACTACCTTATACTAAAGAAAGCACAAATATCGAACCCTCGACCGTAGCGGCCGTGCAGACTGACTGGCACGCCGCGGATCGCTAAGCCACTGCGGCCGGCTAAATGTGTTTCCCTCAGTACAAAATCAACCAGTTACGCAGTACTTGTGCATTACATGCATTGAATTGTTCCGACGGCGTGTACTGTTTAAGTATCTCAACCAACCGTGCGTGTCGGGAACAAGCTCATTACCGCTTCTTTATGATAAGATCTCTTCATTCTTTAAATGTGTGTAATAAGAATGTAGTTGCCAAGTACGAGAGGACCGGCTAGTCCGTGCCTTCTAACATAGCAACATATATTGATAGGTCTTCTTGAGTGTTAGCTCTTTTCCAATCATCACAAGAGAACCCAACATAGCAAACACTTTTCATTTAAACCAGTATTAATTCAAGCAAGCAGTGTATTACTTACTAGAACAAGTACAGTGTTTATTTTATCACTTAAGTACATACATACAAAGGCTTATTATCTGCCTTGTTTCTCCAACATACCCGGACAAAGAATAATTATAACATAGTAAAAGCTACGGAATATACATACAGTGCAATAGGTTTAATTTATCTAGGAATAATTATATCACTTGCACAGTAGATTCTTCGCCGATTCTTTTTCTTTTGCACAAAACCTGTACAGAAAAAAAACTGGAGCCAGAAAGTTTTCTCCTACCACTTTGCTAAATTAAATATGACGCACTAAAAAATTATATTCGACTTTCTTGAGCCACTATCAGGAAACTCAAGAAATCGAGTTGAATTTAGACGCTTAATTATAGATACAGATATATTAAGTAATTAAAATTGACAGTTAGCATTTACCTAATATCTGGGTTTTAATCCCTTTGGAATGTTCATGCTTTACAGTACTGCCTATGCAATTGACATGTAACCTCCCTTTAAGTAATTTAGTGTTTGGGAAAACCAATTTATCTTTGGTCGGTGGTAAACTTCTCTCCCAAAAATCATAATCAGGGTATGGGTTATTCAATAAATAAAATCGAACAGTAAGGGAATTAAAAAAAAAATCTGTAGGTTGGGTCCTCTTTCTTGGGTAGCACAACCAGGTAGGTCCTCTTTTAGGGTACAGCCATTCTGTAGGTCTGCCTTTCCAAACAATATCAATTCTCTACATGTCCCATAATAAAAAACTATTTTCTCCCTATCCCTAGTTTACAAGAGAAAGAAGAAAATTACACCTCTATTCCCACACTTTACCAAGGTCTTGCATTTCAGACTGCGCTAGAAAGCACTCATTTCTCTAGCAATTATCTCTTATTATTCCCTCCCCGGGAAAATGAGTGTGCTACAAAAGCAGGAGAAATGCGGAACTTCATCTATTCGTTTTTTGTAGAGAAGCACTATTCTAACATCATTACGAAATTGTATATAGGCTCTATATTGTCATTGTGCATTAAGTGAAATTGCCTATGACCTGCATATTCCATAAAAAAAAAGAAAAAAAAAAAAAAAAAAAAAAAGGACAGCGAACACAGTTTCCTCGCACTCGTTTACTCACATGCATATTTGCCTAGTGGTATTGGCAGCATTGAAAATCCGGTTCCTAAGTTAATGCACATTGTTAACTTGCTAAGCATAAACAACTTTCTTCATTGGCGCCAGCAGTAAAAATCCTGTAGATTTAAATCAGGGCTGCGTGCTGGCATCAACGTGGACCCGAACGCTCGATCCATCGCTTGCAAATTATCTATCCAAAACTCTGCGTACTCTGTGAGTAACATGGGGTAGAGGACCATCGTGGGGGAACCTCATGTTACGACGTACGCCTAACGCAATGTTTTCTAACAACGTTGGTAGCAATGTTTCCTCTAGAAGAGCTCGGTAATAATTACCAGACAAACGTGCAGGTAAAACATAACGCCCAATAATGTAAACATCGAGCATGCCCCTCCACACATTTACAGAAAATCGTCGCTGAAAATGTGTTGCCACTACGTGGCGAGGATTGTTTACACTCCACGTGTGCATGTCATGGAAATTACACTCCTGGCCTGGCCTGCTACACCACGAGGATGCCGTGCTACAGAGGCGAAATTTAAGCGACAGGAAGAAGATGCTGTGATATGCAAATGATTAGCTTTTCAGAGCATTCACACAAGGTTGCCACGGTGGCGACACCTAGAACGTGCTGTCATGAGGAAATTTTACAACAGATTTCTCATACACAAACAGCAGTTGACCGGCGTTGTCTGGTGAAACGTTGTTGTGATGCCTCGTGTAACGAGCAGAAATGGGTATCTTCACGTTTCCGACTTTGATAAAGGTCGGATTGTAGCCTATCGCGATTGCGGTTTACATTGCTGCTCGCGTTGGTCGCGATCCAATGACTGTTAGCAGAATATGGAATCGGTGGGTTCAGGAGGACAATAAGGAACGCCGTGGTGGATCCCAACGGCCTCGTATCGCTAGCAGTCGAGATGAGAGGCCACTTATCCGCATAGCTGTATCGGATCGTGCAGTCGTGCAGTCACGTCTCGATCCCTGAGTCAACAGAAGTTCGACGAAGTGTGCAGCAGCAGCAGCAGCATAGACTATCAGCTCGGAGACCATAGGTGCGGGAACCCTTGACGCTGCATCACAGACAGGAGCGCCTCGATGGTGTACGCAACGACGAACCTGGGTACGGTAATGGCAACACGTCATTTTTTCGGATGAATCCAGGTACTGTTTACATCATGATGGTCGCATCTGTTTTTGGCGACATCGCGGTGAACGCACATTGGAAGCATGTATTCGTCATCGCCATACTGGCGTATCACCCGGCGTGATAGTATGGGGTGCCATTGGTTACGCGTCTCGGTCACCTCTTGTTCGCATCGACGGCACTTTGAACAGTGGCCTTTACATTTCAGATGTGTTACGACCCGTGGCTCTGACTTCCCGCGATCGCTGCGAAACCCTACATTTCAGCAGGATAATGCATGACCGCATGTTGCAGGTCCTGTACGGGCCTTTCTGGATACGGAAAATGTTCGACTGCTGCCCTGGCTAGCACATTCTTCAGATCTCTCACCAACTGAAAACGTCTGGTCAATGGTGACCGAGCAACTGGCTCGTCACAATATGCCAGTCACTACTCTTGATGAACTGTGGTATCGTGTTGAAGCTGCATGGGCATCTGTACCTGTACACGCCATCCAAGCTCTGTTTGACTCAATGCCCAGGCGTATCAAGGCCGTTATTACGGCCAGAGGTGGTCGTTCTGGATACTGATTCCTCAGGATCTATGCACCAAAACTTCGTGAAAACTGTGATGAACAACAGTGTGCGATACACCCACTTGTCGGGTGATGCTTCTAGTACTGTGACTAGGATTCTCCTGGATGCGTCCAGAATTACGTCTTCAGTTTTCAAAGTACGATAGGCCCGTTGTGGTCCTCTGCCTTCTGTGTGGGGAGCAGTAAAGAGCCAGTATCTCTCAATCTAAGGAAATTAAATCATACTGATAAGTTTTATTCTGTCATGATGTAACAGAAAAGGAAAGCATATCAGAACAGAAGGTACCTTTCGCACACAGACGAAAATTTACTTTAGTAAAAAGTGAATGCATATTCATGTCCCACGAATAGAGAATTACGATGACGCATAACATTTGGTGAACAGCGGCAAATGTCTCTCGTGCAGGAAGTCGCCGTTGTGCGAAATGTTCTCGGTAAATTCGTACAGCTGCCCCCGCAACACCTTTTGCCTCGGCATAAATCAAATGAATACCGAATACCTAACAGTTAACAGAGTTGCAGTAACGCATGCACAGGTTACTCGACGACTGCCGTCGCTCGGCGTATACAATGACGCAGACACTCAGGCCGTAGTTGCCAGTGTGTTTACGATTGACGCTCGTGATAATTATTCGCGCAGCGGGCAATAGTAGGAACCAACTGCTTACGCACGTACTCTGCCAAGTGTCTACTTTTCCAAAAACGAGCTGGTTTTTAAGGTATCTTGAATGACAGCAACCAGTCGCCTTTTATGCAAAATGTTTTGTTACATTTCTCTCATTACCGGTTTCGATATGCCTAGCATATCGTCATCAGAATATATATACAGGGTGTTTCACTACGTGTGTTTGCCTCTGTAACTTATTAAATAATAGGTGACGGGAAATTTTAATGCGGTAGGTCAACACAAGAAATGTTACTCTTTCTGAGGAGCTATGAACATAGTTTATTGTATCATTTTCCAAACAGTTACAGCACAAAGATATAATTTTTTAAATGGAACAATAGTTTTTTCTATCGTGCATTGCATTCGTTGAAACCAGCTGCGTCCAAATCAATTTAAACTACATTCCTATCACTGTTGGTTTGGGAGCTACAACCCTTCAGAGTTTAGGGGGCGGAGGCTACGAGAGCGTAGCTGACTAGCTGGTGGTCGTGAGACAGTGGGCCGTGCCCCAGGGGATAGCCACTCGGCCAGTGAGCTACGCTATCGCAGCCTCCGCCCCCGGAACTTTGAAGGGTTGTAGCTCCCAAACTAACAGTGATAGGAATGTAGTTTAAATTTATTTGGACGCAGCTGCTTTCAACGATTCAAATGCTCGATAGAAAAAACTATTGTTCCATTTAAAAAAAATTATCTTTGTGGTGTAACTCTTTGGAAAATGATACAATAAATTATGTTCATAGCTCCGCAGGAAGTGTAACATTTCTTGTGTTGACCTACCGCATTAAAATTTTCCGTCACCTATTATTTTATAAGTTACAGAGGCAAACACACTTAGTGAAACTGTAGTGGGATTCATTCATCTGTTATAATCACAACAAGAAAACAAGTGAAATATGTGGCGAGCATAACTCACATAAACAAAGCAAGTGAGCTATGTGGCGAGTATAACTGACAAAATAAATTGACTTCTTGGTAGGCCTAAATGTTGCTACTTACAGTTTGTGTTATCCATAAATCCATTGTCACATTTGATAGCATGATGGTGGTTTTTTTTTTTTCCCTAGGAAATACACAAACATGTTACTAGACTTTTTTGTCAAGCACACCGAGATGTACCATCTGTATAATTTTGGCGGCTTATACCGTTTACACCCTGTGTACCAGGCTGCCAATACACGCAGTCCTCAGTGATTTTATGCTTTTCCGCATACGCGAGTGCAAGAAGGGTTGCCTCATCACTGGGGGCGGTGCGCCTACCACAGGTGAACGATGCCGCTGCCTGTGTCCGTTTTCCTCCTGGTTGGGCTGTGACGTCGCGTGACCTTCTGTTTGTACTTCGAGTCAGGTGTTACAGTCATGCAGGTACCAACCGCAATGTACTCCAGCGAAGTCTACGCAGACGTGACACTAATCTATGGGGAGACGCACCGCGATGCAGCAGAGGACCGAAGGCTGTATTCACAACGTTTTCCAACGCGAGGTCTGCCATCTTCCGAATGTTTTTAGGCATACAGAATCAAGTTTAATTACTGGGGGTGCAAAGTTTCGAATAAAGACCATCCGTGACGGATCTCATGTTTCCTGGAAAGCAATTGAGTATTTTGAATCATATCATGCGCGCTGCAAGCATAGCTTTAATAAAAATAATGCGTACGTACATAGTAAAAAAGGTAAAGCAGTCAACAATCCGAAGATTGGTTTGAATACCACAGTGCTTTACTAGGCATGGTTCTGTTTGGAGGTGGTATGCCGTTGCCTTCCTCCGACCTCCGAACTAACTTACCCAGCCAGTTATAGGGGGACCTACAGTTTAACGTGGATTCCGAACCACGGTGCTACTCGGTATTTTTCACATGAGTAATACTGCCAGAGGTGAAAGAAATGGAAAGTGACAGATAAAAATCCTAGGAACCTGGCGGGGATCAAACCCGCGACCTTCGGACTTATAGTCTGGCGACTATGCTACGGAGCCGCACTTGTAGTATGAACAAATAAGTTACGTGTTATTTAATTTAGTTTGCAGTATTATTTTTACCTACAGTAGTAATAACAGTAATCTGACCATTGTTATTACAACGTAAGTCATTAGATCTTACCAATTAATACAAGTTTCCCATCGTAATTAGTTCTCAGAAGAAGCGTCACGGAAATGTTGCACGATTTGAGGTGGAAATCAATAAAAGAAAGACGTTATTCGTCGCGACGAGATCTATTTACGAAATTTAAATCACCGACTTTTACTTCTGAATTCGAAAATATTTTGCTAGCACCTACCTACATAGGAATACATGACCAACCCAAAAAAAAAAAAAAAAAAAAAAATCAGATCGAAAACGGAACGATGTAGGTGTTCTTTCTTCCCGCGCGCTTTTTGAGAAAGGAACGGTAGAGAAAGTTTATGAAAGTGGTTAACGAACCCTTTGCCAGGCACTTAAATGTGATTTGCAGAGAATCTCTGTAGATGTAGAAGAGTCGTAGCGGACTTGAAAGTATCGAGGTCTTCGACACAAAGGATTCTGGAGGAGAGAGACTGGCATCCCGTTAAACTGTACCTATACCATCAGCTATAAAATACCTATTTTAAAATCTCGGGTATAGTTCTGCAGACATCTCTTTAAAATAGACATGAATCCGGATTACATCAGGCAGATTTCATGGGGAGATAAATGTTATTTCGCCAATCATCTCACTGTCATTTTACACAATCAAATCCACACTGGCTACGATGGCATCACTTGTAAGGGCAATTCTATGTTAACTGATGTTACGGCGTTATTGGAAACCGTTGGACCAATTTATTTAGCTTGAGGACTAAACGATCTGCTGCATCTGCAATTGCTACATAATGAGTGAATCTTGGGCGTCTTGGAGAAGACAGACTACTTCAGATAACTGTGGCTTCATCACGATAGTGCACCAGCTTGTTGTTGTGGTCTTCAGTCCGGAGACTGGTTTGATGCAGCTCTCCACCCTACTCTATCCTGAGCAAGCCTTTTCATCTCCTCATAAGAACGACAACCCACATCCACTTGAATCTGCTTACTATATGTGTTTCTTGGTCTCATTCTGCGATTTTTACCCCACACACTTCCCCCCCCCCCCCCAATGTTAAATTTACGATTCCTCGATGACTAAAAATGTGTCCTATCAAGCGATCCCTTCTTTTAGTCAAGGTATGCCAACTATTCCTTTTCTCACCAATTCTATTCAGTACCTCTTCATTAGTTATGCGATCTACCCACCAAATGTTCAACATTCTTCTGTAGCACCACATTTCAAAAGCATCTATTCTCTTCCTGTCCATCCTGTTTATCGTCCATGTTTCACTCCCGTACAAGGCAACACTCCACACAAATGCTTTCAGAGAAGACTTCCTTACATTTAGATTAATATTCGATGTTAGCAAATTTCTCTTTTTCAAAAATGCTTTTCTTCCCATTCCCATTTTGCATTTTATATCCTCTGTACTGCAACCATCGCATGTTATTTTACTACGCAAGTAACAAAACTTATCTACCACCTTCATTGTTTCGTTACCTACTCTAATTACTTCAGCATCGCCTGATTTTCTAAGACTACATTCCATTATCTTTGTTTTGCTCTTGTTAATGTTCATTTTATACGCTCTCTTCAACACACTGTCCATTCCATTTAAGTGGTCTTCCACGTCCTTTGCTGTCTTTGACAGAATTACAATGTCATCAGCAAAACGCAATGTTGTTATTTCTTCACCCTGAACTTTAATCCCTATTCGATGACCAGCAATATGGTCTGATTTAGCGCCATTGTTTTTTTATAGGGATTTATCGGAGCCAGGGTTTAGGATAAGGAACTGGAAAATCCAGATTGTTAAAAAGGACAAGTTCGTTTCGTACATACAGAAGTGTTAAGAGGTATCCATAGTCATTACTGACAGGCACTGCAAGCATTCATCCATTAAGGCAGACAAGAATTTTGACGTTTGTATTATGAATAATTAATAATAAATATCTGTAAGTGTATAACATCTGTTAAAAGTAAAATCATTTATTATATTGATTACTCTACATTGCAGTCAACCATACGACAGCATTTATTTAACCCTTTGTTTCCTGATATAATAAAAATATTGCAATATTTTTTATGCTGTTGTGGCCTCAAAAGGCACTATAATTTTTTTGTAAACTTTTATTTTAATATTTTCAATTTTTTTTTCATGCCGGTACCCAGAAGTATCGTCAGCCTCCATGGACAGAATCACAGCATGCACAGAAAAATGCTTCTTGTATGTTATTCCACATAGAAATTAAACATATTTACATTATAAAGTTAATTAACAAAAATATGATATTTATTTTTTTTTCTGTAAATTTCACATTACATTTTTCTTCTAGAGCAACGTTTTGACAGTATATATATAGTAGATATGTCCAGTGGATATCAAATATTTAACTTAGTGATATCTCATGAAATTGAAAGAAACTGTTCTTTTTGTCATTTCAACACAAATACACTTTACATGAATGTGAATGTGGTCTCGACTGAAATTTTTGCACACATTTCACAGCTCCCTCTTTTACGACTGAACACTACAAAATGTTTTCGTCGATTGCAGAAACGTATATCCTTAGGAACAGAAAAATTATGTTACTTTCACTTTGTGGGAGTTATTTCATATTTATTAGAGTTTCTATTTTTGGAATTTGGCACTTGCTGCTTATTCATTAGCCCTAGTGCCACAGCACGCCTGAATTCTACCATTGGTTGTGCCCCATGTAACTCACTGAGTGCCACAATTTCTTTGATCGCCTGTCAAGACCATAAGTACATCGTAATCTGTCGGCACGATCCACCCCACCGGTGTTTTCATTGTAATCACATGCGATAACTGGACATGGTATAGTCATTTTTCAGTATCTCTGAAATATCAGTCGGAATGTCCTCATACAAAATTGCTTCAATCTTTGCATCAGTCAGAGGTCGAAAATACCCACCACTTTTCCGATTTTCGTCTATCTGTGTGAGAAAAAGTTGACAGTACAAGTAGAGAAATGTAACGCATTTTAGCTACGATAATGTGTTTGTACCACCTGACGGTACTAGTAAGTCCACTCTATAATTTCCACTTTATCTCACTTCCTTGTAATTTAATGCTTCAAACTATTATAAAAAAACAGAGAGGTTATGTACTAACATTGGAAAACTCAACGGAAGTTTCAATAAATTGCGCACAAAGCCAGGCAACAGTGTGGAAACAAACACACACACTCTTCTGTTTTCACAACAGCGCACGAGAAACAATTACAAGCTCTGGCTGCCAGAGATGTCTATGTATCGTGTAATAACATCTCTGAAACCGTAGAGCAGAGATACTACTACGTCCTGACAGGCTCTCAGATCACTAAATTGAACTATAAGAACATAATGAGAGTCAACATTGACTGGTACTTTTAAGTACCGTCAGGCAACAAAGGGTTAAGATTGACAATTGTGAAGCACGAATTGCTGCACTACGGACTGTTTCTTAAATTATCTGTCATATATAGGTATGGCTTGAAACAATTAATATATTTGGCCCTTGTTCATGCTGTTTTGGTAAGGGTCAATTATTCTTATACACTGAAACCTTTAACGAGCCCAGGAATCGAAACCGGCACCACTCCTACATCAAGAAATTTTTCTTGCTACGAGTTAGACGACCAGTTATAGTTTTAAACTGATTTAGATCGCCGGTTTTGATCTCAGCGAGATCTCCTCTCTGTTGGTGTAAGTCCTCTGTACCACTTGTGAACCAAAAGTCTAATATCTAATGGAAAACTCCAAAAATAACGGACCAATGCGGTGGAATACTGATACTAGAGTTGGGACTTAAGAACTGAACACCGTAAAAACATTAGCTCATAATAATGACTACAATCCAAAAGTAGTACATGAAGATAAATCCGCACATAAAGAACCATAATAGAACACACAAAAATATATGAGCTCACCATTGCAAGGAAAACTGTCATACAAAATAGCAAACCTTTTCCGAGGCGCAGATATCCAAATCAACTATTACACAAAGGACAAAATAAAGGACAAAGCCATCCACAACATTAAAAATAACAACAAACCATACAGTAGATCAGGAATTTACTAACTAAACTGCAACTCTTGTTCGAATATGTACATTGGCCAAACTGATAGAAATTTCAGCATACGTTCCCGAGGACATATGGACGCTCTTCGTTAAAAAAACTTTTAAAAAATCCACATTTGCTCAACATACTCGTATAACCAAGAAAGAGCCTCAAGTAACAGACATATCTCAAAATCTAAAAATACTTCACACAGCCAACAAAGGGAAAAGTATGAGCCTCCTTGAGGAAACTGAAATCTATACCCATAAATGTACTTCCCCTCTAACTTACTGAATGACCAAACAGAACTGCCCAATAGAATTTTCTCATATTATAAACATAACCTGAGCCAAACAAAATGCAGAGTACAAGTCAACATAACGAAAATATAGTTTTCCTACGTGTATTATCCATTTGTAAACACTCCCAATGTACGTAAAATAAGTAATATTCTTCCTGTGTATAAATATGTTAATTTATAATTTATGAATTTCAAATAGGAAATACTGTAAGTAATTCAACATGATCTTAGCACAATTAAAATGTTAAAAACAATAGATTAACCAAAAGTAGAAAATGTTAGTAATGTAAACAAAAACTGTTAGTCAACAACATGGCTGATGCTACATTGTGTGTGTGTACAAGATAAACATTAAAAAGCGTAAGAACCACCCAAAATACGAAGAAATAGCGTTAAACAGCCAACATAGGAGAATGTAAGTACTCTCGTTTATGAAAGCTTATGGATAAAACACGTGAAAATCAAAATAAATAACAAAATAAATGATCTGCTACAGTATCCAAACTGACGCCTCCAAATTGTACCCACTGAAGAATGATGTACAAACAGAACATCAACTGATGATGGATAAAAACCCGAAACGCGTTTTGGCGAAATAAATTCGTTGTTTAAAAAGTGGCCGGTTGCTGTTATCTATAAAAATAAAATTAAATAATATAAATAACATAATTAGATATGTAGAACTTAAAGTGTAAAGAAAGTCTACTCTCATAGAAATCTCCACAAATGACTATCCAAAATAGAAAAGAGGTGTGGTCAAAACATTTGTGCATCGGTCCAAAAAAGTTAAAAGACGAAATCGATGAGTTAAGGACATTTAAAGTAACGAAATGACTCGCATATTTAAACACTGCTGAATACCTACGGTCCACCTCTTGCCACAGCAGGACTATATCTAATCTCTTTCACTCCGTCTAAGTACATATGTTCTTGTTGTGGTCTTAAGTCGGCAGACTTGTTTGATGCAGCTCTCCACGCTACCCTGTCCTGTGCAAGTCTCTTCATCTGAGAATATGTTAGGCAACCTACATCCTTTTGAATCTGCTTACTGTATTTGTCCCTCGGTGTCCCTCTACGATTTTTACCCCACACACTTCCTTCTAATGATAAGTTGACAATTCCTTGATGTCTCACAATGTGTCCTACCAATCTATCCCTTCTCCGAGTCAGGATACGCCAGAAACTCCTTTTCTCCCCAATTCGGTTAAACACCTCCTGATTAGTCACGTGATCTACCCATCTAGTCTTCATCATTCGTCTGTAGCACCACATTTCAAAAGCTTCTATAATCTTTTTGTCTGAACTCCTTATCGCCCACGTTTCACTGCCGTAGAATGCTACACTCCACACAAATGCTTTCAGGAAGGACTTCCTAACATTTAAATTAATATTGGATGTCAACCAGTTTCGCTTCTTCAGAAACGCTTTTCGCCCCATAACCATTCTACATTTTATATCTTCCTTACTTCGGCCATCAGAAGTTATCTTGCTACCCAAATAACAAAATTCATCTACTAATTTTATTGTTTCATTACCTAATCTAATTCCTTCAGCATCGCCTGATTTTCTGACATTACATTCCATTACCTTCGTTTTATTCTTGTTAATGTTAATTTGGTATCTTCCTTTCAAGATACTGTCCATTCCATTCAATTGCAATTCCAGATCCTTTGAAGTCTCTGACAAAATTAGTATGTCATCGGCAAACCGCAAACTTTTTATTTCTTCTCCCTGAACTTTAATTTCCTCTCCAAATTTCTCCTTCCATTCCTTCACTGCCTGCCCAATGCACAGACTGAACAACATTGGGGAAAAGCTACAACCCTGTCTTACTCCCTTTCCAACCTGTGCGTCACTTTCTTGCCCTTCGTACATCTAGGAACATACAGGATCCAGGAAAAGAAGCGTTAACACCGGAGTGTCGCAAAGTGTAATTTCCAGACCCTGAACGCGATTTGAGACAACAGGACCCGTTAAAAGAAGGCAAGGCCAAGGTCGTCCACAGGTAATGTCAGCAAGAGATGGGCGTTATCTCCGGTTAGAAAGGCCTTGGAGATAGGAGGCTGAATGCAACTCAGCTGCAACGCGCCCACCGTTTAGCAACAGAACGCGCAATATCAACACAAACAGTCCGGGAATGTGGCCTATGGTGTGTGTACCATTAAAATCACGACTCTAAGTACGTGCGTGGAGAGACGGGGCCACCCTCCCCACCAGGGGACTGACAACCTTAGCAATTTAGTCCCCCTATCCCAAACAAACAACCCAATCCAACCAAGACACCGTTCAGTCCGCAGAAACAGGGCGGAGGAACGTCAGGATTGGAGTCGTAACGATTGGTGCCGGATTCTTTTCACAGATGAGTCATTATCTTGTGTTCAGCCAGACAATCGTCGTTCCATCATCTGGAGAGAATGTGGAACTCGAAACAATCCTTCTTACGTGCAGGAAACATCACCATATCATGGTGGTGGACGAATGGTATGGACAAGAGTCAGTATTGGCAGATGTACGGATATCTACGTCGTTCATAATGGCGCTTTGACTGCTCAGAGGTATACAGACGAGATCCTTCGACCTCCTATTATGCTATACGCTGGTGCCATAGTAGATGGGTTACTTGTGGTGGACGATAACACTCGTACCTACAGAGCTGCACTTGTGGAAAACATGCTTGAAGCTGAATGTACTGTGTCGATACATATATCGACGCCGCGCACCAGAGATGTGGCCAGGACAGCGCGTCGTCCTCCCGGGCGCGGCGCTAGAGGTGCCGTACGGCACATGCGCAGACGCTGACCAATAGGAGGAGTGGGCGTCGGCGGACCTGGGTGAGGAGCAAAGGAGAACGTCAGTCTTGGGCCGGGAGCGAAGGGTCATCAGTCATCCGTCTACCGTCAAGTGTATACAGTCCGGATACCGCCACAGCCTATCATCTGGTTTGGCCGGAGGAAAATATTAGCCACTATCCAAGATTTTTGTACTCGCGCTTGGACGCGCTTCAATAACTGGCAATAACATTGTATCCAGTTCACTCAGCCAGCTTCATGTCAAGTTAAGTATCTGTAATAAACTGCTCATTGGTTTTCATCCATGTCCGGTGGCACCCTCTCACTCCTACCGATTCACAAACAACCACAGATACAGAAGAATCTATTGAAGGAATGAAGTTCATCGGACTTAAACCCGTTTGAGCATGTTGGGGATGCACTTGCTAGACGCATTGCAGCCAGACCAGCACCTTCCACAACGGTTACATAGTTGGATATTGCACTCATGGAAGAATGGTCAAATATCCCCCAAGACCTGATTGATAAACTCATACTGTCCATGCCATGCAGGTGTGCAGCTCTACTTGTCGACCGAGGTGATCACACAGCACATTAATATCAATGAGAATGATTCTTTTGCTATTATGTTAGCCCTGTGGTACCTCGCTCTAAGTAAACGCCATGTAAACATGAAGTAAATGGACATGAAAAATATCATACTGTATCACACACAAATTACAATAGTAGCCAATCTAGTCTAATATATAAAGCAGAGTGTCCGTATTTGTGTACGTGTTGCATACAAATCTACAGTTTCGTTCCAATCTTAATGAAATTTTGTACACGTAAGCTTCAATCCATGAGGACTGTCGCCGTAAGTGTACGAATCACGTACGATACATAGTTGACGAGATACGACGTCATAAACAATGAGATGTGCGAAAAACTGCTTCATTTTGCGACAATGCTGCTCATTTTCTCCTAAACCATTGGACCGATTTCAACCAAGTTTGGTACACATATTCCTTACCGTGAGGTAACAATTGCTGCGTGGTTAAGAATCACATACGGTTCATGGTTCAAAAGATATTACGTCATAACCAATAGAAATCGCAAAAAAGGCCATATAATGCGGCGAGATTTTCGAAATACACTGTATGAGAACGACAGTACTTAGCGACTTGCAACGAACTGTAAACATAATTTCAAACATTTATTAAACTTTTTCTCGCTGGCAACCATAGTAAAATGATGAAAAGAAAAAAGTTTCTCTCTTACCACTTTTCCGCTATTTATGGAGTAAAACTCCAGCTTTCGGTATGACGTTACAATTTTTAATTTCTACACCACAAATTGTAGCCACATAAAATTTTACATACAGTATACACGCATATAGTTGAGCGTACCTTCTAAATTGTATCACAGTACGACACGTAGTTCATGAGATATGAGGACGTAAACAGTAGCGGTCATGGAAAACCGCCCCATCACGAACAAAGTTTTCATCTATTACTTCTTTACTACTAATTGTATGCCCAAGAGATTTTGCAGATATACGGCCCTTATACAAAAGAATATATGCCCGAAAAATGACAGGAATAAATAAATAAATACCCGGGCAACGTCGGGATTTCAGCTAGTATCTGAATAAAATACGTTATCATAAGTACATTTTGTTTGATATATTACCTGATCCCCTAATTGTTTTGATTAGTGTCGATGAAAGTGAATGGGGGTGCATAAAAGCGTTGGGAGGGTTATGTTATGTGTTTCTCGTGATGTGCTGTGGGGTCAGCATGAAAATTGGCCGCTGGGGAAGCGGTTTTGGGAGGACGAGGATCGTTAGTGGCGGATGGATCACATGGGGGTGGGGTGTCAATCCAGCTAGGGCAAAGATTGGTGGGGCGGAGCTTCATCGAGGAAAAGAGTAGGAGTGGGGGTTGGGGTTGGAGAGAGGGGCATATTTCAGTAATTATTTCACTGTCAGGGAGGAGATGGAGGTTGCAGTTTCATTGAGACATGATACTGAGGTGGCAGAGATGGTGGACAGGGTGGACACATTGATAGATACCGAGCGAGGTGGCGCAGTGGTAACACTCTGGATTCATATTTGGTAGGAAGGTGGTTTAAATCCATCTCCGGCCATCCAGATTTAGGTTTTCCGTGATTTACCTAAATCATTCCAGGCAAATGCCGGGATGGTTCCTTTCAAAGGGCACGGCCGAGTTCCTTCCCCATCGTTACCCAAACAATCTGAGCGTAAGCTTCGCCTCTAATGACCACGCTGTCGACGGGACGGGGAAATACCAATCTTCATCCCTTCCATTGATCTGTCTCTCTTTGGCCCTTTCCCACACAAGCAGGGTTGGCACTGTGTTAACGAGGATTTGGCGTGTTAATATTTACAGGTTGGCCGGATGTCCTTCCTGCCGCCACCTCATGCCCCCCAGGAGGAAATTTGTACCCCAAATATCTGCATATGATCACAGAGTAACATATACAGAGAAGAAACCCCCCCTAAACCTCAGTCCTACGCTCCCCTCGTAGTTTCGTAAGATGCCAGCAGATGTCTGGCGGTACCCTGGCTTAGTACCGGTAGACGACACTAGAGGCGCTTCTGAGGGTGCCTCTCGCACATCAGAGGGTAGCGTGAAGGGGAGGCTGGGGGGAGAGCTCGTGCTGCATTCCACGAGGCCATGGCGGTGTTCGGCGTGGCGGTATTTGAAGGGAGGTGGTGGGGGGGACAGCCGCCACCTGCCACCTGCTCTGGCCAGTTTTAAAGGGATGCTTCTGACCTCAGAGCCATCATGGGACATCTTACGGAACTGCTCTGGCCCTCCCTCCCCGCACCCCTGAGCGTGTGATCGGGTCCTTATGGAGGTTTCCCGTCTGCATATATTTGTCTGTGGTATGGTTTTATAGGTGTGTGAAAGTGTAAAGTGTTACGAAATGTCTGCGAGTCGTGTACCTGAGGCAGGACTTGGGGACCAGCCTGGTATTCATCTAGGGGATGTGGAAAACCGCCTAAGAACCACATCCAGGCTGGCCGGCACTCTGACCCCTTCGTTAATCCGCCGGGCGGATTCGAACAGAGACCGGTATGCCTGCCCGTCTCGGAAAGCGTTGCGTTAGACCACACAGCTAATCGAGCGGGTACATTCCTTCCATTGATAGAGGCGCATAAGCTGGCCATGATTCTCGAGGATTGGGCAGACAAATGGGTGGCGAGAATCAAGTTTATAGAAGACATAGGAGGAGCGTAGGTGTTCTCTGTGTGTGAGGAGATAAGAAAATTTCAGGAGTTGGTAAAGGAGGCTGTTGGGGGAGGGAAGGCGGTCGTGGAAGGCAAGACGCAGTGCATGGCGTTCTAAGATTTGGAGGGAGTGGTAAACCGTTGGAGGAGCTGAAGTCCATGCAACGGTGGCATAGTTGAGGATATGAGCGCTGAGAATCTTTTAGTTATAGAGGATGGTGCAGGGTTGGAGTGTCCTGTTAGTAGTTTTGTTTTTTCCTGGTTTGTTAGTAGAGTTGCAGGTTAGATTCTGATCGAGGGCTAATCCAAGGTATTTTTGTGTTAGATTGGATGACGGGACGGTTGTGGATTGTGAGGTAGAGGTTATCGGGACAGAAGGCTCGAGTGGTTTAACCAATAATTATTGCCTGGGTTTTAGTGAAATTGATGGAGAGGTACCACTGGTCACACATGGAACTGCCGGCCGCGGTGGCCGAGGGGACGGAGGCGCTCCAGTCACGTTCTGCAAGGCCACTATGGTCGGGCGTTCGAATCCCCCCTCGGACATGGATATTTGTGCCGTCCTTAGTATTAGGTAGTTGATAAGTAGTTTGTAAGTTTAGGGACTGATGACCCTGTAGTTAAGTCCCACAAGCTATACAAACATTTTTGAACACATGGAACTGAAATGACAAGGTGTAGTTTGAGGGAATCTTTGGAACATTGGAGTGTATGTAGCATGGATTGCTAGGAAGGCAGTGTCATTGGCATATTGGAGAAAGTACACAGGACGGGGAGGTTTCTGGGCATCAGCCATATGAAGGAAATGAAGGAGTGGTGACAAGATGGAGCCTAGGGATAGTTCAACAGTAAGATGAAAGATGCGGGGTGAAGTTTTTTTTTGTGTTACAAAGCCTGAACAGTTACTGATGAAGGAGAGAATAAGGCAGATGTCATACATCGGAAGCGCATACAAGTAGAGCTTAAAGAGGAGACCTGTAATCCAACACCGTCTTTCTCAACGTCAATGGGGATGCTCTTGTTGCATTGCTCATAGATGAGGCGGATAAGATGGAGGAGTTAGTAATCTGTGGTGAATTTGGAGCGTAAGCCACACTGGGTGAGATGAAGGCGACACACCAGTATTTCTGGAGATGGATACGGATTCAGCAGACGAGGATGGATTCAAGGATCTTGCTGAAAACCGAGGCTAGGATGGTAGATCGGTAGAAGAGGCTTCACTGGGGACGTTATTAAGTTTGAGGAAAAGAAGGATTATGGAGGTCTTCCACGGCTCGTGACCGATTCCGAAAACGCGGAATTTAAAACTTCATCTTTTACTGCCTTCTACTGCCACATTAGGGAGATCAATGAGTGACTTGATATAGGCCTTCAAACCGATTAGAGTTTTTACGTAGGACCGAAATGTTCTCGGGTTCGGGGCTAGATGTACTGTTTGTAGTCGCAGTTATCGGGTAAATATGGCTGATGTGGGTGAGTAGTCAGTCGCCTATGAATGAGGACGTGTTCCTGCGTCCCGTCCTTAATCTGGGTAACTACGATCCCAACCGTTAAGTGGAAGCATAACCGACCAGAAACACTCTTCATCAGGGACAGTTAACCACCAATGTTGCCAAACTACGCAAATACAGCTACGCGGTCAAGCCCCTACAAATCAGCAAACTAACTGGCATCGCCAGCAGGTAAGCCGCTTACCACGACACACACAAGCGGACCCTAACAAACCCACACACGGTGCGCTCGATCCTATGAACAATCGACCACGCTTATGACGACCTCGTCTGGTTTACGTACACAGACGCTGCAGCTATCACAGGAAACATCGTCGGCACCCAGCTGTAGCAGTACCTCCCAACGACTCGGACTGATACTCTTATGACTAGCTGTGTCTAATGGTACCGAAGTTGCAAAATACCTGATACTTACACAACCTACTCTTTGTATGTCTGCCACAGATAGAAAGACTACCGCTGTTGCCCTTACTAACTGTCGAGCCTGTCGCAGAGGTTGTTCTTTTCCCTTGGCACTTGTGTTTGCAACTTCTCTTCCTCCCCCCTTCCCCCCCCCCCTCCGCCCACCTCCGCCCTTAAAACCGCTACACTTCGATTTTCGTTCACTATCACCTGGTGAATGGGTAATTCTACCCACACGTACGGACAACATCAGAGACCCGCGTCTTCTGATCTCCTGGAATAAAATAATAAAATTTGATGTCGCAGTGACGTATCTACATCCATAATCCGCAAGCCACCTCACGGTGTGTGGTGGAGGGTACTTTGTGCGCCATTGTCAATACTTCCTCCTACTTCAATCGCGTGTGTCTCACGGAAAAAAACGATTACCGTTATGATTCCGTGTGAGCTCAAATCTCTCTCACTTTATCCTTGTGGTCGTTTCGCGAGGTATGCGCAAAAGAAAGCAATGTATTGGTTGACTCCTTGGGAAACGTGCACTTTCCTTCTGTTTCGTCTTTTTCCTCTATTAACCTCTGCTGTAGACGGTTCTTGCGCAATATACAGCGTGAGTCACCTAACATTACCGCTGGATATATTTCGTAAACCACATCAAATACCGACGAACCGATTCCACAGACCGAACTTGAGAAGAGGGGCTAGTGTAATTGGTTAATACAAACCATAAAAAATTCACGGAAGTATGTTTTTTAACACAAACCTACGTTTATTTAAATGGTACCCCCATTAGTTTTGTTAGCACATCTGAACATATAAACAAATACGTAATCAGTGCCGTTTGTTGCATTGTAAAATGTTAATTACATCCGGAAATGTTGTAACCTAAATTGACGCTTGAGTACCGCTCCTCCGCTGTTCGATCGTGTATCGGAGAGCACCGAATTAAGTAGGGATCCAAATGGAACGGTGATGTACCTTAGGTACAGAAGAGACTAGAACAGCACATTACGTCCACATACTAACACAATTATTGTTTTTTCACTGACGCACATGTACATTACCATGAGGGGTGAGGTACACGTACACACATGGTTTCTGTTTTCAATTACGGAGTGGAATAGATTGTGTCCCGACATGTCAGACCAATAGATGTTCAAAGTGGTGGCCATCATTTGCTGCTCATAATTGCAATCTATGGCGCAATGAATGTCGTACATGCCGCAGTACATCTGGTGTAATATCGCCGCAGGTTGCCACAATACGTTGTTTCATATCCTCTGGGATTGTAGGCACATCACGGTACACATTCTCCTTTAACGTAACCCACATAAAGAAGTCCAGAGGTGAAAGGTTTATGCGTCCTCCACGTCCTACGAAAAGCCCGTCCAACATCCTGTCAAGGGTCAGCCTAGTGTTAATTGCGGAATGTGCAGGTGCACCATCATGCTGATACCACATACGTCGACGTGTTTCCAGTGGGACAATTTCCAGCAACGTTGGCAGATCATTCTGTAGAAACGCGATGTATGGTGCAGCTGTTTGAGCCCCTACAATGAAGTGAGGACCAATGAGGTGGTCGCCAATGATTCCGCACCATACATTCACAGTCCTCGGTCGCTGTCGCTCTACCTGTCGGAGCCAGAGAGGATTGTCCACGGACCAGTAATGCATGTTCCCTACATTCACTGCCCCGTGGTTTGTCAAACACGCTTCATCGGTAAACAGGTAGAAGTGCAACGCATTGCCTGTTAATGCCCATTGACAGAATTGCACTCGATGATTAAAGTCATCACCATGTAATTGCTGATATAGCGACACATGAAATGGGTGACGATGCATTATGCGCATGACACTACTTTGACTCAGTCCACCGGCTCTCGCAATGTCCCGTGTACTGCTGTGTGGGTTAACGGCAACAGCAGCTAACACACCAACTACACCCGCTTCTCCTGTGACGGGGCCTGTTACGGACCCGTTTGCGTGCTACGACCATACCCTTTGCATACAGCTGGTGGTAGATGTTTTGAAATGTGCGGCACGTTGGATATTCTCTGTTCGGGTACCGTTCTGAAACACCCTGCAGTCTTCAGCTACATTTTGTCGAGACTCGCCATAGATGAGTATCATCTCCGCCTTTTCAGAGTTCGAATACACCATGGTCACAGTTCCTACAACACTACACTATCACAGACGTCTGGTAACACAGTGTATTACAATTAGTCTGCGTTCAAAGACGAATGCAGAATAACAATAGCAGCAAGCGCTACATGCGGACACTGCGACAGCTAGACCAAACCACGACATTGCACTACAGCCACACTCGTAAACACGGACGTCATTGTAAACATGTCCCTGCAGATGCTGCTCGCCGACCGTGGTCCGTGTTTGTTACAACACGCAACTGAACGTTGGAGGTTTCAAGCGTCAACTTTAGGTTACAATTTGTGCTAACAAAACTAACGGGGTTCCATTAAAAAAAAAAAAACGTAGGTTTGTGTTAAAAAACATACTTCCGGGCATTTTTTTATGGCTTGTATTAAGCAATTACACTAGCCCCTCTCGTTCGGTCTGTGGAATCGGTTCGTCAGTATTTGATGTGGCTTACGAAATATATCCAGCGGTAATGTTAGGTGACTGATCCTGTACATCCGACACAAGTTATTTCCCTCTTCCGTATCATCCTCATGGAGTTTCTTACTCTTTAACCCTGCTCATCGCCTCCTCATTTCTCATCCTATTGGTCCATTTCATTTTCTACATTTTTCTCCATACCCACGCGTCATAACTATCTAGTTACTTTTGTTCTTTCTAACTGTCCGGCTTTCAGAACCATAAGACACCACGATCAAAACAAAACATCTGGCAAACCTTTTTCTGGCTGTTAGCACATATTTCACTCTCCCAAATGCTTTCGTTCCCATGGTGATTTTGCGTCTATCTTCTTCTGTACAACTTCCTCTTCAGTATTCTCAAATACAGGAATGACTGAACCTGTTGTAGTTTTGTTACATCTAGTGATATATTAATACTGTAGCCTTATTTTCTTAATTCCATCTGCGTCTTCTGCGACAAGCCTCATTTAACTTCCGTTGTTGTCTACGAGGTCATGTTAGCAAGAATCTATTCAGTCCAGAAACCTACTTGACCTGATATTCCACATGCTCGCACTTTGTTCATCATGAGACGGTGGCGAACCGTATCGGACGCCCTACCAAAGTCAAGAAACACTGTCTCTACCTGGCAGCCTGTATCTGCTGCCTCTGTGTCTTGCCTTCGGAAACTATGTTAATTCCTACAGAAGAGATTTACGATTTCCAGGAATGTCATAATATTCTAACGTAAAACGTGTTCCAGAATTCTGCAACTGATGGACGTATGAATTTTTGTGATGGTCTCCATGCTACTGCGGGCGTCGAAGGGCTCCATCACAGAACAGCAACAGATATAGAAGTGTGGCACACGTGTTAAGACGCGGGAACAGAGAACGACAGCGCGCTTCAGGTGTGAGACAAGTGAACAAAAATAGCGCGAAAATTCGTATTTTGGATTCAAAATTGGTGACTTGATGCCAATATTTTTCATTTGTACTTTATGGGCCGGACTCTGGTATAGTAGTAATGTGTTAATGGTTTTTGAGACCGTACAAATAATATATTAGAGAAATCGCAATTAAAACCTTAACATTAAATTTTCGTAGCTTCAACAAAAAAGTTTAAATGTTTGTAAATTTATCGGACTCAACTGCTGGGTTATTAGTCAGTAGCTTACAAACTACTTAAACTAAGGTAAACTAACTTAAAGACAACGCAAACACCCATGCCCGAGGGGGGGACTCGAACCCCTCGACGGCGAACGGCCGTGCGCACCGCAGCATGGCGCCCCAATGCGCACGACTAATCCGCCGCGGTTATAGTTTGTTCAGAGCTGTTGTGCGAGAATATAAACCAGACTTCCGGATCGCAGAGTGCCAGATAGCTCCCAAATGCGAGTCCATTTTTTTTTTTTCGTGAGATCATAAAAAACAACAACATAAAGAATCCTGACAGCGTTGAAATAAGTCTTGAAACTGTCAATAATCATTGCGATGCCACATTTGAATTCGCCGATCGTCTGATAAATTTGACGGATAAGAGTTTCAATGCTAGGCAAAGCGCTGTACTAGAAAAAGGTATGAAGTACAGTGTACAACGACGTATGCAGGAGAGGTTGATGTAACCTCCAGATGTTAAAATAGACATGGACAGTTCTAATTGTTCAAAGCAATCCAAATTCAAATTATCGTGTAAGGCTAGTGACATCATCCAGAAGGCGTTAACAAAATGTCACCGCACTCTGATTCAATAATTTTAAAATCATTTACGAAAAAACTCAGAGACGAAAACGCAATAATCGTGCGCGCTGATAAAGGCAACACAGGAGTCGTAATACACAAGGCTGATTATATTAATAAAACCTTGGCTTTCTTTGAAGAGAATGGCATAGAAATTATCGATTCTGACCCCACTGCAAACTACTCGAGAGAACTAAAAATTGCCTTGAATCGTGCCTCTCCATCATCCCCCCTGAAGAATTCTTCAAATTAAAGCTTATGAACCCTAGAGCTCCTAATTTAAGTGCCCAAATTAAGACCTACAAAATAAACTGTCCTATACGACCTGTCAATGGAATCCGAAATCCGGGAGAGTCTGCCTCTAAATTTCTGTTACGTTTGTTGAAGAGGCTACTGCTTCCTAAAGAAAGTTTTACTTTGCGAAATAGAAAACAATTAGTGGATTTATTGCATAACCAAATGTTTTCGGATGACTGCTATCTCTTGTCATTGGACATAAAAAATTTATATACCAATGTACCTCTGGAACTAACCATCGACATCATCCAGCAAAACCTCTCTATGAAAGAAAACCTTCTAGACGAAACTGCTGAAACTGTGTCACTATTACGACTACTTACCACATACAACTACTTTTCTTTTAACAACTCCTTTTATAAGCAAAACGACGGTTTAGCCGTGGGTAGTTGTCTTTAGGGTTTCCTTGCCGATATATTTGTCAATCACGTTGAATCTCAATACTTCTTACACAAAACTCCAATAAGCAGAAAAATACTCGTCTACAAGAGATATGTCGATGACATCTGATTATTTTAATGGTACCCTAGTTGAAGTAACAGTTCTGGCTTATGAATTCAACATCTTACACCCAAAACTAACCTTTACACATGAAATAATGAACTCCTCCGGTGTCTTAAATTTTTTGGACCTAGAGTTACACTTAGCGGAAAACTTGTTTTCCAAATCTATAGGAAACCGACCACAAGTGACACAGTCATACATGCATCTTCATGCCATCCATGGCAATACAAAATGAGCTTTTTTAAAACAATGATTAACAGAATTTTTTAGATTTCCCTCTCTGAAGCTTCTGTCAATAAAGAACTAAACAATCTTGAATACATCGCCGAAATGAATGGTTACAATCTGTCCTTGGTTCGCAAAACGTACAATAAAAAACGTTCTAAAGATGTACCACAGCTTCACTGACGAAGTTAAATGTATCCCCATTCCTTTCATGGGATATTTTCTAATGACCTGGCTAAACTCTTTCGTGGCACAAATGTACAAATCGTATTTAGTAGTCGTTTGAGCATTCAGCAAATTATCCCACACGACGAAAAAGCCAATAAGGACAGATACCTTTCCTCAGGAGTCTACAAAATACAATGACCCGAATGCCCAGCTGAATATATAGGACAGACAAGCCGGACCTTTAAAGTACGTTTTACTGAGCATCTTCTTACAAAAAAAGGCTAACTCAAAAAACTTTCTTCTTTTGCGGAAGACACTAAAGCATCCGAACCTCAACAACCTACCACTGACAACATGCAAATTTTACATATTGCGCAGAAGGGGCGGAAGTTAAATTTACTGAAAGAGTTTGAGATAGCGAAGCGCGCTTACTTTGGACACCCACACCTCCTAAACGATCAGTTGGCATGCAAAGATCAAACATTCCTAGATATAACTTCTGTCCTGTTTAATAACCTCCCTTTCGTAAAATTTGTATTCAGATAGCTATATTTCATTTGTCCCGTCTTATACACCGGCTTTCTATATCACTCCCTACCCACATTCCCTTAGTCTGTACAAGTCGGCGGAGCAGCACACCATGCCCGCCCACCGCCCGTGAGCACAATTGTAAACATGGGCTTATCTTGTATCATCAGAAACCGGCACTTCTATTAAGGTAATCTCAAAAATCGGTTTTATGTTTCTCACATCTTTACCGAGTATGTTCCAATTGTAATTCTTTGTTTCCCGATCATTTGTAGGGGTACAAGGAAATCCAAAATTCCAAAAACATAGAAACACAGAAAAACAACTTACGGTGTCACACCACGGATAGGGCATTGTAAACTTTGTTTACCATTTATACTGTCTTCTTAACTAAAAATAAGCCCATGTCCCATTATCCCCGTTTTGTAATTCCGCCCTGTAATTTTGTGTAAATTCTGTCTTACAGATAATCTGAAGATGCCCCGCTAAAGGGCGAAACGCGTCATTAAATAAGGAGTAAAACTATTTGCAATCAAGACGGTTTTTTACTGAAGGAATAGAAATGTAGGTTTCCCTTTCCTTGTTCTATCTTCTAAGATAAGCCGTAAAGTGAGGATTGCCTCCCCTGTTCCTACATTTCTCCTGAATCCAAACTGATGTTCCCCGAGATCAGCTTCTACCAGCTTTTCCATCCTTCTGTAAATAATTCGGGTTAAATTTTTGCAACCATGTCATATTAAACTGAGGGTTTAGTCATTTTTACACCTGTATGCACCTGATTTCTTTGGAATGGGGATTATTACATTTTTCTTAAAGTCCGAAGGTATGTCGCCTGTCTCGTACATCTTACGCACCAGGTGAAATAGTTTTGTCATGGCTTGTTCTCCCAGCGACTTTAGTAGTTCTGAGGAAATGTCATCGACTCCAGGAGCCTTGCTTCGACTTAGATCTTTCAGGCCTCTGTCAAAGTCTTCTCTCAGTACAGTATCTCCTATTTCCTCTTCATCTATTTCCTCTTCCCTTACTACAATATTGTCTTTAAGTTCATTTCCTTTGTAGAGCCCCTCTTTATACTATTTCCACCCTTCAGGTTTTCCTTCTTTGCTGACGCCTGGTTTTCCATCTATGTTCTTTGTATTCATACAGCTGCTTTTCTTGTCTGTAAATGTCTCTTTTTATTTCCTGTAGGCGGTATCTATCCCCCCCCCCCCAATTTATACATTTTTCTACCTGTTAATTATGATTTAAACCATTTGTGCACTGTCGCATTCATAGGCCTACCACAATACCTAAGCTTATCTAGAATGTAGCTTTCCCGTATATAGGTTCGTTCGAGTGGCGCTCCAAACGATCAGAAACAGTTTGAGGCGTTCGAGTAGCTCTTCTGATTCTTTCTGATGAGATCTGACTGACCAATGACGTGTTCGAATGGCGGAGTTGATAGTTTGAAATCGTTTATTTAAGTAAGCAGACTTTCGTCTAACCGTTCTCTGACTGACTTCAGAGCGTTGTGAAGAGTTTATATTTTATTCTGTCCACACAGTGTTAAATATCTGTAATAAACTGAGTTTTGTATATTAGACAGGCATTCCTTCAACTTATGTGGCCTTCTAATACAGTACATCCCGTTTTTATTGCATCCATACATAATATAAATGAAAGGTGTGGATATTTTCATAACATACGAATTTAAAGATGAATGCATATGTTTTTACAGTTTGGATTGTGATATATTCGCCTGAAAATGAAGTCAAAATTGTCCTACTGAGATTTTCCGTGCTATCTGTAAATAAATTGATTGACACATGAAAATAATGTGTTGGGTAGTATTTCCTTCACTAGAGGCCTTAGCACAACCGACGTGTAGCTTTGTATGTACCACTATAGCGTCTCACAATTACTGCTTCCGTCTGTTTCTCCTTGTGGTTATTTATTATAGAAGTCTATTAGTGCCAATGTGGATGTTCCTACACTAAATGTGTAACTTCTCGGAAAATCATGTACGATGATAATTCTTGCACAACACCTGCAAATTTTTGTATTTTTTGTGTATTAATTTGTATGTTTCATTTTTTAAATTTTATTGTAACTCATAACAATGGCCGGCCGCGGTGGCCGAGGGGACTGAGGCGCGCCAGTCACGGTCTGCACGGCCACTACGGTCGGGGGTTCGAATCCCCCCTCGGGCATGGATATTTGTGCCGTCCTTAGTGTTAGCTAGTTTATAAGTAGTTTGTAAGTTTAGGGTCTGATGACCCCGTAGTTAAGTCCCATAAGCTATACAAACATTTGAACATTTTTTTCATAACAATGGGACACAATACATATGAAGTTGTATGTTACCGAAAATTCCTTTCACACACCACTATCCTAATTTACCTCTTTTTTGTATGTGGTTTTGTCAGGTTGAATTTGCTACATTATTTATAAATGGGGGAAATATTAGTGAGAAATACTGTGGCTTACTGTTTCACATTCAAATGATTTATAATGTAAGGTGCAGTATGAAGAATTTAACAAATTATATGCATGGTTTGCCAAAGAGAGCAAAGATGCCAACTAGCGCTACGGGTGGCTAAACTGCGACAGATGGCAGGAATATCGGATGGACCAGGGTAAAAATGTATCACGTGACACATCGAAACCGGAAGTTAGCTGCTTATCGTTGAATGGAAGCGTCGGCGTTTATACGAAGGAGGGTACAATACAGGGAGACAACCTGCAGGCGAAAAAGTGAAGCCAGCACTTCGTCTAAATACAGCTGTATATGTTCAGCTCATTTCCGCGAAGTAGATATTCATAGGCCATAGTTGGTCTGTGTTTGAACATGAGACGATGTAGTGCCTTGTATTTTCCCGTCATTTTCGGTTTACGTGCACTCTTACTTGGTGCGAGCTAATACCCTGTTTGAGTGAGATCGAAAATTGTTTGCCATTTTGTGGGGAATTCTGTTAGCTAGCTTCTGAGCGGCCAAGGGTATGTACAAGAACCTGGCAATCATTGAGCAGTAACAGCACAAGTTATTTACTTCATGTTCAACACCAAAAAGTATTCTTGTAATTCTATAGGATTCAACTAATATTATTTGATAACCGAATCCTATAGAAACACGGGGATACATTTTTGCGCTGACCATGAAGTAAATAATTAATTCTGTTCCTGCTCTATGGTTGACAGGTTCTTGTGTGTAACCTTGTCCAACAAGTAAATTAGTGACACTCGTTCTCTTCCTGCACCTGCGAATATAACTGGAAGGGGTAATCGCAGCTCTTAGTTTTCCGCACTGTTCCTCGCTACGGGCTACGAAATTTGTCACTTCGTCCGTAGAAAGCAAATCGAATTCCCTACAAAACGGCAAACAAGTTCCCAACGCAACAAACAGGGAATTAATTCGTACTATGTAACATTTCCCATTAGTGCACTAAACGAAACAGTATACAGCCTTGATACGGTCCAATACTTACGGAACACTTAACTTCTCAAAATTCTTTTGGTTTTTGATGCACATTGAACTTGGAAAATTTGTTATCTTACGTGTTTCCAGAATTTCCTTTAAGTCTTCCAATGTTTTCTCTGAATCCATTCGTCACTTTTTCGGTTTATTTATTTATGTTTGAGAACAACTACGCGCCAAAAGCACTGAGATAAATGGTTAATAAAACCTTCGCAAATGATTGTTACGGGAAGGAAAGCAAGAAGGATAGGAGTGAAAGGATTACAGTGGCTGCATTGATATTAAGCAATGGCGACAAGTGAAAATGTGAGCCCGGCCGGGAATCGAACCCGGGTCTCCCGCTCCGGGCCAGCAGTCGCCTCAACCACTTGGACGCCCGTACTCGCCTCCCGTTCGTCTCAAATTCCCACAAGTCGCACGCTATGTTTGTAGCGCCCCTATCGTCCATGCCCTATTACACTCGCCATTACGGATTCCCGTGCGAGGTCGGACTATGACCGCATCTTCGGTGAAATAACTAAAGCTAACGCCGTCGTCGCGTTTAATACTTATTGTACTGTCTGGTTTGGTGTGGTGTCTGTTCTTTCGGACGTCCGAAAGAACAGACACCACACCAATGCAATAAGTAAATAAAATCTATTTCGGTAGGTCACTTCCGGTTGTGGTGAGTGAAGAGATGCGTTACTGCCCTGCTCAAACCGATATTCCTGCCACCAGCAGGTGAAATAAGCGTTCTACATACATACATACTCCGCAATTCACCGTAAGGTGCGTGGCGGAGGGTACACTGTACCACTACTAGGCATTTCCTTTCCTATTCCACTCCCATATTGAACGAGGAAAAAAAGAATGCCTATATGCCTCCGTACGAGCCCTAATTTCTCTTATCTTGTCTTTGTGATCTTTACGCGAAATGTAAGTAGGCGGCAGCAAGATCGTACTACACTCAGCTTCAAATTCCGGCCCTCTAAATTTACTTAACAGAAATTCACGAAAAGAACGTCGTCTTTCTTCCAGCGGTCCCCAATTGAGTTGCCGGAGCATTTCCCTGACACTCGCGCATTGGTCGAACCTACCGGTAACAAATCTAGCTGCTCGCCTCTGAACCGCCTCTATGTCTTCCTTCAAACCGATCTGCTGCGGGTCCCAAATACTTGAGCAATACTCAAGACGTGGTCGTACAAGCGTTTTATACGCGGTCTCCTTTACAGGTCAAGTACATCTTCCCAACATTCTCCCAATAAACCGAAGTCGGCTGTCTGCCTTACTCACAACTGTCCTTACATGCTCTTTCCATTTCATATCGCTCTGCAATGTTACGCCTAGATATTTGAACGACGCAACCGCATCAAGAAGCTCACTACTGATGCTGTATTCGAACATTATAGGTTTGTTTTTTCTACTCATGCGCATCACCTTACATTTTTCTACATTGAGAGCTAGCTGCCATTCTTCGCACCAACTAGAAATTTTGTCTAAGTCAACCTGTATGCTATTACAGACAGTTACAGACGAAACCCTCCCATACACCACAGCATCATCAGCAAACAGCCGCAAATTACAACTTACTCTGTCCATCAGATCATTTATATAGACAGAAATTAATAGCGGTCCTATCACACTCCCCTGGGGCACACCTGACGATACACTCGTCTCTGATGAACACTCGCCGTCGAGAACAACGTACTGCGTTCTATTACTTAGGAAGTCTTCCAACCAGTCACAAATCTGTGAACCTATTCCATAAGCTCGTATCTTCGTTAGCAGTCTGCAGTGTGGCACCGTGTCGAACGCCTTTTTGAAGTCGAGAAAAACACAATCCGCCTGTTGCCCTTCGTCCATGGCTCGCAAGATGTCATGTGAGAAAAGGGCAAGCTGAGTTTCACATGAACTCTGTCTCCTAAACCCGTGCTGATTCATGGAAAGAAGCTTTTCCGTTTCAAGGAAGTTTACTATATTCGAACTGAGAATATGCTCCAAAATTCTACATGAAACCGATGTCAACGATATTGGCCTGTAATTGTATGGGTCAGTTCTCTAGTTGGCTTCGGAGTTGGAAACTGTCAAAAAGTGCGCATGCGCAAGGGAGGCCTTCCAAATCGTCAGTAACTATCAGGAACTATCAGCATTTGGGCAACTCGAGCGAACCCTATGAGTTTGAGCCGGTGGGCTGGACTCTAATGGTGCGCGGCTCGGTCCGGCGGCGCCGCCGAAAACTCGCGGTGTCCACTGCAGAGGGCTGCACAGTCGAGCCGGCCGCTCCAGGGAAACCGGCCGAGCCGCTGCAGAGTCCAGTCAGCGCGCCGCCACCACAGCGCGCAGTCACGCCGTGCAGCCGTCCAGTAGCCTCCAGACAGCCGCGGTGCCGCAGCCAGGCCACAGCGCGCACGGTGAGTCACTGCCCACCGGCTTCACGTCGCCTTGCCTACCGGTGACTCTGTGCTTTTTCTGTTGCACCACTACTGCCAGGGGCAAAACAACACGGATACCATGCAGCATGATACATCTCATTGCAAGCTGGCGCCACTGCGAACCCGTTAACCCTACCTACATCTACATGGGATACTCTGCAAATCACATTTAAGTGCCTGGAAGAGGGTTCATCCAACCACCTTTATGCTATTCATCTGCCATTCCATTCTCGAATAGGGCGCGGGAAGAAAGAACATCCGAATTTCTCCGTTCGAGCTCTGATTTCTCGTATTTTATTCTGATGTTCATTTCTACCTATGTAAGTGGGAGTCAACAATATATTTCGTATTCGGAGGAGAATGTTGGCGATTGGAGATTCGTAAGTAGACCACCTCGCAGCGATAAGCGCCGTTGTTGTAATGATTCCCATCCCATATCCTGCATCATTTCCGTGAAGCTGTCTCCACTCTATCGTGACAGCACAATACGAGTTGCCGTTCTTTGGACTCTTTCGATGTCCTCCGTCAAACCCACTTCATAAGGATCCCACACTGGGCAGCAACACTCCAAATGAGGACGGGCAAGCGTAGTGTATGCAGTCTATTTAGTAGTTCTGTAGCGTCTTTTAAATGTTGTGCCAATAAAACACAGTCTCTGGTTCGCCTTTTCTGCCACATTGTCTACGTATTCTTTCCAGTTTAAGTCGAATTAATAATAATTCCTAGCTATTTTGTCCAGTTTACGGCCTTCACTTTTGATTGATTTATCTTCTAAACAAAGTGTAACGGATTTCTACACCTAAATGGGATACTTCGCAAATCACATTCAAGTGCCTGGCAGAGGGTTCATCGAACCACAATTATACAATTTCTCTCCCATTCGATTCTCGAATAACGCGCGTGAATCTCTCCGTTAGAGCTCTGATTACTCATATTTTATTCTGATGTAAGTGGGAGTCAACAGTATATTTTCGCATTCGGAGGAGAATGTTGGCGACTGGAGTTTCGTAAGCAGCCCACGCCGCAGCGATTAGCTCCGTTGTTGTAATGATTCCCATCCCAGATCCTGTATCATTTCCGTAACGTTGTCTCCCCTGTATCGTGACAATAAGAAACGAGCTGCCCTTCTCTGGACTCTTTCCATGTCCTCCGTCAAACCCACCTGATAATAATCCCACACTGGGCAGCAATACTCCAAAAATGGACGGACAAGCATAGTGTATGCAGTTTCTTTAGTAGTTCCGTTGCATCTTTTAAGGGTTCTGCCAATAAAACGCAGTCTCTGGTTCGCCTTTCCCATGACATTATCTACGTGTTATTTTCAATTTAAGTTGGAAGTAATTGTAATTCCTAGGTGTTTTGTGGAGTTTACGGCCTTCACAATTGATTGATTTATCTTGTAAAAAAAGTTTAACGGATATCTTTTCGCACTCATGTGGACGACTTCACACTTCTCATTATTGAGAGTCAATTGCCAATTTTTACACCATAGTGATATCTTATTCAGATCGTTCTGCAGTTGGTTTTGATCTTCAGATGATTTCACTAGACGGTAAATGACTGCGTCATCTGCAGACAACCTAAGAGAGCTACTTAGATTTTCCCCTAAATCGTTTATGTAAATACGGAACAGCAGAGGACCAATAACACTACACTGTGGAACGCCCGATATCACCTCTGTTTTAGTCGATGCCTTACCATCGATTACTACGAACTGTGTCCTCTCTGACAGGAAATCCCCTATCCAATCGCAAATTTGGGGCGATATACCATAAGCACGCAATTTGATTAAAAGCCGCTTGTGAGGTACGGTGTCAAAAGCCTTCTAGAAATCAAGAAATACGGAATTGATTTGCGAACCTTTGTCGATAGCGTACTCATGTGGACAACTTCGCACTTCTCATTATTTTAAGTCAATCACCAATGTTTACACCATATCATATGTTATTTAGATCGTTCTGCCGTTGGTTTTTATGTTCGGATGACTTTACTAGACGATAAATGACGGCGTAATTTGCAAACAACCCAAGAGAGCTGCTCAGATTTCCTCCCAAATCGTTTATGCAGATAAGAAACAGCAGAGGACCAATAACTCTACCCTGTGGAACGCCCGATATCACCTCTGTTTTAGTCGATGTCTTACCATCGATTACTATAAACTATGTCCTCTCTGACAGGAAATCGCCTATCCAGTCACAAATCTAGAGCGATATTCCCGGTGTTGTTGCTACACAACAGTTTATTAATAGCTGATTTTCATTGTACACAATAACCTCGTTTATCCGACCCCCATTTATTCCGATTTTCGTTTTATCCAGATCTTTTAATTATTATTTTTAATTTTTTTTCTTCTCGCGAAAACGTGTCGTATAGGCTTATTACTGTAGTACGGTGCACTGTATGTAGCGTTATTATATTGGCGCCGCATGCAACAAACATATCGCCGGTTCCGCGCATTCAGTTACATTTACTGTGGTCGTTGTTGATCTGTGCCCTATCAGCATTTTGCTTTAGATCAGTGAAAGAAATGGCTTCGAAGCGGAAGAGGGTCGTTGTTTTGATGGACAAAATGATGGAACCAGTTAACGGAACAGACAAAGGAGAACTGCTGATAGAAATAGCCCCACAATTGGTGTAGTGACAACAACTGTATCACACTGGAAGAAGAACCGAAAAGATTTTGAAGACGTCTGCTTTAATATGATGACGCAATGTAGTTCGCAGAATCGCTGTACAGGAAGGAAGGAAGCTTAGGGTTTAACGTCCCGTCGAAAGCTTGATCATTAGAGACGGAGCAACGCTCAGAGATTTTGGTAAGGATAGGGGTGCCCTTTGAAAGAAGCCATCCCGGCATTTTCCTGGAGTGATTTAGGAAAATCACGGAAAACCTATATCTGGATGGCCGTAGGTGGATTTGAACCAGCATACTTTGAAATGCGAGTCCAGTGCTTTACCACTGCGCCACCTCGCTCTGTAATCGCTGTTCAGTAATGAAAGAAAGAAATGAAGCACACATTATTCATTTGGTTTAGTGAGAAAAAAGAGCTTGGAGTTCCAATATCCGGTTCAACTGTGCAGAAAAGCAGCAACCTACGCGATGGTGATACTAAGTAACTTGACTGCCAGCCAAGGCTGGTTAGAAAAACGGAAATCTCGTTATGCACTCGTCATCTGTCAGCAACAGGTGGAAACTTTTTCGGCGGATACAGTGGCTGCAGAAAACGTCAGTAAAGAATTTGAAGCAATTAATTACTCTGAAAACTTAAACCTATAGCAGATTTATAATGACGATTTTTTATATCGACTGCTACCCGTAAGACGCTGGCTTCCAAAGTAGACGACTCTAAAGGGTTACAAGAGGTGTAAAGGCTGAATTACAATTATTACTTATTTTTCTGTTTACTGAAAAGTTTCTGGATTTTCTATAATCCGGATTACATCAGGTCCTACCTTGTCCGAATAAACGAGGTTATTGTATACTGCGCGTATCAGTCCTTGAGGTAGAATTGTTGTCGAGTAACAGCATTCTTCTAGTATTACATTTTGGCACTTGGAGGGGCACTGAGAGTTGTAGGCAGTGTTACATTACCGTCTTTACGTAGCTCTGACTGTGTGTGGTTCATGTTATTTTACCAGGGAATTGTCTTTTCTTTAGTTCCGCGGTAAATAGTATGCAAGAATTACTGATGTGTTATTGTTAACAAGCAACAAAATAACGTTTGAAGTGATAATATATTTCGATACTACTGTTAAATGTTCGATCAAAAATATTAAAATACTTTTTTATATTTAGTGCAATGTATTCAGTGCGGATATAGCATATAGTTTCGGGGCGCCAAGAATAAAAAATTTGTGGCATCGCGTTATTATGGCGTTTACAGAAGAAGCATACAATCATTGGCCTTGATTGCTAAAAATTGGCACAATTTACATACGAACTTTGTACGTTACCTTGAAGTGTGTTGTACGTTTTGTCTTGCGAACGTTCAACACAAAATGATCGGTGAAATACGTCATTTCTGAGATATCCAAAAACACCAGATCGATGGTGCGTTATTAGATGGGGGAATCTGTGACGAAAACGGCTGCACTGTTAAAGTTTCCGTAGCTCGGTAATAACAGTGGTACACAAAACATGGTAAAACAGCACTGACGAAGAGGGACTATGCGCGATACCCGAAGTTAACTGACAACGACCGACTAGAATCAAAACTATTGTAGCCGGACAGTATAAAAGCACAGTCTAACACATACAGTCTCAACAATCTCAGTGATTTTTTTTTTATACGTCACGACTGTAGCGCTCCAAGCAGCTGGCAAGGTACATTTCCGAATACGATATCGGATGAGAGTGAATATTGCCATTTAAATTGATTTTAACATATTTTTTAAGATAGGAAAGGTACGTAGCGACACTAAAATCAGCAATAACAAGACACTAACTCCAGATTTGTCTCAATTAGATTTTCTAAGAACGATTGGAATGTGTGAAACGCTACTTAGCAGGATGCTTTACTTAAGATTATATTGAAATCTCGACCTTTTAAACAAGAATTTTATTTTCTATTAACAACAAAAAATTGCTAATAAACAAGAGAAGACCTGACCTTTCGCAGAGAGACGTCGGTTTTCTCGTTTTATGATTGCGCCTCGGTTGCACAGTGGTAGGGTGCCAGACTACAAATCCGTAGGTCGCAGGTTCGATCCCAGCAAAGGTTATAGGATTTTTATTAGTCACTATCCACTTCTTTCACCTCTGGCAGTATTGCTCATGTGAAAAATACCAAGTAGCACCGTGGTTCGGAACCCACGTTAAACTGTAGGTCCCCCTATAACTGGCTGGGTAAGTCAGTTCGAAGGTCGGAGGAAGGCAACGGCGATAGGTTCATGCCTAGTAAAGCACTGTGGTGTTCAATCGGATTTTTGACTGCGTTAGATTTTTTCTTAGAAGCAAAAGTAATTACACTCGAAAGTATATACGTATTGAAGTAGAAAAATGTTCGAATCCTTAGACTCCACATCGAATTTTTTCACGTCAAACAAAGTACCTGTCATAAGAACAGACCACAACAGGAGTTAATGTTTCTCGTCTGTTTACATTCTCTTACTTTCAGGCGGAGTAACTTATGCTAAGAACCAGGGAGGACTCGAAGCCGCAGTGGAGTGGACGCCCGTTCTAAAGCGCCTTGGGCGGAGCACGCGGTCGCTCACCGTCGGAGGTTCTACTCCTCCCTGGGGCGAGTGTGTGTGTGTTTTGTTCTTAAGTTAGTTTAACTTAGGCTAACAAGGGGAGGCCGCCAATTGTGAAATTCTGATTCGATTCATACTGCGCATAATGAAAACTCATGGCCAGAGGTGTAATTTGGCAAATCACCAAGATACACTTCTCAGCCGTTGTCGAGAAAATCGACAATTAAAAAAACCGTTGCGATTAAATACTCTCTACGATTAGCAATATTGTACAGAGGCGTGGCGTAGCGGTAAGCGTTCGGGTACGTAATCCGAAGGTCACAGGATCGAATCTCGTGGCATGCAACTTTTTTTTAATTATTTGTTCTTTGTAATTCAAATGTAAACACACCCACCCACCCACCCACCCACCCACACACACACACACACACACACACACACACACACACACACACACACACACACACACACACACACACACATATATATATATATATATATATATATATATATATATATATATATATATATTTCATGTTCGAAGTCGCCAGTTTTTCCACGACAAATGACTTTCAAACAACGTATTATATGCAACTGGCAACTTATCATCATTATGTTTTCCGCAAACAAAGTTGTATTTCACAAATGTCATTAATTGTCTTCATAATGTATACCACGTATAGTTAACGGAAGATGTATAAACGATATTCCGAAACGAATACGTATAGTGTAAGTCAAACCTGACGAATGATAGAACAATTTTTCAGAATGCCAATCAGTTGTTTCCCAACAGATAATTTAAAAACAATTGTTCTTCTAAAAACGCGCCGGCCGCGGTGGCCGAGGTGACTGAGGCGCTCCAGTCACGGTCAGCACGGCCACTGCGGTCGGGGGTTCGAATCCCCCCTCGGGCATGGATATTTGTGTCGTCCTAGTTCGTAAGTAGTTCATAAGTAGTTTGTAAGTTTAGGGACTGATGACCCCGTAGTTAAGTCCCATAAGCTTAACAAACATTTGAACATTTGTAAAAACGCATCGTTTATCAGATGTGCTCGATGTCGTGCTGTTTTCTGTTTTCCATATTTCTATGATAACTATCACCCTGGTTCGTGCGATATATATATATATATATATATATATATATATATATATATATATATATATATATATATATTTGAATTACAAAAAAAAAATTAAAAAATAAATAAATAAAATGTTGTTGTTGTTGTGGTCTTCAGTCCGGAGACTGGTTTGATGCAGCTCTCCACCCTACTCTATCCTGAGCAAGCCTTTTCATCTCCTCATAAGAACGGCAACCCACATCCACTTGAATCTGCTTACTATACGCGTCTCTTGGTCTCCCTCTGCGATTTTTACCCCACACACTTCTCTCCAATGCTAAATTTACGATTCCCCGATGTCTAAGAATGTGTCCTACCAAGCGATCCCTTCTTTTAGTCAGGGAATGCCAAAAATTCCTTTTCTCACCAATTCTGTTCAGTACCTTCTCATTAGTTACGCGATCCACCCATATAATCTTCTGCATTATTCTGTAGCACCACATTTCAAAAGCCTTTATTCTCTTCCTGTCCGCACTGCTTATCGTCCATGTATCACACCCGTACAAGGCAACACTCCACACAAATGCCTTCAGAAAAGACTTCCTTACCCTTAAATTAATATTCGATGTTAGCAAATTTCTCTTTTTCAAAAATGTTTTTCTTCCCATTGCCATTCTGCATTTATTAATAAAAAAATAAATAAAAAAATAGTTGCATTCCGCGAGATTCGGATTACCAACTCGAGCGCTTACCACTGCGCCAGCCGCTGTAGAAAATTATTAATCGTAGAAAGTATTTCACCGCAACGGTTTTTTTAATTGTCTATTTTCTCGACAACTGCTGAGAAGTGCATCTTGGTACTTTGCCAAATTACACCTCTGGCCATGAGCTTTTATTATGCGCAGTATGAATCGAATCGGAATTTTACAGTTGGCAGCCTCCCCTTATAAGTAGTTTGTAAATCTAGGGACTGGTGACCATAGCAGTTTGGTCCAACAGGTTTACAAAATTTGAATTTGAGAACTTGAAACTACGAAGGGGAGCGGCCGCGCAATCCTCGGCAAGGTGCCTTAGACCGCACGGCCATTCCCCGCCATGGCTAACGATGCTGTATATTTAGATACAAGTCAAATACTTAAAAGAAAACAAAACAGTGGAGGGGGTGGGATAAAAATTGTTTTTTGACAAATCTGAAGCTCTGTACATTAAAAACTATACAACTTTTATTTGAAATTTTTTGGTTTTTCTGTTTCTGTTTCAAATCGAAGGCAATTCATTTATAAATATTAATCTCAATTGCTTCACGGGTTATTCCACCCCCTCGAAGGCCGTATGGGCACACAACTGTCTCATCTACATACAAAATCCCCAAAGTCGATTAAAATCGAAGTGCATCCCTCGGGTATGTTTTTTTGATTGGCCTGATTACTGTACTCTTCTGAACTAGACACATTAAGACTTCAAGATCCAATGCATTGTGAATGACTAGTTTCACTAATAATAATAATAATACTGATGAAGTGTAGACCTACAGCAGCGAAGTAGCCTCGACATGGTTGCTATTGTGTTGTTTGTTATTGCGTTCGAAGACGTGTTACGTCAAAGAACTCATTATGTGGTCCTGGACAAAGAGTGTTCACAGAAGCAAGAGAATCGTTAGGAGTATCCTAGGGAAGTGCGATAGAACCGTTATTATTTTGTATCTACATACATGAAAGGAGAATCAAATGTTTGTAAACATAAGGAACCAACCTGCTGACGTCATCGGTCCTTAGAATTGCGAGCTACTTATGCTATGGACAATACACACACACACACACACACACACACACACACATATATGTCCGAGGGAAGACTGGAATCTCCGATGCGAGCGGCCGAACAGTCTTTGTTATGTCGCCTCAGACCGCACGGCTACATAAAAGATCTGATAGAGTGAGAAGCAATCTGCGACAGTTTGCTGATGAGAATGGATGACGTTCTAGTGGAAATTTAAAACACTTGTGTTATTCGAAGAGTTGCAGCTTTTGTCAAAACCAAAGGTGGGCCAACTCCTCTTCAACGTCTGAGGCAGAGTGAGGGAGCGTTTATTTATTGATCGCAGACAGCCGTAAGCTCTGTTAGCCACCCTCTTCAGTCATTTCCCCTAATCCAGTCACAGAGGGGGTATTTGCTACGAAAAGGTGGTGCGTATAGCAGAGAATCTGAAGGTCTACGTTATGGCGATTTGTAACTCGGCATCATACTTCATGCCCTTTCGAAGTTATTTGATTACAATTGTAGCATATTGCGTGAATTTTAGCTGAGTTGGGACGAAGGTTTCTGTTATAATTCATACTCTAGACGTTGAATAGTTATGATAATAACAATCAGAATCGTCCAAACCTGAAGAAACCTCAGCTGTGTGGTTACTACTTCAAACGTAGGTGGGTACAGTGTGAACTTACGTCATAGCGTGCAATTGGATGCTACATCACGTAAAAATATTATTGTCACAGTTGATTGCAGTCTGAGTTACAAGTAGCTTTGCCATAATACGAGGATAAAGCAGGAGACAGGAATACCGGGCTACGGAAGATAAGAGTAGTATCCGGAAAGTAAGTTTTATATACTTTTTTAATACAAAGGCAACATAGTTACATGAAAACCTTAATGATCAACAGGTACAGGAATGAAACCTCCTGGCAGATTAAAATTGTGTGCCGGAATCGAGATTCGAACCTGGGACCTTTGCCATTCGCGGGCAAGCACTCTACTACTGAGCTATCCCGACACGAATCAAGGTCCATCCCCACAACTTCAATTCTGCCAGTACCTCGTCTCCTACTTTCCAAACTTCACAGAAGTTCTCCTGCGAAACTTGCATGTCTAGCTCTCCCGGAAGATATGATATGGTGGAGACATGGCTTAGCCACATCCTAATGGATGTTTCCAAAATGAAACTTTCACTTTGCAGGGGAGTGTGCGCTGATATGAAACTTCCTAGCAGATTAAAAATTGTATACCGGAACCGGAACTCGAACCTGGGACCTTTGTCTTTCGTGGGTAAGCGTTCTACTACTGAGCTACCCCGAAACGACTCACGGTCCGTACCCAAAACTTATCCTTTCGTCCAGGAGTGCTAGACTTGCTAGTTTCGCATGAGAACTTCTGTGAAGTTTGGAAAGTAGGAGGCGAGGTACTGGCAGAATTGAAGTTGTGGGGACGGGCCGTGAATCGCGCCGGGATAGCTCAGTAGCAGAGCGCTTGCCCGCGAAAGGCAAATGTCCCAGGTTCGAGTCCCGGTTCTGGCACACAATGTTAATCTGCCAGGAAGTTTCATATCAGAGCTCACTCCGCTGCAGAGTGAAAGTTTCATTCAGATTCAGCAATGTTTGAGCTATTTTGACATAGTCACCAAGAGAATGGAGACACTCGTCATATCGTAGGATCAACTGTTGAATTCTTGTGTCGTCGAAGTCGGTCACCTGTTGAATGGAACCGGCGAGTGGCACTCGTCTTCAGCTCTTCGCCTACATTGGCCGGCGGACACAAATTGCATGAGATGCAAAGAACGATGGAAGTCGCTTGGAGTAAGATCAGGTTTGTAGGCCGCAGAGCTGAAACTATGTTACATTCATTTGTAAACAGATAGTATGCTCTACAACTTTGAAGAGAACGTTGAGAATTCGCTGTTGTTATTCTAGACACCATTTTCTCTGGCTATCAACACTATTGTAACATATTTGCTGTGCAGGCATAGCACAATGTCAGTACAGGGTTTTTACACTTCCTGTACGTGATATGCAATTTTTATTAGCTCAGTGCGTGGAGACCTGGCGTCATATACACTACCGGTCAAAGGTTTTCGATCACGTATGCACAAAATTAGATACTTTATTTCATTGTACAAACACATAGTAAAAACTAAATAGACCAACAATAAAATACATTTTCTCTCTATCATTAAGTACAATACAATATGGATTATATTTTAGCCTCGTCAGCGTATCCTCCCTTTGTCCTCCGAACAGCTGCACAAACTCTTGGCATTCTGGAAATAAGTGTTTGTGCAGATATTGCAGTCCATCAGCTCTGTAAATTATTCCATAGGTCTTCAACATTAGTCAACCTCAGTTTTCGGACCTTCCTGTTAAGTTCATCCCACAACACTTCAATGGGGTTTAGGTCTCATGGCTGACTTGGCCAAATCATATTTTTCAGTTCTCCACATTTCTCTTTTCTGTTGAAATAACCTCTACACAATTTAAAAGAATGTTTGTGGTTATTGTCCTGCTGTAGAACAAACCCACGGCCAATAAGCCTCTTGCCAGATGGAACTGCATTGTTGATCAATATCAAAATATTAATATGTTTGTGAAGCTTATGAGTCTTAACTGTGGGATCATCAGTCCCTAAACTTACAAACTACTTATGAACTAACTTATACTAAAGACAATATAAACATCAATGCCCGAGGGAAGATTCGAACCTCGGACACGGGAGGCCGCGCGATCTGCAAAGTGGTGCTTCAGACCGCTCGGCTACTCCCGCGCGGCTTGATCAGTGTCCTGTAATATCCTTCCTTCTTTAATGTTCCATTAATTTGCACGAGATCACCAATTTTATCACCCGCAAAACAACTTACACCATAACCGACCCTCCACCATGCTTCACCATAGGTGTCAAACACTGACTTTTCATACGTTCTCCAAGAAAATATTAGCCGCGAACTTTCAAGGTATTTAAAAACAAAGCTCCCCAATTTGCCGCACTGCATGGGAATTATTGTGCTCAGGTAGTTTTAGGGGCGAAAGCTGAATAAATCACGACGTGGCAAGCTCAGAAATATTTAGCGAGGCGTGGAATGTATATCGGAAAGATAGCTCGGATACTGCAGGACGAGTATTCATCGTTGTGGACAAAGATATCGTTTCTACTGAGATCGACGTTGAAAGTAACTGTGAAGTTATCTAGCCACGTATAACAGGTCCAAAAGAAGAAAAGTTAATAGTTGGGTGCTTTTACCGGTCCCCCAGTGCTGCTGTAGCAGTTTTAGAGTTTTAGACTACACCAGGTAGTGCGTAGGTATTCGGGACATGTAATATTAGAGTATACATTGGGACCTCTCTAGTTACGTTTCAGGCGGTACAGACAAGCGGTCTTGTGAGCTACTTTTGGACACATTCTCCGAAAACTGTCTTGAGCAGTTAAACCGGCAACCCACGCGCAGAGGAAATATTTTAGTCCTTATAGCTACGAACAGACCTGACGTTATTAACGAAGTCTGTGTAGAGACAGGAATTAGTGATCATGATATCGTCATAGCGTCGATGGTGACCAAAGTTCATAAACCAATGAAGAAGGCTAGGAGCGTGTTTTTGTTGGGAAGAGCCGATAAGCAATTGTTAGGATCGCACTTAGAAAATGAATGGGCATCGTTTAGTTCCGGGACTATGGATGTAAAGAATTGTGGACTAAATTTAAGTGCATTGTACATAATGGTTTAGAGAAATATGTGCCTGTAAAGTCTATTAAGGATGGAAAACATCCACCGTGGTATAATAATAATGTTAGAAAGCTACTGAGAAAGCAAAGACTGTTGTAAAATCAGGTAAAAACACCCAGCTATTAACTGATCAGATACACAAACACACTGCTCGCTGCACACCGTGTTCTGAAAACTAATGTGAACTGCTTACTACACAGACAGCTGAAGGAATGAGGCCTATTCGAGTGGACACGTCTTGGGTAAAGACACCTCGGTGTTGTTGTGGTTACTCATTAGCGCCCCACCATACGGAGAACCGATCAAATACACAACAGAGTCGTTCCGTCTTTACATGTTTATGCTTGTTTTAGTGTCAGAACAGGCTGTAATAGATTATTTAACACTACATCTCTATTTTAACCACAAATCTATAGTTGTGGTAGGTGATCGAAAACTTTTGACCGGTTGTGTACTTCCGTCCTTGTAAAAAGATAATCCAATACAAGACGAAATACATCTACACGTATTTCATACGTAAAACTAGTACATCTACAACCATCCTTAGGATGAAGCGAGATATGGATTCACTCTTCAAGAAACTCACGCTCTCGGAACTATGACAGAAGCCCATACCAAGATGCAAAACGTCTGTACTGAATCATCTACTACCAGAGCTTGTCAGTCATCTCTGTAACGCTTTCTCGCTTACTAAATGAACCTGTAACAAAGTGCAGTGCTCTTCTTTGGATCTTCTCTATCTCGTGTATCAATCATATCTGGTATGGATCCGTGACTGATGAGTTATATTCACATATTGGCCGAAAGAGTGGTTTGCTGACGGATTACATTTCCTGAGAATTCTTGCAATGAATCTCAGCGTGGCATCGGCCTTATCCATGATTAAATTTATGAGGTATACTGACAGGTGAGTTATATCGCGCTTTTTTAGTCGACAGTTTGGGTGCTCTCCTTGAACATGTGTATCTACACACGAGAGTCCATGAGTGGATTCAGCACGATGGTCACCCTGCCCACTCTGCGCGTGCTGTTGTGGAAGAGCTAACCAACAGGGTTGCAAGAAGATGGTTGGGACGCCATGGTCCTCATTCATGGTCCGTAAGGTCGCCCGATTTAACACCAGTAGATTTCTTTTTGTGGGGATACTAAAGAATCGTGTTTATGTCACTGAGCCCACATGGCCAGATGATCTAAAACGGCGCATCGAGGACGCATGTCGCTCCGTGACTCCGGCGATGTTACACCTCGTCCGCAGATGCTTTAGAAGGCGCATTGCACTGTGCATTCAGGAACATGGACACACATTTAACATCTCATTTAAATCGACTTTCCACTGCCAGAATATCCATCACCCACCACACAGCCATGTGTTATGTGCAGCGTGTGGTATCTGCACCTGAAACTTTGAGCGGTTGTAGCTCCCAAACTAACAGTCATGCGAATGTAATTTAAATTGATGCATACACAGCTGGTGTTACTGATTCCAGTGCATGACAGAAATAAATATTTTCCATTTTTTAAAAAATGTATCTTTTAACTGTAACTCTTTGGAAAATAACACAATAAACTATGTTTATAGCTCCGCAGACAGTCTAACGTTTCTTATGGTGAACAACCGCTATAAATATTTCCATCGCCTATTGCTTCGTAACTTACAGGGGCAAACACATTTAGTGAAACACCCTGTATATTGTGAAAGCAACACTCGGATTGGACTTGCCAGAAAATAGTTCCACTTCAAAAGACTTCTCTCCACTGTAAACCGAGCGAGGTGGCGCAGTGGTAACACAATGGACTCGAATTCGGAAGGATGGTGGTTCAAATCCACCTCCGGCAATCCAGATTTAGGTTCTCGTGATTTCGTGATTTCCAGGCAGATGCTGGGATGGTTCCTTTGAAAGGGTACGGCCGATTTCTTTCTACATCCTTACCCAAACACTCCGAGCGAAAGCTCCGTCTCTAATGACCACGCTGTCGAGGAGACGTTAGACTCCAAGCTTCTTTCTTTTTTCCTTCCTTCTTCTCCACTGTACATGACATGCTCTTATAGAAACTGAGGTAGAGAGGGTGATCACAATTTTAGAGCTGAGAAACTCATAAAGAAAATGCTCTCCTCACTTCTCCGCCAGTTTAAGTGTACAGCAGAGCAGTGAGACGTTTTCCTGGGGACTGAAGCGGAACCCCCCTGCCCAGAGCAGACACAGGGCTGCAGCCAGTTGTACTGGTGTCTCAAGGTCAACTGGGGCGGCAGACAGCGAAGCCGACTCAGCGGTTTCCTAGGAAGCCAGCCCGAGCGGGAAGGCGCTGTTTGTCTGCCGCCGGCCGTGACGTCACCAACACACACACCACGTCACACCCGTGTCTCATCGCCAGCTGGGTGAGCTGTCAGGCCACGAGTTAGACAATCGCCAGTAAACACATTTCTTCCAGTGCATTCTTCAGATGCTAGCGGATTATGCAACTTTTTTTTTCATGTACTAAAGCCTGATAAGCAATTATTATGTTTTATTACGTTAGCGGGTTTCCTCTTCCACTGTCAAGTTTCAGTCGTCTTGGAAGCATCAGCGTTATAATATACAAGATGTTACAAAAAAAGGTACGGCCAAACGTTCAGCAAACATTCCTCACACATAAGGAAAGAAAATATGTTATGTGGACATGTGTCCGGAAACGCTTAATTTCTATGTTAGATCTCATTTTAGTATTTCTCTTGCAATGTAAATTGAAATAATTCGTGCAGACATTTGTCAAAATACCCAACTGTTTCGTAAGTATGTACTGTACTTCCTCGATTCACCGCCAGTTGGCCCAATTGAAGGAAGGTAATGTTGACTTCAGTGCTTGTGTTGACATGCGACTCATTACTCTACAGTACTAGCATCAAGCACATCAGTACGTAGCGTCAACTGGTTAATGTTCATCACGAACTTGGTTTCGCAGTTAGTGCAATGTTTACAAATGCGAAGTTAACAGATGCCCACTTGATGAATGGATTAGCATCGGGCAATTGTTGGTGATGTCTTGATTGGGCCTAATGTTCTTCCACCTACTCTCACTGGAGCACGTTATCATGATTTCATACAGGATGCTCTACCTGTGCTGCTAGAACATGTGCCTTTACAAGTGCGACACAACATGTGGTTCATGCACGATGGAGCTCCTGCACATTTGAGTCGACATGTTCGTACGCTTCTCAACAACAGATTCGGTGACCGATGGATTGGTAGAGGCGGACCAATTCCACGGCATCCACGCTCTCCTGACCTCAACTCTCTTGACTTTCATTTATGGGGACAGTTGAAAGCTCTTATCTACTTAACCCGGGTACCAAATGTAGAGACTCTTCGTGCTCGTACTGTGAACGGCTGTGATACAATGCGCCATTCTCCAGGGCTGCATCAGCGCATCAGGGATTCCATGCGACGGAGGGTGGATGCATGTATCCTCGCTAACGGAAGATATTTTGAACATTTACTGTAACAAAGTGTTTGTAGTCACGCTGGTACGTTCTGTTGCTGTGTGTTTCCATTTCATGATAATGTGATTTGAAGAGAAGTAATAAAATGAGCTCTAACATGGAAATTAAGCGTTTCCGGACACGTGTCCACATAACATATTTTCTTTCTTTGTGTGTGAGGAATGTTTCCTGAAAGTTTGGCTGTACCTTCTGTAACACCCTGTATATAAACATACCATGGATAGAAGATAATTTTTCTTTGTAAGACTCAACAACAATACATCATGGGGACCACACGGTTCTTTCGTGACTACGTGTAGGGCGAGCACGGGCCCCGAGCTAATGCAGTCTTCCTTCCTTCTTTACTTCCCGGACTGCATTTTCTTTCCCCCTCACCCCTTTCCTATCCTCACTCCTTCCTCTCCCCACCGGAGAGAAGGAAGTAAGACAGGGATGTAACATTTCTCCGATTATATTTAACTTGTACATTGAGCAAGGTATGAAGGAAAGCAAGGAGAAACTTGGTGAAACGAATTGAAAGTTCAGGGTGAAGAAATAAAAACATTGTACTCCTGGCAGAAACAGCAAAGGACCTGGAACACTAACTGAACGAAAAGGACACTGTCTTGAAAGAAGCGTATAATACGAACATTAACAAGAGCAAAACAAGGGTAATGAATGTAGTCTAAGAAAATCAGGCGATGCTGAAGGAATTAGATTCTAGGTATCGGGACAATAAAGGTAGTAGATGAATTTTATTATTTGGATAGTAATATACCGTACGATGGTAGCAATACAGACAATATAAAATAGAGAATGGCGTTGGGAAGAAAAGAGTTTCTGAAAAAGAGAACTTTCTTAACATCCAATATTGCTGTTGGGATTTCAAGGGGACTGCATCCAATATTAATTTAAGTGATAGGACGTCTTTTCTCAATGAATTTCTGTGGAGTCTTGCTTTGTGCAGGAATGAAACAGAAACGATAAATAGATTAGACAGAAAGAGGATAGAGGCTTTTGACATGTGGTGCTACAGAAGAATGCTGAAGATTACTTGAGTAGATCGCGCAACTTATGAGCAGGTACTGAACAGAATTGGGGAGATAAGAAATTTCTGTCATATCTTGACTAAAATAAGGAATCCATTGGTGGGACACATTCTGAGACATTAAGGAATCGTGAATTTAGCATTGGAGGTAAATGTGTGTTCGGTAGAAATCACAGAGGGAGACGAAGCGTAGTAATAGAGGTAAAGCAGGAATTCCATTCCTTTCATTTCGTAAACAGTGCGATTCCAGGACTTTATGCCGCCGAAAACAGTCGCTGGAATGCGTCGCAGCATACGTCTCGTATGCACAAGTCGCGCTGTGTCCGAGCGTTCAGCTGCACGGTGGACTCGGCACGTTGACCGCACACGTTCAGACATACGCTGCGTGTGACGACGGCTTAAGGGGAGACGGGAGACAATTTTTATTCCTATTCTGCCAAAGCTATTTTACCCTTTGAATAGGTACACTTTTCAAAGGAACTACAAGTGAAAACGAATTATAGATATATAATAGCTATAAAATAGTTTAAAGTTTAATATTGCAATTCTAGTACAGTTATTGATGAGAATACTTACCACTAATATTTACTGCATCATATTGAGCATCATCTGAATCATACTGATCTTTTCTTCTCTGGGTCCCTCTTCTTTTCTGTATAGCTTATTTTGTGCATTTTAAATTAGCAATATCGGCTTTGCGGATTCTCTCTTTATCTATTTGCTCCAAGGATTTTGCAGTATTTCCACTAGATTGTATGCTCAGTAATTCCAAAACATCCAATTTTTTAGTTATACCATCACTGAAGCATAAAATAGCATAAAAAAGGTAAAGCAGTCAACAATGCGAAGATTGGTTTGAACACCACAGTGCTTTACTAGGCATGGTCCTGTTTAGAGGTGGTATGCCATTGCCTTCCTCCGACCTTCGAACTGACTTAGCCGGCCGCGGTGGCCGAGGGGACTGAGGCGCTCCAGTCACGGTCTGCACGGGCACTACGGTCGGGGGTTCGAATCCCCCCTCGGGCATAGATATTTGTGCCGTCCTAGTTCGTAAGTAGTTCATAAGTAGTTTGTAAGTTTAGGGACTGATGACCCTGTAGTTAAGTCCCATAAACTATACAAACATTTGAACAGTTTTTGAACTGACTTACCCAGCCAGTTATAGGGGGACCTACAATTTAACGTGGGTTCCGAACCACGGTGCTACTCGGTATTTTTCACATGAGCAATATTGCCAGAGGTGAAAAAAGTGGAAAGTGACAGATAATAATCCTAGGACCTAGCGGGGATCGAACCCGCGACCTTTTGGATTTGTAGTCTGGCACTCTACCACTGTGCAACCGAGGCGCACAAAAATAAACACAAAATTTGAGGGTTGTGATCTGAAATTACAGTTTTTGGTAACCGATTCCAAATGACAGAATTTACACATTCATTTTGCCATGAAGACATTTCTTCAACAATGTATCTTTACAAATAAATATAGATTTAATTTCATTCATTACTGCTGTGTGCATTTTCTCCGCATGGCGCAAAACGGAAGGCGTGGCCAGATTGTACAGAGCCTCAGAAAAACCATCATAACTCACGAAAACATTGTCGGATTTATGTAAAACAAAAACTGTTTCACGCAGGAAATACCAGGCATTTCAAATACGTTAAAATCTAAAAATCGAATTTTTGAGCCCAGTTGCCTTCCGTCTCCCCTTAAGGGACCAAACCGCAGTAGATCTACAAACTACTTTTATTAAGTAACGCTAAGGAGAAAACACACACACACAGACACACACACACACACACACACACACACACACACACAGACACAGACCCGAGGGAGAAATTGAACTTCCGACACGAGCTGCCGTGCAGTCCCTGACATGGCGCCTAGAACCGTACATCCATTGCCCCGCACGACGCTCAAACTCTTGGAGGAGTTAATCCAGTAGTGCAGAGCTTCCAAACTAGGTGTCGCGTCACCCTGCGGCGACGCTTATTGGCATCAAGGGTTCCCAAAACTAGTAAATTCGAAGTATAAAACAAATGAAAAACTTTGAAAAATACGAAACCTTCGTCCTTTCATTTAGTGTGTATTGTACTTAGAAATGAGCCACAACAGTAATATTTCCTTTAAGTATCATTTGTTACAGTAAAATCTCTCTTGAAACTTCCTGGCAGATTAAAATTGTGTGCCGGAACCGGGACTCGAACCTGGGACCTTTGCCTTTCGCGGGCAAACGCTCTACCGACTGAGCTATCCCGACACGACTCACGATGCCACTGTAGAGTGAAAAGTTTCATTCTGGAAACATCCCTTAGGCTGTGGCTAAACCATGTCTCCACTATACCCTTTCTTGCAGGAGTGCTAGTCCTGCATGTTTCGCAGGAGAGCTTCTGTGAAGTTTGGAAAGTAGGAGGCGATATACTGGTGGAAGTAGAGTTGTGTGGCGACATCATGAGTCGTGTCGAGATAGCTCAGTCGGTAGAGCGCTTGCCCGCGAAAGGCAAAGGTCCCAGGTTCGAGTTCTGGTTCCGGTACGCAATTTTAATCTGCCAGGAAGTTTCTATCAGCGCACACTTCGCTGCAGAGTGAAAAGTTTCATTCTGAAAATCGCTCTTAATTATTATTAATGAAAAGTGTCGCATAAAACTGTAAGAATTACAAGTGTGTCGCAGTTAGGAAATGTTTGGAAAGCTCTGCAGTAGTGTATGTCAAACGAGCGATGTTGATTATGACACAAGACAATCTTGCAGCCTGTTAGCGGAGTGTTCTTCGTTTTCCCTTCTACATGTAGAGTTAATCAGAGCAGAAATTAAATGAGTTTTGCAGAAAGATAGTGCCACCAGTAGCCGGCATACACCGCGAAAATCTGGTGGCATCGCTCGCTGCCACGCTGGTTCCCCTGCACTTGCACAACCCTGAGCTCACAGACCAAAGATAACGTACACTGCCTGTGACGTCATTATACTGAAACCAACATCGAAGTCACGTGGCTCGGGGAATGAAGCCGTTTGTCTCTTTACAAGCAAAATGATGGTTGCAAAAAGATCAGTAAATACGTTTCAGCAGGGCACGCGTAAAAATACCATCATCCCATTAATATCAGTATTGTTGGAGAAATTACCTTAAGTTTACTATTTTACATGCGTAACTGGAATACGACACGTCGTTTTGTTGTTGAAATCAGAGCTTGATTTCAACTGAAATGTTCAAATTAAAATGTTTGTAAACTTAAGGAACTTAAATGTTGGGGTTACCAGTCCCTAGTCTTATTATTATTATTATTATGTAGTATTCTGCCTAGTGGCAGGTCCATGTCTTCGTACGGAGAATTTCTAATTCCATTGTTCCCTGTCTTCAGCTTCTCCCTTCAGTGTGTTGTATCTCCTCCCATCTTTCATGTCGTCCTGATGCTAAATCCTCCTTCTTCCTCGTTCTGTGTGTCCTCTTATTTTTCCTTCGATGACATCGCGCAGGAGTCCTTCGTGTCTAAGTACGTGTCCAATCCAGTTGGTCTTTCTCTGTAGAACTGTATGCAGAATACTTCCTCCTACTCTTCTCAGTACATCATCATTTTTCATGCGTCCTGTCCATCTGATCTTTTCCATTCTCCTCCAGCGCCACATTTCAAAGCTCTCTAAGTATTTTTTCTCCTTCTTTCTCATGGTCCACGTCTTTGCTCCATACAGTGCAATGCTCCAAATGTAGCACTTTACCAGTTTCTTCCTTAATGCCAAACTCAACTTGCTGGTCAGCAGAGTTCTCTTCTTGTTGAAAGCAGCTTTGGCCATGGCGATTCTTGCTCGGATTTCGTTGGTGCACTGGGCATCCTTTGTGATAAAACATCCCAGGTACTTGAACTGATTCACATTTTCCAGTTCCCGATTGTCATAGACTTAAACTAACGTACGCTAAGAACAACACACACACACACACACACACACACACACACACACACACACACACACACACACACGAACCCCCAACGGCGAGCAACCGCGCGCTCCGCAGCAGTGCGCCTTAAAGCGCTCGGTCACTTCACCGCGGCCGATTTCAACTTAAAATAAGAAAAAACAGCTCCTCGTAAAGACGAAAGCAGAGCCACATGAGTCGAGGCAGAAACGTTAGATGCTAGATTACATTAGATTAAATTAATACTTGTTCCATAGATATCATAGACCAAAGACTTTTGTGGCAGTATAATTCACCCCTTTCTGAGCCAAAGTTAGATTTAACCTTGTATAGTGTATCATCCTTTCTCCTAGTGTTGTAGCTATGCACACTGCTATTACTTTTGAGTTGGGTTGGATTGTTAATAACAAATTTCATGAGTTATATATATATATATATATATATATATATATATATATATATATATATATATATGTGTGTGTGTGTGTGTGTGTGTGTGTGTGTGTGTGTGTGTGAAGCTACAGTAAAGACCCCTAGATCCCTAAATAAATGTCTGCAGGATGCTCTTGGGTGGACTCCAGCAATTACTCTGATAACACGCTTTTGTGCAATGAATACTTTTTTACTCGATGTTGAATTGCCCTAGAATATGGTCTCATATGAAAGCAGTGAATGAAAATAGGCGTAGTAATCTAATTTACTGAGATGTATATCACCAAGTTTTGCAATGACTCTGATAGCATAAGTAGCTGAACTCAAACTTCAAGAGATCTTCAATATGTTTCTTCCAATTCAGCCCCTCGCCAACACAAACACCTAAAATTTTTGAATATTCTACCTTAGCTACAGATTTATGTTCAAAGTCTAAATTTATTAATGGTGTCATGCCATTTAATGTATGAAACTGTATATACTGTGTTTCAAATGTTCAAATGTTTGTATAGCTTATGGGTCTTAACTACGGGGTCATCAGTCCCTAAACTTACAAACTACTTATGAACTAGCTAACACTAAGGACGACACAAATATACATGCCCGAGGGGGGATTCGAACCCCCGACCGTAGTGGCCGTGCAGACTGTCACTGACGCGCCTCAGTCACCTTGGCCACCGCGGTCGGCTACTGTGTTTCATCAAAGTTTAATGACAGTCCATTTGTAGAGAACCACTTAACTTTCTGAAAGTTATCATTTACAATTTCATCAGTTAATTCCTGTTTGTCAGGTGTGGTAGCTATACTTGTATCATCAGCAAAAGGTACTTACTAGCTTATCATCTTTGTGAATGTAGAATGGCAAGTCATTAATAATATATTAAGAACAGCAAAGGACCCAAGACCGAACCTCGTGGTACACCATTTTTGATAATTCCCCAGAAGGAGGAATTAATTGTTTTATCTATATCATGTGAACTGCTTATTTCAACTTTCTGCACTCTTCCAGTTAAGTATGATTTAAGCCATTTGTGCACTGTCCCACTCTCACCACAATACTTAAGCTTATCTAGAAGATGCTGGTTTCAAACCGCAACAGGGCAGGAACAGGGAGGTGCGCAGCCCACGTTATCTGAGGTTTGTGACTGAGCGGCTCATCTGATGAAAGTGGCCTCTGCCCCATGTCTTATCCGATGCCCGTTTTCCCAGCAGCCTCTCCCTGCCTTACAGCGCCCTGTTCCTGTGCTGTGCGCTTGTGTTTACGGTCCCAGGAGGTAAAGAGGTCGGGAGTGGCGCGTGACTGGAAAACCGGAACCTCTTCCGTTAGGCGGCGACCCGTGTGCGACCTCACGCCGTAACTTTTCCTCTCGGCGACGTCTCGGGACACGGGTTAGGGCCCTGCCTCAGTGGAGTGCCCCGGTGGCTCTGCCGGCAGAACTCAGGCACAGAATAGAAATGACACAGGAGGGAAAGCAGGTGCGGCTCCTCTCAACTGTATGCAGCCGAGCGTTGCGCTCGTCGCCATGTTGAAAGCGAGTAAAAGCCAAACGATAAGGCTTACTACTTTATTTATTTCTCATTCATAATCCTGCTACCTTTTAATATAAAGCAGGACGTACATTTGTAGTTTTACATGTCATACCTTAGTTAACTGATGTTACATAATTTGAGTATTTGAGATAAAAAGAGATAAGAAGAAAAACTGAAATAAAAGCAATGAGAAAATACATACATACAAGTGCTTACAGTTGTTGCTACAATTATAATATAACAAATTACAATTCGTGCATTTTACAATAAGTAGATGTAATGGAGAACATAAAAACATGATTAGTTACATGGTTGTTACACATATGTCGGAAATCAATGTTTTCTAAAAATTTGTAAATTTTGTGTTAAACTATGTAATAGGAAAGAAAGAAATTATATCTAAAAAAAAAAAAAAAAAAAAAAAAAAAAAAAAGAAAAGAAAAGAAAAGGGGTGTTTCTGTCCTTATTGTTAGCTGCATTGTACTGTGCTGGGCGTTGAGTACCTTCGAATGTTTCCTTCAAGCCACTGATCACCCAGCACAGTTTCCATGATATTGGTGATATTAGTCTCTTTTCTTTATATTGTTTTTTTCTTTCTTGTGTCTCAGGTATTAGTACCCATATTAATGTAGAGAAGGTCTGGTTCGGGTTGATGACAGTGGGAGATTGCTCCCATGTCAATGTCGAGTCTCATCAGTGTCACTTCTTTCATTGCCGGCCGCGGTGGCCGAGGGGACTGAGGCGCTCCAGTCACGGTCTGCTCGGCCACTACTGTCGGGGGTTCGAATCCCCCCTCGGGCATGGATATTTGTGCCGTCCTTAGCATAAGGTAGTTGATAAGTAGTTTGTAAGTTTAGGGACTGATGACCCCGTAGTTATGTCCCATAAGCTTAACAAACATTTGAACATTTTTTACTTCCTTCATTTATGAAAGTTTCATCGTCTTCTTCCTCGTCTGTTTGTTCCCAACTATACCTGTCCACTCTGCAGGGCATATGGGCACGCCTCCTGTAGGGCCTTGTCGTTTTGTATTCTTCATAGGTTGCATTGGATATCTTGTCTGCTAGTGTGTTGAGTTGTGTCCATTTTTGTTCGTCTCTTATTATGTCGTATATTGTATCGTCTGTTGTAAAGTCAAGCTGCTGTGTGTCTCTGACATGTGTGTATCGTCCGTAGAGTATGACGATGTGTTCAGGGAAGCCTTCGGTGTTTTGGCAGGTGCAAGTGATGGTGTCGCCCAGTCCCATTCGGAACAGGTGAGTGGGATATGGACCATGTCCTGTAAGGAAGTGAACCATACCGCGGCTGGGGTCTATATGCTTCATCCTTTTTCTTTCTCTAATGTCTGGTAGTAGTGTATATAGTCTATGTCCCTTTTCGCAGGCCTCCCATTCCTGTTGCCATGTGTCCGTTCGCCGTGTTCTCAGTTGGCGGTTTGTTACGATACTTCCCACTACCAGAGGTGTACATTTCCGCCTTTAATTTGCCCATCTTGCCTGGGAGCCAGCTACGCAAGCCATCGGACATTATTTGTATGCTGCCAAATGTTGCTCTCGGTGCCATATTAAAACCGAATGAACGCCAAACGATAGCTGCATACTAGTACCAGAGGTGTACATTTTGCGCTTTTAATCTGCCCATCTTGCCTGGGAGCCAGCCACGCAAGCCACCGTATGTTGTCTATATGCTCTTAAATGTTGCGCTCGATACCATATTGAAACCGAGTAAACGTCAAGCGATAGCTGCTTACTACTACCACACGTGTACAATTCTCGCTTTTCATCTGCCCAGATTGCCTGGGATCTAGCCTTCCAAGCTCTGTACAGTGTCTGCAGACTGCCAAGATGAACATTAACAAGAGCAAAACAGGAGTACAATCTAAGAAGATCAGGCGATGTCGAAGGAATTAGATTAGGTAATGGGACAATAAAAGTAGTAGATGAATTTTGTTATTTGGGTAGCAAGATAACTTCTGATGGCCGAAGTAAAGAAGATATAAAATGCAGGATGGCTATGGGGAGAAAAGCGTTTCTAATGAAGCGAACCTTGTTAACATCCAATATTAATTTAAATACTAGGAAGTCCTTTCTGAAAGCATTTGTCTGGAGTGTAGCATTGTATGGCAGTGAGACGTGGACGATAAGGGGTTCAGACAAAAAGCTGATAGAAGCTTTTGAAATGTGGTGCTACAGGTGAATGATGAAGATTAGATGGGTAGATCACGTAACTAATGAGGAGGTACTGAACAGAATTGGGGAGAAAAGGAATTTCTGGCATACCTTGACTAAAAGAAGGGATCGATTGGTAGGACACATTCTTAGTCATCAAGGAATGGTGAAATTATCATAGGCGGGAAGTGTGTGGGGCGAAAATCGTAGAAGGAGTCAAGAGATGAATATAGTAAGCAGATTCAAATGGATGTAGGGTGTCGTTCTTATGAGGAGAGGAAGAGTCTTGCTCAGGATAGAGTAGGGTGGAGAGCTCCGGACTGAAGAACATAACAACAAACATTTTTGATACAATAATGCTCGAAAACGTGCGAGTAAACCAATCAGCGTTTTGTTTGCTACTTATATGTGTAAAAACTCCTAGTAACGTGAGCTAATAACCAGGAAAACTTATAGTAGTAAATTAATAAGCAAGTGGCTCAATGACTGCCAAATTTTATTTAAAAAAAGAATAAAATTGAGGAAAATACTGAATCAGAATTCACTGTACTCTATGATTATAAGGTAGTAATGAAAGTCTTGCCTTACATAAATTCATAAATTAATACTATGTTTCCAGAATGAAACTTTCACTCTGCAGCGGAGTGTGCGCTGATATGAAATTCCTGGAAGATTAAAATTGTGTGTCGGAACAGGGACTCGAACCTGGGACCTTTGCCTTTCCCGGTCAAGCGTTCTACCGAATGAGCTATCCCGACACGACTCACGGTCCTTCCTGACAACTCTATTTCTGCTAGTACCTCGCCTCCTACTTTTTGGCAGAAGTAGAGTTTTGAGGACGGACCGTGAGTCGTGTCGGGATAGCTCTGTGGTAGAGCGCTTGCCCGCGAAAGGCAAAGGGCGCAGGTTCGCTCTCGGTTCCGGCACACAATTTTAATATATCAGGAAGTTTAATACTGTGTTGTCCTTCGGGTATTTCTTCAACCTCAGCTTTCAGATCTACTGCGGAACAATTACCATTCGTGAAGTAGTAGCCAATGAATTGCTTCCAAGTACCGCATATACATCGAATCATGAAACCTAGCACAGATGTTGCAGCCTTCAGTTGCAGAGTATCTGCATTACAGTCACGAGATAGGTCTCACCAATTTGGTTTAAACGGTATGAGAAGAAAGTAGATGAACATTTTAAATTCCAAAAGTATACCATGTGAAGTGTCCGTTTATATGGGTAGAACTATCCAACGTCCTTCAGACTTGCATGCACGGACACCGTGACGCTTACAGGTGTCAAATTAAATACAAAAAAACGTTTTCACAATTGCGAATATGAGTCAGCATCGGCTGTATCATTTAATGGTGTCGTGTGAAAATTTGTGCCAGCCTAGAACTCAAACCTGGATTTTCGAGAGAATTCGCGTCAATCTTTCCACTAACCGCTTACGCCTCTAGGACAGACCGAAATTTACACATGCCACACAATGCTGACCGCCCATGAGTGCTCGTAGACCCACATTCTGTGATGTAATTCCCTCATAGAAAGAGGCGTTAACTATATTTGTCACAAGCCTTGCTGTGGCTCAGTACTCGTGTTTATCGATAGAACTAGTCAAATGTCCTTTAGATATGCATGCACTAAAAACTGACGTGTAGGAGCTGCGCCGAAGCTTATCGTGAACTCTTGTCAGCACGTGTTCCGAAACCCAAATCGAGAGCCATTTTAGAAAAGGACTTCTAATCCTCCAAATGACAAATTGCGCTCTCTCTTGGTCTGTCTTCATTTTGAAGTGCTCAAAGTTAAATATGCAACAATGTATAAAGGAGAAGGAAGCTTACAGACCAGCTGAAAATATTACGAGAGGGTTGGAAAATACGTCTCCCCTGCCGACTGTGGGCAAAGTTGTGTAAGAAAGAAAAAAAAAATAGAATGAGGCATTAAAGACAAGACATATCTTTATTTTTCTACATAATTTCCAAGTACATTGAGACATTTGTGATACCGCTTTATAAACTTCAAAGAGCTGTCCAGGAAAAAATCCGGGCGTTGCATACGAAAATGTTCAAATGTTTGTATAGTCTATGGGACTGAACTGCGGAGTTATCAGTCCCAAAACTTACAAACGACTTATGAACTAAGACTAAAGCCTCTCTCACACGGAGCAAGATTTGCGGGCAGCATGCCAAGCAGCACACAGGGCGGGCATGCGGACGGCCCTGCGGTCTGTTGGAGGGCTGTTTGTTGCAGGATTCTGCATATAGCGCGTGTCCTATTATTCTCGCATGTTTTCGGAATGTTACCTGCGCTGGCCAATCAGGAGTCGCGTATGGCGTGTGACCTTGCGGCCAGCAAGGCGGGAACTCTAAGAGAGCACTCCAGGCGGAACGCAGTGCCACGCGCCCGCCAGCGAAGTGCAGTCTTTCCCAAACGATTATAAAGAAACTATTCGGTAAAAAAAAAATGTGATTCTCGCACAACTTATAGATGTATTCTTCTGCTTCATGATGAAATGAATATTATTTTGTTAGTGGTCATAGTTCTTGTGATATTTACGTATTTAGTACAGTACTACAAGGAATCCAAAAATTTTACATTGAAAAATAGAGGTCGCTATGAATTTGCGTTTGGTACACGTTAGGTCATATGTTGCTGCGGATGAATTGTAGCTGAAATATTGAATTATTCTTCGAAGTTGGAAGGATGTCGCTATCTATCAACAATCTCGAGATAATGGGTTGTATGTGAAGCACTTGTTCCCGATCGCGTGCGTCAGCGAAGAAAACGGGACGAAATTTTCATATAATCCCTTATATCTCATTAATGATTGGAGGTATCGAAGCAAGATTTTATGAAATGATAATACGCAAAGTGAAGTTTATTTTGTCACGTTATTAATTTACGAAACTTGCATATGAAGCGCGTTATTCGAGCAACTACAGATTTTATTCAATGAAGTAATGGACTTTTAAGGAGTCACGGATACCTGGTAAAACTAAATTTGCTTTGTCTTTATTTTTGAAACGTCAGTGAACAATTCGTTTAATTTTATACCGCTTATGATTATTTTCATATACTACTAACTTGTCTTGCTCTCAGTATTACTAAATACAGTTTAATATTATGTGGTAACCGCAAATGCATAAAAACGTTAGTGGGAGGAATATTTATAAACGCTATTGTTTTGACAAAAGAAGCGTATTTTAGCATTACAACGAAAGTGTCTGCATATTAACAAAATCTCATAACTGAAATATTACTCTAAAAAAAAAAAAAAGGAAAAAAAGTACTGCTGTGAAATAAATAGCTTCTTGATTTGAAATTACAGAGGAATTCGATAGCGCAGTATGTTTTTATATGATATAGAACAAACTGATGAGATGATTTTATATGCATACATTCAATTTTCTGAGAAATAAGGAAAATCATTTAGAATAGCGATGTGTTTTTTTATCGCAAACATCATTCAGCTTGTCAAAAGAATTCAATTTAGACCATCGTGGCTGGTAAAGTAAAGAAATGTTCAAATGTTTGTATAGTCTATGGGACTTAACTACGGGGTCATCAGTCCCTAAACTTACAAACTACTTATGAACTACTTACGAACTAGGACGGAACAAATATCCATGCCCGTGGGGGGATTCGAACCCCCGACCGTAGTGGCCGTGTAGACCGTGACTGGAGCGCCTTAGTCCCCTCGGCCACCGCGGCCGGCGATTCCAGTAAGTTAAACGTTTTTGTATTTCCATGATTGAGATACAAAAAATACATTTTTTCGCCTGTTTTCACACACAATTTTCATCATTAAAATATACTAGGGTAGCGGATTCGACTTGAGTTCCAATATATACGTATTTCGTATACGAGCTACAAACAGCATAAAATAAAACACTTTCACTGATTCCCCACTAAGTTTCAATGTAGCTACACATTTATGTCCCCTACCAGACTTTTCTTCTTCTTCTGACAAAAGTATTTTCACATCCTGTCCCTGACAACGTAACTTCCCTTGTTCCGATGTTAAAATCCGTTTCTTTTGCCAAAACATAGCAGACCTAACAAATATTATTTTCACTAACATTTTTAAGCAGCTAAAATAGTAACAGAACATTGAGTGTTCCGATTTGTAAGGGGACTAAACGGCAGGGTAATCAGACGTCCAGAATATTTAAACTAATAATACTGAGGACAAGATAGTTTGTACTTCATGAAACTGTCCATTCTAAAATTAAATGAGTAGCTTCTTCACTTACATAGAAAAACAGCAATTTTCGTTTCACTAGCTATTGATGGCCCTTAAAAATCCCAGTTCATTCATTAATATCTGTACTTTGTTAAATACTGGGATTCATCTGAAAGTTTCGTAAATTGATCATATGAAAAAATAATCTCCCCTTTGCGTGCTATCGTTTGATAAAATCTTGCTTTGATACCTCCAATCATTTAAAATATATAAGGGATTTTATGAAAATTTCTTTCCGTTTTCTTCGCTGACGCGCGTGATATGAAACAAGGGCCTTACATACAACCCATTATCTCGAGATTGGTGATAGATAGCGACATCCTTCCAACTTCAAAGAATAATTCAATATTTTAGCTACATTTCATCCGCAGCAACATAAGACCTAACTTGCCCCAAACGCAAATTCATAGCGACCTCTATTTTTCAATGCAAAATTTTCGGATTTCTTGCAGTACTATACTGAATCCGTTAATATCACAAGAACGATAACCACAAACAAAATAGTAGATAGATCTTCATGAAGCTGAAGAATGCAGCTATAAGATGTGCGAGAGTCAAATTTTTTTACCGAATAGTTTCTTCACATTCGCTTGACAAATAAAGCAGCTCGGCCGTGCTGTGCGTCTTGGCGTCCACCCAGCGAAGCCGGCCTGCACGCTTCCGCGCCCTATCTTGCACCGTGTGAGAGAGACGCAGTGGTTTTCAGTCGCTTTCGTACTGCGCAGCCGACTGACGTGCGCCCCATCTAGGAAACCTCTCGCGAACCATGCTCCGTGTGAGACGGGCTTAAGGACGGCACAATTATTCATGCCTGAGGGGGGTTCGAAACCCCGACCGTAGTGGCCGTGCAGACCGTGACTGGAGCGCCTCAGTCCCCTCGGCCACCGCGGCCGGCTTGGTGTGACGTTCTATTCTTGCATACAGTTCACTTCCCCACATCACTAGGCAGCGTGTTATGCCTGCAAATGCCGCTGATAGACTAATGGCTCCAGTTGTAAACACTTATGTCTGACCTATCTGCCACCACGTGGCAGTAGGATAGGGTTAAGAATCGATTTGTCTAGTGCTCAGTCGGATATATTTATGGTATGGTGCCTCATTTATATTTGTCACAACTAGTCAGAAACATAAACTATATACTATTCTGCTACAATAGTAATTTTGTGTAATTTACAGTAATTTTGAGTTTACAAACCATTCAAAATGTTCAAATGTTTGTGTAGCTTATGGGACTTAACTACTGGGTCATCAGTCCCTAAACTTACAAACTACTTATGAACTAACTAATACTAAGGACGGCACAAATATCCATGCCCGAGGGGGGATTTGAACCCCCGACCGTAGTGGCCGTGCAGACCGTGACTGGAGCGCCTCAGTCCCCTCGGCCACCGCGGCCGGCTACAAACCATTCGGATAATTTGTAATGTGATATAATAAAATGCTTTATTTACATTTCAGTCAATTATAAGAATCGATAATATAAATTATTTAGAAAAATAAAGATAAGTCTTATCTTTAATGTCTCATTCTATTTTTTTTTCTTTCATGCGCAACTCTGACCGCAGTCGACAGAGGAAAATTTCTAAATCCCCCCTCGTACAAGAGACCACGATTCTCTATATCTAACAGTCATGTCGGCACTTTATGGCCAGCCCGGGCTTTATAAAGACTAGATAACGAAGACTCAAAAGGAACGCTGCCGCAAAACAACCAAACACTCGTTTATGGCACACAGCCCGTGCCAGCTGTCGTCATTCTCGCGAAACCGCAAGGACGTCACGAACTTAGATTCCCGACTCCTTCCGTTTTGGCCGTTGGCCTTCCCGAGTCTACCTAGCAGCTCTGCGGCAGCACACAGCAGGTAGGCTTGTGATCCGCGATATAAAACTGCTCTCAATAATGTGGTGTGGGACACTTGGCGCACTGGCAAAATCGCCGAACGAATGTAGTTTTGTTTGCCACAGCAGTCCAATTAAAAATTTGTACACCAATTTCCTCGTGGATAAAAACCAAATCACTGAACCAGTACTCATTTTATTCACGACTTTCTATTTCCTAATAATATTTGACTCCACAGAAAATTCGATTATTGCAAGAATCACATACTTGTTTTCCAACGATGTTATTGTAGTCACCCGTCGCAGACGTGTGGAATATTCGAAATAATATTTTCGCAATCCGCTGCCAATAAACAGTTCTGAATTTCTAAAAATTTTAGGTGCCGGAATGTATCTCTCGAACTACACAAACGTCTCATCCCTTCTCCTTATTCTTTCCAGCCAGAAACATCACGTTTCCATTTTTGAAAATCGAACACTGGTATTAGCGCAGAGGCAAATTATAGTTACATTGCGCTTTAATAGACGTGAAATCTTTTAAATCTCGATATTGACATGTTCCAGTACATTCAAATTATATAGATGTATATAGGTCATAGAAGTGATTGTACTAAGTGCGTGCCGCGAAATGTCAGAAAAGTTATATGATGTGGTAGCCTTCTATCCTTCGAGAAGGTTCCCGGTTTTTCCTTAAGGGCGTGCTTTTGAAGATATAAGAGCTCGGAAGTTTCACCCTCTAGGAATTTCCAAAAACATTCCAGAACATTCAACAGCATTCCACAACATTTCAGAAGGTTCCAGAATGTTCTGGAATGTTGATAATCAGTCTAAAACGTACGGGAAGATTCTAGAATGGTCGGGACCATCCCAGATCATCTTGGAAAGTTCCAGAACAGTCTCCAATGTTGTCGAATGTTCTGGGACATTGTGGAACCTTTTGGTATGTTCTTAAATTTGCCGCTGGTGGGGCTACGCGTTGGTTGGGGTATAAAAGGTAAGGCCCATCGTGTGATCGAACGTCAGTTTCGTATCACTGAAGAAGGGAGGAACCAAAAAAGGATGCCATGAGTGAATTTAAAAAGAAGAAGTATAAAACAGTTAAGGAGGAGGCGGGCATCAAGGTAGGACAAAATGGGCAAAATGGGGGGGGGGGGGGGTGAAAGGAAGGCATATGAGCCGAGAGAGATGAGAACAGAGAGAGAAGAAGAGGAGCTTGATATAGAGAGGAGGAAGAATTGATAGACGGATTGGAGTGACGAGGAGGAGGAAACGGAGGAGCAGGTGGAGGAAGATCAGAAGATGAACAGAAAGAGGAGAGAGGAGGAATGCAAAGAGAGAGGACGGAAGGGGAGATGGCCTAACGAAAGAGATGAATAAATAAATACCCGGGCAACGCAGGCAATTAAGCTAGTAATTAATAAATGAGAAGTTTAACCCTTTAATGCATGACTTTTTATTTGAAGCTATACAAATTACAACGATTAATGTATAGTGCGTATATATTGAGAAAAATATTGGAAAAAATCTATAAATTATAATGCATTATTAGCAACAAAAAGTTCCTAGCTGGTCAGCTATATAGTGCTTCCATGATGTACCCGATGCAGTAAATGTCACTATTGTGCCCCTCATCTTTCCAGAAAGTAACTCATAATGCAGTAGTAGTATGTGATTGACTACTTTTACATGACAAAGGAGATATACTAAAGTAAACAAACGCACATATTAGGAGTAACTCAATGCAGCTAACTGTTGAACTGATTCAGTAGCACTCTGCAATTTATAATTTCTAGGACGAGCTACTGCTACATGTAACACTATGTATAGAAGCAGCTACAAATGGATTTGTGGTAAAATGTTGATCAGTTTGAGAGATAATGGAAAAAATGACGTATGTAGCTGTTTAGTTACACTATGCATTAAAAATTTAAAATACGCGTGGCAGGTAATTAAGTTCTGCTAGTAAAACTGTTGAAAACTTAACTGCAAAAGACGTACTCTACTCCTCTTCCTTTAGTAAATCTGTCCTCAGACAGGTATAAAGCCGCGCGAGTATGACCGTGTGCCGCATTACGGATCTCACGGCCGCTAGCGTCGAAGTTTCGGGTCCTCCCTCGAACATGAGTGTGTTTGCTGTCCTTAGTGTAAGTTAGTTTCAGTAGTCTGTAAGTCCAGAGACCGATGACCTTAGTCGTTTGGCCCCTTAGGGTTACAAACATTTGAACAGGTTTCAACTGAACGTTCACCATATGTCTCTGTCCTGGGATCCTCCTTCATTTGCTTATCATATTTTCCTTTCTTCATATCTGTTAAAATTCCAAATCATCTTCCTCACCATCCTTTTTCCTTCTACTTTTTCCTCCGTATCCTCGACTGTGGATAGTTCTTGCGTAATATGTGTCCCACACAAAATGTTTTTCGGTTGCGAAAGTTCCTGGGTGCGCCTCCGTAGCACAGTGGTAGGAGTGCCAGACCAAAAATCCAGAGGTCGCGGGTTCGATCCCCGCCAGGTCCTAGGATTTTTATCTGTCACTTTCCACTTCTTTCAACTCTTATAGTGTTGCTGATGTGAAAAATACGGAGTAGCACCGTGGTTCGGAACCCACGTTAAACTGTAGGTCCCCCTATAACTGGCTGGGTAAGTCAGTTCGAAGGTCGGAGGAAGGCAACGGCATACCACCTCCAAACAGGACTATGCCTAGTAAATCACTGTGGTGTTCAAACCAATCTTCGGATTGTTGACTGCTTTACATTTTTTTTAATGTTCCTGGCAGATTAAAATTGTGTGCCGGAACCGGGACTCGAACCTGGGACCTTTGCCTTTCGCGGGCAAGCGCTCTACCGACTGAGCTATCCCGACACGACTCACGATCCCGCCTCACAACTTTACTTCCGCCAGTACCTCGCCTTCTACTTTCCAAATTTTACAGAAGCTCTCCTGCGAAACATACAAGATTAGCACTCCTGGAAGAAAGGATATAGTGGAGACATGGCTTAGCCACAGTCTAAGTGATGTTTCCAGAATGAAACTTTCTGCAGCGGAGTGTGCGCTGATATGAAAGGCTGATATGAAAGGCAAAGGTCCCAGGTTCGAGTCCCGGTTCCGGCACACAATTTTAATCTGCCAGGAAGTTTCATATCAGCGCACACCCCGCTGCAGAGTGAAAAATTTCATTCTGTTTTTCTGTTGTTTATCATTCTCATTAAGTTCCTTTCCTCTCTTACCCTTCACCATACTTTCCATTTGTCATTCTGTTGGTCCGTTGTACCATGTTCATTCTTTTCCATAGCCACATTTCAAACTTTCTAAATATTTTTGTTCTTTCTGTCTGACTCTCCGCGTTTCACAACCGTAAGACACCACGCTCTACACAAAACATTTCGCAAACCTCTTCCTGACATCAACGGGGATTCACATGGCTGTCAGAAAACCTTTCACTCTTCCGAAATCTTTCTTTTCCACGGAGATTGCGTGTATTACTTCTTCTGTACAGCTTCCGCTGGAAGTTATCAAGCTTTCCGATTACTGGAATGATTGATCCTGTTCTATACTCTTCCATCTAGTGATATATTGATAGTATTATCTTTTTTCCGATTTTCTTCACTTTGATCTTATCAATGTTCAGTTTTATTCCAAACTCTTTACCGATCCTTATAATATTGTCCATCATTACTTGGAGCTTACGTGGAGTCGGAGATATGAGGTGGACAGAGAGTTTGATAAAGGTGATTGAAGTGTTATATAATTTATCTGTCTCTCTAACACTTTCTCTGACACTTTCTCTGACACTTTCCCTCGGAGGTGTTACCACTGCACGCTTCCCAATGTCGCAAGGTTTAATTACGTAGAACTGCACGTGAGTGCAGTAGAACTACATGCATCGGCAGTGCGTGCAGTAAAAGTTTCTCTTCAAATTGCCTGACTTCTTATTTTCCGTTGTTTTCCACACGCAAAAGCAACGCACAGGTCGTTGATCCTTCTCTCTTAAAGTGAAATGCTGTGGAACTTTTAAAGATGTGGCTACTTTTCCAATAAGTAGGGATGCCACTTGTTACTTAATATTTATTTATATGTCTGAAACAACAAGCGACATATGCAATACTGTCCATGATCCTACTACATTTGAATCCTAAAAGTTGAAAAATATGAAGTTTGAACTATTTGACAGTCTATTTTATGAGCGTGACTGACATGGCTGTTGCGCGCTTTCTAGAACTTCCACATTCAACTGTTTTTGTTAACTAGAGCGTAATTATGTAAACGAAACTTACCATAATAAAGCTTCGTGTAAACACATTAATTATACAAAATTACGTTAAGATTTATGCAATAGTTTATTTGACATTTAAAAAAATCGTAGAGGGGATCTTACACAGAGGTCGGGGCAGCCAATCAGAATACCCCTCGGCATTATTGGTGTAAATTCTCACGGAAATGCGATAGTTTACACTATATGTCATCTTTTCCTAACCATTCCACCTATGACGTGATCTATGAAATTTCGTAGCAACTCAATACCTATGGCCATGAGTCATAACAGTCATATCATCTGAATGCTACAACTCCCTATGCCCTTTCTAAGGCCTTATTGGTTAGCTTTTCAGCATACATACTGAAAAGTGCTGCTGACATACAACAACCAGGACTCACATCTATTTCAATACATACCTCTTCAGATTCATCTTCATCAACTCGAATCACCATTATCTGTCCAAAATATCGTTGCTTCATCAGTCTTTTATCCGTAAAATCAGTGCCAGTACCTTTTATAATATTTAACACCAGTCACTTCTCTCAAATACATTTTCCCAGTTGACAAAACAAGCAAATACGACTATTTACTTCCAAAACGCTTTCTCCCAATATCCTCAGATACCCAATTGCACCTATGGTCCCTTTCCCTTTTCTAAATCTGAACCGATGTTCTCCTATAGTCTCCTTTATTTTCCTGCCTACTATTCCCAACACTAGTCTGGTCACAACGTTAGTGATGTTGCATATAAAACTAAGTTTACTATAATCTTCCCAGTGTCTGTCATAAAACTAAGTTTACTATAATCTTCCCAATGTCTGTCATTGGAACCGTATGGTGTTTAGGAGGTTTTCAGGCCAGAAATCCGTAATATATTTTGTCGACCAGATTAGTAATTCCAGTCATAGCACCATTCCCTAAGGCCTAAAGTACTTCAGCCGCTATTTGATCGCAGCTCATTGCGTCTCTTCCTTCTATTATTGCTCCCTAGGAATCTAGAATTGTTGTATTTTTTCCTACAAGACGTACCGTTCATGGCCAAATAATTACGAAAGATACAATCTTCAAGAAAATCTACTATAACGCAACGGGAAATCGCTCAAACCTAAGACCTAAATATTCCTTGTCTAACTTATCAACTGTAAATAGATCACTTGTGGTGGTAATTGAGGGAATGGGTTGGAAAAATGACAGTTGTTGCAGAGATCAAAGAGCAATGTCCAAGAACGTCACCACTAACCACACCTTCGTTCAAGGACCAACCTTTAAATAAGAAAAAAAAGATGCGGAAAACGGCATGTGATTGATGTCCCTGTTAAAGCAGACCCAACCGTTAATGGAGGTATCCTGTTTCTTTGATAAAGTAGCAGTTAACATAACCGGTACTGCCTGTTTCTCGTTGCACAGAGACGAATCAACGATCGCGCCGATCACTGTCTGTATTCCAGTTAACCGACGAACTACCCGTGATCTGACTTCAGAAGAAACAACTGAGGAGGCGTTTCTCGGTAGCAGGAACTCCAGAGAATATTAGTAACTCCTTCTCCCCAGAGACGAGATTTTATGAGGAGATGTACCCTTCTATTTACACTCTGTAGCGTGAAAATTCAGTCCTGGCCTTTGGTCTACTGTGACGGTGAAATTTAAAGCTGTCTGTCTGCAAATATGGTGAGCAGAAATAAACTCGGGAAACAGGCCAGCATTTGCTTTAGAATGTACTTTGCTGCCTGTTAGAATTACACCAGCGTCAAGGTGGCAGGCAACGTACCTGGATATACTAGGGCATGCTCATAGTTAAGCCTAAGAATTTTTTTTTTTTTTTTTTTTTTTTGAAATCTCTTAAATCTTTTTAGATAAACTTATGAATAGTCTACATCTTTATTCTTCATGCCCAGTTCTAATTTCTCAACACAGTCATCCTGGTGATCAACACATTTCTCCCAGCGAGAGACCAGTCAATTGATACCGTAGTTGTGTAATGTTTGACTTTTGTAGACGTAAGTAGAACCTCTGCTTATACCACTTTATCAGCGTTTACACTGACGTCCGTGGAGGCTAAACCACGTACTAATATGGATTTTTCATCGTGGATAAGTAGCCGGCCGCGGTAGCCGAGAGGACTGAGGCGCTCCAGTCACGGTCTGCATGGCCACTACGCTCGGGGGATCGAATCCCCCCTCGGGCATGGATATTTGTGCCGTCCTTAGTGTTAGCTAGTTCATAAGTAGTTGGTAAGTTTAGGGACAGATGACCCCGTAGTTAAGTCCCGTAAGCTATACAAACATTTGAACATTTGTGGATGAGTACCATCCCTCCCTCCCCCCGCTTCTCTGGGGGCTCACCGTTCGTACGTGAGTAAGTGTGTGGCGAGCTAGGGGCCCCGAGCTAATGCAGTCTTTCTTCTTTTCTCCCTGCATTTAATTTCCTTTCGCTCCTTTCCGATCCTCACTCCTGATAAATTTTGCAGTTTTGTCCCCCTGTTCCCAACAACCTATCCCTCCATCCATCACTACCGGTTAAGCTATTATTGACGTGTAAATGTAATTATTTCATGTACTACGTATGCACTCTTTCAACAATAAATCTGGATTAATTGGAAAACTTAGAGGCGTGAACTAATTTTTATTTCCGTCAGTGAGCATTTATCGCACTGTGACACAAGATTGTCACTATCTTCACGGGCCACGGCGGATTAGCTGTGCGCACTAGGGCACCGTGCTGCGGTGCGCGCGGCCGTTCCCCGTCGGGGGTTCGAGTCCCCTCTCGGGCATGGGTGTTTGTGGTGTCCTTAGGTTAGTTTACCTTAGTTTAAGTAGTTTGTAAGCTACAGACTAATAACCACGCAGATGAGTCCGATAGATTTACAAATATTTGCACGTTTTTATCTTCACTGAAAAATGTTTGCGGTTGGCTGCGGAAACAAGATTGTATCCAGGTACCTTCTCGACCGAATCAAACAGATAGCATTGACTGTCTTTCCACGGGGCTCTAAAATATGGAAGTCACATGAGGAGACATGTGGGTAGTATGGAGGATAAGGACTTTCCAGAAAAAATTCTGCAGCGCCATCTAAACAACCGTGGCAACTCGTGAGTGGGCATTATCTCACAGCAGAACAATGTCGTTTACTCTGCAGAGGTTTTACTAGAAAGCCCTTACCACATAATGATCGATCTCTTTCCTTGCGATTTACGTATTTATTTTGCTTGGGACGTGGAGGTGAAAACTTGGATACAATAATGTTTTCGTAGTATAAATGTTCCTCATTCCTTCGGTTCCAATACTTAGCTTGTCGTGATGGGGGGTTTTAAAATATTTTGCTGCAGAAAGCACTGGGCTGTACTTAGCGTCCTTCATGAGGAGAAAACATTCGTTGCTTTTGCTCCAAAGAACGTCATTTATTTTTTCACAGCTCCAACTTTTCAACATCAAACTGATACAAAGCTCTTTACATCGACTGTTTCTCACTGGCCTATTTGACTCACAAACTTTTTTGCCTGAGCCCAGAGTGCTTTGCGCACTTGCATTACATAATTTCTTAACAATTCGTAAATTGTCATAAGTAATCGAAATATCAAGTTAACAATCACTTTCCTCTAATTTAAATTGAATGAAGTTTACAGAATAGTCGGGAATAATTACAAAAAACAAATGAAATGTTGTGACTTTTCAAGCTTTCACGGCGGATCTGTTGTAAATACACTTCGCGGGTTTGCCGCCGGATGACATTGTGAATCTCCCACAATATTTCGCCGACACAACTGTTCGACATCTTCAGGTGGTGGTAGCTGTCAGTACTTCAAGGCGCGACTGATGGTAATTGCGCGGCAGCGGCGGTATTTATCAGGGCGTGTGCAGAGATTACGCATGCGCGAGAGACCGTTCAGTGTTGGTCGGCGGCGGCGCTTCTGGTGCCCCCTGCTGGGAGCCGAGGAGGTGTCTTCCGCGCGTGCGCTGTGGGCAATGATGTGCTGCCGGACGCTCCTGTGGTGGAAATTGGAACTAAGTATCTGCGTTGCGCTGCGTTCCTCCGTGTTTCCGATTTTCTCCTTTTTCCTGTTTTGCAATCAATCAATTGACGCAATTTCAACGAAAGGATGTTGATGAAGATTCGGAGGCACCCACTGTAACGGCGTTCTTGCCTTATTTTGGTGGCATGTCATCTAGGATGGGGATAACGCACTGACCATGATGTGTGTACGAATGGTTCACCTGTTTTCGAGCGTCCTCTAGAACGACCGATGACCGCCGTTAGTGACGAAAACATTGACAACGAGAGGACACTAATGAAGAACGATCGTCGATTAACTGTGCGCATGGCAGTGGATGAACTGTTGATTAACCGTGAAACGGTGTGACAAATCCTTACTGAGAAGTTAGGGAAGAGGAAAACGTGTTGTGTTACCGTACGACATCAGTCGACTGGCGATCAGAAGCAGGTACGTTTACAGGCTTCATTGGATGTTACGGAAACGCGGATGTGACACCCAATTTCGTGAACCGTATTGTCACTTGAGGCTGAAATCTGGTATCTCCAGCACGACACTGAAACGAAACGTCACAGCACGGAATGGAGTTCTCCGACATCACCTCGTCGGAAAAAGGTCTGAGCCGAAAAATCACGCATCAAAGCGATGCTCATCAGTTCTTTCGATATTCAAGGCAATATTCACAAGGAATTTCTACCTGAGGGAACAACGTTGAACGATGCAAGGTACGTTGAAATAATGGCCCGTTTAATGCGTCGTCTACGCAGGGTACGACCTCAGATTGTACAAAAAGGTTCTTGGTTTTTTGTTCACGACAACGCTCGCCCCCAGACAAGCAGTATAGTCAAACACTTCAAGAAAAAATGGGGGTGATGCAACTTGAACATCCACCATACTCGCCGGATGTCAATCCTCCAGACTTCATCCTATTTCCTCAACTCAAACTCGCTTTGAAATGAAACAGATTTTACAATATTCCTGATATCCAACGGAAGGTGACGAGGCTTTTGAACACCATCCCAAAGGAAGATTTCGTGCAAAGTTTCCAGGAAATGTATCGCAGAACTCAGCGGTCCATAGTTATGAGAGGTGACTATTTTGGGGTAGTACAGTAGAGTCTCGATTATCCAATCTTCTGTTATCCGACCTTCCGTGTCATCCGACTCTTTCACCGCACCGGGACTGTTCGCAGTAGCCGTTTTAACGTAATTTTTCATAAATATGAAATAAAGAATTTACATTTGGTGTTATTATTTCGAAATATCCATTTGAAATAACAACACCAATAGGATAAATTTAAATGACTTTCTTTTAATGAACATCTTAAAGCATTATAAACAATAGGCAGTGGTGAAAGTTTATTAAAAGTGGCGCAAGATTATGTCGGGAAAACAACTGGTGTAGACTGGAAAAGGAGCCGCAATGATACTGACAAGTGGACAAGTGGTGTTCTCAGCGAGCAACCTGCACTGTTTTGGAAAATTGGAATACCATGAATATATATATATATATATATATATATATATATATATATATATATATATATATATATATATATATATATATATATATATATATCTTGTAGTCATTGTATTCCAATCTTCCAAAACAGTGGAGGTTGCTCGCTGGGAACACCACTTGTCAATATCATTGCGGTTCCTTTTCCAGTCTATAAAAAAGGTAAAGCAGTCAACAATCCGAAGATTGGTTCGAACACCACAGTGCTTTACTAGGCATGGTCCTGTTTGGAGGTGGTATGCCGTTGCCTTCCTCCGACCTTGAAACTGACTTACCCAGCCAGGTACAGGGGGACCTACAGTTTAACGTGGGTTCCGAACCACGGTGCTACTCGGTATTTTTCACATGAGCAATACTGCCAGAGGAGAAAGAAGTGGAAAGTGACAGATAAAAATCCTAGGACCTGGCGGGGATCGAACCCGCGACCTTTGGATTTGTAGTCTGGCACTCTACCACTGTGCAACCGATGCGCCCCTTTTTTTTTTTTTTTTGCTAAATGATGTAGTCATGGTATTCCAATCTTCCAAAACAGTGGAGGTTGCTCGCTGAGAACACCACTCGTCAATATCATTGCGGCTCCTTTTCCAGTCTACACCTGTTGTTTTCCCAACATAATCTTGCGCCACTGTTAATAAAGTTTCACCACTGCCTATTGTTTATAATGCTTTAAGATGTTCATTCAAAGAATATATATATAAAGGCGAACAGCAGGCAAACAAAAACACTCACTCATTTTTTATTTTTATTTTATTTATTATTATTTTTTTTACATAGATTTAAATCTGTTTTTGTGGTTCAATGAAGTCTTTACAAAAACAACAGTGAAGCACTAGACGTAAGTAAATATCTATTCAGTCAAATTTGATTTGTATTGTATTAAATTTTTAACTCAATTGGCCTACTTTAGTTTAAATTTTGGTAACGTAATATTTTATCGCCTTTCTTTGTCCGCTGCCTAATGTATTTTTACGTTATATTCACTTATTTAATATGTTTTCTACGTTCAAATTAATTTTTTAACCTGTTTATGTTTATTTGTACTATTTTCCGTCTTATCCGACCTTTCCGCTTATCCGACCTTGCCGCAGCCGGTTTAGGTCGGGTAATGGAGACTCTACTGTATATTGCAAGGTAACTGCCATGACTTGGTTCGTCAATTGTGAAATTTGGTCGCATCTCAGGGATTGGTGCCAGCGTGCAGTATGATGTAGTAAACCGCATCGTCTTCATATTATTGTGTCCATCCTCGGTAGAATCGTGCAATTTCGCAAGATGCAAGTTTTCATAGTACTAATAAAGGAAAACAAACGAAAATTATACCGCATAAAAATTGTTTGCCACTACAAACTTCGCAGCATTTTAGAGGTCACTAGTTGGTTTTCACTCATAGACTGAGTGATGCACGAGGAAGATTTATGTAGACAATTTACAAATATTTGTTGGTAATGGCTGAGTTGCGATGACGTGGAGTCGCTGCAGCTGTGGAAACGACGCCTTTTCCATACAGTACAGTGATGGCAGGCGCCAAGTTCAGCCGGCCACCACGTCTCAATCCAGCTCATTCAACATGCAAACTTTCCCCCACAGTCTACACCTAACACACGTACAGCATCTGTAATGTTTCAAAGGAAAGTAGTACCGGTACTAATGCAGAACTACGCGTCCATTGTTTGCAATGAGGTACCGAAATCCCATAAAATATTCAATGAAGCGTTCCACAGAACAATTCGAGATACAGGGAGTTTCAGGAGGAATAATGAATGTCGTTGATTGAATGTTCCGAACTTGCTTGTAGAATATATGATACATGATCACTAAAACACACGAGAATGGTGTAATACTCTACAATATTTTTGTTTTTCACAAATTAGTTTTAGGCTGTTACGCCGCCATCAGGTACAAAGCATTGTGTAGGAAGTTACAAAAAGAAGTTGTGCGAAATTATTAAGTATTATACTACGTAGCACAACACATTTGGTGACATCATTAAAAATTAATTACATTAGGGAAATCACATAAAACCTAAATCAGAATGGCTAGGGGCGGGTTTGGACCGCTGTCCTATCGAATGCGAGTCATTGTGTTGTCACTGCGCCACCTCGCTCGGAGCGTCTCAGATTAACCCTTTCTACCTATGTAGTTTCGTAGCGGGACCACCATGATAATTTCGCTTTGTGCCTACTGTGGAATCGTGATTTCTCGCGGAGTACACCTAGTCGTTGTTAATCTGCGCAGCCGTTTAGCGACAAAATGGTAACTACGCGCTCTATGCGGATCCACCGCTACTTAAAACAAATGCAAATCAAGAAAAAATCTACTGTTTTTCCAATAATCAAATGTTCAAATGTTTGTAAATCTTATGGAACTGAACTACGGGGTCATCAGTCCCTAAACTTACAAACTACTTATGAACTACTTACGAACTAGGACGGCACAAATATCCATGCCCGAAGGGGATTCGAACCCCCGACCGTAGTGGCCGTGCAGACCGTGACTGAAGCGCCTCAGTCCCCTCGGCCACCGCGGCCGGCTTCCAATAATCGCGTGTATTCGTACGTAAGATAAGATTTTTCGTGTTTTATATAATCAGCGAAACCGTCAATTTCCAAATATTACATAATATTGAATATAAATAACGTTTTACTGTAGTATACTTACGTTTATGTCAGTGGTTTCAATAGAAACCACCGTGGCGCAAAACAAGTTCGATTATTGGGTTGTGTATGTAGTGAATCCTTGAAAACCGAACACATTTCCGAATCTTTATACATATAAATGAATGTTTGTCTATATGTCCTCCATGTATTCATAAATCATTCATTCGATTGCAATGAAACTTTGGTGAACTGTTCACCGTACGCCCACGACGGTTCCTGACCCAAATTCAAAAGAACACGACACATAGCTTAGGAGATATGACGTCATAATGAGAGGCTACCGCGTGAGAATACCCAGAATTATGCGTCAATTATTGGAAAATGGGAGAAGTTAGGGACCTGCAAAAAAGTTTACATGTAATTTCGGACGTTTATGAAGCGTTTTGTAACTGACCCCTCCCCCCTCCCACAAAATGATGAAAGGAAAAGAAGCGTACCGCTCACAACAGTTTCGCTGTAGATGCCGTAAAGTTGTCGCATCAGGCGTGCCCTTGTATCAAATAATGTTAGCATTACAGATTTACATATTAAATATTTATTTTTGTCTGCAAGTCTCTCTTAACTCTCTTGCATCCAAAATTAAGCAATCTGTTTTCTTAATCTCTATCTATTAAAAGTGAAAGGACACTCGCTCACTCACTGAATAAATACGAAATCTCGAAAACTACTTCACCTAATAAGCTGAAATTTGGCAGGAATGTATTTTATAGGTAGAAATCGTCAGCTAAGAAAGTATTTTGTGATAGGTGCATGACGGAGAATACTTCTCCTACAGGCTCACGCAATCCACAGTTTCATTCCGATCTTCACGAAATTTCGCACGCTTGACCTTCAAAACAAGAGCAAGATCACCGTCTAACTTAAGTTTCGTACGGTGCATGAGGGAGGGTAGGTACTTTGCAATAAGAAAATGGGTCCATGAATACCTTGGTCACGCCATAATTTGAGAACGGCTCGACCGACTTCACAGATCCTTTTTCTTCTGTTTTTTTTTTCTTTTCTTTTTTTTTTTTTTTTTCGTAATTCTTAAAACAAGGGTTGTATGAAATAAGAAATAAAACTGGAATATTTGAGAACAACAAAGTTCGTTTTTCAATGTGACCCTGCGTTTCTACTGAATAGAAATCTATAGTTTTCTTCCGATATTGATGGAATTTTGCACACTCTTCCTTAAAAACATGAGGAATGTCACTGTCTATATAAAATTTCGTTCGGTGCATGGTACAGGGTACTTACTTACGGAATTTTACAGCATGCATAGTTTTGCTCCAATCTTTATGAATTTTTGAACACGTGACCTTTAAACCAAGAGGAAGACCACTGGGTATATAAATGTTTGTATGGTACATGACAGAAAACTTGCAGAAAACTTTGCCGAGAGAGCGAAAGGTGAAAACGAACAGAGAGATGGGAGAAAAAGATGTGGATGCAGAGAGAGGGGTGAAGGGGATGTGGACTAGGAGAGTGTAGGATACCTAAACACCCGGGCAACGCCCAAGCGACAATGATTGGTACCAGTATACACTATTTACTTCCAACAATTATATTACTTACCAGATGTGGAGAGAACGCAAAGATCCTATTTCTGCCCTTGAGGCTATGATATTAGAGGAACTTCGCAGTGGCTATCAGTTTGAAGATTCTGTACAAGATTTCAGTTCTGACTCTGAGGAAGGTTTCATGACACCGGTGAATGGGCGTACAGAGTCTGTTCATGTGATATAAGACTGCGAATCTGAAGATCACCAACCACTAAGTAGTTTCGTTCCTGCTCAGCAGCAAGCTGACCGAATTTACAAATGGCTAAACAATCATAATTATTTCTATTCTGATGAGTCAGTTTTCCCAACGATCAAGTCCAACTAATATTCCAGATAAAACAAACATTCCTGTGCAGTTGTTTTTACTTTTATTTCCAATGAATTTGATTGATGGACTATTATTTCAAACCAATCTTTATGCTACTCGTTTAGACAGAGATACGTGTCTACTACAGTAAACGGAATAAAGTTTATTTTGTAATAATATCTCTGTTCAACACATTACTCATTTGATTAAAATGTTCATTTGGGTGAATAAAAAATGAATAAAAATATGGCAACTTTTATGTGCGTGTCTGTTGAAGCTGATATTGCAACAGTGGTTTCACACAGGAACCACCTCTTTATATCATAATGATAAATAATAAGGAAGAGCAGTTGAATAGGATGGATACTGTCTTGAAAGGAAGATATAAGATGAACATTAACAAGAGTAAAACGAAGGTAATGGAATGCGATGTCAGAAAGTCAGGCCATGCCGAAGGAATTAAGATTAGGTAATGAGACAATAAAAGTAGTAGATGAATTTTGTTATTTGGGTAGCAAGATAACTTCTGATGGCCGACGTAAAGAAGATATAAAATGCAGAATGGCTATGGGAAGAAAAGAGTTTCTAAAGAAGGGAAAGTTGTTAACATCCAATATTAATTTAAATATGAGGAAGTCCTTTCTGAAAGCATTTGTCTGGAGTGTAGCGTTGTATGGCAGTAAAACGTGGACGATAAGGAGTTCAGATAAAAAGATGATAGAGGCTTTTGAAATGTGGTGATACAGCCGGATGATGAAAATTAGATGGGTAGATCACGTAACTAATGAGAAGGTGCTTAACCGAATTGGGGAGAAAAGAAGTTTCTGGCATATGCTGACTAACAGAAAGGATAGATTGGTTTGACACATTCTGAGACATCAAGAAATTGTTAACTTAGCATTAGAAGGAAGCGTGTGGGGTTAAAATCGTAGAGGGAGACCGAGGGACGAATATAGCGAACAGATTCAAAAGGATGTAGGTTGCCGAACATATTCTCAGACGAAGAGACTTGCACAGGACAGGGTAGCGTGGGGAGCTGCATCAAACCAGTCTGTGGACTGAAGACCACAACAACAACAACAAATAATAATTGAAAATAAACGTTATATTCCTATCTCCTCGCTGTAATTCTACAAGAAAAATATAAACTCAGTTTTAAACAATGACCGAGAACTTTTGAACTTCCTGCAGACATTGGTGAGGATGGGATATCCCATTCCCCAGTCAGCTTCTTCCCTTTTGTTTACAAAAGACATTCGTATATATAAAATCATAGTTAAGTTTATCAAGATCACTGTACACAATCTATAAGCATCAAGTGTGATGGTAATATAAGGTTTTGCTTGTGAATGTGTGAAAATGTTCCACCAGTATTTAAATTGTAATGTAATGCAGTTTTCGCTTTGTTTCCACATTCCATTTTGACAAAATGTACTTCTGTTTTGTCTGTTTATTTAAATATATGTACATTTCCACTGTGTGTTGTAGATGGCCACATTGAGTTAACACTCAGAAGGCAAAAAATAAATAAATAAATAAATAAATAAATAATAAAAAAAATTCGTGTCTCAAAGGATTAAGTAACTTAGATCGTATAGCAGTGTAATCTTACAGTCACGGACTGCTTCTCTATTACGATTATGTTTAAGGTTAATCATACTGTGAGATTCCCAGCAATCAGTAAAGAAGAGCTTTTAAAGCGGAAGTTGTCCTATAAGGCCGCGTAATGTCTGACTCCACCGTTATGGAATAGCGGAGGCACGTACTGGCGATAAACAGTGATAAAGGTGTTATGTGGGCTGGTAACGGGAGATAAGCAGAGAGGAGAAAGGAAACGCCAGGTGCGGAACTGCGCAGGTCACGATGCTCGGCTCGTCTCGTCATATCCACACACGCGCGACAGCGGTATCTGAGGGCACGTGCTGTTGTCATCTCCCGGGGGGGGGGGGGGGGCAGTTCTGGAGGTATAGCCGCGGCCGCTGTCCAGCCCGGCTTTCTCCCAGCCGCTTACTCAACTGTTTCCTGCTGACGTCACGCTCCGCTGCTCTGCTTGCTGACGCTGTCACCTCCGCCTGCGTCTAAACCTACAACCAACAGCCGCCATCAGGAGTGTGGCCGAGGTACGGACGCGCTATTGTCACGAAGAATTAACTTCATTCCGAATATTTTAATGAATTTATTAATCACTAGCAAACCCAGCAGCGCGTCGCAGGGTGTTACAAACTATCTGGAAACATTCCTGACACACAAAGAAAGAAAATATGTTATGTGGACATGTGTCCGGAAACGCTTAGCCGGCCGCGGTGGCCGAGGAGACTAAGGCGCTCCAGTCACGGTCTGCACGGCCACTACGATCTGGGGTTCGAATCCCCCCTCGGGCATGGATATTTGTGGCGTCCTAGTTCGTATGTAGTTCATAAGTAGTTTGTAAGTTTAGGGACTAATGACCCCGTAGTTAAGTCCCATAGACTTTACAAACATTTGAACATTTGGAAACGCTTAATTTCCATGTTAGAGCTCATTTTAGTATTTCTCTTTAAATCTAAATTGAAATAATTCGTGCAGACAATTGTCAAAATACCCAATTGTTTCGTTAGTATGTACTGTACTTCCTCGATTCACCGCAAGTTGGCCCAATTGAAGGAAGGTAATGTTGACTTCAGTGCTTGTGTTGACATGCGACTCATTGTTCTACAGTACTAGCATCAAGCACATCAGTACGTAGCATTCAAATGTTCAAATGTTCGTATAGCTTATGGGACTCGACTACGGGGCCATCTGTCCCTAAACTGACAAACTACCTATGAACTACTTAATACTAAGGACGTCACAAATATCCATGCCCGAGGGGGATTCGAACCCCCGACCGTAGTGGCCGTGCAGACCGTGACTGGAGCGCCTCAGTCCCCTCGGCCACCTCGAGTACGTAGCATCAACTGGTTAGTGTTCATCACGAACGTGGTTTTGCAGTCAGTGCAATGTTTACAAATGCGGAGTTGCCAGATGCCCATTTGATGTATGGATTAGCAACAACTTCTCAACAACAGATTCGGTGACCGATGGATTGGTAGAGGCAGACCAATTCCATGACCTCTCCTGACGTCAACCCTCTTGACTTTCATTTATGGGGCCATTTGAAAGCTCTTGTCTACGCAACTCCGGTGCCAAATGTAGACATTCTTCGTGCTCGTGTTGTGGACGGCTGTGATACAATACGCCATTCTCCAGGGTTGCATCAGCGCATCAGGGATTCCATGCGACGCAGGGTGGATGCATGTATCCTCGCTAACGGAGGACATTTTGAACATTTCCTGTAACAAAGTGTTTGAAGTCACGCTGGTAAGTTCTGTTGTTGTCTGTTTCCATTCCATGATTAATGTGATTTGAAGAGAAGTAATAAAATGAGCTCTAATTTGGAAATTAAGCGTTTCCGGATACATGTCCGCATATCATTTTCTTTCTTTGTGTATGAGGAGCCGCGGTGGAGTAGCCGAGCGGTCTAATGGGCGGTTGCTCGCCGTCGGAGGTTCGAGTCCTCCCTGGGGCATGGGTGTGTGTGTGTGTGTTTGTCCTTAGGTTAGTTTACCTTAGTTTGAGTACTTTGTACGCTACGGACTGATGACCACGCAGTTGTTCCGATAGATTTACAAACCTTTTTTTTTTTTTTTTTTTTTTTTTTTTTGTGTGAGGAATGTTTCCTGAAAGTTTGGCCGTACCTTTTGTAACACCCTGTATATGGGATTTTCCCTATGTCTATCCCTTCCTCTTATTTCCACATTGCCTTCTCCCCCTTCATTTGGTCATCTCCTCCTCCCCCTATCTTCACACCATCCCCTCTTACCCCACACCATATCATCTCCTCACCCCACCTCTGCGTCTATATCATCCCCCATTTTTAAATCCTTTTCAGTCTCCGATTCTCTATCTCCTCCTCCCCATCTCTCTGATCTTATGTATTGTTATTGCAATCGGGACCTTGACTGTGAATAGAAGTCAAAATGTATGAACTCTCGAATAAAGGAATGTCTTGGTTGCAAAATCTTTTATTGAAATGACGCGTTTCGCCCGGTTAGAGAATCTTCAGATTTCTGACAAAGAAAATAATGATCCACATCTTACAATTTTCACATGGCAATATTACAAAAATATTTAAATTTGTTAGCTACAAACCAATGTTGAAATCAGTAAACAGGATTGTAATAATGTAGGTACTGATGTCTTAGCTACTCTGTGATAGAGAGTGTTTATGTCAAAATGCAGCCACATGAAGTCTTACCGAGACAATAACAATATAATCCGCTGATCAGCGGTAACAATGACCGTTAAACAAATTGATACAATGAGTAACTGAATGGCTATTGAAATAATTTATACCCCAAGATTTACCTTATATGATGTCCCTGTGCCAAATAATAGGTAGAATTTGTTGTATACTTGTTCCACGAGAACAAACTCTACCACACAACGAGCAATCTATCAGACAGCCACATGCAGCTTCAGGCGTTTATAAGCTTAAATGTGTAGACTGTCCAGCTGAGTATGTGGGACAGACAGGGAGGGCATTCAAAACACGTTTCAGTGAACATATGATAACAAAAAAAAAAAAAAAAAAAAAAAAAAAGGGGGGGGGTGGCATTTAAAGTCTTCTGGCCATCAAGCACCCACCCTAGATAATTTAGAAATTTTGCATTATGCCCAAAAAGGACGGAAGTTAAACATCCTGGAAGAATTTGAGATATATAAGAGGGTTTATTTTAAACACCCGAGACTTGTAAACGATCAGTTGACCTCAAAAGGTGTCGAATATGTCAAAGACATCAATGATAAATTTGAAGCATTCAATTAAAATTTGTGATGCGACCAGCAATCGAACCCGGGCCTCCATGCTTACTAGGCAGACGTCTTACGGGTAGACCATGAATGTCCAGGTTCGATTCCCGATCGCATCAGAAATTTTAATTCAATGCTTCAGATTCATTATTAATGCCTTTGGCAGATTTATTTAGTGTATATGGTTTTCTAGTACAAATCGTTTTTTACTTACTTACAAACAATATACAAAAAGATTTGAATTAAAAACAGGAATCATTGCCAAAGACTCATTTAGCAAGCAAACAAAAACAAACAACACAAATTATGTTGAGTGTATGTCCAGATTTAGGGCATGTTTCACACGGTTCTTTACTAGTTCCTGCGAGCGACCGTTTTGGACACTACAGTACTACCTGCTGTGCCGTTTGCTCTGGATGTGTGCAGTCGCTCTCCATGTGCCTCGTATGTCCCACTTGACTGGACCCCACAGTTCTCAACAATACTCCAAAATCGAACATATGAATGCGACTGGATTTCAGACTATTTTTACGATGTCATCGGTAACGAAAGTAAGGATACGTTTGTAACGAGTACTGTTACCTTTAGTAACGAGTTCCTATGGATATACTTTTTTTCTTCCACACTTTCACAGCTGGGATTGGAACGTATTAAAACGTGGCGCAGAAGACGTTGGTGGTCAAATAGAACAGCGTCACCTGCAGGCTAGCGTCGCATTTTATACTAAAAAATATTCAAATGTTTACAATTATTGATATGATGTCTGTTAGTTTCGGACATGTCGGATAAAACAGATACCATTTCTTGACATTAACGGCCGTAATTTTACGAAATCGATATATTAAAAAATTGGACCAATTCAGGATATTGAAATAAATCCAACGTCAAAGTTGAAAATTTCTGCTGGACCGGTATTCGAATCCCCCCTCGAGCATGGATGTTTGTGCCGTCTTTAATATACGCTAGTTCATAAGTAGTTTGTAAGTTTAGGGACTGATGACTGATCTGAATAGGTATTCGAAGCCGGATTTTCCGCTTCGGGCCAGCGGTCGTCTCAACCAATTAGGGGCTATCAATGCACGCTTCCCTGCCAACTCAAATTCTCACCTTATAGCACCCTATGATGGTGGTGCCCCATGCCGCTTAGTTCCTCTTGCTCGCAGCGAATGCTGGATTCCCGCATGGGATCGAGGGTATTAATGTCCGAAAAGGACAGATACCATATAGTATATGTGGCCCCAACAGGCAATTGGCAATTTCAATGCGAACGCATTAATACACTCGATCCGTTGCGGAAATCCAGTATTCCTGCGAGCAAGAGGAATATTCGGGCAGGGGGCACTACAATCGTAGTGCGCTATAAGCTGGGAATTTGAGTTTGAAACAAAGCGTGCCTAGATAGCTTAATTGGTTAAGGCGACCACTAGCTCGAAGCGGGATATCCGGCTTCGAATCGCGGTTCAGCAAAAATTTTCAACGGTCGAAATTTTTAAATATTTCGGATTTGTTCAAATATTTGTCAACCTAAGGGACGAAACTACAGATGGCATTGGTCCCTAGACTTACAAATTACAGAAACTAACGTACGTTAACAAGAACACACATATCCATGCCCGAGTGAGGACTCGAAACTTCGACGGGAGCGGCCGCAAAATCCATGACATGGCGCCTCAGACCACGCGGCCTTTTCTCCGTGGCGACATTGTGTTCAAGCGTGCACTTCCACGGTGTTCATACTCTGTATGTTTAAGCTTCGTAACGGCACTTTTATGACCATAGAAACCTCGTACTACTATCGACAAGTAGCTGTAGTAGCGCCCCATAACTGAAGACTAAGACTGTTTTAGTTGACAAAAAAAAAAAAAAAAAAGGGGGGGGGGCTGTATGCCATTCTCATTTACAACAGTGTTTATGTGTTGATGGTCTCGGAACTTGCAGTAAAGCGAGAAGTAATGACACAATGGGCACAGAGTCGTTACTGTAGGCCTGCGGCTGCAACGGCGCCACTGAAGTTACGTGGACAGTTGCGGTTGGAGAACGACTGCAACCGGCGACTCGCAGTTTTTCCGGCCTCTCCGCGCGGGTTATTTTCTTGTTTCCGTTACAGCGGAGTAACGGATCACCGCTCCTACCCTCGAGGAAAGCAGCTGTTGCCGAGTGCTCACAGTACACTGTTCCGAAGGCACGGCTGCCATCTTAAGAGACACATAACCCATATTCTAGTCAATGTGGAACTCTAAAGAAACATTTCATCTGGCTGCAACTGGTCCATTCCAATACATGGAACACATTAATGTTTATCACACACTGGACTCGCATTCGGGAGAACGGTGGTTCAAATCCTCCTCCAGTCATCGAGATTTGGGTTCTTCGTGATTTCTTTAAATCAATCCAAGCATATGCCGGGATGGTTCCTTTAAAAGGAAACGGCACATTTCCTTCCCCATCCACAACCAATAATCCGAGCGTGAGCTCCGTCTCTAATGACAACTCTGTCGACGGGACATTAAACAGTAAGCTTCCCTTCTTCCTTTAGGGATTTATTAATTATCGCCGCGGTGGAGTAGCCGAGCGGTCTAAAGCGGCTCACAGCGGAGCGCGCGGTTGCTCGCCGTGGAGGTTCGAGTCCTCCCTGGGGCATGGGTGTGTGTGTTTGTCCTTAGGTTAGTTTACCTAGGTTTAAGAAGTTTGTAAGCTACGGACTGATGACCACGCTGTTTGGTCCGATAGATTAACAAACAATTGAACATTTTTTTATTAGTGATCACAGTTTCAATCTCGAACGATTTTGAGATTTATATCCTACAGTGAACAAGCAGTACTGAACTAATTTCGTCCATAACTATCATCTAGAACCGCTAGGTTTACGAGTTTACGGAAAACCACCATATGTAACTGCGTCGCACGATGCCATTCTGCTTGTGTAACACTATCCTTAGGCTTTCTAGGTGAAGGTGGTACAAATTCGGTATAGGTACAATTCCGATCAACATAAGGTTTCAGTCTCATAGTGTTGGTAGCACACTGGACTCGCATTCGGAAAGATGGTGGTTCAAATCCACCTCCGGCCATCCTGAATTAGGTTTTCCGTGATTTCCCTAAATCACTCCAGGCAAATGCCGGGATGGTTCCTTTCAAAGGGCACGGCCGATTTCCTTTCATATTCTTACCCAAAACATTCCGAGCGTAAGCTCCGTCTCTAATGACCACGCTGTCGACGGGACGTTAAACTCCAAGCTTCCTTCCTTCCTTCCTCCTGTTGGTAGCACTTGCCTTTGTGTGGCGTTGTAGTGTTGTTGTTTTTGAGTTTTTTAAAGGGGGCTAAACGACTGGGTTATCAGTCCCCTGTCGTTGTAGTGCAGCAGGTTTCTACAGCTCCTCCTGTCTTTTCAAAGTATACACCACTTTGTGCTACGTAGATATAAATTTTTTCCTGTTAAGATGGAAGTCTAGCTACTTAGTCGAACGTGTTCTCATAAATTTTCTAGTTTCCACGCGCTTGCAAATTCTATATTATGCAATGTTTGGTACCACGAAGTATACGTTTGTGACCGATGGAAAAAGTGCTTTTTATGAGGGAGATGCCAGTGATCAAAATTGTACCAGGAAGTGATCACAATTGTACTTAATGTCGATTTTTCTATATTCTGTAAATTTTTGTGTGTGTTCATACCAACATTTGTAATTGTCTAATACTTGTCTCACATATTCGTTACACATCCAAGAGCCGGCCGCGGTGGCCGAGGGGACTGAGGCGCTCCAGTCACGGTCTGCACGGCCACTACAGTCGGGGGTTCGAATCCCCCCTCGGGCATGGATATTTGCGCCGTCCTTAGTATTAGTCAGTTCGTAAGTAGTTTGTAAGTTTAGGGACTGATGACCCCGTAGTTAAGTCCCATAAGCTATACAAACATTTGAAAAACACATCCAAGAACAACTGTCATAGTTAAAATTATTTCTTTTCTCATTATATTTCCAGTTACAATAACATTTGTCCGTAATGATCGCAACTGTACCACGTTACCCTATATATTTTTGGTATACGGCATTTCAAATGTTCAAATGTTTGTAGAGTCTATGGGACTTAACTACGGGGTCATCAGTCCCTAAACTTACAAACTACTTACGAACTAACTAATACTAAGGACGGCGCAAATATCCATGCCCGAGGGGGGATACGAACCCCCGACCGTAGTGGCCGTGCAGACCGTGACTGGAGCGCCTCAGTCCCCTCGGCCACCGCGGCCGGCGTATACGGCATTTGTTTCGATATCGACTGAGCTGAGGTTTGTTAGACATTGTGCTGCGGCGGAGTGGCCAAACGCATTGAGGCGCTATGCTGCGATGCGCGAGACATGGATGTTTGTGCTGTCTTTAGTATAAGTTAATTCATAAGTAGTTTGTAAGTTTAGGGACTCATGACCCCGCAGCTAAGTCTCTTAAGCTTCACAAACATTTGAACATTAGATATTAAAAAGCGTGGAAAACATGATACGAAGGGGGAACATAGGTCATTAATTCGAGTATAGATCTGATGGGGCTGTCTATAAATGGCATCTACGTGCGTGGCAGGGGTTTATAGAATAACCTTCATACTATTTATCTATAATTCCATTCTCGAATAGCGTGGGGGAAGAAAGGACGTCTACTCTAAATCGCTCCGTTGGAGCTCTGATTTCTTGGATTTTATTATCATGATCATTTCGTCCTATGTAGGTGGGAATGAACAATATAGTTTTGCATTAGGAGGAGACATAACCGTTTACGTTTGGTCCCTTCCAAAAACCAACCAACCATTAGGAGGAAAAAGTAGACGATCGAAATTTCGTAAGTAGATCTCACTGCAACCGAAAACAACGTCGTTGTTTCACTAAACGCAGTAGAAAATATGTATAACACATTTCACTTGTTCGTAACTTGGAGCATTGTAAAACAATGGGGTACACCATGACATTTCACCTCCCTCAAGGCGAGGAATGAAGAGCGGTTCCCTAAGACTAAAAAGGTAGATTTATCATCAGACTTGCGATATAAGTTGTACTGTTAGTGAATTGCATTATATTATAATATTAAATTATGTATCATTACCTCAACCGTTTATCATTTTCAAAATACCGTTAACTGGCAACAACGATATTTTCTTTATTTGGTATGGATTAAAGTTTTTCAGTTTTGTGAAAATGTAGAATGATTCATGAAGATATGAAAATATTTTAATAATGCAGGAAACAGTTTTGGTCGCATGAAATCTTTATTATTGGAACTATTGCATATCGATGTAGGTCACTGAGTGGCCATCTTCACTGCTGTAATGAAATAAAATCAAATATCAAATTAACATATGTAGATGTAAATGTCTTTACATTTCGAAGAAGGAGAAACAGAAACTGGAAAAGGTAATATCATACCTAGAAAACAAGCCCTGTGGGCCCACATAGACTAGCAAATTGCATCTTAACGTGGGAGTATAACTGTATACAGTCATGCACAACACCCAAATGATTAGTTAACCTTTCTGTACAACGTCTGTAAGGTTTTCTCCTCCAGCTACGACAGTGGTGGTTGTTTTGATACATTAAATCATGTAGATATTGCATTCCGTATACGTTTCCTACTTTACAAACCCCCTAATTTGACTGCAATTGTAGTGAAGAAAGGTTAATGTTACTCAATAGAAAAGTGACGTCTTTTTACGAAAGGTCAGATGCTCAGATGTTCCCAGGCTATTTTTTGTTCTTAATATAAAATGAAATGCTTCAGTAAAAACTTGAAAATTGGAAGATAATCGCATATAAACTATCCTGTACCGTACCTTCCCATGGTTTTTAGCACAGGTAAGAAAGACAATCGTGGACTTAAGTTTTAGTGCTTACCGACTTTCATTGCACCACATAAGATATCTGTTGTAAAAATTATGTTAAAATCATTATAAACGAAACTATTAACTATCATCTGGCATCGTATTCAGAAATATTACTTGCCGGCCGCTTGGAGCGCTACTGTCGTGGTGTATAACGAAAATCAGTGGGAGTGTAGCGACTGTATATTTTAGATTGTGGTGCCATACTGTACATTCGTTTTACAAGAAAATATGCTTTTTTTTTTTTTTTTTTTTTTTTTTTTTTTTTTTTTTTTTTTTTTTTTTTTGAGGTTTGATTCCATTTTCAGGATGGTGCTCAATGACCACACAATGATGAACACACCAGATGTAATGAGCAGCCGTTAATGTTTTATATATAAACAACAGATCGATTTCAGTCACATAGTGATCATATTAAGTGTATCCTTCGAACTATAGAACAAGATCAGTATGGGATTAAAAATGAACTTGAATACAATTTCAAATATAATATACAGACAGAATACATATCAAGCATTGTGAATGGACTGAATGTAACTGCAACTGTGTCGAAATAAGTTTCGGCAAACATAAAATTGCAGTGCCAGAGGTTCAGATGGAATAAGCGCGCTGCTTACAAACGACATGAAGCGGCGCTGTAGGGAGGGGGGTTATCAACGCCCTCCTTCATGGTACTTCTCATTTAACTTTTAATTTTTTTTTTAATTTTCCTGTTTGAAATAACTTACTTCGTTAGTAGTATCCATAACTGGCATAAGACGCTTAGCATCATACTCTTGTCTTTTACCTGATATTTTCATATATTTCTGTATTCTGACTTTTCATTTTTATTTGTTATCCATCTTATATACCTTATGTGTAAAAATGTCGTTTGTAAGCAGCGCGCTTATTCCATCTGAACCTCTGGCACTGCAATTTTATGTTTGCCGAAACTTATTTCAACACAGTTGCAGTTACATTCAGTGCATTCACAATGCTTGGTATGTATTCTGTCTGTATATTATATTTGAAATTGTATTCAAGTTCATTTTTAATCCCATACTGACTTTATGATCTTGTTCTATAGGTCGAAGGATACACTGAAGATGATCAGTATGTGATTGAAATCGATCTGTTGTTTATAAATAAAACATTAACGGCCAATGCTGCTCGATACATCTGGTGTGTACACATATATGTGCTACAGTTCGGTGGGGAAACCAGGAAACGAGTATAGACAGCAGATTAAAGTGTCTGGAGGTTGCGGTAGTTTAGCAGGTTAGACTGGCAGGAGAGCTACAGGAAGGCAGTCTTTGGACGCGTTAGACTGGCATCTCGACCTCTGCTGCTAAGTGAGCGCCAGATTCTTGTCCGGCCATATCCACTTCTGGGACAACTTCTGCGGAAACAGCGTTTGGAACTTGAAAGGCGGGAGGAGGGTGCCGGACGAAAGACTTGCCTTGCGACAAGTAGAGGCTGCTCCCGTGGTAGCCAGCCAGTACTGACCCTAAATCTGACACCGGCACAGCATTCAGACGGTACCTGCACTCCTGCTCTAAACCAGACAGCAGACACGACGGTAACAGAGGAGAGTGGGCTACGCGCAGTTTTTTGTTGACGCTAATTTCATGTCTCTGCCGCCAGAAGGCTACAGAATTAGGGTAGGTTCGTTCATTTCTCGTAAATCTTCTCGTTACTGAAGGAGAAAATGCCTTTAACGTTAAGTTAAATGTGTTCTTCAGTGCATTGTGTTTGTCATTGCCAGATACACCTCTCGTTTGCTAACCTGGAGATAACGAAACGACAATTTCGACTATGTTGGCAATAGAAACAAATGAAAGTGCTATCGGAATAAACAGCTGTTCGCCATATTTGACTAGCAATGAAGAGGTTAGCAGACAGTTCTTATTTGGCGCTTTGGAAAACAAACGTGAAAAAAGCTCGAATTTTAAAGAAGTGAGAGCGAGAGTCTTGTGTTCTTAACAGAGAAATATAAGGGTGCAATGGACAGAGAGACCAGTGCCAGCCAGTGTCACCACCTGAACAGTTTTCCAAGTAGACGTTTTGCAGACACCAGCGAAGTCCCCAATGGCAATGAACATACTGCCAAGTGCTTAGAACCTTAGCGTATGCAATACCTTACACATAGGCGAAAGTGTTGAAATGTTCAAATGTTTGTAATTCTACGGGACCAAACTACGTTGGTCATTAGTCCCTAGTCTGGCAAACTACTTAAACTATGTTAAACTAACCCAAGGCCAACATACACATCCATACCCGAGGGAGGATTCGAACCTCCGACGCGGGAAGCCACGAATTCGGCAACGTGGCGCTCCAGACCGCTCGGCTACTCTCGCGCGGCTAGGCGAAAGTGCACTGTTGCTGTTGATTGGAGGAAGAAATCACATTTTGGGTCTTACACTAGGCGCAACAAGCATAAGTAAATACTGAATTAATACGCTTCCAGTCATAACTAATGTATTCTGTTACGCTAGAACTCTTACAAAATACGTATCTATGTTAAACTGTTTAGATGGTCGTGGAGTTTATCATGCAACGTTTCCACAGTGCCTTTCGAAGACCAAATCACGTAACAAATTCTGCATCATCCCAACATTCAAAATGATTTGGACGAACGTCTAGGGTGCCTTACTGGGGCAATGACCTCTAGATCGTCCAAAATATTGACTTCCTCTTCATTGTCATCTCTTATTCCAGCCATTTTCATCACACCGATTCTCACTTAACTAGTCGTTAGCAGTAAGTTTGTTTTTTGATATCCAACAATAATTTTGAGGTTATGTCACGTATCTTCAACGTATCAAACTTATATAATCGCTACTGACATGGGTGGGACGAGAACTATTTTCTAATTTTCCAATAAAGTTGCTTTCCACACTAGTTATTCATACATGTAATGCTTCTGATGCTTTGTTCGATAAATCGGTCTTCATCACGTGAATATATTGCGGTATTTTAGCGCTTTGTAGTCCTGCCATTTTCATACAGTTCTCACTTAGATGGTCGGCCTTGTCCGAGCATCTCAAGAGGAGCAAACACACTCAACCCTAATAGACAAATTGCAAATTCTTCACATCGCCCCCAAAGGAAAAAAAAAAAAAAAAAAAAAAAAAAAAAAAAAAAAAAAAAAAAAAAAAAAAAAAAACCCCCTCACTTCTGGAAGAATTAGAAATCACTAAGTTCGTGAAATGGTCTCCAGAACACAGTCTCAACGATCAGCTTATTACAAAAAAAATCAAACTGTTTACGATATCATGTTATCCATCTTTTTCCAAAATGACCCCCTTCTGACAATTCACAACATTTTTCTTCCGTCCTACCCCCAGGCCTCTAATAACTTTGTTGTCATTCATTTATTATTGTTTCACTACCACCATGTATCATTTCACAATATTCAACAGATTCCCGACATACTCATCCACCTCCTTTCCCTCACCTTTCATTTCCTGCATGTCACATCTCTGATATTACTAAGCTACCGCTTGGCAAGCCCCTCATTCTCGCAGGCGTAACTCTGCCCATACCGCTTTGTTTAACGGTCGCATTTATGTTTCGCAGTTATTAACAATACTACCAGTTGTAAACGTGGAGCCGCGATGGAGTAGCCGAGCGGTCTAAGGCGCCTCGCTGCGGAGCGCGCGGTTGCTCGCCGTCGGAGGCTCGAGTCAAAATGTTCAAATGTTTGTTAAGCTTATGGGACTTAACTACGGGGTCATCAGTCCCTAAACTTACAAACTACTTATGAACTACTTACGAACTAGGACGGCACAAATATCCATGCCCGAGGGGGGATTCGAACCCCCGACCGTAGTGGCCGTGCTGACTGTGACTGGAGCGCCTCAGTCACCTCGGCCACCGCGGCCGGCGAGGCTCGAGTCCTCCCTGGGGCATGGGTGTGTGTGTTGTCCTTAGGTTAGTTTACCTTAGTTTAAGTAGTTTGTAAGCTACGGACTGATTACCACGCAGTTTGGCCCGATATATTTACAAACATTTGATTTTTTTTATTTTCTATTTATTTATTTTGTAAACGTGGACCTACCGCGATAGCAACTTCTTTGCTGCTATGGTGAGTTTTATCATATAAAAAGCATTCTATTAATTTGCATACTGTACCCCTTTAGTCCCTAGTTATTCTACTTCAAAAAGCCGTTATGTACTTTGTACGTTTACCTCCTTGCATGGGCCCAATGACAGAACTCAAATAGTGACTTTACTTCCTACCACAGCTTAGATAGTTGTGTGGCTCCATCTCCACCCAAGTAAGTTCTGACCTTTTCAAAATTTACTCACCTTAACCATATTAGATTCGCTGCTCGCCAGGTACACGGACTGTAATAAAACATTTGTCTGTTTTCAGTCTGATGATGCGCTAACAGCGCGATACGCTTTATTGGATACAATAAAGAATATTGCAACAGAGACTGCGACTTATTTAATTTGTTACTGAGTAGCTTCGAGAACTCAAAATTTAAAATGTTCAAATGTTTGTACAGCTTATGGGACTTAACTATGGGGTCATCAGTCCCTAAACTTACAAACTACTTATGAACTACTTACGAACTAGGACGGCACAAATATCCATGCCCGAGGGGGGATTCGAAGCCCTGACCGTAGTGGCCGTGCAGACCGTGACTGGAGCGCCTCAGTCCCCTCGGCCACCGCGGCCGGCGGGGAACTCAAATGGGAGTCACTGGAGGAAAGTCGACGTTATTTTCGAGAAACAAAGAAATTTAGAGGGCCAGAATTTGAGGCGAACTGCAGAACGATTCCAGTGTTGCCAACTTATATTACGCGTCAAGATCACAAGAATAAGATCAGAGATATTAAGGCTCGTACGGATGCATACAAGTATTCGTTTTTCCCTCGTTCTATATGGGAGGGGAACAAGAAATCAAGTAACCAGAAGGGGTACTGAGTACACACCGCCATGCACGTTTGGGTGGCTTGCGGAGTATGTATGTAAATGTAGATGTGTGGGGACGAGTATTGTCATGGAGCGGTACAACACCTGGAATAAGCAGTCCACGTCTCTTGTTCTGAACGGCACCTCGCAGTTTCAGCGTTGTTTCACAGTAAGAGCTGAAGACGACTGTCACACCCTGACTTCAGTCACAGGCGGCTGAATTCTACGGAGCAGGAATACAAAAACTGATCCCACGAAGTGATAAGTGTCTTAGCTCTTTTGATGACTATTTGATAAACGGGTGAAACTTTACTGTACCTGTTGCAAATAAAGTAATTCACGTAACTATGTTGTCTTTAGAAAAGGCAAATTTACTTCCTGAGTTCGCCTCGTATATAATTAATCGTTATAATGATCAACTATGTAATATTAATTGACGTTGAAGGAAAATGATATACTCCTAATAAATTACCACAATCATCACGATAAACCTTTAAAATGAAGTAATTTACTTCAAGAGAGTCGACGGCACGCATGCTGTACTGGTAGAAGACGTCAGACGGGTACTTGAAGAAACGCTCGCGCAGGTGACGGAGAGCAGCGAGCCAGAAGCTGGTGGGAATTAGCAACGTCCCGGACGTGGGTGATCGCACGGTTGCTGACTGCGGTGCACAATGGGAAAGGGAGCGCAAAACGCTCCAGCGGATGCCTGCTATCTCATCTGGCCAACGGCTTCCTCTCCTCACGTTTTCTACCCACTGCCAGGAGCCACTTTCATTCGCCACTGCGGAAGTCTGCTGTCCAACTAGAAAATTTCATCTTCTTCCAAATTGATCAATGTTCGATTTTAAAATGTTGCTCTGTTTTCTTCTCTAGATAATCATTTAAATAGTTTAAGAAGAGGAAAGCTATACACATATACGCCTCGAAAACGTCGATGTCGATTCGATTACAGCAGATAACACCTTGGGGATAGTAATATACTGATAATGGTTGCAACGCGGTCCGCCAACAAATAGAGTAGTGGCATAACTACCAGAGCGCCGTCTGTGTGTACCCTTCAATAGGGAACATTTGCAGCCATAATGCTTCCGTATGAAGCAAACAGACGCCATGCTACAGAGATGCACTAGTGCTTCCTACAGTGAAATTTCAAAGCACTAAAATTGTGTTCTTTGGAGTTGTGGGATGTTTCTTTCGAAGAATTCCCACACGAGTTGGACGTGTTACAGCAGTTGTGCAACGATGCTGCCCGCAGTGGTCACGTGAACATTCTCACACCCGTCACAAGGTTCTTAATGTCCACGCAGCAGAGATGGCCGCAAATATCGTAGTATCATGAGGGCAACACTGGCAGATCGTGCAACAGCACAGATTGGATGGTTTCTGAACCCAAAAGTGTCAAGACGAACAGTTGTCAACCTGTTACTTGTTACTACAGATACTCACCACTCTATACAGTATTTCCACTGACGCAACACCATCGACGTGCATGGCTCGACTATAGTGGCGTCACGTAGGAAGGTGCTTCCGGACATAGAGGCGGATAGGGTAATCATTGAAGGAACGAGCTATGGCCAAACACAAACAGTTGTGCCTACAGGAGAAGCTTTGCGTAACTCGCGGCGTCACGCGTCTAGAGAAAGAATATTATTGGCTGCCAGTGGGGTAATGGAGGGAGATGCTCAGAACGGCTGAATACTGGGACGCCTTCGTACGTTACGCCGACTATAGTGCCGGCAGAGGAGCACTTGGAAGACGGATTGGCGGGCCGTGATCTGCTGTGCGATTGGATTCACGATTTCCTATCAGAAAGGTTCACAGTTCGTTGTAATTGACGGTAAGTCATCGAGTAAAACAGAAGTGATATCTGGCGTTCCACAGGGAACGTTATAGGTCCCCTAGTCTTCCTTGTGTTTATAAACGATTTAGGAGACACACTGAAAAGCTCCCTTAGACTGTTCGCGGATGATGCTGTCGTTTATCGGTTAGTGAAGCCAACGGTGGATCAAAAGCAACTGCAAAGCGATTTAGACAAAATTTCTACATGTTGTGAAAATTGGCAACTGACACTAAATAAATAAAAGTGTGAAGTAATACACATCACCACTGAACTTCAATTACGCGATAAATCAGTCAAACCTTAATGTCGTAAATTCTACTAAATACCTAGGAGTTACAATTACGAACAACTTAGACTAGAGAGAACACCTAGAAAATACTGTGGGGAAGGCGAAACAAAGGTTACGTTTCATTGGCAGAACGCTTCGAAGATGCACCTGCTCCACAAAAGAGACTGCCTACATCATACTTGTGCGTCCTCTCCTGGAGTACTGTTGCCCATTGTGGGACCCTCACCAGGTGGGACTGACGGAAGATATTGAGAAGGTTCAGAGCAGGGCAGCTCGTTTTGTTTTATCAAGTTACGGGGCAAGGGAGAATAAGCGTCACGGAAATGTTGCACGAATTGGGGTGGAAATTATTAAAAGAAAGACGTTATTCATTGCGGCGTGATCTGCTTGCGAAGTTTCAATCACCGACTTTTACTTCTGAATGTGAAAGTATTTTTCTAGCTCCCACCTACTTAGGGAGGCATGACCATCCCAATAAAATAAGAGATCGAAAACGGAACGATTTAGGTGTTCTTTCTTCCCGCGCGCTATTAGACAATGGAACGGTAGAGAAAAGTTATGAAAGTGGTTAATGAACCCTCTGCCAGGCACTTAAATGTAATTTGCAGAGTATCTATGTAAATGTAGATGATGAAAGTAAATTCTGCTTGCATGTAAGTGATGGTCGTTTGTGTATATGACGTGGACCTGGCGAGCGCTGTCTTGAAGAATGCATTCGTCCAAGACACACTGACGCCTCCCCAGGTCTTACGGTCCAGGGTGTCATAAGCTACAACTCTCGTTCACCTTTTGGTGTTCGTGAAGGAAACGCTGACCAGATCTCGGTGCGTGCAGAATATTGTAAGATCCGTTTTTTGCCATTTTTGCAACAGGAAGTTGATGGCCCCATACACTGCCCATCGAAATCAACGTGCTCTCCAAGACGTGCAGCAATATCCCTACTGGCCAGCACGTATTCCGTTCTTGTCTCCCATCGAGTGCGTGTAGGATATGGTGGGATTAAAGCTGACATGTGCCACTTGGTAAGCTACAACTCTTGCAGAACTACATGAACAGATCGAGCAGACGTCGAATAATGTATCCCAAGACGGCATACGCCATCTGTATGTCAGAATGGATGCCAGAATTAGTGTCTAAAATGACCCAGCTGTTGATGGGGCGTTAAACTTTGGTAATAATTCTCAAGATAATTTTTGAAAATGATTACGCTGATTATCTAATAAAGTCAGCTCAACCAGTTTAGAAGCAGCTACCAGTTTACCGCATTCATCTGTTTCACATCTGAGAAATTTCGCCAAACTTGTGCTGCATAGTTTACGCTACATCTACTAGGATACTCTGCATATCAAAGGGCCTGACAGATGTTTCATCGGACCACATTCGTACTATTTACCTATAATTCCATTCTCGAATACCGAGCGGATTATAAGAACGCCTAAATCTCTCCATTCGACCTCTAATTTATCTTAATTTATTATTATGATCATTGCAACAATATATTTTCGCATTCGGAGGAGGAAGTCGTCGATTGAAATTTAATAAGTAGATTTCGTTGCAAAGAGATACGCCGTTCTTATAAAGGTTGTCACTCCAACTCCATGACATTCTCTCCAGTGGCGAATCCAGTATCTTGGTCTGGGGGGAGGGAGAGGGCGGCTGAGTTCATAAAAATTTCGCACCTCAAACTGATGTCGAAAAAAACTCATATAAGGAGGTTTCCCTCACACTCTGGTGCGCCACGGCGGAGTGCATTGAGGCGCTACGTTACGATACGCGAGGCCGTTCCCCGTCGGGGATTCGAATCCCTCCTCGGGCATGGATGTTTGTGCCGTCTTTAGTATAAGCTAGTTCATAAGTAGTTTCTAAGTTTAGGGACTGATAACCCGTAGTTAAGTCCCATAAGCTCTACAAACATTTGAACACTCTGGTGCTCTAGGGGGGAGGGGGGGAGGGGAACTGCAGACTGCAGCCCCGTAGTCCCCCCTCTGAAATCGCCACTGCTAGTTGACCATCTTTATACTTTTCCGTTGTTCTCCGCTGCAGAGAAAAGTCGTGTAAGTGCAGATGTACGGAATACGTTGTTTGTGAGCCCATGTGGTTACATACAGTTTACGGATGAAGCTGATCGGGACAAAATTTTAGCTTCTTTTGTCAAATGAAATGTTCAAATGTTTTAAATCTAAGGAACTTAACTACGTTCGTCATCATTACCTAGGCTTACAAACTACTTACACTAACGTAAAGTGCCTTATGCTAAGGACAACACAAACACCCGTGCCCAATGGAGGACTCGAACCTCCGACAGCGAACGGCCACGCGCACCGCAGCTGGGTGCCTTAGTGCGCCCGGCTATTCTGAGCGGCCTTGTTTTGTCAATGATCTTTGAAAGTGAGGCGACCGCAGCGGCCGAGTGGTCTGCGGCGCGCCAGTCACAGTCTGCACGGACGCTACGGACGGGGGTTCAATACCCCCCTCGAGCATGGATGTTTGTGTCGTCTTTAGAATAAAGTAGTTCATAAGTAGTTTGTAAGTTTAGGGACTGATGACCCTGCAGTTAAGTCCCTTAAGCTATACAAACATTTGAACATTTTCATCTTCAGCTTCTCAAAAATCTTTCCTTGAGCTCCAGTTGCTGTGTCAGTTGCATAAACAAATGTTCTGGTTCCAGTGTTGACTAATTCGTCGTTTGTGTAGATGTCATATAACACAGCTACCAATACAACACATCTAGGGAGATATTACTAGTATCCTCCATTGAAACTTATTGTTACGTACACTGAGAGAAGAACTTCATATATCGTTTCAAATAATAAATACACTATGCAGACATTTTAAAAATAAAATCATATAAATGAAAAAATTCCTCTTCAATTAATGAAGTGGTAATTAACAATAGCGTCATTAAATTTCAGTTCCGGAATTCCTGCCTTTGGCGAACGATGTTGGATAAAATAGGTTGGTTTTATATGGAAAAGATAAAGATTAATTCCCGATAGAGGATGAATACATCCGTCGCGGCGGATGAGCCGTGTGCATTGGGTCGCCGTGCCGTGCTGCGGCGTGCGGGGCCGTTCGCCGTCGGGGGTTCAAGTCCCCCCTCGGGCATGGGTGTTGTGTATTGTCCTTAGGGTAGTTTACTTTAGTTTAAGTAGTTTGTAAGCTACGGACTAATGACCATGCCATTGAATCCGATGGATTTACAAAGCTGGAAAATGTGTACATAATTTGAAAGATTCATGTCACGTTGTTCATTGAGAAGATCGTACATATGAATGTAGTTACATATTTCTATCTCTTCAGTTGTGCTTATGACTAAATCCAAACAAGAACTTCCCTGCGGTTTTCACTAACACTACATTGTTATTCAAGTATTTACTCTTAATAGTTCGTAATTACGTAAATGTTGATAAAAACCGGTCATAAAATTATTTAAATTGCTTATTTATTTGTTGCAGACGACGTGACTGGGAAATACCACACCATTCGACAGATACTCTACAACGTCCAGCAGCTTAGACGAGTTCAAGAAGGTATGTGTTTATTTCGTCAATTTCCGAGTAAGTGCCCTAATATAATGGTGTTTTGTGCAATTAAAGTTTAGAAATCACGTCGAGCTGCGTGAGACATTTCGTGCTGTCAATGAATCACCTTCTTCTTCAACAGTGCTTTCGAATTTTGCTAACTGGTAGCGTCTCTATGGTTCAATTACTGCATAAAATTCTCCTGTAAAGCTGTTGGCAGAGTTGGACTTATGTAATACATTTCATGTTGTAGTTAAGGGTGTATTATCAATGAATACAGGATATCCCTGGGAAGTAATGAGCTCGCTCCGTTTGCCTACGAAACTAGAAATCTCTGGCTCCTAGGTAGACGCCGTGTTCCTTGACTTTTGGAAGGCGTTCGATATGATTCCGCACAATCACCTATCGAATGAAATACGAGCGCACGGATATCAGACCAACTCCGTGACTGCATTATACAGTTTCTAGTGAAGAGAATATAGCATGTCATTCTGACAGGGCATCGATGGCGATGCTCCTCAAGTCGTTCCCAAAACGTTTATATAGGAAATTATTCAGATCAGTCTTCTTTACATCTACATCTACATGGGATACTCTGCAAATCACATTTAAGTGCCTCGCAGAGGATTCATTGAATCACCTTTATACTATTTATCTCCTATTCCATTTTCGAATAGCGCGCGGGAAGAAAGAACACCTGAATCTCTCCGTTCAAGCTCTGATTTCTCGTATTTTATTCTGATGATCTTTCAACGATATATTTTTTTCGCATTCGGAAGAGAATGTTGGCGATTGGAGTTCCGTAAGCAGCCCCCACGCTGCAGGGATAAGCGCCGTTGTACGTTGTCATCATTCCCATCCCAGGTCCTGTATCGTTTCCATAACGCTGTCTCCCCTGTATCGTGACAATACAAAATGAGCTGCCCTTCTTCGGACTCTTTCGATGTCCTCCGTCAAACCCACCTGATAAGGATCCCACACTGCGAAGCAATACTCCAAAAAAGGACGAATAAGCGTAGTGTATGCAGTTTCTTTAGAAGTTATGTTGCATTTTTTAAGCATTCTGCCAATAAAACTCAGTCTCTGGTTCGCCTTTATCCGGAAGTTATCTACGTGTTCTTTCCAGTTTAAGTCTGAAGTAATAGTAATTCCTAGGTATTTTGCGGAATTTGCGGCCTTCACTTTTGATTGATTTATCTTGTAAACAAAGTTCAAAGGGTCTGTTTTCGTACTCATGTGGACGACTTCACACTTCTCATTATTTAGAATGAATTGCCAATTTTTACATCCTAATGATATCTTATTCAGTTTGTTCTGCAGTTGGTGTTGATATTCAGATTATTTTACTCACTCTATTGTATAGTTCAATTACTAACGATTCAGCAACACGGCACATTGTTTTTAATTTCTTAAAATCTTGAACATGGTTGCAATTCAGCAACGGTTGAATGTATAAATTTTTAGAATAAATAGCAGACAACCATTTCCGTTAAAATGGGTTTAATTAAAACCTTTACCTAAGTTTTGACAAAATTAATTTTTTCCTCTTCAGAAGTCGAACCTAAGAACAGTAATATGCGAAACAATAATATACAATTGGTAGGAAAATATAACAGGAACATTTAAATGAAATACAGAATTGACGAGAATATATTTACTAATCATGTAAAAGTTGTAACAAAACCAAACGCTCTAATAACGCGCATCATTATTCAATTTCAAACAGTTAACAGGTAATAAGTTAAACTAGACATAGCAAATTGAGAACTTTGGAGAAATGCCACACATACTCCGAGTGTGCTCCGCTTACTGGTAGACGTAGGGACACTAGTGACATGAAATTGTGTTAGGTGACGACAAGAAGGCGAACGAGTGTGTTCATTGCTGCGTGATCAAAATGTGAATGTGCTGATAAAAGAAGGAAAAAGTAAAAAATATTGACAAAAATATGGGTAAGAAAATATGCAAGCTGAGATAGTGTAGACATGTGGTGTCTAGAGGTTAGTCATGTTGGTGGCACAATCTATTCGCGTGTTTGCATGAAAGAATATTTGCTGAAATACAACACCTGGGCCATCTCATCGTGCGAAACGTCATTGACGAAAGCACTCGGCACGCGAAATGGTGTAAATGAAGGGGGAGGGGGATTAAAAGCAAAACATCGCTCATCACGTACTAAAAAAGATTACTACAAAAATGCACAGTTAGAATTCTGAGGTTAACAGACATCGTGCAGGATGTTTAAAAATTTGAAGCTCTTCCCACTAATCTAATTTCCTCACTTTAACCTCCTTGTGTAATATTATATGCCTCGGAATATGATCGTCTATCAGTAAGTGGTCAGCAAAAGTTGACTGATGTACATTGGCACCTTTCTTACCTAACAGGTGTTCTTTATACCTTACATTAATCGCCCTACCTGCTTGTCCAATACAGTAACCGGGGCAGTTACAGCAAATTAGCTTCTAAATTCCAGAATTAGAAAATGGATCTTAATTTTTATAGATGTGCCTTAAGTAGAATATTGGACACAAAGAGATTTCAAACACACACTACAGAGAAATAAATAAAATTTCAAACATCAGCTGGTTTGCAGACATTATTTACACTTTTATCGAATCCGATTTGTTACATTCTGACTTCAAAGTATGAAAGATCAATGTTGAAGTTACACTCATGGCCATTAACATTGCTACACCACGAAGCTGACGTGCTACAGACGCAAAATTTAACCGACAGGAAGAATATGCTGTGATATGCAAAAGATCAGCTTTTCACCGCATTCACACAAGGTTGGCGCCGGTGGCGATACCTACAAGTTGCTGACATGAGGAAACTTTCCAACCGATTTCTCATACAGAAACAGCAGGTGGCCGGCGTTGCCTGATGAAACGTTGTTGTAATGCCTCGTGTAAGGAGGGGAAATGCGAACCATCTCGCTTCCGACTTGATAAAGGTCGGATTGTAGCCTATCGCGATTGCGGTTTATCCTATCGCGACATTGCTGCTCGCGTTGGTCGCGATCTAATGACTGCTAGCAGAATATGGAATAGGTGCGTTCAGGAGGGCAATACGGAACACCGTGCTGGATCCTAAACGCCTCGTATCATTAGTAGTCAAGATGACGAGCATCTTATCCGAATGGCTGTAACGGATCGTGAGTCAACAGATGGGGACGTTTACAACACAAAAACCATCTGCACGAACGTTTGCAGCAGCATGGACTGTCAGCTTGGAGACCATAGCTGCGGTTACCCTTGACGCTGCATCACAGACAGGGGCGCCTGCAATGGTTTATGCAACGACGAACCCGGGTGCACGAATGACAAAACGTCATTTTTTTGGATGAATCCAGGTTCTGTTTACAGTATCATGATGGTCGTATCCGTGGTTGGCGACATCGCGGTGAACGCACATTGGAAGCGTGTATTCGTCATCGCCGTACTGGCGTATTACCCAGCGTGATGGCATGGGATGCCGTTGGTTACATGTCTCAGTCACCTCTTGTTCGCATCGACGGCACTTTGAACAGTGGCCGTTACATTTCAGATGTGTTACGACCCGTAGCTCTACCCTTCATTCGATCCCTGCGAAACCCTGCATTTCAGCAGGATAATGCACGACTGCGTGTTGAAGGTCCTGTACGGGCCTTTCTGGGTACGGGAAGTGTTCGACTGCTGCCCTGCCGAGCACATTCTCCAGGCCTCTCACCAATTGAAAACGTCTGGTCAATGTTGGCCGAGCAACTGTCTCGTCACAATACGCCAGTCACTACTCTTGATGAGCTGTGGTATCGCGTTGAAGCAGCATGGGAATCTGTACCTGTACACGCCATCCAAACTCTGTTTGACTCAATGCCCAGGCGTATCACGGCCGTTATTACGGCCAAAAGTGGTTGTCCTGGGTACTGATTTCTCAGGATATATGCACCCAAATTGCGTGAAACTGTAATCACTCGTCAGTTCTAGAATAATATATTTGTCCAATGAATACCCGTTTATCATCTGTATTTCTTCGTGTAGTAATAATTGCCAGTAGTGTATATACAAATGTATCAAACCCAATTTTGTCCACTGGTGGACATAATACGAATTCAGACGATGCTTCTATGCTATGATGTGGAGACTAAAAGCATACTGCTGATTTAAATTTATAACAACAAGGAGGAGGGAAATGCAGGAGGTGTTTTGTAACGGAGGGCTGTCCGAAGGTTTGTGGGGGCTTGGAGAGAGGCGGTGTGTAATTACAGAAAGGGAGCCACGGCTTCCTGCGGCCAGCTGGCCTGAGTAACGGGAGGACGCCAGGAGACTCGTCCGGGCACTCAACGTCGTTCTCTGGAATGACAGCTGTGCTGCTAGTCTCGAAGGGCGCCTTCTGCAGCACCACAGGGGAACCAGGCTAAATATGTGGACACTACTGGGAGTGGACAAAATAATATGAGCACCTAACCAACACACGTAACTACACTTTTGTTGTGGTCTTCGTCCGCAGACTAGTTTGATGCTGCTCTCCACGTTACCCTGTCCTGTGCAAGCCTCTTCATCTAAGAATACGTATGGCAACTTACATCCTTTCGAATCTGCTTACTGAATTTGTCCCCTAGTCTCCCTCAACGATTTTTACACCATACGCTTCCTTCTAATGCTAAGGTGACAATTCCTTGATGTCTCAGAATGTGTCCAACCAATCTATCCCTTCTCTTAGTCAGGATATGCCTGAAACTCCTTTTCTTCCCAATTCTGTTGAGCACCTCCTCATTAGTTTCATGATCTACCCGTCTAGTCCTCTTCATTCGTCATCTTTTGCCGGCCGCGGTGGCCGAGCGCTCTGCGGCGCGTCAATCACAGTCTGCACGGCCACTACGGTCGGGGGTTCGAATCCCCCCCCCTCGGGCATGGATATTTGTGTCGTCCTTAGTATTAGCTAGTTCATAAGTAGTTTGTAAGTTTAGGGACTGATAACCCCGAAATTTAGTCACTTACGCTCTACAAACAATACAATATATACGTCATCTTTTTGTCTGAACTCCTAATCGCCCTCCTTTCACTCCCATACAATGCTACACTCAAGAGAAATGCTTTCAGAAAGGACTTCCTAATATTTAAACTAATATTGGGTCTCAACAAATTTTGCTTCTTCATAAACGCTTTTCTGCTCATAGTCATTGTGCATTTTATATCTTCTTTACTTCGGCCATCAGAAGTTATCTTGCTACCCAGATAACAAAACTCATCTACTATTTTTATCGTCTCTTTACCTAATCTAATTCCTTCAGCATTGCCCGATTTTCTGACGGTACATTCCATGGTCCTTGTTTTACTGTTGTTAATATTAATATCATATCTTTCTTTCGAGACAGTATCCATTCCTTTTTTATTGTACTTCCAGGTCCTTTGCTGCTTCTGACATAATTACTATGTCATCAGCAAATCGCGTGGGTTTTTTTCCGCCCAGATCTTTAATTCCTGCTCCAAATTTCTCCGTGGACTCCTTCACAGCTTGCTCAATGTACAGATTGAACAACTTTGGGGAAAAGCTACAACCCTGTCTTGCGCCCTTCCCAAGCACTTAGACCCTTTCATACTCTTCGACTCAAATAACTGCCTGCTGTCTGGTTTTTGTACAAGTTGAATATAACTCTTCGCTCCCTTTATTTTACCCATGGTACCTTCACAATTTGAAAGAGTCTATTCAAGCCTTCTCCAGATCCACAAATGCTAAAAACGTAGGTTTCTCTTTCCTAACTTATCTTCTACGATAGGTCGTAACGTATTACCTCGAGTGTTCCTACATTCCTTCTAAATGCAAATTGATTTTTCCGTAAGTTCGGATTCCACCAGTTTTTCCATTCGTCTGAAAATAATTCGTGTTAATATTTTGCATCCATGCCTTATTGAACTGATAGTTCTGTAATTTTCATCTTTGTCTGCACTTGCTTTCTTCGGAATTAAAATCACAATATTCTTATTGAAGTCTGAGGGTATTTCTCCTGTCTCATACATCTTGCAGACCAGGTGGAACAATTTCTTCACGTAACTAGATTGATCAAAACAGTTAGTTGATATCTATGCTCTGAAGTATTGTCATCGGCAGAATGAACTAAAATGGTTCGACGACTTATGTCGGTAACCGAGATAGCGATAATAACAGAAGGGTGCTGCTATGCTATGAGTGGAATAGAGAATTGTATCTATGTTATATAGCTCTGGAAAAGGTTTATGACCGTGTTCATAGGAGAAAGCTAGTATCAATTCTTGAAGATTATGGAGTAGGAGGCAAACTTCTGCAGGAAATTAAAGATCTTCATGTAGATTGTCAGTCAGCAGTTAGAGTTGACGGCAAATTGAGCTCATGGTTCAGGGTAGTTTCTGGCCTAAGACAAGGCAGTAACCTGTCACTACTGTTGATCATACCAGTTATGGATCATATGTTGAAAACAATAAACTGGCTGGGTGGGATTAAAATAGTTGGAAACAAAATAAGCAGTCTCGCATATGCGGACAACTTAGTTGTGATGGCTGATTCGATTGAAAGGTTGCATTTAATTGTTTCAGAGCTAGAGGAAAGATATAAGGAATGAAGATTACCAACTTGAAAATGAAAGTAATGTCTGTGGAAAAGAGATTTAAACAGATTGAGTGCCAAATACGAGGAAAAAAGTTAGAAAAAGTGTACAGTTTCAGATACTTTACAACAAACGGCATTAAAGAAAATATGTATTGAGAGGCCAATGTCAGAATTCCCAGGCTACTAAGCAGGTGTCGACAAGAGGTACGCGAGGTTACCCCGTTTCTGCCCAATAAATACCCTTTTAGTATACCCCAAAAATAATACGATTCGTCATAAGCGAATGAAAATACGCAAAGTATACTACCTTTCATGTTAAACTATCATTTGTTCCAAAAACGGCTCAAATGGTAAATGACGCAGCATTTAGGTTTTGAATTAGATACTGAACATGGGCTTACCACGACAGTTTACTATCTACCTGAACGGCTTAAAATTTGAACTGTTTAGTCTCGCTTATCACGTGCCCATTCTGTGAATCATAATGTCAGTTTTTTTTTCAATTGTGTGTTAGAAACTGTTAAAACTGAGTCTTACTGTGATTATTATCAATTTATTTTATACAGTCCACGAACATATTTTTTTAAAAGCATTATTTGATACTGCATCAATATTGCCAACAACATGCTTCTCAATCAAGCTAGTGAGATCAGCAAACAGAAATATCTTAGAACTACCTGTTGTAATTGAAGGAATATTATTTATATAAATGAGAAACAGTGGCCCCAGAACAGAACCCTGGGGCACCTCCCCAATAAACTGTGCCCCATTGAGAGTGCATATTACAGCCGTTTTCAACACTGCAGAGGATCACTTTTTGATGTCTTTTGTTGAAGTAATAAGTGAACAAATTACTCCATAATGTTGCAACTTGAACAATATCTTGCGATCAACACAATCAAACGCTTTTGTTAAATCAAAGAATAGGCCTAGTGTTCACAGTTTTGTATTTAATCCATCGAGTGCCTCATAGAGAAAATAGATATAGCATTATCAGGTCTTGAAAAACAAAACAAAAAGGGGGTGGTAGCATTGGATATCTTTTGCCTCCGAACTGGAGGTGGTGCGCTGGAAAAGTCATGGGATAACGGCTAATATAATGTCTGGTTTCCTTTTGGCTAGCGAAGTGTAGTATTTCGACGTGGCACGGCTCATCATGTTCCCTGCAGGAATACTGCCTCTGAAGTCGTCCACAATTGCGAAAGCGTTGCAGGTCCAGGATTTTATGCTGCAACTGATATTTAGATTAGGACCCATAAATGTCCAACGGCATTCATTTTGAGTGATTCGTGTGGCCACATGATTCTTTGAAATTGTCCAGAATGATCAAATTTTCAAATTTTTGTAAAGCTTATGGGACTTAACTACGGGGTCATTAGTCCCTAAACTTACAAACTACTTATGAACTAGCTAAGACTAAGGATGGCACAAATATCCATGCCCGAGTGGGGATTCGAACCCCCGACCGTAGTGGCCCTGCAGACCGTGACTGAAGCGCCTCAGTCCAGAATGATCTTCAACAGTGACCCGGCGACACGATGCATTGTCATCCGCTGTAATGTCATCGTTGTTTAGGAAGACGAAGTGCATGAATGACTGCAGTAAATAACAGAAGGTAACAATTTCCAGTCATTGATCGAATCGGTTCGTCCAGAGACCCAGTCCGTTGAATGGAAAACATTACGGGGTCACTACCAGCATGCGCAGTGCCTTGTTGACAACCTAGATCCATGGCTTGTTGGGGTAGGTACCACTCTCGTATCTTACTGTTAGCCACTATGCTTTTGGAAAAAACGAACCGAGGAGACTGAGACGCTCCAGTCACGGTCTGCACGGCCACAACGGTCGGGGGTTCGAATCCCCCCTCGGGCATGGATATTTGTGCCGTCCTAGTTCGTATGTAGTTCATAAGTAGTTCATAAGTTTAGGGACTGATGACCCCGTAGTTAAGTCCCATAGACTATACAAACATTTGAACATTTGAAAAAACGAACCTACGGTCGATATAGTCAGAACGTTACACTGTACACGTATTATAAGTTTAATTGCCTTGTTTGATACGGTTCGTGGTGGTGCACTTTTAATTACCACCAGCGGTGAAACAAAGCGGAAGTGCCTTTCTACCGCTTCCTCGTTACTTGTGGCAGCCAGGGGCGAGCTGTTGAGGACACCCAGTAGAGGCTGTCGCGCGGAAAAGTATAATATTTACATTAAAATTTGAAACTTCCTCTTTGCAATGCTGTTATAAATCATTTTCATGGTTGTAAATGTTATTTTTTCTATAATTTTCAAACTGATTTTTTCAGACAAAAAGAAACATGATTTCTAAATTCATTCTTTTGAATGAAATGGGCATGTAAAAAGGAATATATTTCATTAACAACAAAAAAAAAAGAAAAGAAAAACGTGTCAGCATAAGAAAAATGAAATACCGATGTGCATTTTTCATCGTATCAAGCATGATTTACTCGAATACGGTACTATTTCAAACACTCTGGTATCCGCAAACCCACATCTCACTTCTTACACCGCCATCGTGGTTCTTTTCCTCAGTTTCTTTTTGCTGTTTGTCTGCTCACACTGTACAGAAAATGGCTGTATTATATTTACAAGCTGTAGCTGCGATCTTTCCTGCAAAGTGTCGGCCAAACACTCTGACTGCACTTACTGATGCTCTCCTTGTTGGACCCTGAAGCCCCTACGCAACACCATGACTAGCCAACTGTTTACCTACGGCCTTGATGAAGGACTCCAAAGATGTTGTCTTTTTTGTTGTTTGTTTGTGCACAACCCGACAATTCACTACTGCTAAAAGAAACACAAGAAAGGAAACCTTTTTTCACCATATAGCTTGAATAGCTTTTTCAAGGGTAACAAGTCCCCCAATATACTCTTAGTAAGGTCATTCTTTGGAAAAGGACAGGGTGAAAAGGGGACCTTAGGATGTGTATCCCCGTGTTTCGTTACTACCATGACTCTCTGGTGGGTGGGCATTTGGGGGTTCGCAAGACCCTCCAGAGAATTAAACAGAGTCTTGTTTGGCGTCTATGGATAGTGATGTCATGCGTCTGGTCAATAAATGTCAATCGTGTTGCCAAGCTAAGTCCAGTAGTTCTCTGTGTGATAATAGCTTGAGAGCTGACCAACAGTGTCTACTTCTGTCTTACACCTGTTAGTCTACTAGCAACGAAACCCGGCGTTGCCCGGGTCTAAGTACATCGTACTCTTAATAATGATGGAATCAGTTTTTAAATATTTTAATCACATACAGGTTACTGTAATGTTTAACAGACGTTTCATATAAAGTTAATTTCTTTATCAATTTATTAAAATATACATGAATCAAATTGAAAATGAGATGCTTCAAAAGAAAGTTTATAATTCAAACGCTTAAATGTTTGTAAATCTATCGGACCATATTGCGTGGTCATCAGTCCGTAGCTTACAAACTACTTAAACCTAGGTAAACTAACCTAAGGACAACACACACACCCATGCCCCAGGGAGGACTCGAACCTCCACGGCGAGCAACCGCGCGCTCCGCAGCGAGACGCTTTAGACCGCTCGGCTACTCCACCGCGGCAGTTTATAATTTATAGAATATATCCCCCAAGAACCACAGACATTGCCGAGGCGGGGTGGCTTGCGTGCCTCAACGATACAGATAGCCGTACCGTAGGTGCAATCACAGCGGAGGGGTATCTGTGGAGAGGCCAGACAAACGTGTGGTTCCTGAAGAGGGGCAGCAGCCTTTTCAGTAGTTACAGGGGCAACAGTCTGGATGATTGACTGAGCTGCCCTTGTAACATCAGCTAATGTGGCTTTGCCACACAGCTACTGCGAACGGCTGAAAGCAAGGGGAAACTACAGCCGTTACCTTTCCCGAGGACATGCAGCTCTACTGTATGAACATATGATGATGGCATCCTCTCGGGTAAAATATTCCGGAGGTAAAATAGTCCCCCATTCGGATCTCCGGGCGGGGACTGCTCAGGAGGATGTGATCATCAGGAAAGACAATACTGGCATTCTACGGGTCGGAGCGTGGAATGTTAGATCCCTTAATCGAGTAGGAAAATTAGAAAATTTAAAAAGGGAAATGGATAGGTTGAAATTAGATATAGTGGGGATTAGTGAAGTTCGGTGGCAGGATGAACAGGATTTCTGGTCAGGTGAGTACAGGATTATAAATTCAAAATCAATTGGGGGTATCACAGGAGTAGGATTGATAATGAATAAGAAAATAGGAATGCGGGTAAACTACTATGACCAGCACAGTGATCGCATTATCATTGTCAAGATAGATACGAAGCCAACACCGACAACAGTAGTACAGGTTTATATGCCAACAAGCTCTGCCGATGATGAGGAAATCGAAGAAATATATGAGGAGCTAAAGGAAATTATTCAGACAATTAAGGGAGAGGAAAACTTAATTGTTATGGGTGACTGGAATTCGGTAGTAGGACAAGGAAGGGAAGGGAGGATAGTAGGTGAATATGGTCTGGGCAAAAGGAGTGAAAGAGGAAGCCGCCTGGTAGAATTTTGCACAGAACATAATTTAGTTATAACAAACACTTGGTTCAAGAATCACAAAAGAAGGTTGTATACGTGGAAGAGACCAGGAGACACCGGAAGATACCAGATAGATTTTATAATGGTAAGACATAGATTTCGGAACCAGGTTCCACAGTGTAGGACATACCCAGGGGCAGATATTGACTCTGACCATAACTTGTTGGTTATGAACTGTAGGCTGAAACTAAAGAAACTACAAAAAGGTAGGAAAATAAAGAGATGGGACCTGGATAAATTGAAGGAACCTGAGGTTCTTAAGAATTTCAGAGGGAGCTTTAGGCAACAATTGACAGAAACAGTGGAAAATAAAACAGTAGAGGAGGAATGGGTAAAATTGAGAGATGAAATAGTGAAGGTAGCAGAGGACAAAATAGGTAGGAAGGAAAGACCTGCAAAAAATCCTTGGATATCACAGGGATACTAAATTTAATCGATGAAAGGAGAAAATATAAAAATTCAGTAAATGAAACAGGCAAAATGGAGTACAGACGACTAAGAAATGAGATTGACAGGAAGTGCAAAATGGCTAAGCAGGAGTGGCTAGAAGGCAAATGCAAGGATGTAGAAGAATGTATAAATAGGGGAAAAATAGATACAGCCTACAGGAAAATAAAAGAAGCATTTGGAGATAAGAAAAACAGCTCTATGAATATCAAGGACACTGATGGAAAACCAGTTCTCAGCAAAGAAGGGAAAGCTGAAAGGTGGAAAGAGTATATAGAGGGGCTCTACAAAGGAAGTGAACTTCGAGACAATATTGTAGGAAGGGAAGAGGATGTAGATGAAGATGAAATAGGAGATACTGTACTGAGAGAAGAATTTGACAGAGCCCTGAAAGACCTAAGTCGAAACAAGGCCCCTGGAGTAGATGATATTCCCCCAGAGCTACTGAAGTCTCTGGGAGAACCAGCCATGACAAAATTGTTTCAACTGGTGTGTAAGATGTATGAGACAGGTGAAATACCCTCTGACTTAAAGAAAAATGTTATAATCCCCATCCCTAAGAAAGCAGGTGCAGACAGGTGTGAAAACTACAGAACCATCAGTTTAATAAGTCATGGTTGCAAAATATTAACGCGAATTATCTACAGGAGAATGGAAAAGCTGGTAGAAGCTGACCTCGGGGAAGATCAGTTAGGGTTCAGGAGAAATGTAGGAACTCGGGAGGCAATACTCGCTTTACGGCTTATCCTAGAAGATAGATTAAGAAAAGGCTAACTACATTTCTAGCTTTTGTAGATTTGGAGAAGGCTTTTGACAATGTTGATTGGAATAAACTCTTTCAAGTTCTGAAGCAAGCAGGAGTAAAATATAGGGAGTGTAAGGTTATTTACAACTTGTACAAAAACCAGACAGCGGTTGTCAGAGTTGAAGGGCATGAAAGAGATGCAGTGGTTGGAAAGGGAGTAAGACAGGGTTGTAGCCTTTCTCCGATGTTATTCAATTTGTACATTGAGCAAGCTATAAAGGAAAGCAAGGAGAAATTTGGAGAAGGAATTAAAGTTCAGGGGGAAGAATTAAAAACATTGCGTTTTGCCGACGACATAGTAATTCTGTCAGATACAGCAAAGGACCTGGAAGAGCAATTGAACGGAATGGACAGTGTGCTGAAAGGTGCATATAAGATGAACATTAACAAGAGCAAAACTAGAGTAATGGAGTGCAGTGTAAGAAAATCAGGTGATGCTGAAGGAATTAGATTGGGAAATGAGGCAATAAAGGAGGTAGATGAGTTTTGTTACTTGGGCAGTAAAATAACAAATGATGGTCGCAGTACAGAGGATATAAAATGCAGAATGGCAATGGGTAGAAAAGCGTTCTTGAAAAAGAGAAATTTGTTAACATCGAATATTGATTTAAGTCTAAGGAAGTCCTTTCTGAAGGCATTTGTATGGAGTGTTGCCTTGTATGGGAGTGAGACGTGGACGATAAACAGTGCGGACAGGAAGAGGATTGAGGCTTTTGAAATATGGTGCTACAGAAGAATGCTGAAGATTAGGTGGGTGGATCACGTAACTAATGAGGAGGTACTGAACAGAATTGGGGAGAAAAGGAATTTCTGGCATACCTTGACTAAAAGAAGGGATAGATTGGTAGGACACATTCTTAGACATCAAGGAATTGTGAATTTAGCGTTGGAGGGAAGTGTATGGGGAAAAAATCGCAGGGGAAGACCAAGAGATGGATACAGTAAGCAGAATCAGACAGATGTAGGTTGTCGCTCTTATGTGGAGATGAAGAGGCTTGCTCAGGATAGGGTATTGTGGAGAGCTGCATCAAACCAGTCTCCGGACTGAAGACCACAACAACAACATACATATTTACAATTTGTTTAAATTTAATTTATTCTTATAAAACTTCCTTGTATGATATATGTTTAGTTCCATATTTTGGAGCGTAAATTACCAATTTTGAGGTGATACGTCTCGTGAGCATGCGACATATAATTTCTCGTGTCAAAACCATCATTCTTTCAAGTTAATGCCACATTATCAGAATGTTTGACCCTGGGATTGCGTACGGACTACCAAGGAAAGTACGTAGGCTCGAACAAACAGAAATACACCAAAATCGTATGATAGATAATGTAAAGGTCTCTAATTGCCCTAGTGATACTCCCGCATCTGCAAAACTCTGCAGTCGCCCATTAGAGGCTTCTGCGTGTGCCATAACACAAATAACGTCACAAAGCGCAACTTCAGAGGCACACTGCACCGTCGCTACTGGCGAACCGACAGGTCAAAGTGCAATGCGGCATGGCACACGCAGAGGCCTCTAATGGGCGACTGCAGAGTTTTGTAGATGCGGGAGTATCACTAGTGCAATAAGGGACCTTTATATTATCTGTCATACGATTTTGGTGTATTTCTGTTTGATCGAGCCTAAATACTTTCCTTGTAAGTATGGGAAGTGTTAAGTCCGTTTTACAAGACAGAATTTCTGGTCAAACTATTCAAAAAGCGTGCGCCTTTCGAGACTGCGTGTAGCTCGTCATCCAGCCGCACCACGAGTGCATCTTTGACGTCAATGATCTGTAGATTGTGCCGAGCGAGTTCTAAATTTCCGTACTCAACATATCACGTTGCGAGCCATCTAGCGACGTAAACGCGGAACTATCAGCATTTCGTCAGGATAAACGGCGATCCATACTGGCTTGTACGCTATAGGGCGGAAAATTTGCTAGTAGCGTCCTGCGTGCGCATACACAGAAGTCAGCTTGTTGTGTCACTTTTATGTTTACGCGTGGAATTGGGGGCATGTATCTTGCATAAATGCAATGGAACAGAGCTGGATTTGGCATTTGATTGAGGCATAAAGGTACGAACCAATGCTGTTCCATGCAAAAAATCCTCTCTATCATAATACATTTCGAGAAGCGTTATTTATGAAGAAAATAAGTGTTTATTTAAAATGAAGTTTGAACATGGCTTGTTTATTAAAATGTTTATAAGATACAGTATATAACGTTGTAGCGTGTGGATGGGAAGCATTACAATAAATTACACACACACACACACACACACACACACACACACACACACACACATATATATATATATATATATATATATATATATATATATATATATATATATATATATGTGTGTGTGTGTGTGTGTGTGTGTGTGTGTGTGTGTGTGTGTGTGTGTGTGTGTGTGTGTGTGTGTGTCTGTGTGTGTGTGTGTGTGTGTGAAATAAAACAAATACGCACAGTGGTAGTGTACCAGACTTTGAATCCAAAGGTCGCGAGTTCAATCCCTGCCAGTTTCTAAGATTTTTATCTGTTACTTTCCACTTCTTTCACAGATGGCAATGTTGCTGAAAATCTAGTTGCATCATGGATCGTGATTCGGAGAAAGCCGTACATAAATCCATTTTGGGGCACCATCTCATACAAAGACGCGAGATTCTTTAACAAAGAGGGTGTAAAAATAGCCTTTATAACTGACAAAAGATTGGAACAGAGGTTTGAACATAGGTGATAAATGGGTGGGCAAAGCCGGAGTGTACGAAATGAAATGTCCAGATTGCGACATGAAGTATGTGGGGCAAACCGGGAGAAATTTCAAACTCGGATTCAATGATCACAACAGTGGGAATGGCTCAGTGGTGGTGGCAAGGTACCGGAAGGAAGAACAACACTCGTTGGGGAACATAAATGATAGTATGAAAGTATTACACTACGAAGATAATGGATGGTTTGTCTCTCATTTAGAAGAGATGGACACATCCTGCGCACTAATGAAAGAGTCGCAAACGTATTCAGTGAAAAGACGGCACTGTCCAAAGGGCATTTACGGGCCCATTTTAATGATGTTCTCATGGAGAAATAATAAAATTTATATGGCAATTATAGCTCTTCAGATATGCAGTCATGCTTCAGATCTTTTTAGCGCCTTCTTAAATAATTTTATTGGAACACACTTAGCCCCTTCCGTGGCAGACACACCGGCAGTCATCTTTGACTTGTAGCTACTCATAGATTATCGCTGAAACAACAGTGCAGCTATCCGGCAGTTCCTAGAGGTTCTTCAAACCGACAACATATCAGATTACTGCATGACAATGCACCGATGCTGCTTATATTTTAAGGTGGACATTGCCTAATGAATGATTCTTTTTAAGTTTCAGGTAAGTTATCCTAAAAAAGATAATGGTTTCGTGTGTTCCTATTAAATTTTTAAGTCGTCTGTTACGTTCTTTCATTGTTTTTTGTAGGTCTTGAGAATGGGAGAAGGTTGGTCCCGAAACATGTCTTTCTGACAATTTTATGTAAATTACAACTGGTGCGAGAATTGGCTAGATACAGAATACAGTTGTGTGATGGCATCAAAAAGAATAAATATGCAGTCTGTCTGTAGCCCTACGTCCATAGTTCGTATGAGAAAAAAGGGCAAGCTGCATTTCGCACGAGCGATACTTCCTATAGCCGTGCTGATGCATGGACAGAAGCTGTTGCGTCTAAAGGAAATTTACTATATTAGAACTAACAATGTGTTTACGAATTTTAGATTTCCTTTCGTATACACAGAAGTCATCTGCGCCTTTTTTCAGTCGCTTGGAACTTTGCGTTAGATCAAAGATTCGCGATAAATGCAAGCTAAGTTGTTAGGTCGTTACATTTCATTTTATATTTTCGATTCAATGTAAATTCCTACATTTAATTTTATATTTTGGATTTTATGTAAATTCTATGTATCTTGGCAATGTTAGTATCCTTACTTTTATTAATTTTTTGATTCTATATAAATTTCATAGCATATCTTAATACTTAATATCTTTGGATATACTATAATCGTTGGGCGCAGAGACTGTAGTGACTAAGTAGTCGATGGCTAGCAGTTGGTATGTGCAGTCTGTCTACAGCAGTCGTGGAGTCTCTGTGTGGCAAATACTCTGAAAGCAGCTTTTTGTAAACGAACTTTGTTGGAGAGATTAAGCATTTTTGGGGAAGGAAGAACATTGAGGCAAATATGCGCCAGCCCCAATAAAAAATGGTTAAGAAATTTTGTAATAGCAGGTTAGATATCAAGTAGAAGCGTGGTTTGGTCGTATCTGTGTCATTGTTAGGAATGAAGTTACGCCCATATTTTGTATTGTTAATGTTCATTGTAAATTTCTAGAAAGAATTCCCAACTTCATTATTTGATTTTCTTTGTAAATGTAGAGTTCTGATCATTGTAAAATTTTGCTTCACAGACAATATAGGATCCTTTGGTAAAAACTAAAAAAACGTGTCAGTCTACATCATTTAATTCGCGTAGTTAGTTTCTCCTTACCTCTGCATTTTTTTAAATTTGATTTTTGAGTCAGCAGACTTTACTTTGGACCACATTGCACTTTCCTTACAGAAATTATTTGTTTATGATTTTGTCTGCTGCCGTTGCTATTTCTCCTGTTGTTGCTGTGATAATTGCTAGAAAATTGAATGTTTTATCCAGGTAAGTGCAAGAACAGGGCCATAAATTTGACAAAAACAGAGCAATCTCTTTCACATTGTGCCACTTTTGCACATAAAAGTCTTACCTCATTCTCAACTAATTAAATGCAGTTGTCATAAATTTCATGAGAGTTGTCAGGTTCCAACGTTAAACAGATACCTATATTAGTTCAATTTTTATTCAAATCAGATAGTTCAGTGGATATTCAGCCCACTTACACAGTTATCTTTCACTTAAACGGATATCTTTCACTTAAACGGATATCTTTCACTTTTCACGTAAACAGATACCTTTCGAAGTAAGAAGCCATGTCGCAGAGTACTCTGTAATACCGGACCCATCTGGACCTGACGCCTTGTTTGTTTTCAACTCTCTCAGCTGTTTCTCTACCCCGGCTATGCCTATTACCATTTCTTCCATTGGGGAGTCAGAGCGATCATTGAATGAACGTATGTTTGACTGGTTATCCTGCGTGAATGATTTCTTAAACGTTAAATTTAACACTTCGGCCTTCGTTTTGCTGCCTTCTATCATCGCCCGAGAAAGATCAACGAGTGACTGATCCGCTTACCGATTTTACATAGGACCAGAATTTTTCTGGTTCTCGGCAAGATCTTTTGCTAAGGTATGACGTTGGTAGTTATTGTATGCTTCGCGCATCGCTCTCTTATAGGCGCGACGAATCTCCACTTACTATTGCCTGTTTTCATTTACTTAACCTTTTCTGAACCGATAGTGCAACTGCCTTTGATTTCTCAGCCTCTTTCGAGTATTATTATTGAACCAACGAGGGTCTTTCCCACCCTTAATCCATATTATCGGTACATATTTCTCCAGCGCTTTATTTACAACGCATACTTGTCTAGAGTGTTTTTTAACCTTTCTGAGTATGCGACTCTCAATCCTAGTTAAGATATTTGGCAACCCCCTTCCCCACCCCGCCCTAACCATACTGTAACACAACTATGTGTGTGAACTCAAAGTCGGCGAATTTTATATTATCTTCTGTTGATAAAATTTTCTCACAAAAAAATACAGTATTCTAAATTATAAGGTGAATTTTTTTCGGAAGGATCTCATTATCATATTTCGACAGAAAAATATGTATCAATTTAATAGAAATAAACAATCCCTGAGACGGATTTTCGTCTCAAATATGTCAAAGACATTATTGATAAATATGAAGCATTGAATTGGAGGGAAATCTTATTTGGACTATTCCAAGGCGCCTTAATCGTTAGTGGTGTGGTAGTTTAACGGTTAAGACGTCTCCCTAGTAAGCATGGAAGTCCGGGTTCGATTCCCGGCCGCACCACAAATTTTAATTCAATGCTTCACATTTATCAATAAGAAAAATATGTGTTGCATGACGAGTGTTGCAGATAACATTCGGAAGCGAATTATGCTCGTTAAATCCCACGGGAAAGGCCATTTCTATAGAAGTTGATTTTTTTCTCGAATTTCTCAAAATTCCTTATTGCCTCTCGTTGATTTAGCTGTCGATTGGTTCCTGAAAACAGTTTTCAGGATTTTCGTTATTCATCGTAACCACATAGAATTTACTGTAGCCGGCCGCGGTGGCCGAGGGGACTGAGGCGCTCCAGTCACAGTCTGCACGGCCACTGCGGTCGGGTGTTCGAATCCCCTCTCGGGCATGGATATTTGTGCCGTCCTTAGTATTAGCTAGTTCATAAACAGTTTGTAAGCTTAGGGACTCATGACCCCGTAGTTAAGTCCCATAAGTTCTACAAACATTTAAATTTTTTTGAATTTACCTTAAAAAGGTCCGTTCTGTTCGAATCATAATTGATGATAATAAGGAATTACATAATTTTAGTATAAAACTAGCTAACCCACTACGCTTCGCAGTAGCTAATCTCTTTTCTTCTTCTCTCTATGTCTACCTCTCCTCCTCTCTTTCGCCGTCGCCTCCTCCCCCTTCTTTGGCCGTCTCCTCCTCCCCCTATCTTCATACCACTCCCTCTTATCCCACACCATATCCATCGCCTCCCCCTCCTCTCTGCTTCTATATCATCCTTCCCTTCTTAAAACCATTTCATTCCCCCATTCTCTATCTCCTCCTCCCCCTGTCTATGATCTTATTTATTGTTATTGCAATCTGGACCCTGATTGGGATTAGAAGTCACAATGGATGGGTAAATCAATTGGAAACGGGTTATTAGAGATAATTTTCGAACTGTTCTATCATTAATGGCCGTACTTTTAATGGTTATATTGTACGAACAGGTAGGATTATAAATTCAGGCCGGCCGCGGTGGCCGAGCGTTCTGCGGCGCGTCAGTCACAGTCTGCACGGCCACTACGGTCGGAGGTTCGAATCCCCCCTCAGGCATGGATATTTGTGCCGTCCTTAGTCTTAGCTAGATTATAATTAGTTTGTAAGTTTAGGGACTGATGACCCCGTAGTTAGGTCCCATAAGCTCTACAAACATTTGAACATTTGATTTTATAAATTCAGGCATAAAAACAACTTTAATGTTTTATGTTAAAAATGACTGGGAAAAGGAAACAAAACCGCACATTTTTACAGCACAGCTTAGCATGTTTTTCTCGCAGCGAGAAGAATAGTAATGTTTTTTAAAAAGTGTTTATATCTTCTTGAGAACATCATGGGATATCGTGCCCACAGGTGCGGTTCCTGTAATGCTTGTACACTGATCTCTACGAGTTTAACTCGGGCGTCCGATCCTTGATTGTCGTGAGTACACTAGAGCTCTCTCGATAATCCATTTTTAGTCTGGGGCAAGTCCCGGAGATGTATTAAATTGGTCCCAATCCCCCGGCTCCGACCAAGGTTTTCGGGAGGTTTTCCTTGGTTGTAAGGCGTATGCCGGAGCTGATAAGCCCTTCCCACTTATTCCTAATTGGGGTTCTCCCCTTTGCCCCACTATCAGCTTGTCTGATAATTGGCTGAATAGAACTGCGACTCTTTGTGGGCCGGATCTCAAACAGCCCGCTCCACTCCTCGGAGTGGAGAATGAAAAGAATAATAAATCTTGAGAACATAATAATTGTAACATAGTCAAACTTTAATGATAGAAATTCCATATGAAACAAAAGAATTTATTGAAATACAATAAGTGGAATGGAAATACAACGTGTCTAAAGTCTTTTGTGTCGCGTTCATTGTAACGCTTCCTGATGAACGATATTTTTTGGCTTTCCGTCCGGAGAGAATACGAACAGTGCAGATGATTTACAAACTCAAGAACACGCCACGTACAACTGCCCATGGTAAAAACACGGCGATTCAAGATTTATTCCACAAACTTCCAACGACTAGCCTTGTGCTTTGTTAACTGTCATTGCGAATGCAAGGTGAACGGGAAACTGGATACGCTTAAATTTAAACGGCAGGTCGATTGAAATCAGCGGTACTCTTGGAATCCGCAATGGAGGCATTAAAAAAGTAAAAATAAAGAAATAAAACAACGATTTGTACTCAGTTTGCCGCGGTGGAGTAACCGAGCGGTCTAAAGCACCTCGCTGCGAAGCGCGCGGTTGCTCGCCGTGGAGGTTCGAGTCCTACCTGGGGCATGGGTATGTGTGTTTGTCCTTAGGTTAGTTTACCTAGGTTTAAGTAGTTTGTAAGCTACGGACTGATGACCACGCAGTTTGGTCCGATAGATTTACAAACATTTTTTGCTCGCCGTGGAGGTTCGAGTCATCTCTGGGGCTTGGGTGTGTGTGTTTGTCCGTAGGTTAGTTTACCTAGGTTTAGGTAGTTTGCAAGCTACGGAGTGATGAATACGCAGTTTGGTCCGATAGATTTACAGACATTTGATTTTTTACTCAGATTGTTTGCAACATTCAAAAATACCACGAACTGAACTCAATTCTATCTTTGCAACGCTCCAAAGATGTCGCTAGGCGAGTAACGAATGAATAGTACAAAAACAGTTGATTGTTTTTGTATTATTAATTGTACCAAATAGATCGTTGTTCTTCTCTATCGACAATGTTGTCTAACTTAATGAGTAACGAAATGAATATGCTGTTTGTTGGAGAATCTAGAAAATGATCCAAGCTGGAAGCGTACATTCAGTTTTTCTCAAATTCAGATATTTTGCAGTAGATTTTCCAAAAATTTTCTTCCATACAAACCTTGTCCTGAGAATTACGAACAGAACAAACAAAAGACCAGCCAAATCGGTGAAGGCATTCTCAAGTGTTGCGCTTTCATACATGCGGCAATTAATTTTTATTAATATAGATAAATACCACTTTTCTTATGGAATTTTGATATTACGGAACACCTAGTATCCAGACATGTACTGGATTGGTTGTTCAGATACTTCCTCCTTTGACTGCGTCTCCCCAAACAAGACTGCGACTGCTCTAGGGGGACAGAAAAATGTTCCAATTTCTGTAAATATATCGGACCAAACTGCGTGGCTATCTGTCCGTAGCTTAAAAACTACTTAAACCTAGGTAAACTAACCTACGGACAACACACACATCCATGCCCCAGGGAGGACTCGAACCTCCACGGCGAGCAACCGCGCGCTCCGCAGCGAGGCGCTTTAGACCGCTCGGCTGCTACTCCAGGGGGGAGCGGGGGGGGGGGGGGACAAGAAAGGCTAACGTGTAAAAGGAACTTATCGCACCAGAGGCGCTGCAGTAGATTCACTCGACTCAGGTAGTCAATTGAGACAAGAAAGGCGATCGTTGTGTGCCATTGGCGTCCTCTGCTTCCCGGTAAAGGTAAAGCAGTCAACAGTCCGAGGATTGGTTTGAACACCACAGTGCTTTACTAGATGGTGGTATGCCGCTGCCTTCCTCCGACCTTCGAAATGACTTACCCCATAGGGAGACCTACAGTTTAACGTGGATTCCGAACGACGCTTCTTCCTGGTAGCAACGCCGATGTTCATATTATTCAAATGTTTGTAAATCTATCGGACCAAACTGGGTGGTCATCAGTCCGTAGCTTACAAACTACTTAAACTAAAGTAAACTAGAATAAAACTTCCACTCTGCAGCGGAGAGTGCGCTGATATGAAACTTGCTGGCAGATTAAAATTGTGTGCCGGAACCGGGAGTCGAACCTGGGACCTTTGCCTTTCGCGGGCAAGCGCTCTACCGACTGAGCTACCCCGGCACGACTCACGATGCCGCCTCACAACTTCACTTCCGCCAGTCTCCACTATATCCTTTCTTCCAGGAGTGCTAGTCTTGCATGGTTCGCAGGAGAGCTTCTGTGAAGTTTGGAAAGTAGGAGGCGAGGTACTGGCGGAAGTAAAGTTGTGAGGCGGCTAAAGGCAAAGGTCCCAGGTTCGAGTCCCGGTTCCAGCACACAATTTTAATCTGCCAGGAAGTTTCTTAAGGTAAACTAACCTACGGACAACACCCCCCCCCCCCCTCATGCCCCAGGGAGGACTCTAACCTCCGACGGCGAGCAACCGCGCGCTCCGCAGCGAGACGCCTTAGACCGCTCGGCTACTCCACCTCGGCAGTAACGCCCATAATAGCGGCTGCAAGCACATCAATGTTAGCCGCTGCCGCTCGCCAGTGCTCCTTCATTCCCTTCTGTGACTACAGGGCCGCGGCAAGGCTTGTCGATTGTCGTTGGCCAGCGCTTGTCAGCACGTGAAGGCGCCGCTGCCTTTCTACGGCGCTGCTCGACTTTCCGTCCACTCAGTCACGCGAGAAGGTCACCCCGCCGCCAACACCGCCGTGTGCCGCTCCGCCACCTCTTGTTCACTGCTGCACACAACACCTGTTCTCTCAGGAGCAGCGGTCAGCAAATACACGTTCGTCATTTTCATATGATGGCGAAGTCATCTGTAAAGTTATTGCAGCCAAGATCATATTTTAGACTGAAAGTTTTGGTAGAGGTATGCAACCTTCATTGTACATTTTTTTAAATAATGTTTTTAAAAAATGCTGGAGATTGCTTGAATAATCAAAAGATGTTGTGAACTGAAAATAAATAATCTACTGATAACATCTTTTGATTATTCAAGCAATCTCCAGCATTTTTTAAAAACATTATTTAAAAAAATGTACAATGAAGGTTGCATACCTCTAGCAAGACTTTACATATGATGTAACCATATGATATCTCTGGTTATCAAAAAGCTCTCACATCACAACGTAAATAAGTCATCAGAAATGTTGCAATAATTAAAATTAAAACAAATAAGTCATCAGAAATATTGCAATAATTAAAATTCAAAGCAATAAATAAATGACTGACAGCAATAAAACCATCGATGTATATGGATGTCAGGACCAACAGACATCACCTGACGATGGCGCTAAAAGCCGAAGTAGGCCTATAGTGTAATAAAAATAGTTATATTTAAAGTAGCATTTAGTATTTATTGCGTAATGTCTTTAAATGGTATTTATAGTGCTGCAGGCCCAAGAGAAACCAAATTAATGAGTGTAGTTTTACAGATTTATGTTGTGGGATAGCAAGTGATGCAGGCGATAACGAGTAAGATTTGGAGATAATGACGTGAAGATTAAATTACTACGGCAAAACTGAATATTTCTTACTAATTTCACACAACTGAACATTGTTTATTGATATTATGTAAAACAAAATGGAAAAAGTCGGACTATTTTGATTAAAAAAGAAAAATTTAAAAAACCAAAAACACGGAGGAGACCCGCTCGATTTTTGGAACATGCCTAACGTTAAGCGTCTTACAGCGCACAGTGAACTTCTACATCAATTTTCTCGATAACCAAGGCCCCTCGCTAAAAAATCTGATAGCCTCATACTCAGGGTACGTCCCACTGCAACATATCCGAGACTCATCTAAATCCGTTATTTACACTTCTAATGGTTCCCTTGTGAGAGCACGTCCAGAACCTCATCTATTGATGTGAGAACGTTCACATGCCCACTTTAACCAGCATCGCTGCACATTGACACAGCACGTCCAACATGTGTGGCAATTCGCCTAAAGGACTATGCCGCCAGTCTGAAGGACACAATTTGACCCCTTCAAGCTTGCTAAGTTGGCTGTAGGAAGCATGAATGTGTCTCTTTGGCGTGACGCCTGTTTGGTTCTCACGTTGAGATCACACTGAGCCTAAAGACTGTAAAAATTCACTATTAATATCTCGACTGCCGGCCACGTAAACCATTCCATACCTTATAATGCCAGACATTCTGCATGCAGGAATAAGCGGAACTGCAATTGGGGTCCTTACCTTCTGTCTGGTATAAAGAATGGTCTGTTCTTTGAAATGAGCGAGAAGCTCCCTGTCCAAGAAACGAAAAGAAATTCAGAATTGAACACACAGCATCTAATTCGCATACGACTCCAAAGGCCTCAATAAAAATATCTGCACTTCGCAAACAGTCTGTATAAGTTCACCCCTCTGTAGAATCACTACGATATGTTGCTGTGTGCCGCGGTGGAGTAGCCGAGCGGTCTAAAGCGCCTCGCTGTGGAGCGCGCAGTTGCTCGCCGTTGGAGGTTCGAGTCCTCCCTTGGGCATGGGTGTGTGTGTTGATTTTGTTGCTGTGTCGCCCCCTGTCAGTACCACGATGCAGAAGAGTTTACGGATATTTTGCTGTTCAACATTCATCTTGGAATCACTACCTGCATTTTATACCCAGCGAGGTGGCGCAGTGGTAACTTTTTTTTTTTTTTTTTTTTTTTTTTTTTTTTTTAAATTTACAGTACAGGTTTTGTACCGCTAAAAATTTCGTAAATTCATTTACTCCACGTCATTCAAAAATGTCTGTATAGCTTATGGGACTTAACTACGGGGTCATCAGTCCCTAAACTTACAAACTACTTATGAACTAGCTTACGCTAAGGACGGCACAAATATCCATGGCCGAGGGGGGATTCGAACCCCCGACCGTAGTGGCCGTGCAGACCGTGACTGGAGCGCCTCAGTTCCCTCGGCCACCGCGGCCGTCAATGGTAACACACTGGACTCACATTCGGGAGGAAGGTGGTTCAAGTCCACAGTCCACCTCCGGCCATCTAGATTTAGGTTTCCCGTGATTTTCCTAAATAACACAAAAATCATTGTTCAGAAAATCGAAAAAGCAAGATTCAAAACAATCGGTTCAGGAATCATCAAACTCGAAATGCTCACTAGATAGTTGATGCAATTATTCTTGCACATAGAGTGGATCATCATCTGAATGGTCGATTTTGTCGTCCTCACTGTCATTATTAATACAATCTTTGTCAAATGCAAGTGAAATTTCGTCCAGCGTAAAAAAGCGGACATCACTTTCTACCTACCCTGTCAAATACAAAGAATGTGACCAGTCGGCCGATTTAGAATGTAAATTTATAAGATTTATAGGCTGTTTTAGTCACTAGATTTTCCAACTAAGGCATTTCAGATAGATCTAGCCCAACAATAAACTTGATTTTGTTTTTAAAAGCACGAAAACGGAGATAACGTCAAATGACGAGATCGGCATCTATGGAAATTTCCGTATTCCGTCAACTGACGTTATTGGCAGTCAAAGAGTTACAGACGACGCTCCGGCAGCTTTTTTATGCCACTGCGCTACCTGTTGGCGGACATGGCTGAAACAGTTATCACTACATCTACTATCCCCCAGTTAGCATCTGACGTCGTCATGGACGTCGTCGTTCCAGGAGTACTATTTTCTTTTTCGGCAGTATATCAAAGCCATACCAAATTTTTACAAATCTTGCAATCGAAGTAGTAAAAAATAAATCAATTCATAAAATTATGGAACTGCCAGAGAAGATAGCCGCTGCTATTGAATGTTCAAATGTTTGTTAAGCTTATGGGACTTAACTGCATGGTCATCAGTCCCTAGAGTTACAGACTACTTATGAACTACTGTACACTAGACAGCACAAACATCCACGCCCGAGGGGGGATTCGAACTCCCGGCAGGGAACGGCTCCTCGCATTGGAGCATAGCGCCTCAAAGCGCTCGGCCACTCCTTCGCGGCTGTTACTGAATCACGGAAGTGAAATTATTTTACTTTCTTGCGCTGAATTCCGGGTGTGCGTCTGAAGATGTCTGTGATAAACATCACCGTGGGAAAGCAACGAACTCGACTTTTAGACGGTGCTACCGTGTTTTTAATATTCTGTTAATGCTAAATGTTGCAATCACCGACTGCATTTTCTCTGGCCCACGCGCAGATTAGAGAAAGCAACAACGGGTGGCAGGCGACTGGGAAGCCGAAAAGCCGAACGTGCCGTCCTTTGATTACACTCTTCAGTGCTCTCGTGTTTTTCGCAGAGTTGCGTAAGCTTTAAAAGTCGTTTCAGCGTGCACGTGAATTTCTCCGATGACAGGAAGAGCTATTCTGTGACAGACAAACTTTGACACTGTATCCAATAAATTGAAGGAAGTTCAAAGTTTGTCCGTTCAGATGCCTTTCAAATTCTAACAATTACTTGTTATTTGTAGAATTTCCCTAATCGCTGCGAGGTCTCTGACGCCATGTTACAGATAACGCGGCCACTCCCGCCGGAGGTTCGATTCCACTCTCGAGCATGTGTGTGTGTGTGTGTGTGTGTGTGTGTGTGTGTGTGTGTTATCGTTATCATAAGTTAGTTAAAGTGATTTGTAAACCTAGGAAGCGGTGACATCACCAGAAGAGTTTTATTGACAATTTTAACAATGGAAAATCCAATAATGATAAATCTGAAGCAAAGAATTAAAATTTGTGATGCGGCCGGGAATCGAATCCGGACCTCCATGCTTACTAGACAGACGTCTTACCGTTAGACCACCACACCACAATGATTAAGGCGCTTCGGAATAGTCTAAGTACGATTTTCCTCCACCTCACAAGCTTTAATTCAGCTTCTGTGTTCCAAAGATAATTGTCACCACTGCCAATCACATCCAGGCTGGCTGTGGGTTTCAGGCAGTTTTCCACATTCGTTTAAGTGTATACTGAATTAAAGTGTGTGACGTGGAGGGAAATCAGACTATTCCGAAGCGCCTTAAACGTTAGTGGTGTGGTGATCTAACGGTAAGAGGTCTGCCTAATAAGCATGGAAGTCCGGATTCGATTCCCGGCCGCATCACAAATTTCAATTCTATGTTTCAGATTTATCATTATTGTCTTTGACATATTCGAGACAAAATCCGTCTCAGGGATTGTTTATTTGTATTAAATGGAAAATCCGATTGGAGTGTCAATAATAGAGGATAGCTGAGCTGCTGATAGGCACAAAAATAGTCACATTCACACAACTTAAATTTTCGGCCATGGCCTTTGCCAGAAAAAGAAACACATAAATTCACGCAATCACTCAGCCAACTATACTCCTACACACACAATCACCATATCCGGCCACTCCAGCGCATTATTGACTATTATGCTACTTGCGTAATTAACGCGTCAAATTCGGGGACGTACAGGTGCACCAGCTGCAGACAGAATCTACCCAGCGTGTCATCGACGAGGCGAGGTGTAGTTTTCAGGCAGTTTTCCACATTCCTTTAGGTGTATACCGAACTAGTACCCAAATTCCGTCTTAGCTACACGATTCGTAAACATTTTTTTTATTCCTTTATTATGCTAATTGTACAACGTAAGCCATCACTTTATACATTAATGGGCCTTAATTTGCTACTTACAAAACAGCAGTGAGTTACTGATTTACTGTTTTTACTGCAGTTAACTAACTCTACGTTTAGAGTTAGCGACATGCAAAACTACTTATCTACATTTCTACTCTGTAGTGATCAGCAAGAGTACAAACCTAGACTTGTGACCGCCATCGACAGAGCTAAACCCAGTGGACGTGCCCCTGACACTGGGATGGCCGTGAGTTTCACTGCAGCTGTTTACTACTTTTTCCTTTGATTGTTAAGATAATTGTACTAAAACTTAGCTTACAGTCATCTTGGACTAAGGCGCGGCGGATTGAATGGTCGATTCCACACCCCGACGTCATGATCGGGTTCTAGTTGTCACTCCGTGTTGTTCTCCGTTTAAATCCTCTTTTACTGCAAGATTGTTTAAGTTACGAAAGGTGTTAGCATGTCTGATTAGATAATTGGCGTCTCGGATCAGTTCAAGCCTATCATATGTTGGGTATTCGTATATGATATGGTCAGGTCTTCCCTGCAAAGTTCCGTACGCTCAGGCGTTGCCCGTTTCCTAAACGGACATGAAATGTCGGATAGGGCACATAACAGGCTGGGTTGAAAGTGCTTCATAGTGAGTCTCTCTCGCACACTCGGCAGCAGGTTATAGGTTCTCCTTCCAATCTCGTCCTGATACCATAACTCTTCTCATAACTCTTTCCACTTGTTCCTAGTGAACATCTTATCTTCCACTATAGTGCCCAAGATTTCATTTACCTTACCTTGATTTCCCTTCTTCACCCAATACCAGGCTGCTTGATCCCTATCTTCGTGTCTAAGGAACTGTGTCCCAACAAGACAAGTCCCCCCTCCCTGAAGTTGTCCTGTAAGCTCCCAAGTTGCGGTGTACCCTTTCTTCACCAAGGCAGACACTACCTGAATGAGCCTGTGTGTCCAGCTGACAGAACCATAACTGCACAACAGATGTAAGTATACTGTTGTGGTATAGCTTGATGAGATTGGGCTTCAGGTGAAACCTTCGGTGCCCAATCCCAGCAAGCCTGTGTAATGATTCCAGCGACTTTTCATTAACGTATCTGTGTGAGCCGTGAAAGTAACAGTGCTCGTCTATCACTGCTCCAACTTACCTTGCAAAACGCCTACATACTTTCATAAGCATGGCACTATATGCACACACTTGGGAAAAGATATTGCTTCCTGGGGGGTAATGGCATTAGGCATGGTGGCAGGAAGGACATCCATCCACCCCTTAAAACTACTGTGCCGCGGGACGAAGGCTTTTTAAAAAAGAAAAAAAAAACTAGGGACATTATAAGTCTTCTGCGACTTAGCCAAAGGATTTGAATAAATCCCATTCTGTCAGAAAAATGTAGCTGAATTGATTCTAAGAGCCTATGCAATATTGTAATACAACCCCACAAATGGGAAAAGATTTTGAAGTTTTTTTGGGGGATTAGCACAAAACACAATTTCAGATCCACGGATATTTTTTATATATGGAAAAAACCTTTAATTTAAAACAGGCTTGGGTAATCGGCGGCAAGGTAATCTGTTCGGGACCGCGGAAGAAATTAGTCGCAGACGGAGAGATCCGTTTTAAGACGGCGTAAGTGAAGAAAAAATATTCAAGACGTGTGAATAAAGGTAAATACATGAAATGAGGTGGGCATAAAGTAAATGGACACTTAGAAACGCGTGTTTTGAGGCAAAATTCGTTAACGTGGCGTGTGGGGAAAAGGGTGCGATTCATATCGCTGTCTCTAATGACCACGCTGTCGACGGGACGTTAAACCCTAAGCTTCCTTCCTTCATATCGCTGTGGTACTTCTTGAATCAAGGCGGCCCGCGAGCTGCAATATGTAACTCCGATCCGCGGGTCGTAAAACCATATCAGTGCCTGATCTAAAATGTTCCAGGTACATTTACTTACGCCGGCCGCGGTGGCCGAGCGCTCGCGGCGCGCCAGTCTCGGTCCGCACGGCCACTACGGTCGGGGGTCGAATACCCCCTCGGGCATGGATATTTCTGCCGTCCTTAGTCTTAGCTAGTTCCTACGTAGTTTGTAAGTTTAGGGACTGATGACACCATAGTTAAGTCCAATAAGCTATACAAACATTTACTTACGTTTGCTCGTGACACAAATATTTAGCCCTACGCAAATACACGTCCATACAACAACAGAATAAACTGTAAATAATGTGTTATAAAAATTGATGCATGCTGTTCTCAAAGTAGTCATTATTTTATACACTTTGAGGCACATGAAATTGCGTGCCCTCTTGGGACTTAACCTGTAACCTTTGAGTTTTGCGGGCAAGTGCTCTACCTACTGACACGTTATAGTACGAGTTATGAATCTGGTAAACTTCATCTATGAGATAAATAAGTCAAATCTGAATGTCGTACATTCAACTAGAGACCTAGTAATTAGAATTACGACAGACATATTGGAAATAACATGTAGATAATTTCGTACGGAAGAGAACCAAAGATTTCGCCGAACACGTAGAAGATGGAACAGTACGAGTGAAAACACTGCATACACTACGCTTATCTGTCCTTTCAAAGAGTATTGCTGCGTGGCTTAGGATTCTTATCAAGTCGGATTGACGGAGAATATCGAAAGAGTTCAAAGAAGGCAGCTAGCTCGTTTTGTACTATCCCGATTCAGGGGAGGGAGTGCAACGAAATTTCGATGCCGACTTCCTCCTCCGAATGTGAAAATATATTTTTCTCTTCAGCCTACATGAGGAGAAATGCTCATCATTATAAAATACGAGAAATCAGAACATTAATGGAGAGATTTTGGTGTTATTTCTTCCCTGACGCTATTCGAGAATGGAATGGTGGTTCATTAATACGAAAAGATGGTTCGATGATAAAAAAAAAAAAAAAATAAATAAATAAAATGTTCAAATGTTTGTAATTCTATCGGACCAAACTGCATGTTCATCAGTCCGTAGCTTACAAACTACTTAAACCTAGGTAAACTAACCTAAGGACAACACACACACCCATGCCCCAGGGAGGACTCGAACCTCCACAGCGAGCAACCGCGCGCTCTGCAGCGAGACACTTTAGACTGCTCGGCTACTCCACCGCGGCGTTCGATGATGCCTCCGTCAAACACTTACAAGTAAATCTACGGAAGTGTCACTTTCATATTTTCTTAGATATGGATATGCTATAATGCATAAAAAATATGGGACATGTATTTTATTTATTTATGTATTGATTTTAGCAGGTGTAAAACATACTTAAGGAGTGAAACTGTCCCTCCAAAATGGGGACTAACATGAGAAAAAAAAGCGTTAACTTTGAGATTAGTTATTTTAAAATTAAGGGGCCAACTACTCGGAAAGAGAACAATTTTTTGCTACAAAATTAGTTCCAATTTAATTGAAGTAGAATCTATTAAAACTTCAAAACGAAGGCTAATTAAGAAGCTGTACCCGACATGCTTTACAATGCCATGGAAAGAAATAAGTGTTTGGTTGGATGATAGGTTCTTGCGTGCCATCCCTGTCCGGTCAGTAAAATAGTTATCCTCGGAAAGCTAATTACGCCGCCGGAGACTTGATGCCTGGAAGATACGCAACTCGCACGATCAGTATGTTGCACACGCTGCCGCATTATGTTCAAATGTCAAACAATAAGTTCATGTCCAGAGACATTTTGTCTCGATATATATCAAAGATATAAATAGGAAAAAAAAATCAAATGTTCAAATGTTTGTAGAGCTTATGGGACTTAACTACGGGGTCATCAGTCCCTAAACGTACAAACTACTTATGAATTAGCTAAGACTAAGGACGGCACAAATATCCATGCTCGAGGGGGGATTCGAACCCCCGACCGTAGTGGCCGTGGAGACCGTAACTGGGGCGCCGCAATACCCTCGGCCACCGCCGCATTATGTCTGTAATCAAGTACATATATTCAAATCAGTAAATACCGTGATCCGATCGCTACCAAACTTCATACGTACACCGTCTTGGCTAATCTGAATATTGTATAATGATGTCATCAACATCGCTCCAGCCGTTTTCGAGTTTATAGAGATACCGGTATTTAAAGTTCTAAATGCGAATCTGAAATCTGATTCTCAACATTCAGTATCTCTGATCCATTTTAGTTAACGAAAACGCGAAGAAAATGCTTGAAGAGACAGTCACTCGATATGCGACTTTCAAAATACTGTAAAATCCACTTTTGGAAAAAACAGCGAATACAAATGACAACATATTAAAATCTTCGGCGTTAGCGTTGCCCTTGATGTATCGCGTGAAGGTCGCACTGCTATATTTACATCTCTTCCCGCTGCTTGATTAGAGTGAACCCCTTGCCCCTCTCAATTTTCTTTTCTTGTGTCGGAACACGATTCATTGTTTGGACGCGTACGTAGAGATAATGGTCGATTCTTATGTTGTTGTAATTTTATTTTTATATATTTATAATATTTTCATTTTTGTCGTTCAAATTTGTTTTGTGCGTGTTCATTTCAAATAGGCTTATATATATAATTTTTACAAATAACGCCTGCTATCATGACGCTGTTAATTGCTCCAATATGTATCATTGGTATTTAAAGTGCTTCTGTATTAAGGCGCAGAGCTTGTTTTTTGGAGAACCATAATTTAGATATATTCGCTGAGAGTAAAGGAAAAGATAGGAAGAAGAAGAAACGGTTTAGGAAATATCTTCATGAAATAATAAAATATCACAATTCTTGGAAGAGGATAATATCCCTTTTCACGAGATTTTGAAGTATGCGTTTTTGCTGAGCATTGAAAACAAATAGGTAAACAACAAAGACTCACACCTCAGTCTATCTTTTGCCACTCACAAACTGATTTGATCATGATACGCATCTGCTATAATCAGAACCGTGATTGCAAGGTTTCCTGTTAGTTCCATATTTTTTTCGAAACCAGGCAGAGTAACGAATTACAGGTTGCAGTGCTTTGTAGCAGTGTCTTTACGGCTTATGTTATACTTGCGAGTCTCACAAAACCCGGAAAAAGAAAGACGATACAGAAGTGTGCTACATCGTAGAAATTCCCCTCGAAGCTACCTTCTGATGTTCCTCTAAACGGAATTTAATGCTCAGTGTGAAACTGTAAAATGTTTCCGGAAAATTACCTCGATGACAAAAACATTATCTCACGAAGGATTCAGTCGTAGTGAGAATTGCCAGTCTGTTATAGTTAGTTGACGGCATTCAGCACACGAAAAATATTTCAGTGCCGATATTGAAAGCGGCGATCATTTGTTGTTTCATTCCAGCCACTCTCACATAGTCAGACCGTGATCTCGAATCACGCTGAATTCAGTCCACATAATAAATGTTATAAGAAAGGTCAAACTAATCGGCAATAATTATAAGGAATACTTAGAAGTGTAAAAAGGCGTAGAAACCTAATAAAGGCATATTTAATAAAACTGCAATACTGTAACGAATCTAAATACTGCTCAGTTAGACTACAGAAAGTGATATCAACTGTGCTAACGGAATACAGCTTATATTTAGTAACACCATTCCTGAGAATTTTTGATCAAATTTGTTTTGCAACTATTACGAGTTTCTCCCTGTCTCTCTCGCTCGTTCTTTCTCTTTGTATGTGTGTGCTTATGTGTGTGTATCTTTGTCAATATTATTAGTATGTTCGTTGCATCTTACTACGGAGGAGAAACATGATATAAACATTTATTTAACGTTTAAGAAAACTGATGTATAGAAACCCCCTATAACAGGAAGGTTGAATTTGGCATTTTGCTAAGCCATCCACGGATAGTTAACTCGCATTATAGCTGTGGGCAAGAAATTGTAAGACTCAAAACAGGGTAACACTTATTGAACAGATAGCAGAGAATTTTTGACGCAAATTGTATGTAGATAATGACGGATTAGCGCAATTTCCGACAAAGGAGAGGAGGGTATCCAACCAGCAAAAAAAAAAAAAAAAAAAAAAAAAAAAAAAAAAAAATGGTCTGAGTTTGACTGATGATTTAAAATGTAAGATGTGTGTTTGGGTGAACTACATATATGAGGCACATTTCGAAATTTGTGAATACATTGGTTGAGATCCCCTGGTTAAGGAAATGACTTTTCTAGTACCAAGGGCTTGCATTGATCAGCCAAGTGCTAGTTTTGCAGTCAAACGACGATGTTATATATGACGGAAAATTTGTTTTCATCTTGTAAATTGAGTCCACAATGGAAGTTGTGCCAGCCCACCACAATATTGCAATGAAAACATAGTCACACTGTAGTGAAATGATAAATAAACAGACAGGCATTCCACTTATAACGGGTGATATGTAATCTGTATACATTTCAAAAAGTGAAGTGATATGTGATGTGCTGGGATGAAAAGGAAGAAACGAAACAAAAACACGCGAAAAGTGCTGTACACAGCCAACAAACATACGCCAGGAACAAACGAACTCCAGCCAACAAGACGGAGAAACAGTTGTAACATGTAAAGAAGAGACATCAACACCGTGAGTAGACCGAATATTAGGTTAAAAACACTTAGGCCTAACGTGCAAAATGTTTTTTTAACTGTTTTTAATCTATTTATCGAAAACAAACTGTACAAACCTTTGTATCATTTACAGACCATGAAGAGGCTTTTGAAATAGAAAAGCGAAACGCGTCTGGTATCAAATAAATCTCTTAATTGCAGTCAGCATAAGACAGATTACCTGTTACAATCAACTCTGATTTGTAAACGCGGACGTCATGCACGCACACAAATTTGAGTCATTTCGCTCGAGTCGACGCGCAACGATGTGTGAGCCACAGTCTAAAAAATACAGTCGCGACACTCACAGCTGTGAAAGCTGTTACCGCCTGACATTTGGAGCGACACCAGCGCTCCAAGCGGTCGTAAATCCGGCTGTCCCTTAACGCCGTATACTACACATTAATAATGCCCGCTTGTAATTACTTTTTCTGTGTGGTTTGCTAAATATTGCAATTATTCTTGCGTTACAAGCTTTATTTAAGTATCTTTACACGTGACTGAGTCTAAGAGAAACGTAAACCGAGCAAAAACTCGTTGTGATCTGACACAAACTGCAATATATTACGAAGCACTTCTTTAGAAATTGCTTGCAGCTTACCTAGCTGGTAGTGATAGATAAACATAGCATTTTGCGCAGACAATCCTATAATTGAACTTCCAGGGGACAGTTAAATGTCAATAAATATAAATTTAGCAAAAAATCGTGAATAAACTGAAGCTAACGGCAACATATTTATGACGAAATTCTTCAGACATTGCACCTTACTTTGCTGGTAAACACATTATTTCGCAGATGAGAAGCATGTAATTAGCCCTCCCGGTGTTAAAAGGTGCGAAAAAAGGTTTTTTTCCCCCCTGCTTTTTACTTATGAGAAAACCCACTGGCAATGAAACTTTCGTTTAATATAAATTGCCTGCGAGGCTATTTCAATTATATGTTATTTTAAGATAATACGTCGATTACACGACAGTTTAAATGTCATATAATATGGATGATCCTCAGTCATTATCACAGTTAGATAAAAAGGTTTATGTTTTAGACTGTGGTTTCCATTAGATAAAACAGAAAACATATTTAACCTTTCAATCATTAATAATGGCCACACTGAACACTTCTTTTCCATACATTTGCCTCAGTAGTAAATCATTTTCGAATGCCCACGCAGGAACGCTCAGCAGTAACAACAACCAACACACGCCTCGTATACGATATAGAACAACGTGGCTTTACGCCCGCAAGGAGCGCTGCAGTTGCCTAGTATAACAAAAATGAGCGGTAGTGTCGCGATTGTATATATTAGACTGTGATGTGAGCGTAGATGAGAGGTGCACAGATAGAACGTATCGTGTGTAGACCGGCCGGCAACGGAAGCGCGGTGAGTCGTGTGTTAACGGGAGCTAGCCTGTGTCTCCAGGGTCAGCGAGAACACGGCGGGCGGGCGGGACTGGTTCTACGGCGCAACGCGCCGACCTGTATGGCAGGCCGGGCGACGAACCCGCGCCCACGCGACGACAGGTCATCGCCGCACTAACCGACAAATGAGCAACACAGCCAGCGCTCCCCAAACAAAGCTCAGCGCAGTCTCAGCTGTCCACACGACAGATGCAACCAACTTGAGTGAAGTAAAGTATTCTAAAGGCTAGTCTACACAACGACACTAGGTTGCGACACTCGTTGCATGAAATGAATTGCGCGCAACTAGTTTCACGTATGTCTGTAGGCACGACGTCAATACCATGAACTTCAGTTTCGTTGTTTGGTGAGTGCCGTAGTCGCCGTAAAATGAAAGTTTTGGTAGCTGTAAGAGTTGTGGCGAATCTATTGCTTGTCTGTGTGAAGTCGCTGCATAAGACTAAACATAAAAAGAATAAGAAACTTGTATGGTTCGTGAATGGATTTACAAAAGACGTCAGCTCTCTTGCTCAGCGACCTTGCTGAAAGAAATTATGATCGAAGACCCTAGAAGTTATTTTAATCAACTTACAATGTCACCAGAGCAATTCACGTTCCTTTTAAACAGAGTTAGTAATGCAATAAAGAAACAAGATACTGTTATGCGTGAAGCATTGTTACCAGAATTGAAATTACAAATTGCATTACGTTTCTTGTCAAGTTGATATTCGTCTCTACAGTACCTGCACCGTGTTCCCAAATCCACAATTGCCATAGTTCGTTTATATAGGTATTTCGAATTGGATGTATTTTAGTCTGCAATTCACTAATCGTCAACCCATCAACATTTAATTTCACAAATAACTGCCAGAATAGCACTAACACGCCGTTAAAATCGCACAAACACCTACGCAACGCATATATGTTCAAAAAACGAATTATTTCTTCCGTTCCCCCCTTTATGTTGTCTTCCATCTAACAATAAGATATGTAACAGAAATATATAATTACCTTGTAATATCGTGTCGGACATCCATTTGCCAGGCTGCAGCTTCTCGACATGTAAAGTCTCAAAAAGTCGCTGGAGGTCCTCTGCAGGAATATCGAGACAGCCGCGGTGGAGTTGCCGAGCGATCTAAGACGCATCGCTGCGGAGCGCGCGGTTGCTCGCCGTCGGAGGTTCGAGTCCTCCCTGGGGCATGGGTGTGTGTTGTCCTTAGGTTAGTTTACCGTAGTTTAAGTAGTTTGTAAGCTACGGACTGATGACCACGCAGTAGATTTACAAATATTTGAACATTTGAACATATTGAGACATGCTTCCTCCATGTTGTTGTTGTGGTCTTCACTCCGGAGACTGGTTTGATGCAGCTCTCCACAATACCCTATCCTGAGCAAGCCTCTTCAACTACACATATGAACGGCAACCTACATCTGTTTGAATCTGCTTACTGTATCCATCTCTTGGTCTTCCTCTGCGGTTTTTACCCCACACTTCCCTCCAACGCTAAATTCACGATTCCTTGATGTCTAATACTGTGTCCTATACCAATCGATCACTTCTTTTAGTCAAGGTATGCCAGAAATTCCTTTTCTCCCCAATTCTGTTCAGTACCTCCTCATTAGTTACGCGATCCACCCACCTAATCTTAAGCATTTTTCTGTAGCACCACATTTCGAAAGCCTCTATCCTCTTCCTGTCTGCACTGTTTATCTTCCATGTTTCACTCCCATACAAGGCAACACGCCACACAAATTCCTTCAGAAAGGACTTCCTTAGGCTTAAATCAATATAGCCACCCGTAATTGCCAAAGTGTTGTCGTTGAAGTGTTTTGTTCAAGAACAGATCTATCGATAGTGGTCCACAAGCATTCGAAGGGATTCATTTTTGGTGATCTGATTGGCCGAATCTTTCGCTGAAATTATCCAGAAGATTCTACAAACCAATCACAAAGACTTGTAGCCCCATAATATGACATTTTTATTTATAAACCTTCCTTCGTTGTTTGGGAATATGAAGTACATGAATTCCTTAAAAATCGTCCCCAAGTAGCCGTGGAGCATAGTGGTGTAGTGCTTTCCACACTATCATAGACTCGTATTCGGAAGAACAGCGATTCAGATCCGCCTCAAGCCATCCCGGTTTACGATTTTTATGGCACTAAATCATTCCAGGCGAATGCCGGAATGGTTCATTTGAAAGGACATGACCGATTTCCTTCCTCACCCCTAATCAAAAAACAATCCGAGCTTCTTATCCGTTTCAAATTACCACGCTGTCGACGAGACATTAAAATCAAATGTTGTAATTCTATCGGACCAAACTGCGTGGTCATCAGTCCGTAGCTTACAAACTACTTAAACTAACGTAAGGACAACACACACACACACACACACACACACACACACACACACACACACACACACACACACACATGCCTCAGGGAGGACTCGAACCTCCGACGGCAAGCAACCGCGCGCTTCGCAGCGAGGAGCCTTACACCGCTCGGCTACTCCACCGCGGCGTGAGACGTTAAACACTAATCTTTTCTCTTCCTTCCTTTTCCAAGTAGCCAAACATAACCATTAACAGGTAATATTTGTGGTTTACATTCCATGTAAAAACAGCTCAACCAGCCAGGCATTGTTGACATCGTGCGTCCATTCGTTCGAGGACACTGAGTCACACTGGAACCAAACCATCACGTCTTAAAAACTGGAACCGGGACTCATCTGACGGTTTCCTTGTCATCTAGGGTCCAACCAATAAGGAGGCGTTGCAGAAGCTATTAGTAAAGGCAGTCGAGTCGTCCCCTGCAACAGCCCATTTACCCTAAATTCCGCCGCAGCCTCCTAACAAAAACGTTCGTCGAGCGTCCAGCATTGATTTCTGCGGCCATTTCACGCATTTTTGCTCCTCTGGAACACTGACAATTCAACGAAAACGCCATTGCTGCCGGTCATTAAGGGCAGCCTGTCGAGCACTGCGTTCTCTGTGTCGGAAGGTAGTGACTAAATCTGATATTCTAAGCACATTCTTGGCACTTCGGGTCACGGATTATTAAATTTCCTATCGGTGTACCAAATGCAATGACCCATGCGTCTAGCTGCAACTACGATGTGCCGTTCGTAGTCCGCTAATTCCTATGGTGCGGCCATCACCTCGTCGGAAACCTTTTTACGTGAATCACTCGAGTACAAATGACAGGTCTACCACTGCACCGACCTTTCAAACTTTGCGAACGTGATCCTACCACCATGTGGTGTTTGTGCATATCGCTGTCTCATGGATTTGTCACCTCAGGGAATATCTTAGCCACGCGTACGAGAGTAAACTTCTGATGTGTTTAATAAATCAGAAATAGTTACAATCGGATATGAAAGACCGGCCGCGGTGGCCGAGGGGGACTGAGGCGCTCCAGTCACGGTCTGCACGGCCACTACGGTCGAGGATTCGAATGCCCCCTCGGGCATTGATATTTGTGCCGTCCTTAGTATTAGCTAGTCCATAAGTAGTTTGTAAGTTTAGGGACTGATGACCCCATAGTTAAGTCCCATAAGCTATACAAACATTTGAACATTTGGATACGAAATAGACAGAAACACACTGTGACTTGCACAGGTAAAAAACTAACTTTAGGTTCTCAACGTCTGTGTTGTTCATCTAGGTACAAATATGTAAGATAATTACTTACCTTTTTATGTTTGTAAAGCTAAGGAACACACACTACTTAAACTACCTTACGCTAAGAATAACACACACACAAACACACACACACACACACACACACGCCCGATGGAAGACTCGAACCTCTGACGGGGAGCGGCCTCGCAATCCGTGGCAAAGCGCGTAAGAGCGCTCGGTCATTCTAGCAAGGCTTTGTTCTTCTTGTTGTACTGGTCTTCGCCCAAAGACTGGTTTCATGCAGCTCTCCACGCTACTGTGTCCTTTGCAAGACTTTCATCTCTGGGAAGAACGGCAACCTACAACCTTTTGGACCTTCTTACTGTATTTCTCTCGGTCTCCCTCTGCGATTTTTTTACCCCGAACACTTCCCTGCATTACTTAAATTGAAGATTCCTTGATGTTTCCGAATGTGTCTCATGCTTGTCTTACAAGGAAAGTACATGGGCTCGAACAAACATATCTGTATGAACGTTTGCTTACAAGATCTCTACGTACACCTCAGTGTGTTGGTGGGTGTCGATTTTATGCAAAACTCTGCAATGATGCTCTAGATAGCACTGTAGATGTAACTGTAGACGCCATACGTAATGCAGATATCTTAACTATAACTTATGCAATAATCATCGCACTTGTTCTCTAGCGCATTGTCATCAAAAACTGTGGTAATAGTTGCAACTTTAACCTTCTTCTCGGAAGACTGTTGGTATTCACTGCCACTGCTTCCATTGCCTCTTCCCGCACTTACCGTAGCACTACCGCTTGCAATGAGTTGTTCTTCGTTATCATCCCTATTATCATCATTATGTAGTGTTACAACAGTATTTAACTTACGCTGATATTTCTGTACCTTAACAGATACGAGAAAGCATGCGAATGATTCATCTTCTACGCTAATACCATCTCCACGAAGAAGGATTCTTCGTAACTTCATCTCAACCAATCGCAATACATTATCAGGACTGATTACCAATCGCCGCCCCATCTGACGCTTCACCACACAAATAAGGTCACAAAACGCAACTTCGGAGGCACACTGCACCGTCCCTACACGCGAACCGACAGGTCAAAGTGCAATGTGGCATGGCACACGCAGAGGCCTCTAACGGACGACTGCAGAGTTTTGCAGATGCGGGAGTATCACTAGTGCAATAAGGGATCTTTACATTATCTCTCATACGATTTTGATGTATACGTGTTTGTTCGAGCCCAAGTACTTTCCTTGTTAGTCAATATATGCCAGAAATTTCTTTTCTCCCCAATTCTGTGCAACACTTCATTAGTGACGCGATCTACCCATCTAATCTTCATCATTCGTCTGTACCACCACATTTCGAAAACAATCATCTTTTTGTCTGAACTCATTATCGTCCACGCTACACTCTCATACAATGCTACACTCCAAATACCTTCTTAACATTTAAATTAATACTGGATGTCAACAAATTTCGCTTTTTCAAAAACGCTTTTCTTCCCGTAGTCATTCTACAGTTTATATCTTCTTTACTTTAGCCATCATAAGCTATTTTGCTACCCAAATAAGAAAACTCATCTGCTACTTTTATTGTCTTATTACCTAATTTAATTCCTTCAGCATCGCCTGATTTTGTTAGACTACATTCCACTACCGTTAACAAAAATGTAAACTATTCACTTCCGACAGTTATTTCCGCAGCTACGCACTTCAATGTGATTCGCAGAGTATTTATGTGGAGGTAGTTGTAACTGTGTCCATTTTATCATACTCAACCAATTCTAAGACTTTTGCTTGCAGAGGTTTGTGACACGCTTCATGCAGCAATTATCGCAAAAGAAAGAAGGTCTTGCCCAGATTTTAGTCATTAGAGATGGAGCAGACGCTTGGATTGTTTTGATGAGGATACGGAACGAAATCTGTTGCACCCTTTGAATGGAACCATCCCGGCTAAATGTGGATGGCCGCAGGGGGGGGGGAGGTGTTGAACTGCCGTCCTCCCGCATGTGAGACCAGTTGGACACTGCGCCACGATTTACTTACTTATATATTGAAGGTTATCATCATTTTAAAATAAATGTCTTTATACTATTAAGAGCGGTGTTGAATTTTTTTTTTTTTTTTTTCAAAATACTTTGAGATTGCTGATTTCCAAAGATAATTAAAAAATATGGAGTTGTTTGATTCAGTGATGTTATAGACCATTAGACGTTGATGGTATCTAACTAGGCCGAACGATACACCTTCGGTCCGAAATATGTTGAGCAGTTAATGGTTTGCTGCACTGCTCATCTATCCATCCTACTTCTTTTTTAATTACTTTATTAACTTCTTTTCTATTTGGTAGCTGTTTCAATCAGCTTCCGGCTAGTGAAGGCAAGCTGAGCAGGGGTCGAAACCAGAGGCCTGGCCACAATGTCTCTCCATCACCTGTCACTGGGCTCCCCACTTACATTTATTTGTGTGACATAATACATTATAGAAGTGTTTGGATAGATCCTGCCAAAATGTTTCTTTCCCCTCTATCCCTAGTTGTAGTTTCCTCCAGTATTTCTAAAGCATGAAATATTATTCTACAGCAGTGTTTTTCAAATTTTTCGAATATGAGATCCCATCAAAGTAAAAATATCCTGGCGACCCCCTTCCAAATAAAAATATTCTGGGATCCCCCTCCTCATGAACCGTAACAAAACTATGTTATATCAAAAGAAACACATTCAATCTTCTTTCTTTTGCTTCAGCTTTCTTTTAAATTGTTGGACGAAATGTTTTGTGTATTTTTCGGAATGGAACACATTACACTATTTTCAAATAATTTCCCACATAAATATATATTTTCTCTACGACTGTTTTGCATTTCAGGAAATACTCATAAGCTAATACGCTCATTAAGATAGGTTCCACTATATAAACATTTGCAAAGAAATATATCTTTTTTTCGAATTTTTCAGAATTACTTATTGCGTCAACTTCTTTTACCTAGTGATTGGTTCCTGACGCGCTCATTCATCATTAACACACTGTATTATTAAACAATCAATGATATATGCAATTCATAATGACTGTTTCGCAAAGAAATTCGTAATTTGAACATTAAATACGATTCTGTATTACTCAACCTTCCTCCTGTGACGGCGACCCCCCAAGCAAGAGTTGGCGACCCCCATTGTGTGTACCACAACAGCCTTTCAACTAAATTAGAATTCTACGATGTCATGGGCAATACTGCAAAACGGTTCAAGACATATCTCGCTAAGAGGAAACATATGAGGTCAGTGCGAGGGACTAGTGAATTAAGCCATCAATCACCATCGGGTTGGGAGGAAGTTACATGTCTTGTCCCACAAGGATCCATCTTAGGGCCATTTCTTTTTCTTGTGTACTTTAATGAGCTCTCATCAGTTACAATTCTAGAAGCACAGATCGGTTTGTTTGAAGATAATGGAAGTATTGCAATAAATAGCATGTCAATCAGAGTTCTAGAAAGTTTTGCTAATGATTTTTCATGAACATTAATAAAGGACTTGAAACCAACTCATTGGCATTAAACTTTGAAAGACTAGTTACATGCAGTTCAGTACATGTAAGAAGTTTCCCTTTTGCTTATACACAAAGTATGAAGAAAAGCAAATGAGATTGACAGCATTAAATTCCCTGGATTAGTATTGGGAAGAGAACACCGCAGAACTGCAGACGACTTGACAAATCTGTATTTGTAGTTAGAGTGCTATCAGACGTGGGAGACATAAAAATAAACCTTGCATACTTTACTTACTTTCATTCCTTAATGTCATATGGTATAATATTTTGAGGTAACTCTTCAAGTCAAACAAAAGTTTTCAGAGTCCAAAAGCGTGTATTACGTATTATTTGTGGAGTAAATTCGCGGACAGACTGTAGAAGCGTCTTCAAAGAGCTGGGTATAGTAACTAATGCCTCTAAGTATATTGTTTCCTTAATGGAGTTTTTCATAAGTAACACATCCATTTTTTCAAGAAACAGCTCAGTTCATACTAGGGACAAAAACTAGGGACAAAAACTATCTACGCAAGGACTTAAAAACACTTACTTTAGTTCAAAAATGGATGCACTACTCGGAAAATCATATTTTCAATAATTTACCAGCAAACATAAAAAATTTAGCTGTAAATAAAGATCAGTTTAAGAGGAGTCTGAAAGACTTACTAGTGGCTAACTCCTTTTATTCATTGACGAATTTTTAAATAGTAACAATATATATTACAAGCTGATAATATAATAATACAAGTAGTATGAATACAGATACATACATCATTTGTTTCTATTTATCTCTCCATATGTTTGGAAACACCATGCTGCGTATTACAAAAGAACAAAATGGAACTGATCTATGTAAGTTATTGATTAGAACACTGAACAGCAAGCTCAAATAACGGTTAATAATAACACTTACAGTATAGTACACATTGCTCCGTTTTAAGTAAACCGACGTCACCTGTCCAAGCAGTTCTACTAAACACGGCAGGTGGCGCGAGTAGACCGCATGGCTATGTAGAGGTACGTTGTTTACAGTTCTGTTCACTTCTAGTTGCGAAAGTAATGTAGCTGCGAAAGTAATTGAAAATGGTACCAAAGTGTCGGATTCAATATGAATCACGCGTGATTATAATCACTTTGCACCAAAAAGACAATAGTTTTCGACAAATAGCAAAGAAACTGAAGATTTCCATCAGCGGATTTGTCAAAAACCATACACCGGCATCGACAAACAGGCTCTTATGAAGATCATCCTCGCTCAGGAGCACCCATGAAAATATCAGAACGCCAGGAAAAGCATTTGGTAGTTTACTAGTACACGTAACGTTAAAAACTGTCCGTGAATTGACTGCTGAACTAAACGCAACGATTATTGAGTCAACAATGAGACGACGCCTGGCAGACAACAACCTCAGAGGTTATGTAGAAACAAGGAAACTATTGTTGCGCCCTGTTAACAAGAAGAAAACGCTTCATTGGGCCGTGCCCCAGGGGCTAGCCACTCGGCCAGTTAGCTATGCTATCGCAGCCTCCACCCTCGAAACTTTGAGCGGTCGTAGCTGCCAAAGCCGGCCGCAGTGACCGAGCGGACTGCGGAATGCCAGTCACGGTCTGCACGACTGCTGCGGTCAGAGGTTCGAATCCCCCCTCGGACATGGATGTTTGTGCCGTCTTTAGTATTAGCTAGTTCATAAGTAGTTTGTAAATTTAGGAACTGATGACCCCGTAGTTAAGTCCCATAAGCTCTACAAACATTTGAATTTGTAGCTGCCAAACTAAAAATGATAAAAATGTAATTCAAAATTCTTTGTACACAGCTGGTGTCAAAAATTCAGTGCATGAAAGAAACAACCATTGTTCCATTGAAAAAACTGTATGTTTTCATTAAAAATACACTTTCTAAGTAATATTACAATATGTTTGCTGGCTAAAAAGACGAGCCTCTGACTACCAATACATTCTGTGAAAACCGCACATCAATCGCACTTTCCGTTTCCGCAATATTTGCGGTGCAAGTGTTTGGTGTTTCACCCTGTATAATGTATGTGTGTTACACCTCCCCAAGGATCTCCTTAAGATGGATCTATGGAGCGAACAACTAATCTAATAAGGAGAAACGTAAAGAAGTGGCAGAGAAAGATTAAATGACGGAATTCTTCAAGTATTAACAAAAGAATATCTGCGATCTCTGTGTAATAAAACTCCGTGGCCCACACCCCCTTCACCGAGCGACGATCGATTTCCTTCCTCGTCCTCGTCAACATAATTCGAGCGTGTGTTCTGTATCTAATGACCACGATGTCGACGGGACCACAAATCTTCCTTCCTTTTCCTTTCATCGTAAATGGAAGCTCCTCGAGATTCAAGTACAGTGTTTATCGAGACATTACATGTCATCGCGAAGTCCGCCTCCGTTGGTCAGTGCCAGCGTCGCTGACTACCACGCAGGGGGCCCGGGTTCGATTCCCGGCAGGGGACTGGGTGTTGTGTGTTGTACTAATCATCATCCTCTCATCATCATTGGCACGTAAGTCGCCCACGCGGCGTCAACTAAAAAGACTTACACTAAGGCGGCCGAACAATCCCGCAAGGGATCTCCCGGCCAAGAAAGCCATACGCTCATTTCCATTTCCATCGCGAAGATTTATTAGCTCTCGATGTTTGCGTTTGCTTCGGTGCACATTACAGAGGTGAGCGAGTTTCTAGTGTTGAAGAGAAACCACGGGCAACCTTCAATTTTTCTTGAAGAAGAAAGCAAAGTGCGCCGCGGATGGAGGTCGGGACGGGCCAAACGGTTTGACGCGAAAGCCGGCGGTGCGAGAGGTAAGCGATGGCTGGCCGACTCAGGGGATGCTATTAGGGTCGGGAAGATTAGTCGACAAGCGGGAGGAATGCGCTGCGCTAACCCCGGGGCTCGCGCGTTGTCAGTGGGTCAGCGCTTAACGCCAGTAGCCGCGGTCATAAACAAACAGACGCGAGGCGAGGCGACCGGTTCTGAGTCCGCCTGTCCGCGCCATGCGTCATGTAGCCGGCACTCTCCCCGCTGCTGGACAGCTTGCAAAGCACCTGCTAATGCGGGGTCAAGCCATCTCCTGGGGCACTATTCTTTATCTTTCGTACCGTTCGATTCGGTGCGTTATTCTCGGTCGTGACGTCATTTTTGGTTCGGCCGAAAAAAGAAAAAAAAAATTAAGCGATTTGCTGATAACATAGTATTACGTCAGAAGCAGCAAAGGACCTGGAAGAACAATTAAATAGAATGGACACTGTCTCGAAAGAAAGATATAATATTAATATTAACAAGAGTAAAACAAGGATCATGGAATGTAGCGTCAGAAAATCGGGCAATGCTGAAAAATTAGATTAGGTAAAGAGACGATAAAAATAATAGATGAGCTTTGTTATCTGGGTAGCAAGATAATTTCTGATGGCCGAAGTAAAGAAGACATAAAATGCAGAATGTCTATGGAAAGAAAAGCGTTTCTGAAGAAGCGAAATTTGTTGACATCCAATAGTAGTTTAAATGTTAGTAAGGCCTTTCTGAAAGCATTTGTCTGGAGTGTAGCACAGAATGGGAGTGAAACGTAGACGATAACGACTTCAGACAAAAAGATGATACAAGCCAGAGGTCGGCAAATATTCTTCGATGGGGTCCGGATAACTTTGAAAATTTTTATCAAGGTGCAGATATAAAACCTCATGTTCCTTATTAATTTTTTATTTTTATTTTCTTTCACAAAATAATACGAAACAACTGACAGGCATATTTGTATTGAAAAATCCAGAAAAATTCCTATTATTTGCTATTTATTTATTTTTAATTTTACTCTCAAAAAGTATGAAATAAAATGGAAACAGTTCGTGCATTATACATACCATTTTTTATTTTTACTAAGAAAGTATGAAATACAATGAAATGTGAGTATATCTGTTAAAAATATCCGTCGGAAAAATTACATTTCCGGTCTTGAGCAGGTAGTTGAAGTTAGCTTCGCGCGCGGAGCAGCTTATACGTGTAGTGTCTTCAAAGTGCGCGTCCGTTAGCCTTGAACCATAATTATTCTCGAATAAATTCATTTTTGAAAGTGAAATTTCACAAATATATGTGGAGCCAAACATAGCCAAACATATTTCATTTTTCATATTTTTCTGGGACATATTGATTCCTAAATTTGTCAGTGGATACATTTTTATACGTTTGCAAGGAAATGTCTTTCTGCAAGTTTATTATCGCCACTTGCAGTAAAGGCGTTGAAATGAGGAACAACTAATCAGCCACATCTGTCCATTCTCCTGCAAGACAAACTTCAAAAGGTGATTTTAAGAATCGTGACGACTCTTATATTTCCATGAATCTTACTGCAAATTTCTTCCTAAGATCTGCCAAGAAATTTGATAATATGGTAATGTCTATTTCAGGATTATTTTTGTATTCAATAATTGTTGCATAATGAAGAAATTCTTGAATTAAAATGTCTGTTTCAAAGAATCAGCTTGCAGTGGAATGATGATACACTTTGCAACAAATCACTAATTAATTTCCCGTTTCCTTATCTACAGAAAAAAATTAATAATTAGATTATGTAACTTACACTTTCAAAATACTTTCAGCGGTCCAGTTGCCGACCGCTGATACAAGCTTTAGAAATGTGTTGCTACAGACGAATGATGAAGATAAGATTGGTAGATCAAGTAACTAATGAGGATGTGCTCAACACAATTAGGGAGAAAAGGAAATTCTGGCATATCCTGACTATGAGAAGGTATAGGTTGGTGGGACGCATTCTCAGACATCAAGGATTCGTCAACTTAGCATTAGAAGGAAGTGTGTGGGGTAAAAATCGTAGAGGGAGACCGAGGGGCGAATACAGTAAGCAGATGTAGATCCCGTACGTATTCTCAGATGAAGAGGCTTGCACAGGATAGGATAGCGAGGAGAGCTGCATCAAACCAGTCTGCAGACTGAAGACCACAAAAGCAACGTCCACATTGCTTATTCAGTAGGTTTCTGAGGCCCGCTACCATGCGGAACGACCTTAGAATTCTCGAGAGTTCAACCAAGAGGCGTCGAGGTTTCGATAAGGCTTTTCGTTCGTCTGGGTAGGCTTTGATTGCGGAGATAAATTGTTATTTTTAGCAATACTGGCGAGGGACACCTTTGACCTCGAACGTTCGGAAGTGCACGAAACCATGCTTGTAATAACAGGTAACCATAAGCAGGACAGTGGTGTACCTCATTTCCATACAAAACGTAGTATTTGTACCTCAGGTAACGTTTTAACATAGAGAAACAACGTAACAAGATATCCATACCTTAGGAAGGAAATTATATGTAATTTAATGGCGTCATTGTATCATTACATGTTCAAACGAGTGACTATGTTCAAACCAGAAATTTTGGCTCTCGGTGCGACGTCGGTCACCTGACCGCTCCTCTCCCCCAGCCTGTGTTTACTTTTTGTAATTTCTGCCATTTTTCAACTCGACGAATTGCACATAGCGTGTTTCTGAACCGGAGATTCGAGCGCTAAAATAAATAAATAACCTTCTTAAGGCTACGCTGCAGATCACTTTTTAAAGTGGAAGTTGGGATGTCTCCACCACACTTTCAGACTTTTCTTTAACACACTATCAATAACTTCAAAACCAACAACAGGCCAGCGTAACCTTAAGGTTAGGTATAGGTTACACAATAATTTTTTTTTTAAGTATGTGAGGTTGCGCAGCGGCCGAATTTCCAGTTCAGAAACACGCTACATATAATTTGGCGGGTTAAAAAAATGGCGGAAATTACAAAAAGTAAACACAGGCGGGAGAAGAGGGGTGGTCACGTGACCGACTTCGCACCGTGAGCCAAACGTTCTGCTCTGTACATAGTCAAAAGTTTTAACATGTAATGATACACTCACGCAATTAAATTAAATGTAATTTCCTTCCTAAGGTACTGCTATCTTGTTACTTTGTTTCCCACTGTTATAATGTTACTTGAGGTACAGTGCGACGTTTTGTGGAGGAAGGAAGCTTGGAGTTTAACGTCCCGTTGACAGCGTGGTCATTAGAGACGTAGCTTAAGCTCGGAATGTTTGGGTAAGGATGTGGAAGGAAATCGGCCGTGCCCTTTCAAAAGAACCATCCAGTCATTTGGCTGGAGTGATTTAGGGAAATCATGGAAAACCTAAATATGGATAGCCTGAGGTAGATTTGAACAACCATCCTTCCGAATCCGACGACGTTTTGTATGGGAATAACGTACACCACTGTTCGTTTATGACTGCCTGTTATTCCAAGCATGGTTTCGTGCGGTGCCGAGCGTTCGAGCGGACTCAAGTATGGGAGCTTTACAGAGAGAAAGCACTTTTTTACTACTAAAGGCCGCATTTGACTTCGAAAGCTAGAAACCGCACGAAACTATACACATAATAACACTCGATCAGTAGTAAACCCAGATTCTTCGTTGTTGTAATCTTCACTCCGCAGACTGGTTTGATGCAGCTCTCCACGCTACTCTGTCCTGTGCAAGCCTGTTAATCTCTGAATAAGAACAGCAAGTTACATCCTTTTAGAACCTGTTAGTTGTAGTCGTCTCTATGTCTCCCTGTACGACTTTTACCCTCCACACTTCCTTCTAAAGCTAATATTACAATTTCTTGATATGTCAGAATGTGTCCCACCAACATATCCCTTTTGTAAGAACATTCCACGCTCCGATTCGAAAAATACCGTGTTTTTTATGATGACATCCTCCTGAGTAGTCACCGCCCGAAGATCGGAATGAGGGACTACTTTACCTCCGGAATATTTTACCGAAGAAGACGCTATCATATATTCATACAGTAGAACTGCATGTCCTCGGAAAAAGTAACGACTGTAGTTCCCTCTTGCTTTTCGCCATTTGCACTAACTGCACTGCAAAGCCAAGTTAGCTGATGTTACAAGGCCAGCTCAGTCAGTCATCCAGACTGTTACCCAAGTACTGAAAAGGATTGTGTCCCCTTCAGGAACCATATATTTGTCTGGCCTTTAAACAGATCCCCTTCTGCTGTGATTACACCTACAGTACAGCTATCTGCGTCGTTGAGGCACGCAAGCCACCCGACCTCGGCAATATCTGTGGTTCATGAAGGTGGGTTTCCACGTAACAGAAATAAAATAATATTCAACTTTTGAGCGTTCTAGAAGCACATACGGGCTGAAAAAGATAAATTATTTAAAATTTTAAAGGTTCTTCGGCAGTCCGTGATAAATTCTAAATGTCAATAAATATACAGGTCTCGAGGCACTGTGTATTGGTATCCTCGTAAGTATTTGAATACCAGCCCTGGACTGGTAGTTATCGTAACTGAAATAGAGCTTCCAGGCGCCCGATAGGCTAGGCCACAGAGCTACCCAAATTGGGTGTCGCGACTCCTAGGAGTACAATGTTAACTGTATTCCAGTTTTAAAAGTTGAAACGGCTGTAGATTTTTGGGATACTGATCCGAACGCACTTACATACTGGAAAACTGAAGACGCTCAAGCTCAGAAGCGTGGCGTAGTAGCAACAAGGGTGTCGCAAGATTAGTAATTTCAAAAAGTAAAAGGAGTTACAAACCCGTAAGAAAATATAAAACAATCTTCTCTGCGGTTGCTTTCATGACTACCGTTCCATTTTCTAATAGTGCATGGCATCGATTCGATCTGATTTCTCTTATCATGATAATTATTTCTTTTGTAGTTTTCAAAATGACAAGCCAAGATCGCACACTAACAATTTATTAAATGACGACCGGTTTCGGTGCACTGTGCCACCATCATCTTGTCACATATATGTTATAATCTGGTCATCTGTCAAAAATATAAAAGACATGCAATAAATAACGTAAAAACATAAAAAATTACATACATTTGGGATTAAGATGCACTTAACCTACCTTGTTATAAAAATTGGGTATAAAATAACAAGTGCAACATTGCACTTAGTCACTATATAAAAAAATACATAAGTTAAAAACATGACAGATTACAAAATACTGACAGCTCTGAAAATTCTAGTTTACATTTTGACGCAAGGTGGCATCACCAGAGCAGGTTTCACAGAAGTCAGTTATTGCATAAAAACAAATTGTCACATAATTTCGTTGTCTGAATAGCCTAGTGCAAGTCTTTCAACTGGATGCCACTTGACTTCCGTGTCCCTAACCTAGTTATCGAACTGGGAAAATGGGACCTACAGCTTAACGTGGAATCAGAATTATGACTGGCGACTCATCATCTCTTTGAGTGGTGAAGTTTGGGTTAAAATGCAGAGTGAAAAATTTTGTGATCCGACCGGGCTTCGAACCTGCGACCCCTCGGCTTCCAGAGGAGCACTTTACCCAGAGAACACCAGGATGATCATGCCTCCGTATACAGTTGGGCGCTAACAAAATATGTTCGCAGTCGGAGGGGAAAATTGATGACAGAAAATTCGCAAATCGATCTCGCTGCAACGCATAACGCCCCTTTCTTTCAATGATATCTACCCCAAATCGTGCATCATTTCCGTGACACTCTCTCACCTGAAGCGTAATAATACTAAACGAGCTGCCCTTCTCTGAACTTGATATCCTCCGTCAGTTCCACTTGGTGGGGACTCCACAATGCGCAGCAATACTCCAAAATATGACACACAAGTGTTTTGTAGACAGTTTATTTAGTGGAACTGTTGCATATTCTAAGTTTTCTGCGAGTAGCGTTTGGTCCGCTATCCCCGCAGTATTTTCGATATCTTCTATGCAAATAAAGTTGTTCGTAATTGTAATTGTTCGGACTGTAGTTGATTTTACGGCCAATAGATTTGACTGATTTATCGTGTAAGTGAAGTAAAACGAATTTCTTTTAGTGCACATATGAATAACTTCACAGTTTTCATTATTTAGAGAAAATTACCAATTTTAGCCACATGTTGAATCTTATCTGAATCGTTTTGCAGAAGGCTTTTCGTCTGCAATCGGATCAAATGTTCAAATGTTTGTTAAGCTTATGGGACTTAACTACGGGGTCATCAGTCCCTAAACTTACAAACTACTTATGAACTACTTACGAACTAGGACGGCACAAATATCCATGCCCGAGGGGGGATTCGAACCCCCGACCGTAGTGGCCGTGCAGACCGTGACTCCCCTCGGCCACCGCGGGCGGCTGCTGGTATGAGACAACTTGCCTAATATGTATCGTCTGATTCCAATATCGGTAGGATACCTTACTAATAGTTCATAAATATCTTATACGAACGCAAATTAGTCTGTCAATCACGTAAAGAATGTTAAGGACATTCTGAAGTACACTGTGCAACTTGCACGTATTCCCAGTCATCACAACGTTACATAAGACAAATAGTTTTTTTGTGTTATGGCTACTCTTGAGTAGTGTCGGGATAGCACAGTCGGTAGTGCGCTTGCCCGCGAAAGGCAAAGGTCCCAGGTTCGAGTCCCGGTTCCGGCACACAATTTTAATCTTCCAGGAAGTTTCATATCAGCGCACACTCCGCTGCAGAGTGAAGTTTCATTCTGGATTAGTAATATTAATAATAGAGATCCAATTGCATATGAAAAGCCTTCTGCAAAAAGATTCAGATAAGATTCAACACGTATCTAAAATTGGCAATTTTCTCTAAATAACGAAAACTGTAAAGTTATTCATATGTGCACTAAAAGAAATCCGTTAAACTTCATTTATACGATAAATCAGTAAAATCTAAATATCGTAAATTCAACTACATTCCGAAGAATTACAATTACGAACAACTTTAACTGCAAACAAAACATCGAAAATACCGTGGGGAATGCGTACCAAAGGCTACTGGCACAGCACTTAAGAATATGCAACAGTTCCATGAAAGAAACTGCCTACACTACACTTGTGCGTCCTATTTTGGAGTACTGCTGCGTAATGTCATTTCAGCACCAAGTGGGTCTGACGGAGGATATTGACAAAGTTCAGAGAAGGGCAGATCGATTAGTATCATCTACTCCAAAGAAGGGCAGCTCGTTTCGTATTCTCACGATACAGGGGAGACAGCGTTACGGAAATGATACAGGATCTGGGATGGGAATCATTACAACAACGGCACTTATCGCTGCGGCGTGGGCTACTTGCGAAACTCCAATCGCCAACATTCTCCTCCGAATGCGAAAATATATTGTTGACTCCCACTTATATAGGTGGAAATGATCATCAGAATAAAATACGAGAAATCAGAGCTCGAACAGAGAGATTCAGGTTGTTCTTTCTTCCCGCGCGCTATTCGAGAATGGAATGGAAGAAAAATAGTATAATTGTGGTTCGATGAACCCTCTGCCCGGCACTTAAATCTGATTTGCGGAGTATCCCATGTAGATGTAGATCGCGATGCAGGCGAGAGTGGGTCACGGAAATGATACACAATTTGGGGTGGAAATCATTAAGGGGTGTTATCCGTTGCAGCGACATCTATTTGCGAAATTTCTGTCATCATCCAAGTACGGACATGTTTTGTTAACGCCAACGTACATATGGAGGCCTTGTATCTAGGTGGCATTGGCTGGAGTCATCTCTGTCCTGCTGGGTCAGTGGACCCAGCAGGATCTACTGTTTCTGTTGTGACAACAATTGGATATTGTTCGAACAGCCAGCGCGTAACCGTCATCCACAGCCAGCCATCCCCTCGTGAAGGCGTGAATCATCATGAACTACACAAAGCAATGCCAGCACGCAGGAGTGTGACTTGTAAGAGTACGAGCGACGTCTTCCAACCCGGTGGTCAGCGGGCTGCATCAATCTCCGGGCTAATGGAAGGAAGACGGGTGAAATCAGCCTCGGCTGTCCTGTCTTTTTTATCGCGTCTAGAGGGACGCCGACTCGGGGAAAGCTGTGCAGCAGATTAGCGGCGGGCAGGAAGCGGAGCTAGAGGGCAGGAAGGCGAAGGCGCCACGCCGTGGCACTGATGAAGCGGATGTAGTGTCCTGGGTCAGCAGAGCCGCGGGTCACAACACTCACTGCGCCGTACGAATAAGAGAGAGCACGTGCTCCAGAGAAGACTCTCACAGCAAAAGAACGTTCACCGAGTAAGTTCTCAATTTCGTATGAATAAAAACTTCGAATCATATGCTCTGAGCAGGAAGTTCATTCTCACTAGTTTCCCTCCTTCTTGAGTAGGATTCCGTGTGTCATGTCCGCCACTGATCAGCTGTCCAATCGTGTATTTCTTTAAACTAGCCCAGGCAATTTAATCAGTGTACAAATATGGAGTAGGCATCTATGTGTTCAGGAAGAACTCTACTGTGTTTAGATATTAGTTTGTTGTGCAGCAGCATATTATTAAGACTTTATACGAACATGTACGAGGCGTGTCCAGAAAGTAAGTTCCTTTTGGTAATAAAATGAAATTGTACACAAATACAGAAGAAATTTTTACTGCACAAAATTCTACAACTCTTAAACTACTTTTTCCACATAACTGCCGAAATTTAGCAGGCATTTGTCATAGCGTGGCAACAGGTTTTCTATACCTTCTTCATAGAAATCTGACGCCTGTGTCTTCAACCATTTGGAAACAGTTTCTTTCAGCTCGTCGTCACTGGTGAAGTGATGACCGCCAAGGAAAGCCTTGAGATGTAAGTTTGTTTGTTTGTTTGTATAGTTTATGGGACTTAACTACGGGGTTATCAGTCCCTAAACTTACAAACTACTTACGAACTAGCTAACACTAAGGACGGCACAAGTATCCATGCCCGAGGAGGGATTCGAACCCCCGACCGTAGTGGCCGTGCAGACTGTGACTGGAGCGCCTCAGTCCCCTCGGCCACCGCGGCCGGCTGAGATGTAAGAACGGTTGAAAGTCGCTAGGAGCGAGGTCAGGGCTGTACGGAGGATGGTCAAACACGTCCTAGCCAAATCCCTGTAGAAGGTTTTTCGTCACATTTGCAGTGTGTGATCATGCGTTTTCGTGAAGTCCATAGCGAGAGCACTAATTGTAAACCTACGGTTTTCCTGGATCTCGTCATCAATCGCGTGAACCAGTTCTTCTGTAACCAAAGGTGGACACCCACTTCGATGTTCATCGTGCACATCACTACGCCCGCTATTGAACTGTCGGAACCATCTTCTCACCATCGAATCACTCATCGATTTGGTCCGTAAATATTTGCCGATAAATTTCACTTGGTTTCACTTTCCTCGCATTCAGAAACCGAATCACCGACCTGATTTCACAGGAGGTGGGATTTTCAATCAACATCGACATTTCAAACAAGCACAACAAAGCGTACGTAACTGACAGCGATCTCCAAATGGCGCACGTTCTTCTCCTTGATACACATCGTCTACAGCGCATGTGCGGAACTGCAGTCGCAGCGCTGCAGCGGAGATAAATTGAAACGGAACTTACTTTCTGGATGCGCCTCGTATTCTTCTGGCGCTCTCACAAAATTTTCGTCATGCCAGAAACTTTGTCATTGAAGTTGGGGTAGCACAATTTGCGAAAGAAATTTTAAGAAAGCACTATATTTTCATCTGTTTCAAACGTGGAACGCTGTCAGAGCATTCTAACACGAGATACTTTTTGTTAAATAGAACACACGATGCTCTGCTCATAAGCCATATACCATTTAGCACTGTCGGACTAAGACTTGAGATGAGTCTCGGTGGAGTGGCCGAGCGCTCATTTACATCTACATGGGATACTCTGCAAATCCTATTTAAGTGCCTGGCAGTGGGTTCATCGAACCACCGTTATACTATTTATCTCCCATTCCATTCTCGAATAGCGCGCGGGAAGAAAGAACACCTGGATCTCTCCGTTCGAGCTCTGATTTCTCGTATTTTATTCTGATGATCATTTCTACCTAAGTGGGAGTCAACAATACGTTTTCGCATTCGGAGCAGAATCTTGGCGATTGGAGTTTCGTAAGTAACCCACGCCGCAGCGATAAGGCCGCTGTTGTAATGATTCCCATCCCAGATCCTGTATCATTTCCGTAACGCTGTCTCCCCTGTATCGTGACAATACGAAACGAGCAGCCCTTCTTTGGACTCTTTCGATGTCTTCCGTCAAACCCACCTGATAAGGATCCCACACTGGGCCGTGTAAGTTTCCGTGTGTCATCCGCCACAGATCAGGTGTCCAATCGTGTATTTCTTTAAGCTACCCCAATCAGGCAATTTAGTCAGTGTACAAATATGGAGTAGGCATCTATGTGTGTCACGAAGAACTGTATTAGGTTTAGATATTAGTTTGTTGTGCAGCAGCATATTATTGAGACTTTATACGAAAATGTATTCTTCTGGAGCTCTTACAAAATTTTCGTCATGCCAGAAACTTTTTTTGTTGAAGTTGGGTTAGCACAATTTGCGAACGAAATTTTAAGAAAGCATTACATTTTCATTTGTTTCAACGTGGGACGCTGTCGGAGCTTTCTAACAGGAGATAACAACAAAATAGAACACACGACGGTCTGCTCATAAGCCATAGGCCAACTAGCACTGTCGGACTAAGACTTGAGATGAGTCTCGGTGGAGTGACCGAGCGCTCATCTACATCTACATCTACATGGGATACTCTGCAAATCACATTTAAGTGCCTGGCAGAGGGTTCATCGAACCACCGTTATACTATTTATCTCCCATTCCATTCTCGAATAGCGCGCGGGAAGAACACCTGAATCTCTCCGTTCGAGCTCTCATTTCTCGTATTTTATTCTGATGATCATTTCTACCTATGTAAGTCGGAGTCAATAATATATTTTCGCATTCGGAGGAGAATGTTGGCGATTTGAGTTTCGTAAATATCCCACGCCGCAGCGATAAGAGCCGTTGTTGTAATGATTCCCATCCCAGATCCTGTATCATTTCCGTAACGCTGTCTCCCCTGTATCGTGACAATACGAAACGAGCTGCCCTTCTTTGGACTCTTTCGATGTCCTCCGTCAAACCCACCTGATAAGGATCCCACACTGGGTAGCAATACTCTAAGTCGCCTTGCGGGCGATTTCTCGCCATCGGAGGTTCGAGTGCTCCCTCGGGCATGGGTGTGTGTGTGTTGCCCTTAGCATAAGTTAGTGTAAGTTAGTTTAAGTAATTTGTAAGCCTAGGGATTGATAACCGCGGCAGTGGCGTAAATTGACACCACACTTTTCCAGTTTGATGTGGTTTTCACTGTAGTCGGAGTTGTTTTTTTTTTTACCACCTCCGGCTCCCCTTACAGCAAAAACGCAGTGGCGCACTCGATGCACATATGATGAAACTTCAGAGATACGTACTTATAGTTCTGAGCAGTAGCTGTCTCTCTGTTATCAAACGTCTCAGTAAATCGTTTTCAACTAAAGGTGGAGTTTCGGCACTTGTGCTCTGCCCCCCTCATATGTCTTGGTACTATACGGCGTCCACAGGAAAGTGCGATCTGAGCGAGTGTGTTTGCGTGAGCTGGCAGCCAGGAGGCGGTCAGCGGGTCGGTGATGGGCTGGTCGCCAACTGAGCCAGTGTGCCGTGCTGTCTACGGCCTCTGGGCACGTGAGGGGACTGCTACCACGCTCTCAGCAGCCAGGGTCGTCGTCTGCTAACGGGCCCCACACACCAGCCACGGATCGCAGCGACCGGTCCAACGCAAATTTGCGATTGGATAGGGGATTTCTTGTCAGAGAGGACACAGTTCGTAGTAATCGAGGGTAAGGCATCGACTAAAACAGAGGTGATATTGGAAGTTCCACAGGGTAGTGTTATTGGTCCTCTGCTATTCCTTATTTACATAAACGATTTAGGGGAAAATCTAAATAGCTGTCTTAGGTTGTTTGCAGATGACGCCGTCATTTACCGTCTAGTAAAATCATCTGAAGATCAAAACCAACTGCAGAACGATCTGAATAAGATATCAGTATGGTGTAAAAATTGGCAATTGACTCTAAATAATGAGAAGTGTGAAGTTGTCCACATGAGTACGAAAAGAAATCTGTTAAACTTTGTTTACAAGATAAATCAATCAAATGTGAAGGCCGTAAACTCCACAAAATACATAGGAATTATTATTACTTCAGACCTAAACTGGAAGGAACACGTAGATAATATCGTGGGAAAGGCGAACCAGAGACTACGTTTTATTGGAAGAACCCTTAAAAGATGCAACAGAACTACTAAAGAAACTGCATACACTGCGCTTGTCCGTCCGTTTTTGGAGTATTGCAGCCCAGTGTGGGATCCTTATCAGGTGGGTTTGACGGAGGACATCGAAAGAGTCCAGAGAAGGGCAGCTCGTTTCGTATTGTCACGATATAGGGGAGACAGCGTTACGGAAATGATACAGGATCTGGAATGGGAATCATTACAATAACGGCGCTTATCGCTGCGGCGTGGTCTACTTACGAAACTCAAATCGCCAACATTCTCCTCCGAATGCGAAAATATATTGTTGACTCCCACTTACATAGGTAGAAATGATCATCAGAATAAAATACGAGAAATCAGAGCTCGAACGGAGAGATTCAGGTGTTCTTTCTTCCTGCGCGCTATTCGAGAATGGAATGGGAGATAGATAGTATAATTGTGGTTCGATGAACACTCTGCCAGGCACTTAAATGTGATTTGCAGAGTATCCCATGTAGATGTAGATGTAGAAACGCGATTATCGCCGAAATCGTCCGCGCGCCTCGACCCGGTCGTCACACGAGCTTGAATTTCATAGAGTGGCGATAGGCCCTCTATATTTGAGGCAAATTGAACTGCCGTCCGCCATGCTATTTAGGGTATCGCCTCACCCACTCGGGAATTTTACCCAATTACAATTCCACGTTTTCAATACAGATTGACTATTGAATACAGATGTACATAAAATTCCGTCAGACTTTTTCGAAGCTGTGAATGGACGAGCCTGGTAGTAAATTTCCTAAAAATGCGGTAATAAATTATCGCGAATCTGTCAGTAATACAGTTCCAGTTCGAAGTATACCACTTAGTTGAGGTTTACAACAACAACGAAGGTGCCGTTGCGAAAATATTTGTGTTGATTTTAATGCAAGTAGATGGTCTAAATGAGCTGCAAAACATACAGTGAACAGTAATCGTTATGGCGAATAATCATGACCATGAATTTGTATCTGCTGTTAATGTGTTGTAACAACGGATTTCATAAATTCTAGTATACATTTATCTTGCATTTACTAAACCTGTTAACTCTACAAACTTGTAAAATTGCTGTTAAAGGGTTTGGTTGTAAACTTCGGTGGACGAAATTTCAGTATAAAGAAGAAAGTTACAACAAAATACTGCAGTTAGAAATGTGTGCAGGTCATCTGTCTCTAAAACAATCCACGTCGAAGTAAGGTGTCGTTAATAACTTTCCTTGTTGCCATGCTGAAGCAAGTACGTTTGGTACGTGAAATTTGAATACAAAGGCAACAGAATATTGCAATAAAAATGCGCCTGGGTCAGCTGTCACAAAAACATTCCACACCAAAATAACGTATCATTAATGACTTTCGTTGTTGCCACGCTGAAATACGTACATATTTGTTACAAAGAACACAGAAAAAACTCTGGCTGTCACTACTGCTTTCACACTTAGCACTGGTTGCATGTCAACCATACTTGATCAAGTATTGTCGACAATAAGTGAAAATATTTTTAATAAACATGTAAACACTCAAAAGTGTTGTTTCATTAACCACAGGAGCGACAGAAGAAGAAATATTTCAAGATCACACCAACACTAGGTAGAAAACTGAAATTTTTTATGGTGTGTACTTCAAAGGAATTGCAGGATACGTTATCTGAAGCTTCACTCTTGGGGCAGCTAAGTACCATTAGTCAGGAATTTTGTTTGAGTATAGACAGACTGAGATCAAACAAGGCAAAACACTTCGTGTTCTTGCATGAATTACTTATCGTTTTATCACTTCGATTTGAGCATTCAAATGATTGAACACACTTTAGGCATATTCAGCAGGATAAATTGAACAGACAGTACACCCTTCATACAAAATACACTAACTACAGCACTTTAAGCTCAACAGCAGCATAGATAGACTCCTGTCAAGTGTGTTGACCACCGAAAACATGGCGGCCGAGTTTACACAGGATGCCCCAAAGAGCGCTGCAGCTCGTGTGTCAGCCACTCTATGAAATTTAAGCGCGTTGCCGCCGTCACACGAGGGATTCGCCAAGCATTTTTAACCAGTAATACCAAACACCACTCTGTCGAAAAGCGATCTGAAGAATAGCTGAGACTACCGATAAACATTGACGTTCATTTTATGCAGTGTGTTTCGGTAAGAGCGCGCAAAAATTTAGCAGGACACATACGATGCTCGACTGAGCAAATACGAGAAATCAGAGCTCCAACGGAGAGATTCAGATGTTCTTTCTTCCCGCGCTCTATTCGAGAGGGGAATGGGAGATGAATAGTATAAAGGTGGTTCGATGAAACCTCTGCCAGGCACTTAAATGTGATTTGCAGAGTATCCCATGTAGATAAAGATGTAGGGAGGGAACCTGGGTGTGAGAAACCAGCTGACAAGCAGGCATTGTGATCTCGGGAGTAGACTTCAGGATGGACTTTACAGAATATAAGTACCTCAACGGTGTCCACCCACAGAATTCCTAAAGCGCACTAGCCAGAAAATTCCAATAAAATAGACTCTAAAGTTTTAAGCGTACCGCAGCAAACACACAACTGATGAATGCTGCACAACAGTCCGATAGAATAGCTCAGTTCGTAGCGTGGTCGCCTGTTATGTAAACGATCCAGCTTCGAACCCACTTTCAACAAACATTTTTATTCTTTCTTCCGCGCGCTATTAGAGAATGGAACGGTTGAGAAAAGTTATGAAAGTGGTTAATGAACCCTCTGCCAGGCAATTAAATGTGATTTGCAGAGTATCTATGTAGATGTATATTTCATTCCTTTTGACCCTCTTCTTGTTTGTGTATACACAAGAGAGCAACAGCTATGCCAGTTCCTCGAATTTACAGCAAATATTTGCAATCTTTCCACAGCTTACAATGTCACTTATTTTCCTAATAAACTGTAATGGTAGTAGTATTCAACGATTTAATCTATCTACATCAATTGTTAAGAGCATTTGGAACTATTCGAGTTTTAAAAAATGAATTATTATAATTAAATTCGTTATAAGATGCAACCGTCATTTCACAAATAAAATAAAGTTCTTTGTGATATAATTGAAAATATTTAAATCATTAATTTTATTTAAAAATTGTTGTAATTTGTTAAACAAATAACAAAAATAAAACGCCTGAAGCAGGAGACTCCTGATGATCCACATGACAATTAGGCACGCTACTGCCTTTTTTTCTTATTTATTTTACTTCGGGTAGATCGGTTCTTTGTGATCGTTCGTTCATGTTGTCCGGGGCTGTTCGTAGAGTTCACGGTTCACTTTTTATCTTAAAAATGTACTGAATCTCACGGACATCAACCACAACGCAACCATGACAGACAAACAAGATTCCAATGCACCATGAGAAATGTCCGTGGCGTATTTCGAATCGCATCACAAGCAGCTACGATTCCGTCTACTAATTCCACCTCCGTATCTATATTAATAAAAATGAATTGCCGCATTTATGAAAGCGCATCACTTGAGAATACCTTCACCGATTTGGCTGATCTTTTCTTTGTTCTGTTCGTAATTCCCAGGACAAGGTTCGTATGAAAGAAAATTTTGGGAAATCTACCGGAAAACATCTGAATTTGAGAAAAACTGGACGTACGCTTCCAGCTCTGATCATTATCTAGATTCTCCAACAATCAGCTTCTTCATTCGCTACTCGCCTAACGAACAAATACGCTGTAATGGAGCGAACAAATACACCAAGGAGGTTAGACTAAAGGGAGATGGCGTTATGCACACAAGATTAAAACAGCCAGCCAGATTTAACATGAATCGTTTCTTTAGAAGCTCATCGTTATATTCTTACCCGCATAGTGTTATCAGTGGTGATCATATCTTTGGAGCATTGCAAAGATAGAATTGATGTCAGTTTGTGATATTTTTTAGTTTTGCAAACAAAACGAGTACAGGCCGTGTTTATTTTTTAATGCCTTCATTTCGGCGTCGTAATATCGGTCGGCGTACGAGCAACGCAATCCTACTTCCCGTTCGCCTTGCCTTCACAATGACGATTAGTAAAGCGCAAGGCCAGTCGTTGGAAGTTTGTGGAATAAATCTTGAATCGCCGTGTTTTTCTCATGGGCAGTTGTTTACGTGGCGTGTTCAAGAGTTGGTAAACCATCTGCACTGTTCGTTTTATCACCGGACGGAAATAAAAAAAAATTAACGCAACACAACGAGTTTCAAAACGTTGTATTTCCATTCCACTTGTCTCCCTGGAGCATGGGTGTTTGTGTTTGTCCGTAGGTTAGTTTACCAAAGTGTAAGTAGTTTGTAAGCTACGGACTGATGACCACGCAATTTGGTCCGATAGATTTACAGACATTTGAACATTCCACTTGTATTTCAGTTAATTGTTTTGTTTCATATAGTTTTCATATTATTAAGGTATTATCATGTTACAATTATTTTGCTTTCTATTCAAAAACTCTCAAAACGATATAAACAAGTTAAAAAAAAAAACATTTCCATTCTGCTCGCTGCAAGAAAACGTGCTAAGGTTTGTTATGAAAATGTGCAGTTTTGTTTTCATTTTCCCAGTCATTTTTAACATCACAGTGATTAAAGTTGTTTTATGCCCAAATTTAGAATCATCCTGTTCGCAGAATACAACCCTTAAAAGTACGGCCATTAACCTCATAGATAGAATAGCTCGAAAGGTCTGTCTAATAACCCGTTTCCAATTTATTTACCCATCCATTTTGAGTTCTATTCCCAATCAAGGTCCAGACTGCAATAACAATAAATAAGATCAGAGAGAGGGGAAGGAGGAGATAGAGATGAGGGAATGAAATGGACGCAGAGAGGAAGGGTGAGGAGATGGATATGGTGTGGGATAAGAGGGAGTGGTGTGAAGATATGGGGAGGAGAAGATGGACAAAGGAAGGGGGGAGGAGGCGATGGGGAAATAGAGGAGGGACGAACGGATGGACATAGGGAGAATAAGAAAAGAAATTAGGGTAGATGTCCCATACACACTAGCTACTGCGAAGCGTTGTCGGGTTTTGCAGTGAAGGCTTTCACGACCGGCTGAAATAATTGTTGTTGAATCTTCCGGGTTATGTGTTCGTGGCGCAGCTCTGGACGAAACGTCAGGAGCAGATACGTTTCTTCGACCACGACCACATAACCCGGAAGATTCAACAGCAATTGTGGTCGGGTTTGTTAGTAATATATACAGGGTGTTACAAAAAGGTACGGCCGAACTTTCAGGAAACATTCCTGACACACAAAGAAAGAAAACATGTTATGTGGACATGTGTCCGGAAACGATTAATTTCCATGTTAGAGCTCATTTTATTACTTATCTTCAAATCACATTAATCATGGAATGGAAACACACAGTAACAGAATGCACCAACATGACTTCAAACACTTTGTTACAGGAAATGTTCAAAATGTCCTCCGTTAGCGAGGATACATGCATCCACCCTTCGTCGCATGGAATCCCTGATGCGCTGATGCAGCCCTGGATAATGGCGTATTGTATCACAGCCGTCCACAATACGAGCACGAAGAGTCTCTACTTTTGGTACCGGGGTTGCATAGACAAGAGCTTTCAAATGCCCCCATAAATGAAAGTCAAGAGGGTTGAGGTCACGAGAGTATGGAAGCCATGGAATTGGTCCGCCTCTACCAATCCATCGGTCACCGAATCTGTTGTTGAGAAGCGTACGAACACATCGTGCATGAACCACATGTTGTTTCGTACTTGTAAAGGCACATGTTCTAGCAGCACAGGTAGAGCATCTCGTATGAAATCATGATAACGTGTTCCAGTGAGCGTAGGTGGAAGAACATGAGGACCAATCTAGACATCACCAACAATTCCTGCCCAAACGTTCACAGAAAATCTGTGTTGATGGCGTGAATCGAGGAAGTACAGTACATATTAACGAAACAATTGGATAATTTGACAATTGTCTGCACGAATTATTTCAATTTAATTTAAAGAGAAATACTAAAATGAGCTCTAACATGGAAATTAAGCGTTTCGGGTCACTTGTCCACTTAACATATTTCTTTCTTTGTGTGTGAGGAATGTTCCTGAAAGTTTGGCCGTACCTTTTCGTAACACCCTGTATATATAAAGCTATGGGACCAAACTACAGTGGCCATCAATTCATAAACTTACAAACTACTTTAACTAATTTATGCTAAGAACAAGACACACACTCATGGTCGAGGGAGCACTGGAATATCTGACGGAGAGCAGCCGCGCGCTCCGCAGCAAGGCGCCTTAGAGCGTGCGGTTATTCCCGCGAGACCATCTCCGTACCCACTGGGGACCCATTCGCAAGTGACTTTAGATAATCCCACAGGAAATAATCAAGGCGTTTCAGGTGACCTCACAGGCTGTGGAGTGGGGCAGGCCCTTCCAATCCAGCGACCAGCAAATACAGCAATGTGATGGTTGCGGGCATCCTCCTTGTTTCCTAGCAGAAAATAAAGAAGGCACATGTAAACAAACAGCGCAGTACGTGTAAACCTGTGCGCATGTTACTTGTAAATAAGCTGGACAATACTAACGCGAGACAAAGCGGTAGACGTGTTTACTTCCATACATCGTTAAGTCGGCTTCTCCGATCCCACCATCCCTAGCTCACATTGTTCAGTGGATCATTCTCTAACAAGGAAAGTACTTGGGCTCGAACAAACACATATACATCAAAATCGTGTGAGAGATAATGTAAAGATCCCTTATTGCTCTAGCGATACTCCCGCATCTGCAAAACTCTGCAGTCGTCCGTTAGAGGCCTCTGCGTGTGCCTTGCCACATTGCACTTTGACCTGTCGGTTCGCCACTAGTGACGGAGCAGTGTGCCTCCAATGATGCGGTTTGTGACGTTATTTGTGTGGTGAAGCGTCAGATGGGGCGGCGATTGGTAATCAATCCTGCTAATGTATTGCGATTAGTTGAGATGAAGTTACGAAGAACCCTCCTTCGTGAAGATGGTATTAGTGTAGAAGAGGGAATCATTCGCATGCTTTCTCGTATCTGTTATGGTACAGAAATATGAGCGTAAGTTAAATACTGTTGTAACACTAACACATAATGATGATAATAGGGATGATAATGACGAACAACTCATTGAAAGCGGCAGTGCTACGGTAAGTGCGGGAAGAGGCGATGGAAGCAGTGGCAGTGAATACCAACAGTCTTCCGAGAAGAAGTTTAAAGTTGCAATTATCTACACGGATTTTGATGACAATACGCTAGAGAACATGTACGATGATTATTACATAAGTTATAGTTAAGATATCTGCATTACGTATGGCGTCTACAATTACATCTACAGTGCTATCTAGAGCATGATCGCAGAGTTTTGCAGAAAAACGACACCCACCAGCACATTGAGGTGTACGTAGAGATCCTGCAAGCAAACGTTCATACAGATATGTCTCTTTGAGCCCATGTACTTTCCTTGTAAGACCTGTTAAATTTTTACCCACTCTTACGGAAACACGCTATCCAATGTGAAAGTCAATATTCAACAGTAGTCTCAGCTGTCCTCCATACCCTGCGAACGCTTACAGGAAATAAAAGAAAGAAAATCGGGAATTATAATCCATTAGACTTGTATTCAAACGCTTTTCTTGGTAATTATACTTTGAAACAAGCTTCAATGTCAGCCGTGACTCTTTACCTTATTTTACCTCCTCAGTGCGCTTCAAAAGTTTAAACCTCCATCCACAGTTGATTTATTTTATCTATTAAACCTCAGCAGGATTAGAATTCTGTTAAGAAAATTCGTAAAGTGTAATGGAGTATTGACGCGAAACGCGTTTATTGAATGTGTAACTGCTGGAAGTTTCAGTATTGTATGTTTGTTAGTTATTGTTCAGTGCCGTATCGAGTAGGACGGTGCTTCGCACACTTTCCGAATATTAGGATGGCAGGCCAATACGTTTCTAGTTACTTCTGCGAGAAACTCAAGGAAAGCGCGCCAAGACTGCTTCCAGAAGTGGAAACGGCATTGGGATTAAGACTTAGCAGATGCTAGGTTCACGATTCGATAATGCCAGGGGATGGGGTTGTTGATCACATGACCTTCACTACCGCTTTTGATGATGATACCACAATAGTATCGTTTACAGCGACGCAACATGCCGGCCGCAGTGGCCTAGTGGTCTGCGGCGTGCTAGTCACGGTCTGCACGGCCGCTGCCGTCGGGATTCGAATTTGGCATGGATGTTTGTGCCATCTTTAGTATAAGCTAGTTCATAAGTAGTTTGTAAGTTTAGCGACTGATGATCCCGTAGTTATGTCCCATAAGCTCTACAAACATTTCATTTCAGCGATCCAACGTAATTTTTACAGTAGGGAACATATGTAGTAACTTAGGAATAGGCAACAATTTAAAAATCGCTCCACATTTGTCTTTCTTAGGTTTCCTAAGATATCTGACAAGGTACGGAACTGTCCATTACATGACAGTTAATTTACAATTATCTTTAAATGAATGTTATCATTATCTTAAATAATAATATCTGTAAAGGAATTACTTCATTTTCTATTAAAAATGAAAATATGCCTAGGAAACACCAGAAGACCTGCCTTTTAGCGTCGCTTTTCTATGCAGGAACGTTAAGATTTCTTCATTACAATTCCAGTAAAATTGGTGAGGGTGGAACGTAGGAACTTATATAGAATGCAAGGAGTACAGTATTTAACGTACGAAATCATTCACCACGGCTGTAGCCGAAAGAAAAACGTCAGAGACGAAAACAGGAAGCAAACTGTTTTCCAACAAATAACAACCCAATTCAACAATTGTTACAGCTGAACCACAAACGGCAAGAATCATCAAAACATTCGATTATTAAGCTAAAGCAATTTCACTGAAAAGAATATGCACTGATAAGAAATAAGAGTGACGTGTAAAATTGTGCGAATCATTCGACTCCAGACCGAACTGATATCCGTCCAAAAACTACCTCTACCTGTCATAGTAAGCACACACCATAACATAAATTTACGATTCTCTTATGTTTATATTCTACTTAATATCAGCGGAACAAGCTGCAAATATACACATATTAGCAAATATCTGTTCATGATGCAGTTGTTATTTATACCACTGGATCAGTTAAATTCGGGTGTTTTTACATTAATTTTCGTATTATGTATGTCTCTTGATATTTTACTATTGCTTGTAATTCAAAAATTATACTATTTCGTTAATTATGTACAAAAATAATTATTAACAAACATCACTACTTCCGCGGCTTGCCCACCGCTAGGAGCGTTAGTATAGTTGCAACTGTCAGTTAGTAACAACTTTCGCCGCGCGGGAGTAGCCTAACGGTCTGGAGCTCCAGGTTATGGATCGCGCAGTCTCCCGCGTTGGAGGTTCGAATTCTCCCTCGGGCATGGACTTGTATTTAGGTTAATTTAATTAGTTTAAATAGTTTGTAAGTCTAGGAACTTATGACCAAAGTAGTTTGGTCCCACAGAATTACAAACATTTGATAACTACTTTTACAGCAGTGAGTGTCTCCATTGGCTGAGAATAAGAAGTCGTCGGTCGACCATCATGTGGGTTTCAAGGCCTGATCGCGGGGTCTGTATTTAGTTTGTAGAGCTTATGGGACTTAACCGCCGGCCGCGGTGGCCGAGAGGACTGAGGCGCGCCAGTCACGGTCAGCACGGCCACTGTGATCGGGAATTCGAATCCCCCCTCGGGCATGGATATTTGTGCCGTCCTTAGTTGTAGCTAGTTCATAAGTAGTTTGTAAGTTTAGGGACTGATGACTCCGTAGTTAAGTCCCATAAGCTATACAAACATTTGAACATTTTTGGACTTAACTATGGGGTCATCAGTCCCTGAACTTACAAACTAGTTATGAACTAGCTTATACTAAAGACCGCACAAACATCCACCCCCGGCGGGGAACGGCCTCGCGCATCGTACCATAGCGCCTCAATGCGTTCCGCCGCGGCTGTATTTAGTTTTAGCTTAGTACTATATATCAACAATACACAGACATGCTATGAATGCGATATTTACTGTGCGTGCTTTGCTTCGTCGTCGCTAGGTTAGATACATTCATCCCATTACACTGGGTATAGTGTCCCTGTATTCAGCCTTAACATGTTGCTGGCACGTTCCTTACCTTGGCAGCAAACAATGCAAGACCGCCTGCTCATCATCGACAATAAATTTAATGACGTCATCAGCGAACTGTCGCTGCTGAGCGTCAAGGTATTTCCTGCGTCGCTTTCCGTGTTTGGGATGCTACGTAGCGGCGTACACTGCTTTCAACTGGAACCTCGCAAAACCCAAGTTGGTTCCTCCGAACGACCGTTAGTACGGTCCCCTTTATCGAGTGAGTGGTGTTGTCCGGAGTCTCCGAGCTAGTCTATCCTAAGCAGGTATTTCCACTGCAGTAACTTGTATCTACTTGAACCTGCCTATTCTATCGAAGTTCTGGTGTCCTACAATTTTTACCCTCTCCAAACACCACCCTCCATTACAATGCTGTCTCCCAACAACGTTCTTTTATTTTACTTAAGTTGTGTCATAGACTTATCTACTCATGTGATCTTCACCATTCTCCAGCGGCATTCATAACATTCTACTCTTTTCTTGCCTGAAATGCTTATTGTCCATGTTACACCTCCGTACAAGGACGTGTTACAGACGAATATTTTCAGAAAACATTTCCTAACTTTAATTTCGTTTGACTTCATACTTAATGGACACGAGATCAGACTCAGTGATCAATATGTCGAGTCAAACATCTTTTTGCAGTGTAAAAGCATTGAAATTGACGTATTTCGAAAGTCAATCTTTCATCTTCAGACTAATTATAGTACACGAATCACTAAAATCATCCCATATGAATACACTAGCGCAACAAAAATAAAATCAAATGGCTACTCTCTTGCATGCTTGTCGTCTCAGAATGTGAGGTCACGTTCAATATTGATTCGGACTGCAGAACGATTCTACTGCCGCCAACCTACATTTCGCGTAAAGACCACAATGGTAACTAGAGAGATTAGGGCTCGTACGGATGCATACAAGTATTCGTTTTCCCCTCGTTCTGTATGGGAGTTGAACAGGAAAGGAAATAACTAGTAGTGGTACTGAGTACCCCCCGCTATGCACCTTTGGGTGTTCTCTGAATTTCTTCAGCATTGCTTCTCGAAAAGGACGTCGACTTCTTTCCAGCGACTCCCACGCAAATCAACGCTGACAATGTTTTTGTAGCTAATCCGTTATAAAATGAGAATTATTCCTGTATGTATGTATGTATGAATGTAAGTTTTGTGCATTTGTGTGCGCGCGCGCGCGCGCGCGCGTGTGTTTGTGTGTGTGTGTGTGTGTGTGTGTGTGTGTGTGTGCTTTTTATTTATATATTTAATTACTTGACCTCTAAGCTTTTATTTATTTATTTTTCAAGATTGTGGTTCGTACATCCAAAACCGTTTGGGAATCGCTGCTCTACTGTGCCTTATAATGGATTTTAGTGATTCTTGAAAAATAATTGTCTTGGGAATGAAGGCTTGACTTTGTAAACGCGTCGAGTTTAATGTTCATATACTGCAAATAGGTGGTTTAGAGGACATTTTTTAAACATTTAAATACTCACAAAAATTCGTACTTCATGTAAAGAATTTTTTTTTTTTTTTTTTTTTTTTTTTTTTTTTTTTTTTTTTTTTTTTCAGAAATGCTTATCTTGATAATGCCAGTCCCTATTTGATATCTTTTTGCTTTAACAATCACCACTCATTTTTATTCACGAATACCAAAACTAATGTACTACTTTCAATCACAATTTGACTTCGACTTGAATTGGTTACAGTTGTTTAATTGTTATTGATTTTGATGTGGGTCCTCATTTCAAGATACTACCCACTCCGTTCAAATTATCCATCAAGTTCATTGATGGGATTACAGTATCATGGGTCAACCTTAAAGATTTGAATTCTCTACTTAAATTTCTGCTTGGTCTCTTGGCTCATTTTATGGATTAAATGGCACTCTATGGTCGGTCCCTTTTCCATTACTCATTCCATTTCACACTTCAGCTCTTACAAATGCAGTCTGGATTCTGTACTGCTCATGAATAACCTTTCACTGTCTGCATTTTCCCCCGTTACCTTCACTATTTCATAGAGTCTATTCGAAGAAAATAGTCAAAAGGTTTGTAAAGTGTAAGCAATCATAAATACAATGGAGGCAGAGCTATATATTTGCTTCCAAGGTCATTCGACCTGTTTCCTTTAAACCTTTATTAATAGCTTCACCTACAAACATGCATAGTGCCAACGTTGATACAAGAAATGGAAAGGATATTCATCGTTAGGCAAGACACTTAAATTGTGTTACTCTTACCAGACATGTTTCAGCTCTTTTTGTGCTACTATCAATGGGTTTTTATTCAGTTATAAAATTATTGTAATATATTACAATGTCATTTGAAATTCATCTATTTTTCCTGTATAAATATATCTAAAGAGATAATGGATATCAGATATTCATTGGTTTACGTGTTGGTTTCACTGTGAATCTCACTTAAATTCACACTCAAAAATGAGTGCTTTTGCTTTGGCGAAAATTAGACCTATAATATACGACGGGTGTTCAAATGACAAGGTACGAAACGTCTTAACAACCAAACCTGTTAAAATCTGAATATTCCGCTTTGGGAGAACATAGCGCGACATTTACTCGTCCGTTCACCCTAAAAAAATCGAGACTGTGTCCCCAACAGGCAAGGCAATGCTCACCGCAATGTCGTTTCGTACCTTTTCATTTGAACAAGCGTCCTAATTTTGGATATCATAAACATTTTCGCGCTTTTGTACTTATTTTACATTATGTTAAACGGACTTAATATAACGTTCACTTATTAGTGATTACTGTTCTAGTTTAATTCGTTGTTTTTCTACTTTAGATCGAAAAACGCGCTGTTTATCTTGTTACTTTCGTTTCTTACTTCTTTTGAACCTTTCTTCTTCTTATTTCCGTTGTGTTGTGTTTTTGTCTTACTTTATGGCGTGATTACTGCATGTTTCTCGTGTATTTTATGTGTTCTTTAGTAACACATAAAGCTACTGTTGCCATTTGGCATGTAGATGCAGCTTATTGTTGTTTACTTGTTTTGGTGGTGTTAATTCGCTGGGTGTTGCTCGGGATTATTATTGTTATTATTACTATTTTAATGTTTGTGTGGTGGTATGGTGGTAGTTCTATATGTTGACAGAGATGTACGAGTGCAGCACTATTGCGGGCATATATTTAAGTTGCGAGTGTGTGTGCTTTTTGTATGTATTGGAAGAGGGGGCTGAGAGAGGGAGAGAGAGGGATAAAAAACTGGGGGAAGAAGGCATAGTGGTTATTTGCACACTTCTTCTACTGTGACAAATAGTTGTCTTATTATAGAGTTGTGTAGTTTGAGGGCTTAATGCTATAAAAAAAAATTAAAAAAAAATCAACTGATCCAAGAACTGAACGAAAAACAAGGAACACACGTCCGCAACGGACCGAACAACCCGAACATCAATAATAAAACATTTTAAAAAATGTATCAAGGCGATCGTTGACCCGACGCAGGAGAACCGGGTTCGATTCCGACCCGGATCACATTTTCACTTGTCGCCATTGTATAGTTGCAATGCCCCAATGCAGTTAATGTCAATCCTTTCATTCTTAATTCTTCATTCTCCCCTACTTAATAATTTGCTAATGGTGGTCTGTTGCAGAGTGAAGTGTATTCATTAAGTACACTTTTTCTTTGTGCTGTATATTGTAGATGGCAATTATCCTCTACTGTTTAATTTCTTGTATTACACTCTTGAGAATTTCCAAATTATTCTGTGTCAATACAGTTGAGGAGCTGGATATGAGAATTCTCGGTGCAGTCTGGAAACGATCTGGAGGTAACAGAAATAATTTTAATGTGCTTCTGCAATAATAATCGCGTAACATGTTACTATAAAGCGATTAAATATTACCGTATCATCTGGTTCCTAGAAGGCAACTTTTCATCCAATGTATCCAATTATTTGGCTTTTAATCATTTTTGTTGTCCTAACTAGAATAAGGTTTATAAACCTTCCATTTGGCGGCAACTGGTGACGATAAATTCGCATTTATCTCATCAGTGGTTCATTTGTCGGTACATATTTAGTGTGACTTTTATTTTCTTCTACAACACTAGCGAATATTTTCAGCTGTTTCGGTTTGCCCCGTTAGTTATGATACATTCATTCAAGGATTGGCCGAGCGCTCAAAGGCGCCTTGCTGTGGATCGCGCGGCTGTTCACCGTTGGAGGTTCTAGTCCTCCCTCGAGCATGATTGTGTGTGTTGCCCTTCGAATAAGTTAGTTTAAGTAGTTTGTAAACCTAGGGACTGATAAACAGTTAAGTCCCTTAGATTGACAAGCATTTGAACATTTTGATTTCCATTCATGGGCGAAGCATTAGGATCTCCTCTTATTCTGTGTCGCGGCGGAGTATCCGAGTGCATTGAGGCGCTATGCTCCGATGCGCGAGACCGTTCCCCGTCGTGAGTTTGAATCTTCCCTCGGGCATGGATGTTTGTGTTGCCTTCAGTATAAGTTAATTTATAAGTAGTTTGTAAGTTTAGGGACTGATGACCCGCAGTTAAGACCCATAAGCTTAACAAACATATGAATTTAGTTTTTGTTTATTTTTTAATTATTTTATTTATTTTTATTCTGTGTCAGGATTCACAGTTTGGAGTTACCTCCGGTTCAACCTTGTGATTGTAGACAATGAAACGTGTCCATAAAAAAAAAAAAAATTGTAAGAAAATGTCTAATATTGTGCCTCCTGTTTTGTGTCGAGTAACTTGCTTGCAAGAAAATGTATAATATCGCTTCTACTGTGTGTATCGATATGTGTACTTAAGTCTGTAAAGTTTCATCTCTGGCAAAGATTACGCATTGCATAGTATTGTAGCTCGCGCAGAGAGTGGGACTTGTGGTTTAGCTCGCTTAGAGAGCGGTTGAGTTGTGTGTATGGCTCCGATGTAGAGCAGAGACTGCTGTGCCAGCAAGTTGATTTGATTGTATTTGGAATATTTATATTGTATTCTTTATTACTATGAAAACGTTGAACACCACTGGAATGAAGGTAATTGCATTTCATGTCATTAGGAAAAAGTTGTATTATGTAGCTAATGTAATGGTGATTATTAATAATAAGTAACAAAGTTGACCTTTCTTTCCTATTTCATTTACGTAGTTAGAAGATTAACCTACTTCCTTCATTTGATAATTAGTTATTTGTGGATTTAAATTGCAATATTGATTTTGATAATCTTGTTGAACAGATTTCGTTATTTGTGCCATAGTAAATGATTGTCATGCAACACTACAGTTAATTGATTATGATACCGAATTTTGATAACCAAGTACTGATCTGCTTAAAATTCTCGCAGTCAAACATTAACAAAGTGGTTTGTGGTTTTTAATATCTTTCTCGCAGTCAAATTTGTTTAGTATAGTCAGTGTCTGTTTCATATGTTGACTTGCCACAGCTGTTTTGTTAAAAGATTCGTTGCGCACATAATCAGTTTAATGCACTGTTTCTTATTTAACAGTATATACATCAATATCAGGGCCATAATTAAACCAAATTGCTGTGTTAATGAACAATCTGTTGTCTGATTTAACGATAGATTCAACATTAAACAACACACATACAGCTTTTAACAATCACAATGCTAAATGCCCATGTACTGGACTTAGACTTCAGCAATTTCTACTTTGACTCGAAAGCACAACTGTCTTTTCAGCCTCAACAGAAACAGCAGGCTAGTCTCCCGTAGCAACCGTACTTTACAATTCTCATCGGGAACAAGCGAAACACTGTTCCGCTGTGCAAAGACCGTATCTGCGAAAGGAAAGAACAAACAATGTAGTGATTGCACCACGGTAAGCCGTTAAGACAAGGAGGCGAAAACGACCGCTGAATGTAAAGTAGGTGTTTCCCCCTGCCTTGTCCGTGGCCCGGGGTTGCAGCAACCAGACCGCCATTAAAATGCGTAAAGCTCATTGTGTACGATCAGGCGCACTCCATCGCATCTGGGCATAGTTTTGAAAAGAAAAAAAGTAGCCACTCTGAGACTATAATATATACTCAATAATTACCAGTCTGTACCAACAGCGAAATCGTCTTGAAAAAGAAATACAAATAGGCCTACTAAAACAATAAAGTATCTACAGATGAATCGCACAATTTTTCCAGCGTTTTTGGCACAATACTATTTTTTGTGCCTCTGAGGGATACACGTAAATAAAAATAAGATGTTAAATATTGAAATACACAGTACTGTTGAAACACAATAATATTTGTTTTGTAAATCTCGTGAACTGGCTTTTAGTCTTGTTCGTCATCCTCACACATTTATATTCCACACAGCACCGACGAGATTTACAGCTGTGTGAAGATTGTCCTCCCAAAGATATGTAACCTCTTACTGCATATTTATACGAAAAACGCAAAGACATCGACATACACAAAGAATCTCTGTGCAAATAAATCGTACGTTACACACCAATGAGGCTGGCCGCATGTTCTTCCCAGTGGAAGAAATACATAAAACAGTTAAAAAATAAAATTAAAGGGGAAAGAGAGATTCAGTTCAATTGTTTGTAGAGCCTATGGGACTTAACTACGCGGTCATCAGTCCCTAAACTTACAAACTAGCTAATGCTAAAGACGGCACAAATATCCATGCCCGAAGGGGGATTCGAACCCCCGATCGTAGTGGCCTTGCAGACCGTGAAGCGCGCCGCAGTCCCCTCGGCCACCGCGGCCGGCTGAAAGAGAGAATAGTGCAAATTTGTTACGTGCTCTTGCCAATCCAATGCAGCATTCATAATAATGCTCTAAATTCATTACTCTTGATTAGTAGCATGTAAGTGACAAAATGTTTAAAATATGATTGAAATTATGCGGGCTGCGCGGAATGGCCGCTATGGAGTGGGCGGCCGTTCCTGCAGGAGATTCAAGTCCTCCTTCGGGCATGTGTGTGTATATGTGTGTGTTTGTGTGTGTTTGCGTGTGTATGTTGTCCTTAGTGTAAGTTAGTTTAAGTAGTTTATAAGTCTGTTTTCACCACACTTTCATTTCTACTGATTACAGCGACATCTGTCATGAAACGAGAAAAATATTTCATCCAAATGTGAGATATTTTTCACGGAGAATCCAAATCTGCAATAAAAGATAGGCGTTCCTATTTAAGATTTCAAAGTCACCCCACACCCCTCCCCGCCTCTGGGGTGGTGCAGGGGGTCGAGCTTTATGTATCAGCAAAATGTTGGGAACAGCGTCAGTCATAAAGAAATAATAAAGTAGAACCTTATACCGACGTAGAGTTCCAGTGCACGCCAAAATTAGCAGAAAGTAGGTTTTGACGCTTCTGTCTACATCTACATAAATAATCTGAAAGTCACATTGAAGTGCATGGCAGTGGGTTTATCGTACCGCTTTTATGATATTTGTATACCGTTCCATCACTTTCTCTAAATCGTCCGTCAGTTCCACTTTGGTGGGGATTCCATAATGCACAGCAGTGCTCCCAAATAGGACGCACAAGTTTAGCGTAGGCAATTTGTTTAATAGAACAGTTGTGTCTTCTAAGGATTAAGGATTAAATAGTACGGAGGAGTGTTCAAATGAAAATCTTTATTCAAAATTAATCACCAGAAGTCTGAACAGCTATCCCACTGTTTAACCCCGCGTGAATGAGGTGAGAAATTGTTACATACCCGAAACTCTGATGACGAATTTTTGATAACACAATCGTGCATTGAATATTTTTCCTACTTGGGATATTAATAATGCAGTCTATTAAACAAGATGAATTAGTAAAATACTATGTTTGCGAAGTACTGCTCTTTATTTTCTGGATATTTCCCCCTTATATTCCTTATTTGATTATTTGTATGTGTAAGTATAGAATTCAGCGTACTGTTTGTTATAAAAAGATTCCAACATTCAGTCTGCGTTTTGGCTTTCTTTGCAGCATCTTTTACGCCTGGAGAATTGATAATAATATTCTCTGAACGAATATGAACACTTTGTCTAGGACAATCCTTTATCCATTTTGTACCATCTTTGGAAGCATAAAAAGTCTCACGTACCTCAGATGACTGACTAAGAGCCGCTAACACAGATTTTGGCTCTTCCACATGATCCAAAATACACTCCTGTTCCGAATCACTTTCTTCACTTCTTTGAGAAACGTTGTCAATTTCTGTTTCACTCTCGGAGTCACAGGAACTACCGTTTGAACATTTTTCTAAAACTTCTTCTAGTAGTTCTTGTGGCCGACGTTCATGTTCTTCGCAAGACATCTGGAGAAATCGTAATTCGAAAAACAATTCAAGGAATAGTATAAGTAACTATGTATCTCGTAAAACTGCTGACAGCTCAAAAATGTGACACCAACTACTAGGTCGGGTATGACGTACCTCGGCCACATTTGCACACGTGTATCTCCCTCTGACACTGGCGAAACAATAATCTCAACACTCTACCTTGCCCCCTCTCCCTTACCTAGAGCTACAGTGACAACAAGATCTGTGGGGCAACTATGACGTCCACTAATCAGCGTTTAGAAACTCCTCGGGTATCACATACCCGACCTCGCTCACGCCGGGTTAACGAGCCGAAGGATTCACTGTGCCCAAAATTCCTGTGGCTGTGACAAGAGCCAGTCCTCTACTGTGTCCTTCCGTTCGTCGTCCGAGTTGAAGTGCTTTCCTTTCATATGTTTTTTTTTTTATTTTTTATTTTTTTTGTAATTTATTTTTTTACCGGTCCAAACAGATGGAAGTCACAGGGCGACATGTACGGGCTGTAGGTCGGATGCTCAAGCTGCTCGCACTTTAACTTGGCCAGTACACTTTTTGCGACCCTGCAGACGTGTGGACGCGCGTTATCAAGGAGCAGGACCGCTCCATCTGTGAGCAGCCCAGGCCGTTTGCTCTTGATGTGTAGGCGACGGAGTGTCTCACAGGGATATGTGACAAATGCACCCAGTGACATTTGCACCCAACCAAAAATCTGTGACATTTGCACCCAGCCTGACTGGAAACTACCTGTTTACTACGTCACGACCTGCCTGCAGCTAAGCCGCTCCTGTGTCCGCGCCACCCTCACCCCAGGGAGTCCTCGCTCACAGGAAACGCTCAATCGACACAGTCTGCCTGCAGTCCCAAGGTCCTCGTACACCTCAGCGGATGACTGCTAACTGTCAGTACGATTATGAATATCGTAGTGTTCGGTTGGTGCAGCTCGTGTATTTGTGAGCTTATAGGTTCGATATGGACATATCAACGACCATCAAGGGAAAGCCATGTGGTCACTATTAAGTAACGTCATAGGTGTCTTGTTAGACAAGAAAACGTAAAAAAAGGTTAATAAATATAAAATTTAAAAAATTATAACAAGAAAAATAAATAACTGATTTTAAATATGTCTAAATGACAATTTACTTCTGCCTTTTAGCCAGTCCAAAGCCTGGATAAAAGTGTGATGGGAGTAGGTTTATTACGAATAGTCGGTAGACAGAACATGGTCTCTCTGATGCAATCACAAATTTTTATTTATGATCAGTTTCAGGACAAGCCAATCATCTGTGGAATCAATACAAAACTTGTTTTGAGTCATCAGTAAGGATGTAACATCTCTCTGAAACACATCGATGTTCAGACGGACAAACATCGATGCTAAATAACATCACTGTGAAAACATCAGTGTTTGAAAATATCGATTTTTTCATACTTTTTAGAAATATTATAGAAAGCGCGCTGAAATGGTTTTATTTGTAGGTATCATAATAACTGAAAGTAAGGTGTGCTGTCAGAGACATTTTGGCAGATGAAACATAGTAACAGTACTATGTAACTCAATTTTTGTCAATTCCATGGTAAATCAAGTCGCGGACATTACAGAAGAAGCAGGAAAGCCAGGAATCGCTGCGATTCAATCACTGAATAGCGGGAGTGATAGAAATCGCAGAGGGATACATTTCGTGAATTCCTCACACAGCTATTCTAAACTGTGATTAATCACGGTTAAGAATCACGGTGATTTAAAAGTAGCGATCACGGAAATCACTGTTATCGGAAAACCGCTCTTTAGCCCATCTCTACTCGATATGTTCTTTGTCTAGGCTACGAATACACAGCGAAATGGTAGATTTGAATGAAAGCAAAGACGGGAATTATATTTCGCAACGTATTGTGCTGATTGAGTTGGGAATTAAATCGATGTGTTGATTACGTGTGAAATAACTTGCGTTTTGCTTACGTATTGCATGTTTTCTTAGCCGTCGATGTGGAGAAAAATTAAACATTATGTATCTATCATTTATTATTAACGAATAGGACTATTCATCTATGACGTTTACAAAAACATGTATGTAGCAGAAATGGAGATCTGTGTGTTAAAGATACTTGTCTTCTGTCTCGAAATTTTCAGCCGATGTTTGTTTGATGTTTTAATTGAAGTTTCGACGGTACGATGTTGTAGTTTCGATTCCACTGCTGTTGGAAGATGAAATTTCGGCAATGCGAGCCGCCCGTGTGGGCGAAACATCTAATTATCGAACGTCGACATAAAAAAGAGACACACGCCAGCAGGCAGTAAGTCAAATAATATCCTTAAAAGCTTTAACAATTTTGCTACAGATAAGGTTACTAGGGTATTAGTCTATAGGTTACGAACTACTTCAACTAAGTTAAACTAACATAAGGACAACACACACATCCATGCCCGAGGGGGGATTCGAACCTCCTACGCGGGAGGCCTCGCGATCCGCAACGTGGGGCTCCAGACCGCTCGGCTACTCCCGCGCGGCCAGTTGGGGCAAGTGCCCAGAATGAATGCCTGGGCTAGTGCACAAAATTCATAAATTCCTAGGCATTTATGGATTTAAACGATAAACTTACAAGCAGTACACAAAAAAGTGATATTATTTACTACTTTCTAAAATACTCCCAGCAGTCCAAGTTTCGCAAACAAACAATGTTGTGCTGCAAACATATGTTCTGAGAAATTTCTGCCTCAAGTCCAGGGCGACGTTTGACTGCAGTAGATTTATCTTTCGCATGAATGCCGTCTTTGTTTGTGCTAGTCTATTTTTTTATGTCCCCTTGCTTCCTCCGTTGTGGGTTAGTTTACTGTGTAGGTAGTAGAATTCCTTGTCTTCGTGTACATTGTGATCGGCAATTCGGATTTATTTTCTCGCTACTTTTATTTCCATTACTTCTTATGGCTTTCGTCTTTCTTTGGTTTACCTTCAATCCATGGTCTGTGCTCATTAGTCTTTTCATTCCACTGAACAGATCCTATAATTTTCCTTCACTTCCACAGACGATAGCAATGTCATCAGAAAATCTTATCATTGATATTCTTTTACCCAGAACTTTTACCACAGCCTTGAACCTCTTCTTTATTTCCGGCATTACGTCTTCACTGCACAAGTTACACAGTAATGGCGACGGGCCACGACCTTTTCTTACACCCTTTTTAATCTGAGCACTTTGTTCTTGACTTTGGACACTTAATGTATCCACTTGGTTCTTATACAAACAGCGTAATACCCGCCTTTTTTCCCATAGCTTACTCCTATGTTTCTCAGAATAAAAAGATATTCAAATGTTTGTATAGTCTATGGGACTTAACTACGTGGTTATCAGTCCCTAAACTTACAAACTACTTATGAACTACTTACGAACTAGGACGGCACAAATATCCATGCCCGAGGGGGATTCGAACCCCCGACCGTAGTGGCCATGCAGACCGTGACTGGAGCGCCTCAGTCCCCTCGGCCACCGCGGCCGGCTTTCTCAGAATAACGAACACCATACAGTATCGCTTTTCCCAGGTCACAAATCTTATGAATATGTCTTGGTACTTCCTTAGTCTCGCTTCCATTATGAACTGCAGCAGTGCTATTGCCGCCACGCATTGCCGTAAAGCACGGCTCGTGTCAGCGCGACCTCACAGCCCTCGGCTCTTCTACCTGCCGGGCAGAGACCGGACGGGGAGATTAGCCGACCGCCCCTCGACCAGAACTGGGTGCTAATGTCACTGGGTGCTTTTGTCACTGGGTGCTTTTGTCAGGACACCGTCTCACAGTACACGTCACTGTCAATGGTTTTACCGTGCTCGAGGAATTCTATGAGTATCGGAACTCGGACGGCGAAAAATACGGAGAGAGTCACCTTGCCTGCTGAGGGCACAGCCATGAATTTTTTAGGGGGAGGTGACGACGTATGTTCCGTGTCCCTACATCTACATACCGGATAATCAAAAAGTCAGAATAAATTTGAAAACTTAATAAATCACGGAATAATGTAGATAGAGGGGTAAAAGTTGACACACATGCTTGGAATGACGTAAGGTTTTATTTGAACAAAAAAAAAAAAAAAAAAAAAAAAAAAAAAAAAAAAAAAAAAAAAAAAATTAAATAAATAAATAAAAAAATACAAAAATAAAAAAAATACAAAAATTTACACAGTATATGTAACTTGCAAAACTCTTATCTTCTTCAATATATGTGTGACAACACGTTTTTCAATGAAATTATTTAATTATTTTAAGCACTATTGATAGCTTGGGGATTCACATTTAATATAGTTTTGTAACAACATAAATTAAGGAGTCACAATTTTATTTTTTGTACTGAGCACCATCATTTCAAAGTCTACTGAAATTATGCAGGTATCTGTCCTTGATTATTTGATTAATTGTAGACTAAAGGTATTAAACATAAGACTATTTTGAGATTCTGTCACAACTGCTACTGCATTAGTGTTTTATTGAGATGAAATCGGATATAGTCCAATGTTTTTACCATTTTGGAAAAAGAAGCTAATTTAATACGGAAACAAGATAAAAAGGAACGGATAATGTGTCTTTATTGGATGGAAAGCATTAAGTCTCTCCATTAATCTATCCAACGATTGTGAACAGTTGCAATCTTGTTACCTTTGGATGGAAGTGTATGCATTGCAATAGTGTTACCAATTAAAGGACATCTTGTAGTCCTTTTTCTAGTTAATTTCAGTACAGTACAATGACATTTGCTGATGAGTTTTTGTTTTTTCATCACTTTATTCCTAAACAACATACCGGGTGATGAAAAAGTCAGTATAAATTTGAAAACTTAATAAATCATGGAATAATGTAGATAGAGAGGTAAAAATTGACGCACATGCTTGGAATGTCATGGGGTTTTATATAAAAAAAGAGTTTAAAAAATTTCCTACAAATGGCACTTCATCTGATCAGAAAAGCAATAATTACCATAACAAATTAAGACAAAGCAAAGATGATGTTCTTTATAAGAAATGCTCAATATGTTCACCATCATTCCTCAACAATAGCTGTAGTCGAGAAATAATGTTGTGAACAGCACTGTAAAGCATGTCCGGAGTTATGGTGAGGCATTGGCGTCGGATGTTGTCTTTCAGCATCCCTAGAGATGTCGGTCGATCACAATACACTTGCGACTTCAGGTAACCCCAAAGCCAATAATCGCACGGACTAACGTCTGGGGACCTGGGAGGCCAAGCATGATGAATGTAGCGGCTGAGCACACGATCATCACCAAACGCGCAAGAGATCTTTCACGCGTCTAGCAATATGGGGTGGAGCGCCATCCTACATAAAACCCCATGTCATTCCAAGCATGTGTGTCAATTTTTACCTCTCTATATACATATTATTCCGTGATTTATTAAGTTTTCAAATTTATACTGACTTTTTGATAACCCGGTACATACTGCGCAATCCACCGTGAGGTGCGTGGCGGAGAGTACACTGTACCACTACTAGGCATTTTCTAGATGTCACTTTATCTCAAAGCGGCATATTCAAATTTACAACGGTTATGTTGTTGAGCTGTTTTGTACCTTTCCATTTGAACACCCCTTGTATGATATTTCTCTACAGTTCCAACCTCAAATTGGATTCGGGAAAAACAAAAACCCAAACTTTTGATTTCCGTTCTGATTTCTCTTATTTAATACGATGATCATGAATCACTATGTCGGGGGATGTATTTAGAAGAGAAACTTGGTGATAGAAATTTCGAAAAAGAAAACTCAACACAACGAATAATGCTTTTCTTTTAATGGTTTCCATCCTCGTGCATCATTTCCGTGACACTCTCTATGCTATATCACGATAATACAAAACGAGCTGCCCTTCTCTGAACTTTCTCTAAATCGTTCGTCAGTCCGACTTAATGGGAACCTCACAGCAATACTGCAAATTAGTACGCGTAAGTGTAGTGTAGGCAGTTTGTTTAGTAGAACTGTTACATCTTTTGAGAACTAAGGATTAAGGAATAAGGATTAAATTGTATCTTCTAATATATAAAGCATACAAATCTACAGTTTTGTTCCAATCTTTATGAAATTTTGTACACGTAAGCTTCAATCCATGAGGACGGTCGCCGTAAGTGTAAGAATCACATACGAAACATAGTTCACGAGATATGACGTCATAAACAATGAGATGCGCGAAAAACTGCTGCATTTTGCGATAATGCTGCTCATTTTCTTCGAAACCATTGGACCGATATCAACCAAATTTGGTATACACATTCCTTACTGCAAGGTAACAACTGCTGCGGGTTAAGAATCACGTACGACACATGGTTCAGAAGATATGACGTCATAAACAATAGGATTTGCAAAAACTGCCACATAATGCGGCGAGACTTTATAAATACGCTATATAAGAATGAGAGAACTTAGCGACTTGCAACAAACTTTAAACATTATTTCAAACCTTTATTGAACTTTTTCTCGCTGACAACCATAGCAAAATGATGAAAGGAAAAAGTTTTTCGCTTACTACTTTTCCGCTGTTTATGGAGTAAAACTATGGCATTCGGTATGTCGTTACAATGTATAATTTGTACACTATAAATTGTAGCCGTAGGAAATTTCACAGACAGTATACATGAGATATGAGCGCACAAACAGTAACGTTCATGGTAAACCGCCCTATCAAGCACCAATTTTTCATCTATTACTTCTTTACTATTAATTGTTTTCTGAAGAGATTTTACAGAAATACGGCCCTTAAACAAATGAATGTATACCTGAAACATGGCAGGAATAAATAGATAAATACCTGGGCAACGCCGAGTTTTCATCTAGTAAGAATATAAAGGTCAAAATAGTGAGATATCGTAATCCGATATTAGATCGTTTTTTATTTCCTAATTTTTCCTAGCTATGCTGGACAGTAGGCCGTTTGTTAGCTTGTCAATAAAGCTCCAAATGATCTTGCTGGCGTTGTGCTAATCCACTTGCGCGTTTCTGTTTTGGGTGGTCGGTCACAGTGTTCTCTTTGTACGAGAAATAGGTTCCCGAGCAAATGCGGCTAGCGGAAGCCGGCGAGGCCAGCCAGTGCTGTTGTTGGCACAGGTGGCGTTCACCTCTGCTAAGCCACCGCAGCTCATACAGAGGGTGACATGAAACAACTTGCTGTCAACAGGTGTACCAACGCGCCGTTGTGCTGTCCTACTGACTGTGAGAGGATTCAGTGTCTTTCAGTCCTGTTAGTGCCATCAAATAAGTCGGTTCGCCTCTGCTGCGTGGCGCGAAGAGCTTGCCAACGAGTAAGACACGCTATCGATCAGTACTAAACTCTTGTGGATTAAGTTACGTTATTAGAGGTATGGGGGAAATATTTCTACAGGGTGCCCCTGCATTTAGCTAAATTCTTTCTTTTAACTGGATGGAAGTCGAATTTTCTTCCATCGACGTAGAGATGTTGAGAAAGAAGCGACGTTTTGAGGGCACGTTTGGTGTGACTGTTTAGTGCTACTGTTCGGACACGGACAAGGACGCGTCGGGATCGCTGGCTGAATTTCCATGTATGTTCCGCACTTTGCGTTTGCGCTGTCCTCTTTCTTAACAGCTCTGGATTTGCTTGACGTACTATTCAATATATGTTGCCTTCGTAACTGTATTGCTTTCGAGACAATTTAGTTCGTATTTGTGAGGTGTACAAATGAAGAAAACATTTAGTCTTTTCAGATCTTTTCACGACAGTTTTTGAATATCCCCCAATGTGTCAGCGGCAAATTCATTTACTCGTTTGTGTTTCTACTCAGCGAAATTCTTAGACTTACGGTACGACAATTATTAATCTTTCATTTAATAACCATCTATAATAGTCATTTCTCAATGTGATTCATAGTAAACTTATGAAATTAATTAGTATTGTTAAACACGGACTTCTTTGCACTTTCAGAACTAACCATCCTGCAGTTTACACTGATGAGGTGGCCCGTAAATAATAGTCAGCTATCTGTATATCTAATTCGCTGTCTCATTGTGTTTTGCACAAGTGCTCAGACTCGGTAACAATCTATCAGGGGCTTACTTAAAAGGGGGTCCCCGAAAAACAAATTATCTACGCTACTGAGAGGGTGTTTCTGTTGCTCAAACTTGGGGACATTCCGTTTTAATCGGTTTGCTCGTGAAGCATTTCAGTATCTAGTTCGTAATAGTGGCAGGGATGAAACATTAAATACCAATGCTGAACGTTTAGCACGAGTAGACCGAATAACTAATAAGAATCTACTGAATGGTATTGAGGGTAATAGAAATATAGTGGCTAATTCATGAAATCGGTTGATGGAACCCATCCTGTGGCATCAAGGAATTGTTATTTGGTATCAGGGAGAAATATGAAGGCAAAAATTGTAGAGGTATAGCGAGAATTGAGTGCAATAAGCCGGTTCGAATAATTGTATGTTGCGGCAGTTGTGCAGAGATGAAGAGGCTTCCCCCAAGATAGGCTGACGTCAGAGTGTAATATAAGAGTCACGACACTCGCTGAGATTTTCTGCAGCTTTGCGACTGCAGCGCTGTCAAGTGGCTGACGTGTACTTCCATCACGCGGTACGATTGTTCACTATATGTGTATCTGGAGTGTAGCAGCAGATTCAAAATACGGTCTTAGTTTGGAGCTTATTTGGGTGCTATTAATTGTAATAGGTATCAGAAATCTAATCTGTACTTTTCCTATTGCAGACACTCTACTTTTTTAAAAGAGGCATCTTATTTTCGCAATTCAATGTAGCAAAAGTAATAGGGCTAAATACCGACGTATTTTTGCGGTTTGAGTAAGTAAACGTCTAGTTGCAAATAATTAATATGTCAGTGTGTAAATTGGCAAGAAACTGTTAACATAAAATTAGCAGGTCATTTTTTGGGAGACATGCCTTTTGATACCTGATAAGTAGGTATTAAATAATGGAAGGTACACCCAAGACACAGGAATAAAAGCAGACGGAAAGAGCATTTATGAGGAGAGGTGGCACCTAAACTCCAAGAATGTAAAATCGTGTCTAGTTTGGATTTATTAAAAAGTCCGGATACCGCTTACAAAAAAGAAGTATAAAAATCTGTTGAGTGTGAAACTAAGTGCCGAACACACAAATGTAATCATAATCAGTTCCTTTCGAACCTGAGCACATTTGGTAGCAATTAATGTCTGCTCTTACAACGTATTTGGAAGATACGACTACAACTCTGTTACCCTGAGTCGTAAGTACTGCACTGCAACGAAATTTTGTTATTGTAGATATAGACTCACATTTATAGTACAAGTGTTATTAGTTTAATGAGATTTTCATATTTGCATCAGAAAATTCACACCACGTTTAGTGGCCAAGAAATAGGACAGTAGTAAATATTAAAAATAGAAAGATCCCCTTTTGTATTTTGCCATTGTTCTGCAGACATTTATTTAAAGAACTAAGTTCTTCACAGTAGCCTCACAATATATATATTGTATTCACTTAGGAAATTTGTTATTAATAACTCAATCCAATTCAAATGTAATAGCAGTGTGTATAACTACAAGACTATGAGAAAGCATGAGCTTCACTATTAAAGGTTAAATCTAACTATGGCCCAGAAAGGGGTGAATTATGTTGCCACAAAAGTCTTTGGCCACTGACCAAACAGCATCAAATGGCTTGACAAATAGTCAACTTCCATTTAAAGAGAAATTAAAAGATTTTTTGAATGACAAATCTTACGCAATAGATGGACTTTTAGATACAAATTAATTACCAAGAAAAAAAGGGAAAAGAAATCATGTCTTCTAATGTAATGTAAAATGCCTTTTATTAAACTGACACGTTCCCCACCATTAAGAAATGTCGTATTCATGCTCTACGAAACAACATTAATCTAATCTACTATCTATCGTTCGCTTGGAGCGCTAGAATCGCTGCGTCTGTCAAAGGGTTGCACTTTATTCTGTAAAGTTTCAAGACTGTTTCTTTTAGAATTTGCTTACGTAGAGAGTTGCTCAAACCAGTCTTCGAAGTGAAGAGAACATCAACAAAATGACAAGATTGTCAGCAACCAATCACTCTACTTTACAATACCTAGCTAATGAATGTGTGCAACAGTTGAATTAGATTTAAAAAATGTTATTAAGTTTGTAAATCTATGCGACTTAAACTACTGCGGTTAACAGTCCCTTGATGTACCATAAGGTAACTTAAACTAACCTAAAGATGACACACACACTCATGCCCGAGGGAGGAATGAAACCTCCGACGTGGAGCAACCGCGCGCTCTCAGCAAGCCGCCTTAAACCGCTCGGCCACTTAACTGCGGCAGTTCGAATAGAGACGGCTACTGTGCTGAAAGGACAGGTCTCCTATCGACACGGTGAACAAAATAGGTATACATAATCACGTCACCTTTCTTGGGCGTGGTTTGATATCTGCTCGTCGAGTCGCGAGCTCAAATAGAAAGGCACCGTACTTCACAAACGGCTTTTAATCAAATTGCGTGGGTATGGTGTATCGCCCCAAATTTGCGACTGGATAGGGGATTTCCTGTCAGATAGGACACAGTTCGTAGTAATCGTTGGCAAGGCATCGACTAAAACAGAAGTGATATCGGGCGTTCTACAGGGTAGTGTTATTGGTCCTCTGCTGTTCCTTATTTACAAATACGATTTAGGGGGAAAACTATGTAGCTCTGTTAGGTTGTTTGCAGATGACGCCGCCATTTACCATCTAGTACAATCGTCTGAAGATCAAAACCAACTGCAGAATGATCTGAATAAGATATCAGTATGGTGAATTGACTCTAAACAATGAGAAGTGTGAAGTCGTCCACATGAGTACGAAAAAATTCCGTTAAACTTTGATTACAAGATAAATCAATCAAAAGTTAAGGCCGTAAACTCCACAAAGTACCTAGGAATTACTATTACTTCAGACTTAAACTGGAAAGAACACGTAGATAATGTCGTGGGAAAGGCTAACAAGACACTGCGTTTTATTGGCAGAACCCTTAAAATATGCAACAGAACTACAAAAGAAACTGCATGCACTACGTTTTTCCGTCCATTTGTGGAGTATTTCTGCCCAGTGTGGGATCCTTATCGGGTGGGTTTGACGGAGGACATCAAAAGAGTCCAGAGAAGGGCAGCTCGTTTCGTATTGTCACGATACGGGGGAGACAGCGTTACGGAAATGATACAGGATCTTGGATGGGAATCATTACAACAACGGACAGATTCAGATGTTCCTTCTTCCCGTGCGCTATTCGAGAATGGAATGGGAGATAAATAGCATAACGGTGGTTCTATGAACCCTCTGCCAGGCACTTAAATGTGATTTGCAGAGTATCCCATGTAGATGTTGATTTGCGCATTTAACAACCGACGCCACTTAAAGAGAAGGCGTGAGAGCTGAGGTATCACGTCACACAGAGTAAGCCGCGATCGCGTATCTGACTGGCTGGCCGCTACGAGGCAGTGGTACCCCAGTGACCAGCCAGTCAGCTGCGACATCGCGGCCTACTCTTCGTGACGTGACACATCAGCGCTCAGGCGTCCTCTTCAGGTGTTGTTACCGCGGCGGCGTGGCCGAGCGCACTGAGGCGCTATGCTACGATGCGCGAGTCTATTCCCCGTCGGGGCTTCGAATCCCCCCTCGGGCATGGATGTTTGTGCTGTCTTTAGTGTAAGGTAGTACATAAGTAGTTTGTAAGTTTAGGGACTGATGACCCCTTAGTTAAGACCCATAAGCTTTACAAACATTTGAACATGTTGATGATTTAACCGCCAATAGGTCACTAACCTTTCAATCTCCGAGGTGCGAACCTTAGCCACGTCGAGGATATGTTCTGATCATCTTGATTCGATGACTCGGGAGAAATCACCGCGGTTAAAGTCACCTTCCGCAGGCAACAATGATAAGTGTAGCCATCGACCCTAACGCATAGAAACAGTGCATGCACAGTCCGCGGTGATCGAAACCGTTGACCTGTTCATTCTTGCATAACAAAAGCAATCGACAAGCATATACGCAATCCTGAAATGCCCTACAGAAACCACCTCACAGAAACCGCCTCTCACGTGTACGATGACGATTAGGAAGGCAATTTCCGGTCTCTTACGTCACGCGAATGTGTGGCGCCGGCGTCGCCCACTTGGTGCCATTGTGCAGCTTGGTTTGCTAAGTCCCGGTAGTATAAACCTGAAGCTGAATTCGGCTATTTTGCACAGTATATAAATAAACGAATTGAAATACCGATTTTTAATATCATTTATACAACGAGGCTAATGAAACTTATATAACTCGAGAGGAGATTTGTCACAGATGTACATAAAACTAAAATCCTACGTGTACGCTATCTTTAAGAATGGTTAAAGGGAGTAGAAATTATTATATTAGATTAATACTTGTTCCATAGATCATATATGCGACATTTCGTAATTATGTGGAACGTGTCAGTCTAGTAAATGTTGTCTACACTTGACAAGCAATATTTTAAGGGGTTTTTATTACATTTTTTGTTGTTTTTTATTTTTTTTTTTCATTTATTTATTTTTATCTAAAAGTTCATCTACATTGTAGAAGGAGTTGCCATTCAGAAATTCCTTTAATTTCTTTTTAAATACTAGTTGGCTATCTGTCAGACTTTTGATGTTACTTGGTAAGTGACCAAAGATTTTTATGGCACCATAATTCACCCCTTTCTGAGCCAAAGTTAGATTTAACCTTGAATAGTGAATATCATCATTTCTCCTAGCGTTGTATCTATGGGGCACACTGATATTACTTTTGAATTTGGTCGGATTGTTAATAACAAATTTCATGAGTGAATATATCTATTGTGAAGCTACAGTGAACATCCCTAGATCCCTAAATAAATGTCTGCAGGATGCTTGGGTGGGCTCTAGCAATTATTCTGATTACACGTTTTTGTGCAATGAATACTTTTTTACTCAATGTTGAATTGCCCCAGAATATGATCCCATATGAAAGCAATGAATGAAAATAGGCGTAGTAAACTAATTTACTGAGATGTATATCACCAAATTTTGCAATGACTCTGATAGCATAAGTAGCTGAACTCAAACGTTGCAGGAGATCTTCAATGCGTTTCTTCCAATTCAGACCCTCGTCAATGCAAACACCTAAAATTTTGAATATTCTACCTTAGCTACAGATTTATGTTCAAAGTTTAAATTTATTAATAGTGTCATGCCATTTACTGCATGAAACTGTATATACTGGGTTTTATCAAAGTTTAATGAGAATCCATTTGTAGAGAACCACTTAATAACTTTCTGAAAGATATCGTTTACAATTTCATCAGTTAATTTCTGTTTGTCAAGTGTGATATCTATACTTGTAATATCAGCAAAAAGTACTAGCTTAGCATCTTCGTGAATGTAGAATGGCAAGTCATTAATATATATTAAAAACAGCAAGGGACCCAAGACCGAAACCAGTTATAAGAATTAATTGTTTCATCTATATCATGTGAACTGCTTATTTCAACTTTCTGCACTCTTCCGGTTAATTATGATTTAAACTATTTGTGCACTGTCCCACTCATACCACAAAACTTAAGCTTATCTAGAATAATCCCATGATTTACACAATCAAAAGCCTTTGAGAGATCACAAAAAATCTCAACTGGTATCTAAAGGGTACATTAGAGAAGATACGCCGTAAACGGTACAGGTCTAGCATGACAGCCAGCTAGTGGCAGAATAGGTGGAAACTAAAATTTCGGGATAACGGAATAATGTTATTTATTTGACGTCGATATTTCACGTATTATCCTGAAAGAATAACTTTGTGGTCATTTCCTGCTGGTACCGGAGAATTCAAGTAAGGTCCTAACTTTTTAATTATTTCATTTTGAATAGCTATGACTTCCTACTTCCCTTATTATGTGCAAAGTATACTTGTTCTAGATTGTGCCTAGGAGGAGAACGCTGACGGATTGGCGTGAAAGACGATGAGCCAGACAGACACCATTTTTGCGCAGAGGAAGTAATAGGAATATGGACATTCATAATGACAATGCAACCATTTTGTTGAATAATACATTTAAATGAGCACTGAATGTGATTCAAATAAGTTTGACAGTTAAATGCAGTTTATAAAATTTACCGTACAGGTTTTTTACCACTAAAAATTTCGTAACTTCAGTTACTCCATTTTGGTTGTCATAAGGGAATGATTTATTTTCCAGCGTTAGCACAAAATTCAAGGACAGACTTCAAATGATCCAACAGTTCGAGATAAATCAAAGCATTATTTCAGTATTAACCGTAGCTGTAATGCAGTATTTCTCACAGCATTCACATAAAACCTAAACATTTCCCGCATCCATCATATAGTCCCGATTTGGCTCGTAGCGACATCCATCTTTCCATAAACATAAAGAAATGGCTTGGATCGTAGCCGTTTGAAACGAATGAAGAGCTCAAGGAGATCGTTAGTGTGTGGCTACACCCACAGAGTTTTAGGCCAAAGAGATTTCGAAGCTTGTGAAGCTGCATTACAAATGTTTGAGTGTTTATGGAAGTTATGTTGTAAAATAGCTGAAAGGATGTAGACTGACTTCGAAAATGTCAAAAGTAGATATGTACTATTACGTAGGGCCTCCTCTAAGTCTGTGGACTGTAGTGAGAGTCCACAGAAGTAAATATAGGGGTCACCACTACTCTCCTGGAAGCATCTGCCACGCAATGGATTGCAGAGCGGCATCCAATGCCGGTCTCTTCCTGGGTGCGGGATTCATGGCTCGGTGCCTTCGTTCCATGACATCCGAGATATGCTTCATGGGGTTCAAATCTGGGCTCTAGGAGGGCCATCTCAGTCCTTGGACCTCTTCTGCATGACCCTGGAATCAGTTCTGTGTGGCGTGGAAGCAATTTGGTGCCGCTTTATCATCCAGAAGCACCGCAGAACAGTGAGCGAGTTGGAAGGCCAAAAATGGGTGGAGATAGACCCTGGTCATCTCAACAAACTCCCTCGCAGAAAAGCTAGTGAGCCCAGTCTGCACTCCAGATCATATCAGAGACCTTATGACCTCGGTCCACAACTTCTTGGGAGCCAGTGGCAGTGCAGTAATGTGATCTTCGCCACACTCGGTGCCTCACATGAGCTTGGTGCAGTTGAAATCATGATTCGTCCATATCATTTCCGCCATTGTAGCTATTTTCATCTCTGGTGGTTAGTGACAAACGCAAACCGTAGTGCCCGATGACGTTGTGTTAAGAGTGGCACATGTGTGCGGTGCCGGCTCCCAAACCCCATGGAGCTCACGTTCCTGGGAGCTGTGTCTAACATGTCGTTTGTTGAACTGAGGCGCGATTTGTTGCACTGTTACTTTTCTGTCACAACTGACGATGCGTCTCAGATGTCGTCAGTCACGGTCATCGAAGGTGGCTGGACGACCGTCAGTTCGTCTGTTGTGGACTGTGACACCCTCAATTAACCATTCACGATACTCCAAGTTCTTGGAACACTGTCAAAACCGAAATTCCCGTCAGTTGGTCACTGACCACCATAACCTGTTCTTTATGGTCGATCTCAGTTTTTCCGGGTAAATCAAATTCCTTGACTATTTCAGGAAAATCAGATAATTACAAGTTGAACAGAACTGGTGCCAAAACTGAGACCTGGGAAAGATCATTATTTTCTTCTTTCTAATTAGATGATTGCCGTGGATCACTTGGAAATATCTCTCACATAACATGTTGTTTGTAAGCCTTATTACAGTTTGTCAGCAAGACCTATCTGTTACAAATAACCCGGATTATCCCCAAGATCCGATCTGAACCCAGTGAAACAATGGACAGAGTTAGAACGTCGACTTCACTGCATACTCTGCATACTCCAGTCTCCTACGTCAGAGCCTGCCCTTCTTTCGTTTTTTAAAAAACAAACAAAAAAAGGGCTGTCATTCCTGAGACATTCAGACACTCCACTGAAAGTTTAACAAGTCGAATTCGATTCGACATAATGGCGTAAGGTGGACACGTGCCATACTTTCGGAGATTATCGTGGGTACAGCAATATCGCCGATGGGCACTCCAACCTTGGGAACAGATTGGTACACGCTATTGATTTAGTCGTTTTCCGAAACGGCCTAAGGTAAATCCTTGGATGGTTCCTCTGAAAAGGTCACTAGTGTTTTCCATCTCCCTCTTTCCCCAATCCGAGCCCTAGTTTCGTCTCTACTGAACTAGCCGAAAACGGTATACTCAATCCTACCCTTTCTTATTCCATTCGTTTTCTCTTCCAGAAGACATTTTCCCCATTGGTACGTTCTGTAAAAAGAACACGCTACGACATTCGGGGCCAGGCACTGCAGCCAAAATTCCTCGAGTCTAGACCTTTCCAAATGTGTCGCACAGTTGCGAAGTTGGCGACGCACGTTGGAGAGATATCCACTGCGTGCCCGCGCGTGCCTTATAACGGACAGCTCGCGGACCTTGACCATGGGATCGCGCCAGATTGGCGGTAGAGGCTGCTTTCACCGCGGACAGCCAACGAGATGCAAACAGGCGCCAAGGCTGACTGGAAGACTGCCCTCAGGGCAGGCGCTGCAAGGCTTCCATTAGGCGTGGAATACCTGCAGGGGGCTGATGCTTGGTGCAGAGTTGGTACATCATCCGAACATTCAGGGTGACAGCTATTGAAGTGTATGAAATAAAATCGTTGTAACTTCTGAATGGATTGCGTTAGTACTCTCCAACTGCGCACTTGTCCGCGGAGCATCGTGGGAATTAAGCACATGAGCCTTGTTGCTGCCGGCCATTTCCACTTGGAAATGTCGCGTCACAGCGTGTCTGAGAGTATAGCGCTTGTGCGGACCTACTATGAGAGCAATTACATCCTAACCAGAGTCTCGAAAGGCGTTTGCGACCGACTTCAATCTGAATACAACCGATCCAAGTATGCTAACGATCCAGAATTTGATTCGCAAGTTTGAGAGAACTGGTAGTGTCCTTGGTGGCAGTGTTGGTAATGTCGGTCGTCCCAAATTGGTGGAAACGCCTAAAAACATCGAGAAGACACGATGGCTCTACCCTGCATTCGATCCATGCGAAATCCTACATTTCAGTAGGATAATGCACGATCGCATGTTGCAGGTCCTGTACGAGCCTTTGTGGACACGAAAAATGTTCCACTGCTGCCCTGGCCAGCACATTCTCCAGATCTCACACCAATTGAAAACGTCTGGTCAATGGTGGCCGAGCAACTGGCTCGTCACAATATGCCAGTCACTACTCTTGATGAACTATGGTATCGTGTTGAAGCTGCATGGGCATCTGTACCTGTACACGCCATCCAAGCTCTGTTTGACTCAATGCCCAAGTGTATCAAGGCCGTTATTACGGTCAGAGGTGGTTGTTCTGGGTACTGATTTCTCAGGATCTATGCACCCAAATTGCGTGAAATTGTAATCTAATGTCAGTTCTAGTATAATATATTTTTCCAATGAAAACCCGTTTATCATCTGCATTTCTTCTTGGTGTAGCAATTTTAATGGCCAGTAGTGTGTTATCTAGACAACATACCGCTGCGACTGTTAAGACTGTTCGAATGGGTTATGGGACTTAACTACAGGGTCATCAGTCCCTAAACTTACAAACTACTTATGAACTAGCTAACACTAAGGACGGCACAAATATCCATGCCCCGACCGTAGTGGCCGTGCAGACCGTGCCTGGCGCGCCGCAGTCACCTCGGCCACCACGGCCGGCCCATTTTAATGGCCAGTAGTGTAAATACCAAGCTGGTACCCAAGTATCGCTTCAGTTACACGACTTATAGACGCTTAAAACAACGTTCACACACTTTCACATGTATATCACCATATACCGCGGTGGAGTAGCCGAGCGGTCTAATGCGCCTCGCTGCGGAGCGCGTGGTTGTTCACCGTCGGAGGTTCGAGTCCTCCCTGGGGCATGGGTGTTTGTACTGTCCTTAGGTTACTTTACCTTAGTTTAAGTAGTTTGTAAGCTACCGACTGATGACCACGCAGTTTGGTCCGATAGATTTAGAAACATTTGAACATTTTATCACCATATGCAGACAGCAGGGGTACACATATTTCGAGAGAGCGGTTACTCCTCTATTCGCCACTGCGAAGAGAGTGAATGTGACCACACGGAGGTTTATCTGGAATTTTTTCCCTTGCGAACCATACGCGACTGGAATAACAAAATGTTTCTCTCAAGCAACATCAAAATTAAACATGGTTGTCTGTAACATGTTGCAAGTTTCGTGTTCGGATGGGCAATGGGGCTTGCAACCAACATTTAAGCTCCCATATGTGATGTCCCACTGTCTTTTGCTAAACGTTTTGCAATAATCTGAATCTTAAGCAGACACTGAAGTGAACGATATCGGTGTAGTACTATATATCGATTTTGGGGCGCTGTTTTATTCTTATAAAAGGAAAAATGCTTATAAACTGTAAGAGGGAGATTTGAATGCGAATTAATATACAAAATGTTAGTAAATTCTTATCTGCAACATTGCAAATGGATTGATGTTTACTGAAAAGAGAAGGCCTATGAAAGTACAACCAATCCAAAAGAAGAAAGAAAAAAAACACCATGTCCTGTACCAGTGAAAGATGTACTATAAGAAAGATTTGGATACATGCCATATTATGGGTTCGAAGGAAAATGTAGACTTTGTTCTCAAAGATACTAGACTGTAAAACGTGGGAATGTTTTAGGCTTTGTACCAGAAAAGGACTTCTTTTCAGACATTTTAAATGTAATAGTGAAAAATACAACAAATTTTACAGCCACAGGAGCAAAATTATATCTTTTATATTTTTTTAATAATATTATTTACAAGAAAGAAACTATATTTTGAAAAAAAAAATCATATATAATTGATCACATGCACATACTCATCGTAACATCATATTTAAGTAAGTTAATACATAAGTCAATAAACATACAAATCAGAAATTATGTAAGGATTTGAGAAATAGTAATTACTGAATGATAAAATCGTAACGTTCGTTATGAGGCGCAGCAGGAACCAGGTTGCCCTGTTAAAAAAATAAAAATAAAAATAAAGGTAAAAATAAAAAAGACATAGACCACATAGCTACATGTATAGGTTTTCCAGTTCTTTTAAAACAAAGACAACGTAGTTCCATGAAAACTATTATGTGCAACAGGTACAGCAATGTTTGATCTATTTTTCGACATAGTCACCAAAATAATTGAGATACTAGTCATATCGTGGGATCAAAAATTTTGTATTCCTGTGTCGTAGAAGTCGGTCACCTGTGAATGTAACCAGCAAGTGACAGTCGTCTTCAGCTCTTTGTTGTTGTAAAAACGCTGGTCTGAGGACAGAAATGTTTTGAGGTGCAGGAAAAGATGGAGTGTTTACTGCAGGTGTTGTGCTGCTCTGTGGCTACGCTATTGCCCTTATTGCCCTTACGGCTCGGCGCAAAGCAACTGCATTGAAAAAATTAGGCTCTGAGCTTTTTGATAATGCAGCATACTTTCGTGATCCTGCTTCCAGCGATTTCCCTCTTTCTTGCACGTCAAGAATTTGCTGTCCTCAAATGTTCAATTGTTTGTAAGTACATGGGACTTAACCATTCTGGTCATTAGTCCCTAGGCTTGTTGTTGTTGTGATCTTCAGTCAATAGGCTTATCGTTGTTGTGGTCTTCAGACCGCAGACTGATTTGATGCAGCTCTCCTCGCTACCCTATCCTGTACACTTCACCTGGGAGTACGAACGGCAACCTACCTCATTTTGAATCTGCTTACTGTATTCGTCCCTCGGTCTACCATTACGATTTTTACCCCACACACTTCCTCCTCAGAATGTGTCTCACCAACCTATCTCTTCTCTTAGTCAGGATATGCCAGAAACTCCTTACAAACTACTTAAACTAACTTATCCTATGGACAACGAATACACACATGCCCGAGAGAGGACTCGAACCTCCGACGGCGAGCAGCGGCGCACTGCGCAGCAAGGCGCCTTGGAACGCTCCGCCACTCCACCGCGGCGATTCCTGTCCTCCGGCCAACGTTTTGACAACGACTAAGGGCGGAAGGCGAATGACAAACACTGGTTATATTCTCAGGCGGCAGTTCAAATGTAGAATAATTTTGCAAGTCAAGTAAATAAACCACTGTACTCACTAACAAATGTAGAATAGTAGGACCCATTACTGTATTAAGTGATGGGTTGTATAGAAGGATATAACAATTTTAAAAAAAGGCTTCTACGATACAGGAATACAAAAGTTACCCCACGGTAGGCCAAGTGTCTCAGTTATTTTGGCGACTACTTCGAAAAGTAGCTCAAACATTGCTGTACCTACTGCCAATAAATATTTTCATATAAAATTTTGTCTTTGTTTTAAAAGAATCAGGATACTAACTTTCTCCACGCGCCTCGTAAGTGCCATAAAAAAGTTGCATAGCAGGAATTTTAGCACTGGGTTGCTCTTGAACAAAAACGAGAAATACGAGGGGGACTTGGAAAATAATTTTCCCCTGTCGACTGTGGTCAGAGTTTCGTATGAAAGGAAAAAAATAAATAAAATGAGTTATTAAAGGTAAGCCATATCTTTATTTTTCTACATAATTTCCAAGTACTTTAAGACTTTTATCATACCGCTTTATAAGCTTCAAAAAGTCTTCCAGAAAAAATCTGGGCGTTGCTTACGAAGGAAGCGTTGAACAGCTTGTTTTTACGTCACCATTGCTTCCAAAGCGCCTTCGGCCGAGAGTCTTCTTCAAAGCTGGGAACAGATGGAAGTCACTTGGTGTGAGATCAGGACTGTATGACGAATGGTGTTGGCGCTCCCCACCAAGAGTTACAATATTGTTTTTGCGTTGCCGTCTCCGATTGTGGTCTCGCATTGTCATCCAACAGCAGAACGCCAGATCTGAGAAGGTCACGCCGTTTTTCTCCGGATCACCTCTTTCAATTTCGACAGAGTGGCACAGTACCGCGCAGCATTGATGGTTGCATCCTCCAAGACGTCCAGCAACAGAACAGCTTGGGCGTGTCAGAAAACGGTGGGTAGCACTTTACCTGCAGACGGCGTGCTTTTAAACTTCTTTCGGACAGGTGATGACAGATGTTTCCACTCCATAGCCGTTCAACGCTTGTTCCGTATGCAACACCCTGATTTTTTCCTGGACGGCTTTTGAAGCTTATTATGTAGTTTGACAAATGTCACAATGTACTTATAAAATATGTAGCCAAATAAAGATATGTCTAACCTTTAATGTCTCATTCTATTTTTCCCTTTCATACACAACTCTGCCCACAGTCGAGGGGGGAAACGTATTTTCCAACTATCCCTCCCTTCCGTGTAGTTGCAATAACAAAGTTCACAAAAAAAAACTATTCAAATTTTCACAAAACCCAATAATAAACAGAGCTCACACACTCATAGCACGCAAGTAAATCCGAACAAGATGTACACCGCGTACCCGTTCTCTAATACAATTGGCTCCTGATGTTAATGGCCACTTTTGAAAGAGCAACTATTTAGACTTGGACTTCTTTAATCAAAGGCACACATTTAAACGACTTTTTAAACCATGTTCTCCGTTTTTTATACTCAGTAAGGCTACCACCCGAGTCAGCGCGAAAAATTCTATAACAAAATATCGGTATCACAAAATAAATAAATAAATAAAAAATGGGATTGGTAGTTTTTTTTTATATAAGGCTCCTGATAGTTTCTTCCATAGACGTTGCACGAATTGTTAACGAGGAGAAAATTAGAGAAATTACAAGTGATTCGATGATTTACTGGCAACATTCACAGCACGTTTCATTCGTGAGCGGAATAGGGAGAGAAAGCATAGTGGTACCAGCCGCAACTTCTGCGTGTGGAATGCGGATGTAGCCTTGTGTCAGCTTATCGTGCTAGACTGTACAATGCAGGTCTGTCTGTTATACACACAACTATTGTAGAATGACATTTTTACTTTGCAGCAGAGTGTGCATTGATATGAAACTTTGTGGCAAATTAAAAATTGTGTGCCGGACCAGGATTCAAACCTGGGACTTTGTATCTTGTGGAGACTGCCTTCTTCTCTACATCAGTGGTTTCTAGTAATCGAAGTTCACGTCCGCTGTTACTGATACGGACGTCCCAGGCACGATTCACGGACATCAGCTCCGATTTTTCTGTGCATTAATTTACGCATTCACCAGACGTGTGAATGTACCCTCGCATCTTTGCAACCGAATATACTAAGATGATGAAACGTGCTGAGTGTTGTGGTCTTCAGTCAGAAGACTGTTTTCATCCTGCCCTCCACGCTACTCTAACCTGTACAACCGTCTTCATTTCTGTATAAGAACGACGACCCACGTCCTTTTGAATCTACTTATTTAGTTTGTCTCTTGGCCGCCTTCTGCGATTTTCACGTGACACACTTCCCTCCAATGCTAAATTAACGATTCTTTGGGGCATCAGCACGTGTCCTACCAGTCGATCCCTTCTTTTAGTCGAGATATGCCAGACCTTAATTTTCTTCCCAATTCGCCTCAGAGCGAATATTCGATATTAACTAAATTCTCTTCTCAGAAATACTTTACTTCCCATTGACATTCTGCATTTTATATATTCTGTACTCCAACTATCGTAACAAACTCACTTACTACCTTCATTTTCTTGTTTCGTAATCTACTTCCTTCAGCATTGCCTAGTTTAATTTGACTACATTCCATTACCCTTGATTCATTCATCTTATAGCCTGTTTTTAAGACATTGTCCATTCTATTCAATTGCGTTTGCTGTCTCTGATACTGTCTGGTATTGTCATCGGAAAACTGCAGACCTTTTATTTATTCGCCGTTAACTTCAATACCTATTCCAAATTTCATTTTGTTTTTCTTCACAGCTTGAACAATGTACAGCATGAAAGCGATTAGGGAAAGTCTACAACCCCGTCTTACAATTTGCCCATCGAATATTTCGACTCTTATAATTGCTGCCTGGTTACAGTACAAATTGTACATAACATTTCCTTACTTAAATTTACCCCTTATGACTTCATAATTTGAAAGAATGTATTGTAGTCTGCATTGTGAAAAAGCTTTCTCCAAATTTACAAAATCTATAAATGAGGATTACTTTTCCTTAACGTATCTTCTAACATAAGTCGTAGTACCAATAGTGCTTGACGTGTTCCTACATTTCTCCTAAATTCAAAATGATCTTCCGTGAGGTCGGCTTCTACCACTTTTCCATTTCTTCAGTAAATAATCAGTCTTAGCATTTTGCAGCCACGACTTACGAAACTGATGGTTATCTAATTTTCACACCAATCTATACCTACTTTCTTTGCAGAATGGGATTCTTAAATTCTTCGTTTAGTATTTCGCCTGAATCATTCGTCTTGCACACTAGATTCAATAGTTTTATTATGGCTGACTCTTCCAGAGCTCTAAGGGAACCTCGACTACTCCAGGGACTTTCTTCCGACATAGATGTTTCAGTGTTCTGTCAAAATCTTCTCACTATAGTATATCCTATTTCATCTATATCTACATCCTCTTCCAATTCTACAATACTACCTTCAAGTTCTATTTCTTTTTTTAGAGCTCCGCTACATTTTCTTTCCACATTTCCGTACGGATTTTTTCTTGTGAGCTCTTGATATTCATACAGCAGCTTTTTTCTCCAAACATCTCTTTTATTTTCCTGTAAATCATATATTTACAGTTGGTTTTGCATTATTCGACATACGAGGGTTGGAACTGAAAAGTGGCAACATTGCTGCATTGCTGTGGAGACACTATGCAATGGAATCTACTATTGTCGCTGATGCACACGTTTTTGACATCCCTACCTTACCTCCGAGCAAATGGACTCGCCCGTCCCACGTCACCGGCGTGCGCACAATCGAGGGGTGAAACAAGTGACTTGTGAGCGAGCGGTCTAACTTAAGGGTGTGACATTCTTTTCGAAACAGGAAAAACGGAGTTGGTTCAAGTTTGAATGTGCCAGAGGACATACAGCACGACAGTGTCATAAAGGTCCTCAAGAGGCGTTGCTGTACAGAACAGTGGCACGTTGGGTAAAAGCCTTCAACGTTACGTTCCCCCAAGGCGGACCATCAATGCACAGTATTACTGTTCGTTTTTGGAGCACCACCTACGGCCTGCCCCAGTGGCCGCGCGGTCTGCGGCGCGCCAGTCACAGTCTGCACGGCTGCTACGGTCGTGGATACGAATCCCCCCCTCGGGCATGGATATTTGTGCCGTCTTTAGTATAAGGTAGTTCATAAGTAGTTTGTAAGTTTAGAGACTGATGACCACGCAGTTAAGTCCCATAAGCTTAACAAACATTTGAACATCACCTACGACCAGCTCTGCGAAAGAACACTTTCTGCGCAAGCCACCCATCATTTTGCACGCCAAAGAGCGGGCGCATACAGCGCAAGCTGTGGCTGCTCTGTTCGGTCGATAGGACTGGGAAGTACGGTACCATGCACCATACTCCCCGGACTTAAGTCCTTGTGATTTTTATTTGGTTCCGAAGATGAAAGAAGCACTTCGTGGCATTCGCTGTTCCAGAGATGCTAGAGGCAGGACGCCGCCAAGTTTCGGATCGAGCGGCCTCCCACGTCGAGGTTCGAATCCTCCCTCGGTCATGGATGTTTGTGTTGTCTTTACTATACGTTAGTTCATAAGTAGTTTGTAAGTTTAGGGACTGATGACCCCCCCCCAGTTAAGTCCGATAAGCTTAACAAACATTTGAACATTTTTTGAAGCAGTACACTCCTCCATTCGCACCATCAACAGAATAGGCTCTGCTAACGGTATACTACGCATTCCACATCGCTGGCGACGTTTTCTACACAACGCTGGTGACCACTTTGAAGGACATTAACAGGTGCAAACATGTAACGCTTTTGCATCGGTTTAACCCCGTGGGCCACACCACCAGGCTCCTACGTCCTTTCACACCATAGACCTCAGCGGCCTACACGATATAATAATAATGAAAAACTCTTTAAGAAATTCAATGTCATGATAAGGATGAGGGTATAATACATTAAATAACCTTGAAGAACATAAAAGGAATATATATTTCTTCAAGAAACCATAAAACAAAATAATCAAACTCTCATAAATTAAACAACAGTAGTCTAAACTTCATATAACGCAAAAAATCTATCATATTCGAAAACCACGTACAATTAACAATGTTTAAAACTAAAATCAGTATCACAAAATTAAGCGGAAGTTTCTCATTTTTTACCGATACAGTTTGGACAATTTTTTTGTGGTGGTGACCACACACTGGCAACTTACAGAAATCACACTGCATTTTTTATTTCCTTTGTTTTTTGTAGTCACAAAACTCACAGTAAGTTCTTTTCGGAATAGCTCCTTGCTCAATTTCTTCACGAGCTGCCTCTGCAGGTGGAGTCATGTTTAGGCATCTATAAATACTGTCCCGTAGGTCACGGGGAATTGGTGTGTCAAGCCTAGCCTTCATCCCAGGTTCTGTAAGGTGTTCAGAAAGCGTCAACATAAACTCAAATCGGGACAATGGTTTTGTTTGATCATTGTGCCTCCCTTTCCCTTGGTTTTTGTAAAGTTATGGAGGTCTCGGAGGTCTAGTTGTTTACCTGAACGGGCCGGCAGGGGCGGAAGTGTTGTGCACTGTACACTGGCTCAGAGACAACGAACTAGAGGAGGCTTACATGCGAGTCACGTCCCCTCCAGCTGTGTTGGAGTGGGATTAGACAGGTCTGAGTGAGCATCTAGGCCTCAGAGGCCCATGGTGTGGCCGGCAGGGTTAAATAAATAGTAGTTGCCACTATTTAAGTTCCAGCGCTTGTACTTGGCAATTGCCCTCAGGTCTTTCCTGCTTAGCTATTTTGCACTTTCCGACAGTTTCATTTTTAATCGTCTGTACTCCATATTACGAGCTTCTTTTACTGAATGTTTATATTTTCTCCTTTTCGAGAGAAAAAGACAAAGTGGAATAAGAATTCTGTACAGAACATAATTTAATCATCACGTACACTTGGTTCAAGAATAACGAACAAACGTTTTATACGTGGAAGTGACATGATTGATTATATAATTGTAAGACATATCCAGGTGCGGGTAAAGACTGACCAAAAGTGGAAGTTTATCTAAAACGTACCCGAAGTCGTACGTGAGAGTTTCCAGTTGTAAATATAAAAACGAGTCAGATTTGGCTTTTCTCGGCGCTGCAGTAAGCCAGTCTCGAGACAGCGCGTGTTTTCGACACGTGGGGAAGGACGTTTCGCGACTGCTGCTCATCATCAGGGACATCAGCAGTGCCGCGGGAACAGGCGCAACGCCTCGGCACCAGGCGCACGCTACCCACCACGTCGAGGGACAGCAATTATTTTTGCTCATTTACGTCCGTTTTTTTTTATGTCAAAATTATTTAGTGTTCGTAATCCTAAGTGACTTACCTACTGAGGTTATCAGTCTCTCGGTTTATAAATTACTTAAACTAACGTAATGACAACACACACACACACACCCATGCCCGACGGAGGACTCGAATCTCCGACGGGGTACAACCGCGCGCTCCACAGCAAGGCGCCTTAGAGCGTTTGGTTATTGCACTGCGGGCTTATTTCAATCTGAATATTATTTATGGGAAGCGTGAAACAAATGTTTAAATAAAATAAATTCGGAAAATATTGCTAATTGTGTGAATCTGTATAAATGTGATAGCGTGTCTGGACTAGAACTTGTGGCGCTATTTATGCACTTACACTAAAGCCACAATATTAATACTTCACCTTCGGTTCTTCAGTGGTCTCGCCTGCCTTTAAATCATCATGAAAATAATAGCACGTCGGGTTTTTATACGTCATGGAAACTTTCAATGTGACACATTTCACTTGATAATGAATTTAGTTTTCATTCTTGATGACTGCTTGTTACATAATGACAAAAGTAAGACTGCATGTTAACAACGTAATGACTACACTTTGACTGACCACTAACTTTACAACTGACTTTACTGCTAAATGAGTTCGCACAAATTCGCGCTTATTAATACATAGTATAATATCTAGAACATTCTAGAATACGGAAGTTACAATATTAATATATAACATTATTTGTTCATAAATAAATCTTGCTTTACGTAAAGATACACAAAATTATGTCAAATGTAATAAGTTTTTCATATCAAAACAAAACAATACAAAAGATCGTAAGTAAACAACAATTAGCGCAGTATTAATATATGTTTACATTATTTGAAATTGTTAAATCAAAGCAACTAATCAATTCTACAGTCTGCAAAGTATTACATTACGGTCAATACATTATAGAAGAGATCAGATATTATTAGTTATCAATTTCATTAATAAACACAGTATTGTCCAACATTAAGCTTACGACGTTCAATAATTATTTAGTTCATTAAAAGACGCAAGTAATGAAAGTGATAATCAATGTGACTTGTCAGAAGCGCCATAAAATGCTTATATAATATAAATATGGAATATTAGGGCATAATACCACGACCAACTATGGTATCGTATACCATGTGACCAGCCGGCCGCGGTGGCCGAGGGGACTGAGGCGCTTCAGTCACGGTCTGCACGGCCACTACGGTCGGGGGTTCGAATCCCCCCTCGGGCATGGATATTTGTGCAGTCCTAGTTCGTAAGTAGTTCATAAGTAGTTTGTAAGTTTAGGGACTGATGACCCCGTAGTTAAGTCCCGTAAGTTGTACAAACATTTGAACATTTGAACTGTGACCATAAAAACTGATCTGAATGACTGTGCTTAAAATAAGAGTAAATGTTATGATTAATCAGCCTGGCATCGTCTGATGGCAATGTGTATAGCCCAGTTAGTACGCTTAACTACCCAGAACATCAGTAACAATCTCAATGAATGACAAGTCCGGATATAGCTCAAAATAGTATTCATTAATTAGACAAACAAATAGTTCATTAATTAAATAGAGTGCAAGTCAATGTTTAACGCGATTGTAATACAGAGTATAGATGTTATCATGGGTCAAATGACAGACAATTTCTGATAGTGACATGGCAACAGAACAGCATGTACAGGTGTAGCACAGGGTGGAAACGTTTAAGCTGACAATTATGAAATTCGTTAATTTTTAAAGTAAAAATCAAGGTTTAGATTACAAATGCAAAACGGACTAAGTATACCTGTTGCGACCTTAAAAAATGATTGTCGTGTGTACCGAGACCTTCTGACAACAAGACATAACTTCATTAACAAAGAAATTATTGTGTTGTCATCAAGTGGTGTAATTAATATTAGTGTAAAAAGCACTGTCCACGATAGGCAACAAATACTGGTAGCTACCTGACAAACTAGTTGATTATTTCTGTAAGCCGCGCGGGAGTAGCCGAGCGGTCTGGAGCGCCACGTTGCGGATCGCGCGACCGCCCGCGTCGGAGGTTCGAATCCTCCCTCGGGCGTGGATGATTGTGTTGTCTTTAGTATACGTTAGTTCATAAGTAGTTTGTAAGTTTAGGGACTGATGAACCCCCAATTAAGTCCCATAAGCTTTAAAAAGAAACAGTATTTCTGTAACGAAATGTAGGAGCATGACAAACTGGGGTACTAAGTACGTGCAAAATGTATATCAGACAAGCAACAATCTGCCTCCATATTAAAAAAAAAAAAAAAAAAAAAAAAAAGTGTTCAAATGTTTGCAGAGCTTATGGGACTTAACTACGGCCGGCCGCGGTGGCCGAGGGGACTCAGGCGCTCCAGTCACGGTCTGCACGGCCACTACGGTCGGGGGGTTCGAATCCCCCCTCGGGCATGGACATTTGTGCCGTCCTTAGTCTTAGTTAGTTCATAAGTAGTTTGTAAGTTTAGGGACTGATGACCCCGTAGTTAATTAAGTCCCATAAGCTATACAAACATTTTTTTTTTTTTTTTTAATTACGGAGGGCGCGCTGAGCCACGGAATACCGCTAAGCCACCTTGAATTAATGGATACAGCGACCCCTTCCTCCACAACAGAAACTTTAATTATGTCTATATAAATTCCTATCAATCATCTTTTTGATGTTTATGTTGTACTTTCCTCTGTGCTTGCTTAAACAAATGAAGAGGAATTTCAGAACAAAAGTAAACCAAGCCCACAGATGATATCACAAAATGAGCTGAAACATGTTTGGGAAATGTAACTAAAATCAAGTTTCTTTCATACGGCAGAATATCCTCACCACACGTATCAATGTTGCCGTGGTACTACAATAGTGAAATAGCACCCCATTTTAGCACGCTATTTTCCTTGAAAACTGAACTCCACATAAATCCTTTGCTGTATACAGTCTCTAGAATGAAACTTTCACTCTGCAGCGGAGTGTGCGCTGATATGAAACTTCCTGGCAGATTAAAATTGTGTGCCGGAACCGGGACTCGAACCTGGGACCTTTGCCTTTCGCGGGCAAGCGCTCTACCACTGAGCTACCCCGACACGACTCACGATGCCACCTCACAACTCTACTTCCGCCAGTACCCCGCCTCCTACTTTCCAAACTTCACAGAAGTTCGCCTGCGAAACTTGCAAGACTAGCACTCCTGGAAGAAAGGATATGGTGGAGACATGGCTTAGCCACAGCCTAGGGGATGTTTCCAGAATGAAACTTTCACTCTGTAGCGGAGTGTGCGCTGATATGAAAGTTTCATTCTGGAAACATCACCTAGGCTGTGGCTAAGCCATATCTCCACCATATCCTTTCTTCCAGGAGTGCTAGTCTTGCAAGTTTCACAGGAGAACTTCTGTGAAGTTTGGAAAGTAGGAGGCGGGGGTACTGGCGGAAGTAGAGTTGTGAGGCGGCATCGTGAGTCGTGTCGGGGTAGCTCAGTGGTAGAGCGCTTGCCCGCGAAAGGCAAAGGTCCCAGGTTCGAGTCCCGGTTCCGGCACACAATTTTAATCTGCCAGGAAGTTTCATATCAGCGCACACTCCGCTGCAGAGTGAAAGTTTCATTCTGGAAACATCCCCTAGGCTGTGGCTAAGCCATGTCTCCACCATATCCTTTCTTCCAGGAGTGCTAGTCTTGCAAGTTTCGCAGGAGAACTTCTGTGAAGTTTGGAAAGTAGGAGGCGGGGTACTGGCGGAAGTAGAGTTGTGAGGCGGCATCGTGAGTCGTGTCGGGGTAGCTCAGTGGTAGAGCGCTTGCCCGCGAAAGGCAAAGGTCCCAGGTTCGAGTCCCGGTTCCGGAACACAATTTTAATCTGCCAGGAGGTTTTTATACAGTCTCTATTTATTGATGCGAAGCATATTTTTTGTCAGACACAAAAATGTGTCGATTAACATTGTTTTATTAACTGTAAATGGAAACAAGCAGTCCCACAAGTTATTTCCATTTACAGTAAATAAACTGTTACAGTTGCTGCTTTTAAGACAAGTATGTTCAAAATCATCGTTTTATAAGTTACAAATGGAACGACTCGGACTCAAAAGTCGTATTAAGATTTATTTGTAAATGCATTTCGAATAGAATCCGCATTTTTTTTCTTAATCTCTGAAATACGCAATTCACAGCAGATTTTTCATCTGCACATAACCTTATTAAATCACATGATCCGAACTGGCAAATTAGAATAACATATATTTTTTCTTCTTTTGCAGAGTCTTCGAGAACGTGCGACTCTTCTGCACCTCGAGAAAGGTAAAAAGTTTTGAATTATTATATATGCTACATTCTGAAAAGTATTCCGACTCGTCGAGAAGTATTAACATTGGAATGTATCGATTAGGAAAGCTCAATAACTTGGAAGGGTACTGATAACCCAGCAGTTGAGTCCCCTTTAAACACCCAACAACAACAACAACAACAACAATAACAACTTGGAACTAGGGATGGACGATTATTTGCAATAATCAATTATTTGTAGTTATCTGACGATCGATTATGGACGTACAGATATGTCCTTCACGTTGATTAATTTCATTTTACCGATTACCTTTCAGACTGATTACAACAATTTTTGGACCTTTCTTTCTGGCTGTAAAACTCGTAGAGTGCTCCGTGGGCCTGGATGATCTCTCTGGCCTTCCTTCTTTGCTATCAATCCGTGTGGTATAAAATGTTTGCTACAAAGTGTTCTACATGGTCCGTTCTGGCTGCCAGATTTTAGCACATTTGAATGTGAGCGTTTTTAAAATTGTGATTTCTTGAAACTTTCTTCTAATCTCATGCGACATTTCTGTATGGCAGGTAAAGGGCGTGAAAATCGTTTTCAACAATGCTCTCTTCAAATACCCGATTTTTGTTAGAAGTTTTCAATGTTTGCTCGTCGAATTTTCCACATCAGAAATTTGCTATAACTTGGTTCAAATGTTTGTAGAACTTATAGGACTTAACTACGGGGTCATCAGTCCCTAAACTTACAAACTACTTATGAACTAGCTAAGACTAAGGACAGCACAAATATTCATGCCCTAGGGGGGGATTCGAACCCCCGACCGTAGTGGCCGTGCAGACCGTGACTGGAGCGCCTCAGTCCCCTCGGCCACCGCGGCCGGCTAACTTGGTTTCTTTATGTGTATGATACTTTTAACGAGGCATGACAGAGAGGAACTGGATCGTTTTCTCGAGTACATTCAGTTCACCAGACGGAAGGTAGAATTTTATTTATGAATTAGATTATGCTTGTGCCACATAGTTTACCGGAAACCCACACTCACGGACCGTTATCTACACCGAGGCTCGAAGCACCACCCACAACAAAAGTGAGGCATCAAACGAACATTGGCGGATAGAGTAAGGAATGTCTGCGAACTAGAACTTCTTGTCGAGTAATAAAACCACTTTACTAATGCATTGCTCAAGAATGAGTATTCGTCACTGAGGATTAATACTACCACTTGAAAATCATAGAGACCTATGAAATCGAATGTTTTCCTGCATAGGATCAATTTTGCCGAATCGGATCGTTGCAGTAATATACAAACCCACCCGGAAGCTATAGGATCACGTAAAATTAGATAAAGATGTTCTCTATCCAAAGGCAAAAGCAAACCGACCCAGAAGCTATAGCATCACGTTGAATTAGATAAAGATGTTCGCTATCCAAAGGAAAAAGCAGTAATTGACAGTATTACGTACAGTTGCAGGGACGTGTACTTGGGTGCCACAAAAAAGACTGACAACACAAAGAGATTTTGGTCATATGTTAAATATACTAGGGGCAAAACACAAAAAATACCCTCACTACGTGATAGTAATGGCGATCCTGCCGATGACAGCGCTACTAAAGCAGAGTTTCTAAACTTAGCTTTTAGAGACTCATTCACCAAAGAAGACGAAACCAATAATCCAGATTCCGAATTACGAACAGAAGCCGTAATGAGTAATGTAGAAGTAGATACATCGGAGTAGTGCAGCAACTAAAATCACTTAACAAGAACAAGTCTTCTGGTCCGTACTGTATACCCACTAGATTATGCTGAAGGGATAGCTCCTTACTTAACAGCAATATACAACCGCTCACTCAAAGAAGGATCTGTACCAAATGATTGGAAAGTTGCATAAGTCACACCTATATTCAAGAAAGGCAGTAGGAGTAACCCACTGAACTACAGGCCTATTTCATTGACGTCAATTTGCAGCAGGGTTTTAGGAACATATCCTGTATTCAAATATTATGAATTATCTATAACAGAATGATCTATTGACCCAAGGTCAACACGGATTTAGAAAATATCGTTCATGTGAAACACAACTAGTTCTCTACTCACACGAACTGATGCGTGCTATCGACAGGGGTTCGCAAATCAATTCCGTATTTCTTGATTTCCTGAAGGCTTTTAATCAATTTGCGTGGTTATGGTATATCGCTCCAAATTTGCGATTGGATAGGAGACTTCCTGTCAGCGAGAAGACAGTTCGTAGTAATCGATGGTAAGGCATCGACTAAAACAGAGGTGATGTGGTGTCGCACAAGTACAAAGTGCGCGCCACCTACTTTCGCCGCGCGCCGCCATGCACGCACGGCGCGGCGTTCTCACGACGACAGCCACGAGCGCCCTCTGCTGCAACCCCGCTCGTGGCCACCACGGAAAGACACCGGACACTTCGGACTGAGATAGCAACGAGTTAGGACCTTCGTAATCAGATAGGCACCAGTGAAGACTTTGCTATTGTACAGGCACTAGGCAGGCCTCTAACAACTATATATCAACATTCTGCAGTACTATGTAAAAGTTAAGTATTGTTACATTCTGTGCAATATATATCTCTTTCTAATTTACTCGAGTGTTTATAGTTTCTGGCTGCTCCCCTCCGTACCTGCACCAGCGTGCTGTCTTTGTTCCTGTGTCGGTCTCGTTCCACTCGGCCACCGACACCTACGACGAGGCTGGGACACAAAAGCGGCGACGAAGTTGGGACACAAAAGGTGATATCGGGCGTTCCACGGGGTAGTGTTATTGGTCCTCTGCTGTTCTTTATTTACATAAACGATTTAGGGGAAAATCTAAGTAGCTCTCTTAGGTTGTTCGTAGATGACGCCGTCATTTACCGTCTAGTAAAATCATCTGAAGATCAAAACCAACTGCAGAACGATCTGAATAAGATTTCACTATGGTGTAAAAATTGGCAATTGACTCTAAATAATGAGAAGTGTTAAGTCGTCCACATGAGTACGAAAAGAAATCCGTTAAACTTTGCTTACAAGATAAATGAATCAAAAGTGAAGGCCGTAAACTCCACAAAATACCTAGGAATTACTAGTACTTCAGTCTTAAACTGGAAAGAACACGTAGATAATGTCGTGGGAAAGGCGAACCAGAGACTGCGTTTTATTGGCAGAACCCTTAAAAGATGCAACAGAACTACAAAAGAAACTGCATACACTACGCTTGTCCGTCCATTTCTGGAGTATTGCTGTCCAGTGTGGGATCCTTATCAGGTGGGTTTGACGGAGGACATCGAAAATGTCCAAGGAAGGGCAGCTCGTTTCGTGTTGTCACGATACAGGGAAGACAGCGTTACGGAAATGATACAGAATCTGGTATGGGAATCATTACAACAACAACGCTTAGCGCTGCGGCGTGGGCTACTTACGAAACTCCAATCGCCAACATTCTCCTCCGAATGCGAAAATATATTGTTGACTGCCACTTACATAGATAGAAATGATCATCAGAATAAAATACGAGAAATCAGAGCTCGAACGGAGAGATTCAGGTGTTCTTTCTTCCCGCGCGCTATTCCAAAATGGAATGGGAGATAAATAGTATGACGATGGTTCGATGAACCCTCTGCCAGGCACGTAAATGTGATTTGCAGAGTTTCCCATGTAGATGTAGAATATTTGTGACCTCTTTGTAATAAAATTAATGACTCTGTCGGACCAGCACGTCCTCACAACACTGGCGATCGCTTTGATAAGCAGCACGAGAATAAAAACCGCGCGCCGCAGTGGAGTAGCCGAGCGGTCTAAGGCACCTCGCTGCGGAGCGCGAGGTTGCTCGCCGTGGAGGTTCGAGTCCTCCCTGGGGCATGGGTGTGTGTGTTGTCCTTAGGTTAATTTACCTAGGTTTAAGTAGTTTGTAAGCTACAGTCTGATGACCACGCAGTTTGGTCCGATAGATTTACAAACATTTGAACATTTTTTGAAAAACCGCGCTGCGGCGTTACGTCAGTAGATCATTACACACACGTCTTCTCGAAATTATTTGTGGGTTACCGTTGTAATGATCATTCATAATCTGGTAATAGGGAACGTGCCCTAGCGGGGATTCGAACCCTCCCCCCCCCCCCCCCCCCCCCCCCCCGGCGGGCAGCGGCCTCGCGTTTCGTAGCATAGCGCCTCAATTCGCTTGGCCACCACAGTCTAACAGAAACAGTCGCGACACTCACTGCTGTAAAAGTTGTAACCAACTGACAGTTGCTGCGACACTAGCGCTCCTAGCGGTGTGCAAGCTGTCGAAGTAGCGATGTTTGTTTATAATCATTTTTGTACGTAATTAACGACATTTTTACCATAATTTTGGCGTTAAAAGCATTAGTACAATATCGAGAGACAAACATAATATTGAAATTAATATAAAAACAGCCGAATTTAATTGTTTCAGTGGTATAAGGAACAACTTCGTCGTGAACAAATTCTTACGATTAAGTGTATATTTGCAGCTTATTGCACTGAAAGTAAGTAGAATACAAACATAAAGGAATGAAAAATTTCTATTATGGTCTGTTCTTACAATGACAGGCAGATTTTGACGTGTATCAGTTCGATGTGGAGTCTAATGATTTGCACATATTTATACCTCACTCGTCTTTCTTATACGTCCAGTTTCAGTTACTTTAGCTCAAAAAAACAATGTTTTGATGATTATTGCCGTTTGTGATTCAGATGTCCCAACAATTGTGGAATTGGAGCTTTTATCGTTATATTGCGACGTCTGTGACGTTTTTCCTACAGCTACAGCTGTGATGGTTGATTTGGTATGTTAAATACTGTATTTATTGCATTCTGTATACGTTTCCTACGTTCCACCTCACCGATTTTACTGGAGTCGTAATGAAGAAATTTTAAAGTGCGTTGAACGTGACGTCTCTCTGTTAAAGTGCAGGTTTTACTGCTGTTTCGTAGGCATTTTTTTATTTTAAATAGAAAATGAAATTATTAATTTAAAGCCTGTGTATCTTATAAGATAACTGTAAATTAAATGTCTTGTAATGTACCGTTTCGTAGCTTGTTAGGGATCTTAGGAAACCTAAGAAAGACAAATGTGGAGCTATTTTTAAATTGTTACTTATTTGTAAGGCACAACATACGTTCCCTAATGTAAGAAGTATGTTGAAATCAATATAAACGATACTATTCGGACTCATCAAATATCGTATTCAAAAATGTTAGCTTGCCGGCCGTTGGAGCGCTGCTGTAGCGGCGTATAACAGAAATATGTGGGCGTGTCGCGACTGTGTATTCGCGTTATCGTATCATAGCGCCTCAATGCGCTCGGCCACTCCGCCGCGGCGGACAGTCAATATTATTTGTTATTGTAGAAAGATATAAAAAAGCCAAGATCGCTGATCATCAATTTTTATTTAAGACGACCGGTTTCGCTGATCTATGTCAGTATGACTGCTTCATTTTAACTGTTTTATTTTTTCGTTTATAGCTGACTGTCAGTTTATACAGATATTTTTGTGGTATGCACAAACTTAATTACGCCATCAACGTAGATATTAGCCTATTTTTTCAAATGACTTCTAATTATTTTTATAATCTGTACAACACGTTTTTAACCTCATTGTGGTTTTAATATTACATTGGTGTGTGCTGCCATCTGGCGTCATATTCTTTTATCCTTGAATTGAATCATGTATCAGTTTGCTATTGTCACTCACTGTGATAATTATGTTTTATTATAATGACATAGTGCACCTATGCACTGTAAATTATGTTATATAACAACTGATTGACATTACAAGGTATGTCTCATCTGTAAATATGCCCGATCTTGCTCTTATGGATTTAATTGATGTATCTTCTTTATTATAATGACATGCATGTTTTAAATTTCCCTCATTCCTTTTTAACAAATTATGGCCTTTTGAAACGATTTTATTCAAAATCAAATGTTCAAATGTTTGTAAAGCTTATGGGACTTAACTACGGGGTCATCAGTCCCTAAACTTACAAACTACTTATGAACTACTTACGAACTAGGACGGCACAAATATCCATGCCCGAGGGGGGATGACTGAAGCGCCTCAGTCCCCTCGGCCACCGCGGCCGGCACGATTTTATTGGACCAGATGATGCTGACATAGTTCAGCGAAACCGGTCGTCTTAAATAAAAATTGATGATCAGCGATCTTGGCTTTTTTATATCTTTCTACAATATCATATTTGGATCGCCTCCTAGAACATAAACCAACTCAATACAATTTGTAATAGCACCATAGCGTCGTTAATAGCGGAGCTGTTTCCGCCTGCAAGGTGATGCGCGTTCTCGTCCCGTTCAGTCGCTCGCCACCGTAATGACAGCGTAAGCCCTGACGTAACGCGTGCCGTTGCAGCAGCAGTGCCTCACAGCTCGCCCTGACCGTCCAGTCCCCACAGCTGACCGGCTCCGTCGCGTATGCACGGAACGTGTCGAGTTACGTCAGAGGCGCGTTGCGGGATGCCTGCAGAGCCGCGGCTAGCGCAGTGCGGTTGCGGTGGCGAAACGCGAACGCCCGCGGAAGCGGCGGGAATATAAATGTGAAACCGGCGGCGTTTATGGCCGCCGTATACGTGTGAACTGCTGCCGCGCCGTCTAGGAAACGAGAGCGGCCAGGAAGGCCCGCGGGTGTGTTAGCAGCGCCGCTGTCTGTCTGTCCGCTGCTCTGTCCTGTTATCTGGAGCAGCCGCCAACTAGCGTTACTCTCGCCACACCCAGTATATCACAAAAGCTATGTTCGTGCGACTTCGTCCGTGAAGCGCAAGAATTATTTTATGCAGTACTAGCTGAAAACTCGGCGTTGCCCAGGCATTTGTTTATTCCAATCTTCTGGTAGTACATTGTTTTTCAACCGTTTTGAATATGTGACTCTGTTAAGATACCTGTTAGTATTATGTATCACATATTTGTTAACGATGTAATTGTCGATAAAAGATTTTGTTATGTTATAATTAATTTCAAGGCTAATTAGAACGTTTGCTGTATTTAATACATATCAAAATTCACCGTAAAGTATTTTTCAGAACATATAGAATCTCCATGTAATTGCCAGGAAGAGAAAAAGTGGTTGTTCTTTGCTGATAGAGTTTAGAGTATTCTTTAGGAGTAAGTTATTATTATTGCGATGTTATGGAAAGAGAATCGATGTATTACGAACGCTCAATATATATATATATATATATATATATATATATTTCAACTTAAAGTAAGTTCTGCTTTCGTCTACAATTATTTCATCTCTTCAACATGTAAGTTTGGTGTAGTAGAAAGAGAGTCTACGGGAGCTACCTCACCTGCAATTACGAACCTGCAGATTTTACACACGGGACTTTGTTTGAAGCTAATTACATTAGACACAGATACTCCTGGCAATTCCAGATTGGGTAGAGAATTTTCCATTCGATACATAGAGACCTTCTGTTATCCAAGAAATTAAATTAAAAAGTTTACAGGTTCACACATCATTGCAGACCTTGAAGCAAGAGACTACTAGCTGCATCTACACCACAAAGTCTAGCCTGTGGTGGTAAGAAATAAATAAAATTGTTCCTTTTCAGGAATTTCGCAGCATCTTATCAGAAACTGACCAGAGACTTTAAAAGAGATATTGAAATCAAAATAATTTATTATGTCAGACGTAATGAATATCAATATTTAATATATAATTATTTTACAACTCGTATCAAGTAAAAATATTCTCACCCCCCCCCCCCCCCATCCACAAACCGTAGTGCAACTATGTGTCTGATTCCAAAGATAACGCATTTAATTGCCTTCTGTTAATATAGCTTCAGACTGTCCACGTCAAACTGTACAGTATTATACACTATAGCTGTGGTTCCCAATATTTTTTTCTAGTGGGACCCACAACCTTTGTGGAAAAACTGGCGCAGCCCAAAGTATGGTGCAAACGTACACGGCTGAAACTACACGATAACAGAAGGAAAAAGTCCTAGTAAACATGGGTCCTCAAATGAGCCGTTTGCGAGATAATTACGAATGTATGGTTCCAAGGCGCCTCTAACGTCACTGTAAAACTCGTACTAGTTAGTACACATTAATTTCAAGTTTACATCGCATTTACTTCACATTTCACTGATTTTGTTGTAAAATCGTCCTAGTTAGTTAGATGGAGCTCCGGCACGATTTTTCCGCTGCTGTGAGACGGCATCTAACGCGCAGATACGGCCAAAGATGGATAGGTCGAGGCGGAACTGAACCTTGGCCTCCAAGATCACCTGATCTAAATCCTTTGGATTTTTGTGTCTGGCGTCATTTCAGAAGCGAAGTGTACAGCACACCCGTTAACACTAGGAGAACCAGCATTAGCGAACTACCTAGAAGGGCCGCTACTGGTCATTTTGACCGGTGACGTTTTCCTTTAATTTTTTTCCAGTTTAACTTTTTGAATTAATTTAGTTTAATTACTTAAAATGTCTTTAGGGTATTATGTTTACCGAACAATTTGCTAGGCGTAGAAATTTGTTTAGAAGTATTATTTATTTAAAAAATGGATCAAGGTTATAAATGCACCTGGTTTATAGTTCCGGTTGCAGTTGTCTACAAATGGTTTCCAGATTGGGGTAGCTGCTGCCAAGTCATCAGTCTTTCAGGTTAGGTTTGCTGGTTATCAAATTTCCAAAATCGGTTGATTTTATGAACTTATTCTTCCCATAGTACGAGAACAAAATGGTGGTCCCCACACGTGAAACCATAGAAGTTTTAGGGGGAAATTCTTTCCTCCATACACTCGACGTTCATACATTATGCCTATAGTTGCTTCTAATGGGCAATATCGAGTTCCCAAGTTACATCTTGGAGAATCTTAGTATTGTCCGTTGGTCCTGGAGAATCCAAAACACATTGTGACACCCTAATGTTCCAGTTGCATGACCTGGTGCAATTCCATCGGCTGCAGTTTCTTCATTGCTGACTACCAGATGCCATTCTTTTCGTTTTCTTCCTCAGCTGCGAAATTGTGTTGCCACTGGAATAGAACCAGCAAGCGCTGGATTATTTGCATATTTTTGTGCAGGTTCTGAATCTTCATCTTCCGAATGTTTGTAGAGTCTATGGGACTTAACTACGGGGTCATCAGTCCCTAAACTTACAAACTACTTATGAACTAGCTAACACTAAGGACGGCACAAATATCCATCCCTGAAGGGGGATTCAAACCCCCGACCGTAGTGGCCGTGCAGACCGTGACTGGAGCGCCTCAGTCTCCTCGGCCACCGCGGCCGGCAATACCTTTTCCTTCGGAATCTTCTTCTGGTAAACTACTCAAATATTTTAGTAATTGTTCATCTGAACGAAAATACTGACGCATCATAATAATAAGGAGAGCTAAACCTCTGCGTAACACAACAACATACTGACAGAGTACAGAAACACAGTATAGCCTCTCAACGACTAAATAAATTAACCAGGAAAGAAAAAGAGGGAACAAGATCATAACAATGAAATAACGTACCGGTAAGCTAAGCGGATGAAAAAAAACAACTGTTGCGCATTTAGTACAAGAAACGTAAAAAATATCTCACCGGACAAAATAACCGGCTGGGGTCCTTGAAGCTAAATAAAATGCAGAAAAATTATAACTCTTTCAGTTTTTGTTGTAGATGTTTGTATTTTACGGAAATTGTAGACAACCGAAATACATTCCAAGTCCTGAAATATAAGCTCACTAAAATAAAACGTACGCGATTTATTAGATGTTAAACAATGCTCACCTGTCACATTGACCGGTACGATCCTTCTAATGTTAACACGGTTGAGGAACTGCAGCGGAGAGTTGTGCACGCTTGTCAAGAATTACGAAATGATCCAGGGATTTTGGAAAGAATTCGAAATTCATTGCAGAGACGAGGACAGTATCGCATCCAGAAGCAAGGGAGACACTTGGAACACCATACGTGAAATGTGAACTAAATGCGATGTAAAACGTTAAAACGTTATAGGAGAATCTAAATTTCAAATTAATGTTTACTAGCAAGGACGATTGCGAACCCATGTATACTGCGACATATATATATATATATATATATATATATATGTGTGTGTGTGTGTGTGTGTGTGTGTGTGTGTGTGTGTGTGTGTGTGTGTGTGTGTTATTCGACCATACATTTTCTAGCTTGATTTAAAAAAAAAAAAAAAAAATAATAATAAAAAGAACATTACATCGTAAATGATTCACGCCTAAAACTACAAGTTTCAATCCAGTTACAGAAAGTAACTTGAAGCCGAAGGGTAAATAGTACCACAAATATATTTCTAAATTTTTTATTTGAGAAAATATAGTTACATTTTTATAGACGTTCCCTTCGTCAGTTTAAAAAGTCTTACTCGGCAAAGCATTTTCACTTAATAATAGCTTCAGTTTCACATTACATACAATATTTATATTACTGTTAAATATTATATGCAAATGCTTTCCTGCGTAAGCTTTTGAAACTGATGAAGGGAACATCTATAGAAAATGAAAAATTATATTTTCTCAAATAAAATTTTTTGTCAAGTCATTGCGATTTGTGGTAGTATTTAGTCTTCGTATTCATGTTACTTTCTACATCTGGATTTAAACTTGTAGTTTTAGACGTGAATTGTTTACCATGTAATTTTTTTTAATCTAACTTGTAAATGTATACCCGCATAACTAATTAACTGTGGATACCATTCATTTCTTCACCGGTATAGTTGTAAACACTCGAAACTCTCTATCCCCACTGTATAAGGGACGATGCAGTCTCATCAACATGCCCATAGTGAAATAAACACAAAATAGAAACATGGTATAAAATAATAGAAAGCTGTACTATCACAACGGGTACACACACTAAACAACAAGCAAATAAGGTAGGATCTCGCCGTCAGAGGAAATATAAATGATTGGAACGTCACTCACGTGACGCTTGTCGCAATTGGAAGAGGACGCGGCGTTGTTGTATCGCAATACGAACGAGTGTTGCGACTGCATTATCCTCGTAGCGCCTCGAGTACGTTCTTAGCCACATTGGTTTCTTATTTAGAATGGGTTTTGCACATAACTTTTCAAATTATAAAACTTTCCTTTTGAAATAATTTTTCATATTTCTATCAGTCCGTAAGACATTTCAATTAAATATTTTGAAATCGTCGAGCGACCCACCTGTAAAAACCCCACGACCCAATAGTGTAATTCGATTCTGAGTTTTGAAATACGGAACACTATTACTTTATAACGTCTTCTTTATTTAGCTATCGATTGCGTGGCTGAAACGAGTTTTCAGGCTTTTCGTTTATTCGTGGTAACACGATCTACCTTATGTATTAAAAAAATCTACGAAAACTAAAGTCAGTCGGCCAGACCAAACTACCCGACCGATTTCCTTCATTTTTCTTTTAAACGAAAGGTATTTATCCACAGCTTTGTCATCCAGTATCAGAATTTACATAATTCTCGCCTTCCTTTTTCTATACTCAAACGTGTTTTGCTTCTGTATATTTCTTATGGGGATGTCCTTGCTGTAAACTAAAGTCAATCAGTCAGGCCGTTCTATCCGACCGATTTCCTCTCACCTCTTCTTACACCTAAATTGTCTCCTTGGTAGTCAACACTTCAACGATGATCACGAGCTGAAAGCACCGCATACAATAACTTGTGCCACGCTATGACAAGTGCCTACAAAAGTTCAGAAGCTATCTAGAAAAGTATTTTAACAGTTGTAGATTTTAGTACAAAATTTTTTTTCTGTGTATGTATATGTTTGTTTTATATAACCAAACGGAACTTACTTTGTGGATATACCTCATATTTGTCTCCCGACCAATCTCGAATAGAACGCGGGAAAAAGAAACACCGAAATTTCTCTTATTTTATTTTGATGATCATGTCTCCCTAAGTAGGTGAAATTTAACAAAACATGTTCGCATTCGGATGAGAAAGTTGGTGAAAGAAATTCCATTAATAGAACTCGCCGCAACGAATAAGGCCTTTCTTGTAATGATTTGCACCCCAACTTGTGCATAATTTCCATGACACTCTCTATAACACAAAATGAGCTGCCCTTCTCTGAACTTTTTCTGTGTCCTCCGTCAGGCCCACCTCGTAAAGATCCCACACTGCACAGCAAAACTGCAAAATAGGACTAACAACTGCGGTGTACACAGTCTCTTTAGCAGAACCGTTGTCTCTTGTAAATTTTCTCCCAATGAAATGCAGCCTTTGGTTTGCCTTCCACACATTTTATGTGTATTCTTTTCAATTCAAGTTGCTAGTATATGCGTAATTATAAATCCTAAGTATATAGTTGAATTTACGACATCTGAATGATTTATCGTGTAAATTGACGTTTAACGTATGTCTTATAGTGCTCATGTGAATGATTTCACAATTTTTTTATATATTATGTAAATCGCTTTTCACTTGGTTTTGATCCTCTGGTGAAGTTACTACACGATAAACGACGGTATCATCGGCAAACAGTCTGAATAGGCTGCTCCGATTCTCTCGCAAATCGTTTTATGTAGACAAGGTTAGTGACCCTAAACGCTTCCCTGGAGAACGTCAGATATCACTTCTGTTTCACTCGATGACGTTCCGTCAGTCACTACGTACTGTGTACCGGTAGACTTGTGTTAACAAACACGTCTGCTCTCGCCGCTTAGCCGCAACGGAACGTCAGACGAGTTATGCATAATGACGATCAGTAGCGGAAGTAACGTGTCAAGCATGCCTAGTAACGGGTAACCCTCTTGAAAGTAGCGAATGCATACGGTTCACTGAGCAGCCGTTACATAAACAATTTAATTTACTCATCATAGGGAGAGAAATGCGTACATGCACATTCACATATTTTGCACACAATTTCGCATTGCCTGCCATATTTTAATTTGGCAAACGAATTCCCATCAGGTATTACGTGGCAAAGAATTGCTTGCTTGCCTCTGACATGTATGTTTATATGTAATGTTGTAGGCTACACGGGAGCGGAATCGAAACGTATTTTCTTTTTGTTTTCTTGTAATATTTCATAGCACCCATATCTGAATTTGGCAAGAAACGAAATATGAATATATATGGCTTGCACACTTATATAGCTGGAGTTCAACATCCACGTAGTATAGATTCACGGCCCTTATACGACAGATAATATGCACAGATGTTTGCCATTTTTTTAATAATCTTCGCGCGGGTAAAACTGTCACTTGTTGACTATTATAAGACATAAATTTGAGACTAGCACAATAGCATAAGCTCCATCTCGCTATTACTATATGGCTACCATAAATTTAATATGTACTGAAGTAAACTATGGGGTAATACCTTGTATCGGTCGTGTATTACAACGTTTTGAAAAAGAGAGAGAGAGAGAGAGAGAGAATCAATAAAAAAAATGAGTTTAAATTATATTACTTCAGACGTTCTGAAGAAACTTCTTTATTTCCTATTTCGATATTCATTCATGACGTCAGTTGCCTCTGAGTTCAATATAATTTTTTACATCCCAGTGTAGTAGGACAATTAAACATAAGAACATGACGTCCGGGATTTATTAACTGACATTTCAATTTAAAAAATGCTGTTCAAATAAAAGCAGAAAAAATATGTGACAAGCAAATGCCAACAGTTCACAGTACGGTCTGCAGATTAGAACGCTACTCAGCTAATCCCTGCAATACATCAAAATAGGAGAAACTTTTTATACATCATTGTACTTAGAAATTTCCTTTCCGAGGTATAACTCTAGATCTGGGATGTAGTAGGCAGAAATATTTTGCAACGATGATTTCTTCAAGTTAGCTCCTTTTTACGCGGTATGTACATAAAGTAAGTTCCGTTTGGTTATATAAACCAAACGTGAACAGATACAGAAACAATATTTATTGTATAAAAATCTGCAACTGTTCATCTACTTTTCTACATAACTTCCGAAATTTTGTAGACACTTGTCATAGCGTGGGACAAGGTTTGTGTGCCTTCTTCATAGAAGGTAGCCGCCTATGTATAGTGTTGACCACCAAGATTTTAGGTGTAAGAAGAGATGAAAGGAGTCTTCTTCTTCCATTCATGTTGCCGCCCGACCTCATAAGGCGAATGTGAGCAAACAACTCTTACGGGAATTTCACTGGGACGTGTTTGATCATCCTCCGTACAGTCTCGCTCCTAGCGACTTTCTTCTTGCACCTAAAACCTGTCCATGGTGGTCAACACTTCAGCGATGATGACGAGCTGAAAGAACATGTTACCACATGGTTGAATACACAGGCAGCAACCTCCTACGAAGAAGGCACACAAAGACTTCTGCCACGCTATGACAAATGCCTACAAAATTTCGGAAGCTATGTAGAGAAGTAGTTTAATAGTTGTATATTTTTGTAAAATAAATATTGTTTTCTGTATGTACACGTTTGTTTTATATAACCAAACGGAACTTACTTTGTGGACATACCTCGTATAATGAATAATGCTGCAGCACACAACTACAAATGCGAAACACTGAGTCTTTACTTCAGATCAGCTCTCTCATCCAGCCAAATACTTGAAACTTCTTGTCACTTACTTCCTTTTAACTGAACGTTTAAGACTACAGAAATATCTGAACAATGAATTACAGGTGACCAAATACATACGCTACAACTGATATTGCGCTTACTTCAAAACCGTGCTGCTTTCATCAGAAAATAAGAACTCATATTTAAGCTCACGTGCGCAAATTCTATGCGAAAAGTAACCCGTCCACAGTGCGTACACACATACAGAGTACACAACAAATCTGTAGATAATTCCCAATTCCTGGTAAGTGACAGATATAAATCGTAGGCTTGACCGGAGATCTAACCCGAGATCTTTGCGTTCGTAGTCCGGCATCCCCTCCCCCTTTCCCCCGGGGCAGATCGGTTCGTTGCGGACGTAGTAGAATCGCGCGTGTTCCAGGACAGAGTTTTTCAGCCTTTTTGAATAATGCGACCGCCTTCCAAGTAAAAATATTCTGGCCACCCCCTTTCACATAGAATTATACTGGCGTTCCCCCCCCCCCTTTATTACGAACTGTAATAAAACTATGTTATCTAAGGAAGAAAATTTAATCATTCTTTTTCGGAATGGACATATTATCCAATTTTTACATGATTTCCGAAAGCAAAATTTGTTTTTCTTAACGAGTGTTTCGAATTTCATGCAAGACTCAGAAGCGATTTATGATCATTAAGAAACGTCCCACTGTATAGACAATATGTAAAGAAGCAGGCATTTTTTCGAAATTTTTAGAATTACTTACTGTATCATGTTCTTTTACCTCTGAAAACAGTTTTCAGACATTTGAGGAAATGCATACTGTAAACCATCAGTTGTTTATTATTTTTCAATCTACCGGTTTCGGTTATAAACCATCTTTACGGAAGAGAACTAAACAGACCAATTAAACAGGTGCATTATATGCCTCCTTATGCATACTGGCATGCATGTCACAAAATAAAAATAAGTAAGACGTCAAGTCTTGATTAAAAACATAAAAGCAATGCCAGGCTGTGTGATGGTGAACCAAGGTCTATTACAAAAGAACCTAATAACTATTGAACACATCAGTCAAATGAGATAAAATTCGGGTGTTATGCTGTAAATTTCGATATTATTGTGACGTGATTTATTTTATTTTGTTTTATTTTCATATCACGTAACTTATTATATTGTGTTGACATGCGAGATCTTTATCAAGTTACGGATTTTGACATTTCTTTGACAGTGGAACGGTGGGTAAAAGCCTTCAACGAAAATCGACAAACTGTGGGAAACATACAAGGGCCAGGCCGTCAGATCTGTCAAATAAAGCCGGCCGCGGTGGCCGCGGGGACTGAGGCGCTCCAGTCACGGTCTGCACGGCCACTACGGTCGGGGGTTCGAATCCCCCCTCGGGCATGGATATTTGTGCCGTCCTTAGTATAAGGTAGTTCGTAAGTAGTTTGTAAGTTTAGGGACTGGTGACCCCGTAGTTAAGTCCCATAAGCTTAACAAACATTTGAACATTTTTTTTGTCAAATAAACGTCAAAATCCGTAACTTTAAAATAAATCACGTCACAATAATATCGAAATGTACAGCATAACAGAATGTGGCATAACACCTGAAGATGACTTTTAAGTCGAAATAAGCTTGTAGTGTAACTAATACGAATTAAGAACATACAATGTTGAAATTATGTCGATGTACGACGTCACTAACACTGTGGGCCCTGCAGATAACAAGTTATTGACATTATTGTCATGTAATCAAAAGGGAAAAACTCTGCATTACATAAGATTGAAGATTAAATTAATTAACCTTATCGAAGGTATAAAATTCAACAAATTATGTCTACGTAAGAAGATTACTCCATCTTTCATATCCATCAAGATTTCTGCCAACCCATACATTGCACAAACCATCAAGCAGTACAGTGCAAGATTGTGGATGAAGCTTGAAATTAACAAGAAAATCGACCTTAAAGAGTGTCTTAATCAAGATATGTATTTAGTACCTCTAGACCTGAGCAATTCCACTTCTCCATTAATATTTAACCACGTCCTTAATCTTATAGAAAATTAATTATATTATGTAGGTTATGATGTTGTGTCTAGACACAAACAGAAAATCAAGTCTCTCATGGCTAAACAATACCCTTCAAAATATAATAACCAAATCATATCACCTTTTCAATTCTGTAAACGTACAATTAACCTTAGTAATATTCAATTTAATGATAGTGAAAAGAGCCTGCTAGATAAAGGTTTCAAATATAGCATCACTCCAAAAATCCTTGTCAAAGAACAAAAACAAATAACAAGTTATGTGTTGTTCCTGTTCAAAACATAGTGACACCGTTATGTTAGACCGCTCGCACACAAAAAATGACTGTGTTTCCCTGGATGATGCACACGCCGGTGTCGTGGGACGGGTGAGTCCACTTGCTCCGAGGTAAGGTAGGTATGTCAACAACGTGAGCTACTAGCGACAGTAGTAGATGCCGTTGCATAGTGTCTCCACAGCAGTGTTGCCACTATTTAAGTTCCAACCCTCGTCTTAGTCATCGTACATTAGTTTAGAAATTCGCCTTATAAGTTGTCATTAACCTATGATCCCATTTATTTCCTTAATGGAAGGAGGTTTTCTCTTCCTGCCACCTGAGGCGCCGACTTTTGAAAATCAGTGTGGGTGCTCTACAACACGGTTCACAAATGTTCGAAACCAACCCTCCTGAAAATCATGTTCATGCATTTTTGAATGAGTAACACTTGGTAAAAGTAAATAGGCAGTTGTCTGGTCTTTTAAAGATAGAAGGAAGAAGGAGGAGGAATAAAAGGAAAGCATGGCTGTATTAGGACACTTCAATAAAGCTATATAATTAGCAAATGTTCAAATGTTTGTTAAGCTTAAGGGACTTAACTACGGGGTCATTAGTCCCTAAACTTACAAACTACTTATGAACTACCTACAACTAAGGACGGCACAAATATCCATGCCCGAGGGGGGATTCGAACCCCCGACCGTAGTGACCGTGCAGACCGTGACTGAAGCGCCTCAGTCCCCTCGGCCACCGCGGCCGGCATATAATTAGCAGAAGTGGATATCTCGATATAAGTAACACCCCAAGTCTGAGAGAAAAGCATTACAAATTTCAACTGAGTCTATAATTTTAATAACAAGGGGAGTGACAAAGATAAATGAAAAGCGATTAACTTTAGAATCAGCATCAGATTCTTCAAGCTAAATTCCTGAAAGAACACAATTGAATGTTCATAAATACGCACACCTGAAAAGTCAAAAGGACCGACGTGCTTCAGGATGAATAAAGCTAGCATAGTGGCTAAAACACAGACACTCATTACTACTCGCTTGGGGACCCGCGTACAAAACTCATCATTTCTTTCACGTATGAAATATCCTCTCTCGGTATGGTCACGTTTTGTTATAAGGTAGGTTTTGATTTCTTTTTTTTTTTTTTTTAATTGATACAATTTTATTTTCCCCCTCAATTTTATGTGGCTGCTCAGCACTCCCAAAAAATTCTTGGGGGGTCCACGAGCCCCAGAGCACCCACGGAGTCGGCGCCCCTGTTACTATAGTTGTTTGATCTAAGGTGGGAGATATTACGTAATTTATGTGATCATATAATGTCTTAGATAAAACCAGTACGCCTTACGTCAAACTGCCTGTGAAGTGTCAAAACATTTCGAAAGTTGGCTACCTTACGCTTTATCGAAAATTCAAGTGCATTTCATAGTTATGCATCTCTCGTGAACAGGTAACTACATGTTATTTAACGTTAGAATTGTGTTATCATGGTCTTCAGGCCGAAGACTGATTTGATGCAGTGTTTCACGTTACTCTATCCTGTGCAAGCCTCTTCATCTCTGAACACATGGGTGTGAAATATCTATCGTGGTCTCCATCTGCGATTTTTACTCCCTCCCCACCACATATACTTCCCTCTAATACTAAATTGATTATTCCGTGATGTCTCACCATGTGTCCTATCAATCGATCTCTTCTTTTAGTCAAGGCATGCCAGAAATTTCTTTTCTTGGCAATTCTGTTCAGTTCCTTCTCATTAATAAAGCGATGAACCCATCTAATTTTCAGCTTCTTCCTGTAGTATCACATTTCGAAAGCTACAGTCCTCTTCTAGTCTGAACTATTTACCGTCCACGTTTCACTCCCGTGCAAGGCTGTACTCCAGACAAATACCTTCACAAATGACTTCCTAATACTTAAATTAAAATTCGATGTTAACAAATTCCTCTTCTTCAGAAATACCTTTCTTCCCAGTAGCATTCTGCATTTTTATGTCGTCTTTCTCCGACCATTGTAAGTTATTTTACTGCCCAAAAAATTCTTGGGGGGTGCAGAAGCCCCGGAGCACCCACGGAGTCGGCGCCCCTGCCTGCCACATTTATAGCAATTGCATTTTGCGTTTATAACATGAGGCAATACTCACTTTACCTCGTATCTTAGAAGATAGATTAAGGACAGGCAAACCTACATTTTTAGCTTTTGTAGATTTGGAGAAATCTTTTGACAATGTTGACTGGAATACACTCTTACAAATTCTCAAGTCAGCAGGGGTAAAATACAGGGAAAGGAGAGTTATTTACAACTTCTACAAAAGCCAGACCGCAGTTATTAGACTCGATGGGCATGAAGTGGAAGCATCAGTTGGGAAGGGAGTAAGACAGGGTTGTAGCCTTTCTCCGATGTTATTCAATTTGCACATCGAGCAGGCAATGAAGGAAAGCAAGGAAAAATTTGGAATAGGGATTAAAGTTCAGGGGGAAGAAATAAAAACATTGCGTTTTGCTGATGACATTGTAATTCTGTCAGAGACAGCAAAGGATCTGGAACAGCAGTTCAATGGGACGGACAGTGTGTTGAAGAGAGCGTATAAAATTAACATTAACAAGAGCAAAACAAAAATAATGGAATGCGGTCTTAGAAAATCAGGTGATGCTGAAGGAATTAGATTAGGTAATGAAACAATGAAGGTGGTAGACGAGTTTTGTTACTTGGGTAGTAAGATAACATGCGATGGTCGCAGTACAGAGGATATAAAATGCAGAATGGCAATGGGAAGAAAAGCATTTTTGAAAAAGAGAAATTTGCTAACATCGAATATTAATTTAAGTGTAAGGAAGTCCTTTCTGAAGGCATTTGTTTGGAGTGTTGCCTTGTACGGGAGTGAAACATGGACGATAAGCAGTGGGGACAGGAAGAGAATAGAGGCTTTTGAAATATGGTGCTACAGAAAAATGCTGAAGATTAGGTGGGTAGATCGCATAACTAGGTAGTGAAGAGAATTGGTGAGAAAAGGAATTTTTGGCATATCCTGACTAAAAGGAGGGATCGCTTGGTAGGACACATTCTTAGACATCGGGGAATCGTAAATTTAGCATTGGAGGGAAGTGTGTGGGGTAAAAATCGCAGAGGGAGACCAAGAGACGCGTATAGTAAGTAGATTCAAGTGGATGTGGGTTGCCGTTCTTGATGAAAAGGCTTGCTGAGGATAGAGCAGGGTGGAGAGCTGCATCAAACCAGTCTCCGGACTGAAGACCATAACAACAACAACATCATTTAACATGCAACTAAGTTGGTGAGCTGACGAACGCCTTTGAATCGAGAAGTGTTTCTCGCGCGGAGTAGCGGGACACAGTAGCAAGTGAGTGCTCCGCTTTGCCATCGCCGAAGGCCAGAGGTGGGCAGCGCTGCTGGACATGGACAGCCCTGGACGGTCGCAAAACAGAAAACAGGGCGGCCGTGGCGGCGAGGCGTGGCGTGGCGCGAAGTCCGCCCTTCCTGTCTGCCTGCCTTATGCACGCTGCGCGCTCAGCCGTGCGATAGCGGATTACACGGACTGAGTACACAATGTGTAAAACGGCTTGCATTGGCAGGGCTGTCACTAGCAAATGTTCAAATACATTTAACCCTTTCGTGGTTGTTGGGACATATATGTCCCACTAACTTCGGACCTCATTTGTAGTTTTGTACCACAAGGTGGCGAGTTGCGTAATTCTGCATAGTGCTGCCATCTGTTGGTAGCCCTTCAGAACGCGGAAAAAAAATTGAGGCACTGAAATTCTTACAGTATAGAAGGCTGTGACTGTTTATATGGTCTACCGCGTGAATTTTTGCGCCCGTACCATTGTTTATTGTGCCTTGAATCGGTTTTCGTCGTTTTCTCGCTACCGAATATGTCCGAAGTAAGTATATTTGCTATTTTATGTTTCTTAGAACAATTACGCTTTCTAAAACTCATTTCACTTCAAAAGTTTTTTTCAGTGAATTCATAATTAGTGGGACGCATGTGTCCCAGTGACCATTGTGTAGCCCTATAGTGCCTTTATGTTGCGATATTATAGTACTCATATTTCAAAGAAAAACAGTTTTTCTGTAATTTTTTGTGCTAATAAAACACCGTATGTGGTTTACTATTATCTGCATTTTCTATTATAGAAGCTGCGAGGCAGCTCTCTCTCGCTATATATATATAATTTTTTTTAATATGGTGTGCATTACAAATTTTTCAGTCATGTACTTGTTTAGACCCTTTGACAGTTAGGATAACTTAAGAAATTATTTTAAAAAGTCTTAGGTAAATCGGTACCAGAAATGATCAGTGGGACATATGTGTCCCACCTTTTTTTAGGAAAAAAGGAATGTGCTAAAATTTTTTGAGTGTCATATTTGTAATCCTGACCCAAATCAGACTCTGTAAGAGCTGAGATAACTTAGGATATTCTAAAAAATGAGTAAAAGCCACGAAAGGGTTAAAGATAAATCTCAAGCATTGAATTAAAATTTGTGATGTGACCGGGAATCGAACTTTTTTTAAATAACGTTTATTAAAATTTGATGTACAAATAACAACATTTACACTGATTTTACATGAGTGAGTTTTGTTTTATCTATTACATTTCATAATTTTTAGTGTTCCTGAAAGATAAGACAAAAAAAATTTTATGAACTTTTTTTTAATGACAGAAATGCATTAATGAGTTCTTTTTGCCTTTTTTCACCGATTTAGTTTCACTTTATTCTGTCTTATGCGGTAATTTTGCTTGATTATTTTTTTCGGCATCCTTTTTCGATATTTATGGCAGAACAAAAACACGAGTAGGTAAATAATTCCTCGGGCATGGATATTTGTGCCGTCCTAGTTCGTAAGTAGTTCATAAGTAGTTTGTAAGTCCCATAAGATTAAAAAAAAGGTAAATAATTGTAAAATGAAATTGTAATAAATTACTTTGTCACCTGTTTGGGTGACTTTTGTGAATTTGGTGTGTCATGTGTCCATACATAACGCTTTACAGTGAGATGAATGGACAAGGTGCGAATCACAGTGAATGAAAACATCGGAAATAAAAATACATTATGCATAGGTATATGCAGGATGACACATAAAGGAAAACTTGGGCAACACACTAAGAAAATGTCATCTCAGCCAGAAAAACCCGGGCCTCCATGCTTACCAGGCAGACGTCTTAACCGCTAGACCACCACATCACTAGCAGCTAAGGCGCCTCGGAATAGCCTAAGCACGATTTCCTTCACATTACAAACTTCAATTCTGCTCCTGTGTTCCATAGAATATTGCCACTACTGCCAAGGCTCTCCATGCAGCTGAATAGCACCTCGGCAATGGACATGTTGGAACTATCCTGCCGGCCGCGGTGGCCGAGGTGACTGAGGCGCTCCAGTCACGGTCAGCACGGCCACTACGGTCGGGGGTTCGAATCCCCCCTCGGGCATGGATATTTGTGTCGTCCTAGTTCGTAAGTAGTTCATAAGTAGTTTGTAAGTTTAGGGACTGATGACCCTGTAGTTAAGTCCCATAAGCTTAACAAACATTTGAACATTTTTTTTGAACTATCCTGTCTAAGGTGATATAAATATCGATGTAAATAGAAATATATAGTCCCTGAGACGGTTTTGCGTCTCGAATATGTCAAAGACATTTAAAGATAAATCTGAAGCATTGAATTAAAATTTGTGATGAGACCGGGAAATCGTGCTTAGGCTATTCCGAGGCGCCTTAGCTGCTAGTGATGTGGTTCTCTCAAAAACCAAACGACGTTTAACATCGGACATAGTGAGAATCGGCGTTCTTTCACTGGAAAGACTGGCTTGGTGGCATAAAGTGCATTCCAGCGGAACGTCAGTAGTTGGCAGGACACCTGTGGCAGACACAAATGGCATGTTGTGGTTCAGCTGTGTCGTATCGCGAAATAATACCGCTGTCAACTTTAGTGATATCCGTTTCGCAAGTGCAGTTGCCGTGAAAAAGGGGCCAAATTCATCGATACTGCCTGAGCACAAAAGAGGAGATTCCGGCATTGCTTGAGATCATTAAGAGACAATAATATAAAATTATTTAAAGTGCTTCCGAATTGTATGAACTATGACTGTTCCAACGGAAGCTTCTTGCTGCTCAGTACCAAAGCGAATGGTTTTCCATATCTTGGATGCAGTGTTCTTAATTGCGATACTGATTCTTCAAGGAACAATTCACAATTCTCAACTATTACATTATTAAGCATTCAAAGCATCATGTCACACCGTACTTTTGGTTTCTAGCAGATATTGCTAGTCTCTTTATTTTTGCTGGAACACTAACTGTTTCTTACTAATACCTGACAAAAGTGAAAAAAAAAGCGGTAAGACGTCTGCCTGGTAAGCATGGAGGCCCGGGTTCGATTCCCGGTCACATCACAAATTTTAATTCAATGCTTCAAATTTATCTTTAAAGGTCTTTGATGACATATTCGAGACGAAAAACCGTCTCAGGGACTATATATTTCTATCTAAATGTTCAAATGTTTCTAAGCCGGTGGGACCAAACTAATGGGGTTACTGGTCCCTAGACTTCAAACTACTTACACTAAGGACAACACACACACACACACACACACACACATACACACATGAGGGAAGACTCGAACCTCCGACAGGAAGCAGCCACGAAATCCGTGACAAGGCGCCTTAGATCCCACACAACCATCCACGCGTGACTGTCACTTGGTTTCTAGTGATTCCTATAGTAAGTCTGTCCTTTCTTTTTTTTTCCATTTCCTTGCCTGAAGGGTAAGGGCGAGCCGCTGGAGAGCTTCTGCTCTGTTGGGCCTTAGTTTAAGTCATGGTCTGCACGGCCGCTGCGGTCGGGGGTTCGAATCCCCCCTCGGGCATGGATGTCTGTGCCGTCTTTAGTATAAGCTAGTTCATAAGTAGTTTGTAGGTTTAGAGATTGATGACCCCGTAGTTGAGTTCCATAAGCTCTACAGTTATACAAAGTCCACTGTCGCCTCTTATGATAGACATCAGTCGCTTCTTTATAATACTACTTTAGCGAAATGACACTTTAGAAATTACGTCATATCAGTCTGCATTTACAGTCGTGGGACGAAGGTAAGGTTGCTTCTTGTAAGCAGAGGATAGGAATATGACTCGTTAAAAAATATATTTGCCTGTGTCACGTACAAGTTCGTCGCCCTACTGTAGTAAGAACGTTAGTAGATCACTGAAGTTCATAACAGTAATAAACATGTGACATGATGGTCTTCACTCCACGCTAGGCAATTCTGGCGCGGTACTTTAAACAGTTTGTGGAGCCTGTTTCTGGCTGGAATTCAAAAATACTTGTTCATTGTTACTGATGATTAGTTGGTGTTTACCTGAGTAATTTTTTTATTGGCTAGACTTACTGTGGTGAAAGTAGTGCGCTACGCTTGCCTAGGCCTCACGAAGGCCACCCGTAAGACATTCGAAACAAAGTGCCCCGACAACAAGTAAGAAGCCAAAGCTCAACTAATCATCGATTACAACTTACAGACACCCTGGTGCCTCTCTTTGTTGACAAAGTTTCTGTCAAAGTCTCAAATTTATTACACAAATTATTGTCTTTTTTAATTTTAGCACGAGTGACAAAGAAAGTTATTGGGGGTTAAACCCCCTAGTCTTCCCCCCTTCCGTATCTACGTCCGTGTATAAGGCTGTGAACCATCGGGGTTGTCTGTCCTAGAGAACAGATGCTTCATAGTAATTGATTCGCCGAGACAGGCTAATGGTGGTACTCAAAGTATGCCTTGCCGTTGCGGGAATCACACCAAAATGTGTGCGAGGAGCAAGGGAAGTAGACAAGTGTGGCATTTACAAGATTAAGTCTGGCCGGGAAGCATGCTGGGATGGCTGAAAAATTAAGGCGATCGATCGTGTGCGGGAATGGCTGTGCTGTCTAAGGCACGTTGTCACAGGTTGCGCGCTCCCCGTCGAAGGTTCGACTCCTCCCACAGGCATGTATGTGTGTGTGTGTGTGTGTGTGTGTGTGTTTGTGTTTGTGTGTGGGTGGATGGGTGGGTGTTGCTCTTGGCATAAGTTAGCCTAAGTAGTTTCTAAGTCTAGGGACCAATGACCACTGCAGTTTGGTTCCTTAGGTTTACAAACATTTAACCATTTGATCGCTCGCGAAAAGCGGGAGATCGGTGCTCCAATCACAGTCCGATCACAGTCCGGCATGAATTTTTATTCTGCACACAACTATAGATCATCTTAACAAATTTTCAAACTCTGAATGAGTAACAGAACTATCAATTTAATAAGTCATGGTTGCAAATTACTAACACAAATGGAAAAACTGTTGCAGTCCGATCTTGGGGAAGATCAATTTGGATTTAGGAGAAATGTAGGAACACGCGAGGGAATACTCACATTACGGCTTATCTTAGAAGATAGATAAGGAAAGGGAAACCTACGATTTTAACATTTGTGGACCTGGAGAAAGCTTTTGACAATGTTGACTGGAATACACTTTCTCAGATTCTGAAGGTAGCAGGGGTAAAATGTAGCAAACGGAGAGTTATATTCAACATGTACAAAAACCAGACAGCAATTTTAGAGTCGAAGGTCATGAAAGGGTCACAGTGGTTGGAAAGGGAGTTAGACAGGGTTGTAGCCTTTCCCCAATGTTGTTCAATCCATACACTGAGTAAGCTGTGAAGGAGTGCAAGGAGAAATTTGGAGATGGAATTAAAGTCCAGGGAGAGAGATAAAAAGCTTACGGTTTGATGATGACATAGTAATTATGTGAGAGACATCAAAGGACCTGGAAGTGTAATTAAACGGGATGGACAGTGTCTTGAAATGAAGATATAAGATGAACATTAACAAGAGTAAAACAAAGATAATGGAATGTAGTGTCTGGAAATCAGGCGATGCTGAAGGAATTAGATTAGGTAATGAGACAATAAAAGTAGTAGATGAATTCTGTTATTTGGGTAGCAAGATAACTTCCGATGGCCGAAGTAAAGAAAATATAAAATGCAGAATGGCTATGGGAAGAAAAGCGTTTCTGAAGAATCGAAATTTGTTGACATCCAATATTAGTTCAGATGTTAGCATTTGTCTGGAGTGTAGCACGGTATGGGAGTGAAACGTGGACAATAAGGAGTTCAGTCAAAAAGATGACAGAAGCTTTCGAAATGTAGTGCTACAGACGAAAGATGAAGATTAGATGGGTAGATCACGTATCTAATGAGGAGGTGCGCAACAGAATTGGGGAGAAAAGGAGTTTGTGACATATGCTGACTAAGAGAAGGCATAGGTTGATGGGACACATTCTGAGACATCAAGGAATCGACAACTTAGCATTAGAAGAAAGTGTGTGGGCTAAAAATCGTAGAGGGATGCCGAGAGACGAATACAGTAAGCAGATTGAAAGGGATGTAGATTGCTGTACGTATTCTCAAATGAAGAGACTTGTACAGGATAGGGTAGCGTGGAGAGCTGCATCAAATCAGTCTGCGGCCTGAAGACCACAACAACAACAATTGTCTCTCAACGAGAATTATCAGATTTTGGTTTGCCGCAGATTGCGGAGCGGCGTCAAATTGCCTGGACTAGCCCAAGACACACAGAACCAACAGAAGGTCTTAAATATTAGCCGCTATTGGGTACAACCATAGTTTGGAAAGCTCTGCCCTGGAGTTTGTACACAATGGAAAAAATCAGCCTGCACATTCACATCTAGGAGGGTTTTCGACGATGTTCCGACTACCACTTCGAAAAAAATAAAGTTAAATAATTATGTTTTGTAAAGTTGCTTTATAGGTAAGGTCCGCCTTGAGCAAACACAAATGTTTTTTGGTTTCTCCCATACATGGTTCGCTGACGTTACAATATCATCAGTTGGATGTTTAATTCATATTGTCTGTCAAATTAACAATGAAATGATTGTTACTTTTTGTACATTAAGTGTAAAACTACAGATAATTGCGAGACTAATATAAATCGTTTCTTATTTTTATGGGTATACTAGGCCTACCTTAATACCACATGTAATTGTGTTTGTGGTTCTTCAACTCACAAAACGTCACTGAGAATTTTTGACAGTTTGTTATCTGCTAATCAAAACGTGTGTAGTTAATGGGGTGAATGGTTAGCTTGTAAATATCAGGATTTTTACGAAAATATAGGACGTAATTTTTTTAACCAAAACACAAAAATGACGTCCTATAAAATGTTTAAATGTTTGTAGAGCTTATGGGACCAAACTACGGGGTTATCAGTCCCTAAACTTACAAACTAATTATGAACTACCTAACACTAAGGACGGCAAAAATATCTATGCCCCAGGGGGGATTTGAACCCCCGACCGTAGTGGCCGTGTAGACCGTGACTGACGCGCCTCAGTCCCCTCGGCCACCGCGGCCGGTATGACGTCCTATATTTTCGTAAAAATCCAGATATTTACAAGCTAACCGTTCACCAAATTAACTACACACGTTTTGGTTTGCAGATGACGAACTGTCAATTCTCAGTGACGTTTTGTGAGTTGAAGAACCACAAACACAATTACATGTGGTATTAAGGTAGGCCTAGTATACCTATAAAAATAAGAAACGATTTATATTAGTCTCACAATTATCTGTAGTTTTTACACTTAATGTACAAAAAGTAACAATCATTTCATTGTTAATTTGACAGACAATATGAATTAAACATCCCAATGATGATGCTGCAACGCCAGCGAAATATGTATGGGAGAAACCAAAAACCATTTGTGTTTGCTCAAGGCGGACATTAGCTATAAAGCACATGTATTTTGTAAGCAAACACGGAGATTGAAGAGCTTTTCAAATCTCAAGATGAATTATGTTTTGGTTTGTCTGCTAGTACCCATTGAAGACTTCGTCTTGAAGTGGCCTTGCTCGCCCCGAGAGGAGGTGAAACAGAACTACTACCCCGTTGATAAAGCTGAAGCCAGTGCAGTGCGTGTGTAGAGTGTCGTCCTTAGAGTCGTGAGGCAGTGCGAGCTCACCCTCATTACTGTTTGGAAGTCGGGGGCAGCTATGTGGGAGCCGGAGCGTTGGCGAGTTTTCATGCCCGGTGCCTCTACTTGCGTAACCCGCCAGAAAGCTGGCAGCTCGGCAGCCGCGAGAAAACCAGCAGCGCCGTCGACGCTTTGTTCTCCGAGAAGCCAGGGGGAAGTCAAGACTGGATGCAGTCACACACGCCGAGGCGAGGTTGGCCGCATCTGCAATGGCGATTTCCATTTCAAGAAGGGTCCTCGATCCGACGCGCGAAACCGTATGTGGTGTATCTAAAAAGTTCTGTGAATGGTAAACAATGAAAAGGTGCGTATGGTTTTCGTGGCCGGGAGGTCCCTTGCGGGACGTGTAAGTCTTTTTATTTGACGCCGCGTGGACGACTTATGTGCTAATGATGATGAGATGATGCTGATTAGGACAACCTCCCACAACCAGTCCCCTGCCGGGAATCGAACCCGGGCCTCCTGCATGGTAGTCAGCGACGCTACCCATCTAATTTTCAGCTTCTTCCTGTAGCATCACATTTCGAAAGCTACAATCCTCTTCTAGTCTGAACTATTTACAGTCCACGCTTCACTCCCATGCAAGGCTGCACTCCAGACAAAAACCTTCACAAATGACTTCCTAATATTTAAATTAATATTCGATGTTAACAAATTCATCTTCTTCAGAAATACTTTCTTCCCAGTAGCATTCTGCATTTTATATCTTCTTTACTCCGACCATTGTAAGTTATTTTACTGCCCAAGTAACAAAACTTATTTACCGCCTTTATTATCTCGTTTCCTAAACTATCTCACTCAGAATAGCCCAATTTAATCCGACTATATTCAACTACCCTTTATTTGCTCTTGATAATGTTATCTTATCCCCTCCTTTCAAGACAAGGTCAGCTCCGTTCAATTGTCTCTAAAAGAATGACGATGTTATCAACAAACGGCAAAAATTTTATTTATTTTTCCTTAACATTAATTCCCATTCCAATTTTTTCCTTTTACTTAACAGCTTGCTCTTGTGCAGATTGAATAACATTGGGGAAAGGCTTCTACGAGTAAATGTGACTTCCCAACCATCGCTTCCATTTGATACCTTTCGGCCATTATAACTGTTCTATGGTTTCTCAACAAGTTGTGTATAATTTCCCTTTCCCAAAATTTTACGCCTGTTGACTTCAGATTTGAAAAAGTATATTCAAGGCAACAGTGTCGAAATCTGCAGAAGGTATAAATGTACTTTTGCGTTTTCTTGGCGTGTATTATAAGACTATTGTAGACAAACTAAATCAATAGATAATCTACGTTAGAATTAGCTGATTTTTAATCAGTTTATTATTTCTGTTCAAGTGCTACTTGAGATTAGTGGGTGTTTTGTGTGGGAATGGCTGCATTGTGGAGAGAAGAGGTCGTAAAAACGAAGAAGACAGTTCTTCTATTCTGCATTGAAACAGCTACGTAACCAGCGACGAAATGAAAACGATTGTATATATATTTTGATGACATTACAGTGCTCAAATGAAATAAATCGCATTTTGCGATCAGTTATGGCTTCACTGTACGAGGTTTAGATGGAATACCAAAGTGTGGCGAATGACTGCAGAGGACTCTGCAGGAAAGAGACAGCGTGGCGAATGGAGATTTGAGTGTGGCGGGAGACGTGCAGGGAAGTCCTCTGCAGTCGTGTTGGTCACTGTGTCCTCGGTGGCAGAATGATCAACGCGTCTGCCTAGTAAGCAGGAGATTCCGGGTTCGAATCCCGACCGGGCACAAATGTTCATTCGCCACACTTTGGTATTCCATCTAAACCTAGTACCTGATCGAAAATTGCGATTTATTTCATTCATTGAACAGTGTAATGTCGTCAAAAAACACATAATTGTATACAAGCCGGGACCGGGCTCCCGACGACAATTAATTGTGTCTCGATACCTCATGGTCTGATCTCCCTGATGCGGGAATACAGTATTGTGGCTGCGAGCATTACAGAACAAATAGGCTGTGGTGTAGGAAAGAGGCAGCGTGGCGAATGGAGATTTGGGTGTGGCGGGAGACGTGCAGGAAAGAGTCCTCTGCAGTCGGGTTGGTCACTGTGTCTTCGGTGCCGGAATGGTAACGCGTCTGTCTAGTAAGCAGGCGATCCCGGGTTCGAATCCCGGCTGGGCACAAATTTTCATTCGCCACACTTTGGTATTCCATCTAAACCTAGTACAGTGAAGCCATAACTGATCGCAAATTGCGATTTATTTCAAATGAAAACGAAGTGGTCCATCATAGTTTTCAAGGTGGCCTTCACCCTCCGGGTGCGCAACGTGCGATAATGTCACGAATCGTTGCAACTGAAATCATGCCCTCTGGTCGAAGTTGTGTACCGAGGCCACGAAGTCCAGCGTTCGCATGTACTGGCGCCCACGTTATTGGCTTACCGGTGGCATCCGTGATTCACCCGTGCGGTCGCCATATTATGAGCGGTCACGTTCTCTTTCAGTGAATGTGCGCTTGTCGTGTTCCCGCAGGAAACGTGATTCACGCGTGTGAGAAGTCGGGAGCACACAGCTATTGTGCGAGGTCACGGCAGCGCGTTCTTGTCCTGCGTGTTACGTGAGCAAACATCCGCTCTCTCTGAAGACAGGCTTTAAGATTTAACGCTCGATTATTACAGTGCAAACCCGCCTCCACAGCCAAGGTCGATGACACAAAATTGTGCGGTGGCGCACGACTCGAGGTAAGCCAAACGCCGTGCTCTCACGGGACGTGGAAACGCACGTGAACGAGGAACTGGTGACGTCACAGCGCGGAATTCCACGTATAGAAAAATGTCTATGTTATTTAAATTGGTGAAAAATGTCAGCTATGTAATTCCTTTATCATTAGTTTCACGACACATAAAGTGATATAGTCAGTTTTAGAAAAAAATACTCAGCATAAGTCTAAGTTCTTTGAAGTCATTTTTGACGCAATGAAGAAAATCTAAAAATAAAAAAAATCGCACGGACGTGTTTTACGGTCCACTTTAGATTTGTAGTTTTATAAGTTTTTGCAAAGGTTTTGGACCAAAATAATAATCTGAATAATAAAAAATTAATAAAAGTGTCTGAAACCCTTTTAGGAAAAAAATTCAGGTGGAGGCAGGTTCCGAACCACTGCCCTTCAGCGTCACAGTCCAACGCATTGTCCACTACGCTAGCTAACAATTAGGAAGTGCGTTCTTTAATCTCATACTATTGATAGCCTTTGTTAACTGATACTAATATGGCATTTGTAGACACTAGATTATCATTTATCGTACGAAGAACGGTGTGTTTTTGTTAATTCTTCAGTGCGCCATTGCTTTGAGAAGACAACGTGTAAGTTACAATAAAAAAATCATCAAATACGCAACTCAAGATGGCATATGTCTGAGAGAGTTCTGGGTGAGGAATCTCACGTGACATCTGAGAACGGCTGGTTTTCGTTAATTCAGTGGAGGGTGTCAAAACTCCATTATTTTTGCAAATTTCTCTCAAACGATGCGAGATATGGAAAAAAAAACAACATAAGGGAACAAAGTTGTAGAGACTTTTCTCCTCTACAAATTCGTTTATTCGGTTGAGCGGTTCGGCGTAAAAAGTGGGAACACGTTACAGCCAGACAGACATCGTCAAATCGCCGTTATTTTTGCAAATATCTCTGCAACGATGCAAGATATGAAAAAAGAACATAACAGAACGAAGTTGTAGAGAATTTTCCCCTCTACCAATTAGGTTATTCAATTTTCCTGTCAGAGGAACGGTTCGTTTGCAATTACAGTTATATTACAAACGGTTTTTTTATTACTACCATATTTTTTGTCTGAAAAATTTGAAAAAGGGAGGTTCTGGTCTCTGTTAGCCAACAATTATGTCTGTAAAATTTGGTGCTGATCGGTGTACGATTCGACTTAAAAACAGGGAACACGTTACGGACAGACAGACATCCCAAAATCGCCGATATTTTTGCAAATATCTCTGAAACGATACGATATATGAAAAAAATAATAATAAGGGAGCAAAATTGTAAGAAAGTTTCTCCTCTACAAATTCGGTTATTCAATTTTCTTGTCAGACGATCGCAAAGGTCTACTTTTAGTGTTACTACCGTAACCTGCAGTGGGCCAACATTTAATTAGACGGAAGTACAACCCTTTACGAGGAAAGTAAGACTAAAACCGTTTCTGTAGGTCGATTTCCTACATCTACATCTACATACATACTGCGTAATCCACCGTAAGGTGAGGGTACACTGTACCACTACTATTGAATTTCTAAAAAGGCCCTTTTTTTTTTCAAAAATCAATATATACATCCAAAAATTGTTAATTAGTTTTTAATTTTCAAAGTAACTCCTAACCGTGGGCTATAGTAACAGTAAATAGCAAGTTTAAGAACCTAAATAGTTACGAGTTGTTGATAATCAGGTTTTTAAGGGTTTGTATCAGTTTATTAGACATATATCTAAACCTAATAAAGTTTAAAGAAGCAATAGATAATGTGTTTTAAGACCTGCAACTTCGTTTATTAACCCTTTCTGATTGGAGCTAGAGTTTTTCACTTAATTAATAAACATTGTTTTACAAAATTTAGATTTTTTTTTTCAGTGTTCACCATCTCGAATTGAGATTCATGAATTACAATCTCTATTTAAAACGTAATTTCGTAAACACTCATTGTTTTTCTTGTTTTTAGGTAGAAATTTTTGCATGTGCTTCTCCCTGATGCTTAGACTAATAATTTGTGTATTACTTGATGTGGAATGGCGGCAACATGACCTATGACAAACGCGCCTCCACAGTTAGGCACAGGAGGATGTTGTGGATCTTTCAGGTTCTCTGTTTTATGTTGATGACAAGCCTATGAGTCGCTGTTGTTTTAGTTGTGAAATGTGCTCTATACAGATGTAGAACTATACATATCTCTATATAAAAAAAATCAATTGCTGTCCGATAGTCTCGCTAAAACTCAGAAATGGTTTATCGGTTTCTGCAATTCTTGTTTTGTTTTGTTCGCTTTAATACAGGGGCAGTACAGATGATGTAAAATGCAGAATGGCAATGGGTAGAAAAGCGTTCTTGAAAAAGAGAAATTTGTTAACATCGAATATTGATTTAAGCCTAAGGAAGTCCTTTCTGAAGGCATTTGTATGGAGTGTGGCCTTGTATGGGAGTGAGACATGGACGATAAACAGTGCGGACAGAAAGAGGATTGAGGCTTTTGAAATATGGTGCTACAGAAAAATGCTGAAGATTAGGTGGGTGGATCGCGTAACTAATGAGGAGGTACTGAACAGAATTGGGGAGAAAAGAAATTTCTGGCATACCTTGACTAAAAGAAGGGATCGATTGGTAGGACACATTCTTAGACATCAAGGAATTGTGAATTTAGCGTTGGAGGGAAGTGTGTGGGGTAAAAACCACAGAGGAAGACCAAGAGATGGATACATTAAGCAGATTCAGACAGATGTAGGTTGCCGTTCTTATGTGGAGATGAAGAGGCTTGCTCAGGATAGGTTATCGTGGAGAGCTGCATCAAACCAGTCTCCGGACTGAAGACCACAACAACAACAACAAGTAATAAAAAAATAGAAAAGAAGGGAAAACGCAAAGAAACAGCCGAATGCCCGAAATCGGTAATTTTGTTTCGGCATCGCCACTTCTGATTAGATTCGTATTTTTTGCGCTGCCAAACCGTTCATCCGATTACGATAAAATTTTGAACACATGACCTTCATAAAATCTATAGTTTTATTCCGATCTTGATGAAACTTTGCGCACTTGGCCTTTAAAACAAGAGAAACATGATTGTCTACATAAGATATCGTACATTACATAGTGGAGGGGACGTTCGTCCAGACTTCGTTTGACCGGTCACCATGAAATCCGGCAGATAGATGTAATTTTTCATATGCAGGGGAGGAATGGCATGAGGAAAATAAATGTTCAAATGTTTGTTAAGCTTATGGGACTTAACTACGGGGTCATCAGTCCCTAAGCTTACAAACTACTTATCAACTACCTTACACTAAGAACGGCACAAATATCCATGCCCAAGGGGGGATTCGAACCCCCGACCGTAGTGGCCGTGCAGACGTGACTGGAGCGCCTCAGTCCCCTCGGCCACCGCGGGAATGGCATGAGGAGGGAGGAGCAGAAAGAGTACCTGGAGATTGGAATAAATATGAAGAGGTGCGAAACGACACTGTGGGTATAATCGAAGTCTTTATAGTAATCAGCGGAGGCCTGAGCACAACTATGCCACCGTTTAACGAGCCGAAGGATTCTCTGTTCCTAGAATTCCTGTGACTGTGACAACAACCAGTCCTTTACTGTGACCTTCGAGTCTTCGTCCGAGTTGAAGCGCTTTCCTTTGAGATTTTTTTAGCGGACCAAACAGATGGAAGTAACAGACATGTCTCGGCTGTAGGGGGGATGCTCAAGGCGCTCCCACTTGAAATTGGCCAGTATAGTTTGTGTCACCCTGCAGACCTACGGAGTGTCTCACAGTATACGTCACTGTTAATGGTTTTCCAGTGCTGGAGGAATTCGATGAGTATCGGACCTCGGTCGTCCAAAAAAGACGGAGAGCATCATATTTTCTGCTGAGGGCGCAGCCTTGATTTTTTTAAGGGGAGGTCACGACGCATGCTTCCTGTCCCTAGATGTTGCACTAGGTTATCCCACAGTGGTATATTAAAATTTCAACCGGTTCGGTTGTTAGAACGTTTCGTATCTTTTAAATTGAACACCCATCGTAAATACCTAGGCAGCGCCGGATTTTCAGCTAGCCAGCTAGATAGGGAAAGTGATGGGTAGAGGTATTAAAGGAAGGAGTGTATGACGTAATCCAATTCCAATGCATATTTAGCAAGCATTGCCGTTTTATCTAGTGTTAATATAAAGTGCATATGTTATTGGGCGCAGTGAATTATTTGTAGTAATAAAAAAATTCAGTCAAGTTCTTGTGTTGTATATTTTTATCTTCTTTCATTTGCACAATACCGGTTTTTATCAGACATTATTTATTTATATAATGTGGTGTGGCGACAACAAAAATCAAATCAAATATGTTTGTAAAGCTAAGAGACCTAACTGCGGTGGTCATCAGTAATTTACAAACTACCTAAACTAACTTGTGCGAAAAACAACAACAACACACACACACAAACGCGCGCGCGCCCGAGGGAGGACTCGAACCTCCGACGGAGAATGGCCGCGCACTCCGCAGCAAGGCTTTAACATATCGCCGGCCGTGGTGGCCGAGGGGACTGAGGCGCTCCAGTCACGGTCTTCACGGCCACTACGGTCGGGGGTTCGAATCCCCCCTCGGGCATGGATATGTGTGCCGTCCTTAGTATTAGCTAGTTTGTAAGTTTAGGGACTGATGACCCCTTAGTTAAGTCCCATAAGCTATGCAAACATTTGAACTTTTTTTTTAACATATCGTATGACAAACTCGTCTCCACAATTGGGCACATGGGGTCCTATGTCCTATGGACTTTTCATACAGTGTGTCTTATGTTAATGAGAAGACTATGTGGCACTGTTGTTTTAGTAGTGATATGTGCTCTCATTACGGGCCGGCCGTGGTGGCCGAGGGGACTGCGGCGCGCCAGTCACGGTCTGCACGGCCACTACGGTCGGGGATTCGAATCCCCCCTCGGGCATGAATATTTGTGCCGTCCTTAGTATTAGCTAGTTCATTAGTAGTTTGTAAGTTTAGGGACTGATGACCCCGTAGTTAAGTCCCATAAGCTCTACAAACATTTGAACATATGTCATTACGGGGGCGGTGCGTTAGTCTCGCTAAAAGTCAGATTGGTAAGAAAAGAAATACATGACCACCGACTAAACAGTTTAAGTAGCCATTTTGAGAACATTAGGGTTCTTTACTGTGTTTCCATGCGGCACAGGGTTATTGTGACCGTGAAAGAGCATCAATCAGCGTACATGCGGAGTAGAAAGCGGCTTCTCGGAAAGGAATTTCCGATGTCGAATAACGGACCGTCAGGTCTGAAGGACAGATGCCTTAAAGGCTTCTTACAGTCTTTAGCATTTGCAGTCTCCTCAGGGTATTCTTTAACTTCGCGGCGACGCAGATGAAAGAAAAGACGGTTTTCGTTCAGCACGAAATTTTATATGACGCGAAATTTTGTAACAAGTTGCCAGAAGACATCAGGGAAGAAATTAAAAATCGTCGGTTATTAGCAAAAAGAGTATGCCTTATTGGCCTCTACTTTTCTTATTCATAAGGACATACGCGAACTCGCTAATGTGTCACAATTGCTGGATATGTGTGCGTACTTGATACATGCCGGCCTATATCCTTCTCCCCCTCTCACTGTCTCTCTTCTTCGCCCTCATCGTTCCTCTCCTCCCCCTCTCCCTGTCCCAGTCCCGCCCCTTCTCCCTGCCCATTTTCTTCCCCCTCTCACTCATCGCCTTTCCCATAACCACTTCTTCCCCCACTCTCCAAACTCTGTCCATTTCCTCTTCCTCGCTCTTTCTGACTTTCGCCTTTTCTTTATTACTACTATACTGTATTTAAAGCGAAACCATGGTTGAGAAATGAAGTCGCTTAAACTTAATGGGTCGATCGGCTGGGAAGCAGTTTTGAAGAGGGAGTGAAAATTTTGCAACGACCTACTATTTTTAAGTAGAGTTTATCCAAAGTTGCAGGGTCTGATAAATTAGCAATAAAAAGTGGCTACTGCATTGACAACCTTCAACCCTTAAATTGCTGATCGTATTAATAAAATTTAAAAAAATAAAAGAATTGTTAGTATAAAAAATCTTAGATGCAGCATACATTTGAAATGACCACTTTTCATTTGAAAATTAAAAAAAAAAAAAAAATTAAGTTTCTCACAGTCAGCATTAGTTTGCAGTCCAGTTTCAATTTTTCTTGAAGCTTATTTATTCCTTGGAATATTCTCTACGCTTATAATATTTTATTTCACTACGTTACACTCTGTAGTAAATAATTTTGCACAATTTCACGAAATCAGTACAACAAATATGGTTTGATTACGGACCCACACATCATACCATTCTGCTACACCCACTGATCTGGCTAATCCCGAGAGACTAACTGTTAATTATTATGCTCAATACATACTCATAGACCAAATTAGCGTGTCAGGGATCATCTTGTGTAGCTTAATTAAACTGTCTCTGGAGCGCGTTTTATTTCTTTCCTTGTAAAGAGAATAATTACGTATAAAATAAATGATATGCGGCATTTACGTGAAAAAAAAAAGAATGGATTTCACAGAATAGATTTTCTTTCTCTGTCACTTTCTTTAAAATCCACCTCCAATGATTTATCACTATAAGGTTATGTGATAGAGTTCCAACGACAGTACTTTACATAACTTTTATCCGTGAGTGAATGTGATCACAAAATGTCTGACGATTCAGATTTTGTTGAAGTATTTTAAAATAAATTGCTAAGTCAAAAATTCAACTTCCCAGTTTTCTGTTAAAATTCACTGCGAGGAAGAAACAAAACAGCACATTGTCGTGTATACATTTTTGTGCAAAATTATATGTAAAATTCTGAAGTCAGTAGGGGTAAAATATAGGGAACAGAAGAACAGCAAAGAGAAACTTGGAGAAGGCACTGAAGGTAAGACAGAAGAAACCAAAAAAAAATCGATTTTCCGATAGAAATTCAGAGAGAAGGTTCAAACTTGTACCCAGACTGTGATCATACAAGGATGTTCTGCTTATCAGGCAGATGCTCTGTCCGTTAAGCCACCTGGACACACCGGACGTCGCAGCTGCATGAACGACCCTGCCCCTTTCTCAGACACAGATTCTTGTTCAGGCATCCAGTGACGTCACTGGAAGAGGACGTTCGATCGGCCGAATGGCCAGGTCAGTACTAGAACGCGGAGTTTAACATTACCTTCACCTCTGCCGAAACACCGGGACACGAGGAAGATTTCGGAAACATTGACAAGAAGCAGCAGGATGATATGACACGTACTGTGATAATAAGGGAATAACGTGGTTAATACTAGAGGGAGCCTAAGAGAGTAACAACTGCAGCAGTCATCATTATTTAAGACTGATTAAGACTGCTTATGCTTTCAGCGTTCGGTCTGAAGCATAATACTCCTCATAAAAGTCCTCCATGATCCACTACTCAGTTTTAACATCGATGTCTCATCTGATGTTAAGCTCGTTACTCTAAAATCATTCTTGACCGGAACCACCTCGGTTCCTCGTACCCTCTTAGATAACCTTGCTTTTTCCCATGCGTGTAACATGGCCTCACCGTCAAAGCCTGTTTGTTCTAACTCTTTCATCTGTCGTGTTCATACCAAGTTTTCTTTCTATTTCCTCATCATGAACATCCTCCTGCCATTGTTCCCATCTATTAGTTCCTGTAGTCATCCTTGCCACAGACATTACTTTCCATTTGCAGATGATGATCTTCAAACCATAACTTTTGCATCTCTGAAATATTAGATTGTAACCTTTCAATCGAATCTGCCAACACCACTGATTCGTTCACACATGCGATACTGCTTATTTTGTTTTCGAAATATGATCCATAAACATTATGAACAAAAAAAATGTTCAAATGTTTGTATAGTCTATGGGACTTAACTACGGGGTCATCAGTCCCTAAACTTACAAACTACTTATGAATTAACTAAGACTAAGGACGGCACAAATATCCATGCCCGAGGGGGGATTCGAACCCCCGACCGTAGTGGCCGTGCAGACCGTGACTGGCGCGCCTCAGTCCCCTCGGCCACCGCGGCCGGCCATTATGTACAACAGTGGTGACAGATTTGTCTTACTCCTTAACTACCTTGAACCATGAACTCACTTTACCGTCAACTCTAACTTCTGCCTAACAAGTAAATATCTTTAATTGCCTACAGACATTTGCCTCCTATTCCATAATTAAGACGATAAATATATGACGATGCATCAACAAAATTGAACTAAAGTAGAAAACTACATTTCGACCTCAGACTTCTCCCAAGCTACTGTATGAGGAGGACAGATGGACACAGAAGATGGCTCCTGTACTTCTCTTCCGTAGCTCGTAACTCGCTACTGACAAGGCGTTGTTATCTTTCTGAGTATCCTCCAGCGATCAAGATTACTTTCGCGTCCCTTTGTTTCCAGGTCTGCATTTCCAACAGCATCGGACGTACGTCCTGGTTCCCTAACCTCGTGGCACTTCCTAGTCCCCCCTTTTTAGTTCCTCCCGTCGTTCATTCTGATATGTCACAGAAGCCAAATTCGTAGAATTTTCTGCATTCCTTTTTCTTCTTCGTAATTTCTGGAGTTAGGCTGTAAGCCTCTTTCGTCTTCATTCCATTTACTATGATTTGATTCTATCAATGCTTTTTTCGTCACATATTTCTTCTATTTGTTGTCACTTATTTTAAAAGTGTAACGTTGGTAAGATAATTTCTTGCACACGATCCGACAGGTATCAAAAAGAGTCTCACCCTGAGGTATTAATATATTTTGCTGGTATTTAGTTCCTCAGTCACGGTGTACCTATATCACAAAGTTGACACGACAGCAAACACTTGACTACAGAGTAAAATAGTATTTATTTATTTATCGTATCCAAGACATCACTTTACAAAATTATTTATTAGAGAAGATTAGAATATAAACCAGTTATAATACACAGTAGTAGAGGAAGTGAAAATTAAATACAATAACATAGAAAATATTTAAAAACACGTAGAGCAAGAAAACATTTAAAAGAACTGATACATTCTATCGGATATTATAAAATTTATTCCACGTGAAGCCCAATAAGTTGCATCATGAATGGTTTTGTTATTTACTGCAAGTAAATCTTCCATTGTACAAGGGTGGTCGAGCTTCTAGCAGACGAGTTGGTGTGTGTCTTGTAGTTCTCCTTACTTGCAGGGCCCGTCTGCGCTGTTTACTCTACACCGTGATAGTCCTGTTCGTAGTTTATTCAGTGCTATCCAGTTCATATACGAAAGTTCAAAGCCAGCTGCAGGTTCTTCTCTTAGGATATTCCCATGTCTTCCTGGTTCCAAGTTACGCCACAGTTTCTCTCGTCATGCTTTAGGCGATAGAAGAGTTGATTTGGTTGTCTGTAGGAAACTCTTCTTTAATTTAAGCCTAGGAGGTTGGAGGCTATGATCAAACAGTGCATTCCTGAGAATTGTTATGTGTTTAAGCTTTTCGATTTCTGAAACTGTTTTTCTTCTGATGTCTGGGGGGTTATGCCATTGAGTTGGTACAGCTGATTTGTGGGAGTTGGGTGGAGACATCCTGTTAGGATACATCCTGTCTCATTCAGGGCTTGTTCCGCATGGGTGGATTTTTGCCAGACAGGTAGATAAACATAACGCAGATAAACATAACGCAAGAGCTGACGTAAGGAGAACTACTTGTGAGTTTGTGGATGACGATCCTGCCACTTATTTTTAGTTTTGTGTCCACACAGTGTTCCTTCATACCAAGATATTTTGGTGTGAAGTAAAAGAGTAACTAGGGATACAGCGTACATAATTGGTAAAGGAAAAGAATTAAACATCTTGATATATAAAAATTAACAGTTGTGTGTTAGTCTCGCCAGAACTCTGAATTGCCTTCGTATATTAGGATATTTTTGTTTTGTTACGTTCCGTTTTTTACACAGGTGGTTAATGAAAAAATATATACATGAAAAACCGAAAGTAACAAATGAAAAATCGGAAAAAAATCTAAAATCTGACGCCTATCATTCTCTCGAAAGGCAACCCTTCATACATTTCTGTTTGGGATCTGCAGCCTTAGGAAGAAAAAAAGGGCAAACTGTTACTTCTTAGACTCATAATATTAATACCTGAACACGAAAATTGAATTACCGAGTTTTAATCTCATCTCTCTCATATATAAAGAAAAGTGTGCCCTTGTGTGTTTGTTTGCAATTCATACATATCTATAATTTTATTCCGATCTTGATTAAATTTACATACTTCGCCTTCCGTTAAAGCTCTGATATGGCCGATTTCAATAACTTTTGTTTTTGTTTTGTTCGCTTTAATGCAGCGGAAGTTTAGAAAAGGAAATTCCAAGAAAAAAAACAGGTGAAAAATAAAAAATTGGAAATAGCTAATTTTTTTTTTATGGACATGTCCTCTTGGGTTAGATTCGCATATTTTGGGTTGTCATACGGTTGATCCGATGGTTGCGATAAACTTTTGCATACTTGGTCTTTAAAATGAGAGGAGTGGCACTGTCTACATGATAATTCGCAAGGTTCATGGCGGAGTGCACTTTACGAGAGACTACGACAGCAATCTACAGTTTTATTACGACCTTGATGAAATTTTGCAATCCTGACCTTCAAAACAAGAGGAAGCACACTGTCCACATAATATTTCGGTGGAGGGCACCTTACTTCACACTTCGACATCGTTTTACCAATCTCCTTAAAGTTTGGGAAATATTTGTAGTTTTTCACACGTTCCGAACGGAGAGATGAGCAAAGAGAGAGAGGAAACGAGCAGATTGACAGAGATCCGAGAGATCATGACAGATACAGGGGTTGGTGGTGCATACCTGCCAACTTTTACGGTTTATCCGTAAAGTTTACGGGTATTGAAGCATTTTTACTGTTTTTACGGACCAGCGGTATTATTTTACGACTTCGGGGGTAGAAAGTTTAAACGTTCACATTCGATAATCACCGAATTTCCTTACAATCGATTGTTTGTGTCGGTCGAAGGCAAGTCTACGGTAGATGATAACTTATTCATTGATATGATTAGTACTTTTAATAGTGTTATGTTTGTGTGATCACGGCAATTAAATCTAACACCGGTATAAATGTTATTTTATGTGAATCTTACATGTCTGCAGGCTATGCTGCGCAAAATCGAAAGAAGTGTTGCGTTAAGCTATTGGCATTCAGAATTCGAACATATTGAACGATCTCCAAAATACCGATAAATCCCTTTTCTTTTCATCAGTGAGAACGTACTTTTGTACATACTGCCTACAATTACATCTTCAACAAGTTTGCACTCAAGGTTTGATAAAATTTAAGATGCAAAGTTTTCTTCCATTAGTTTTTTTCTAGGAAAAATTTACTATCGTGTTATGCATGGAAAAAAATGAAACTACAGGTGAGATGGTAATGAACTTCAGAGGCAATTCACAGCTCTCCAGATAGATGACCGTCTGGTTGGAAAACAAGGCACTGCAAGTGATTCCAATTGGACACAAATATCAACAACTCGTAGAGCCCATGCAATTCTGTAGAAATTAGGTTACAGTGTTATATTTAAGTAGTGCTCTCTATCCTCCCATACCCATAGCAATGCAGAATGTGTACGTCTTTTCAAGCTTGTGAGTTCAAATCATTTAAGTCTATTGAATCTCTGGAGTGTTTCTATTTTGAAGACAAATATTTCTGGTCCCTATTATGACAAAATATTTTCTTAAGACTTCTTGTAGGAAGCTAAGAAGACCAAAACTATGGTTTTTAAAGTTCAGCTAGCCTTTGATTTGCATTGTGTATTATATATATTTTTTGCTGTGTTACGTTAAATTAGTTTTATTGTGTAAAACCTTTTAACCTTTTTCAGCTATCGCATATCTGCTTAATTTATCAAGGAAGTCCCGTTATATAATGCTCCATAGCAATATTCACCATGCCACCTACAATTTAACATGGATTTCTTCTTGATTGTTATGTTCATCTAGAAACGTTGGCCTATGATGTAAGCAGCTACTACTTCATCGAAGTATCCTGTTTGAAGCATGAATTGTCGTATTCGGTAGCACAGAAGTATTATTACGGCGGAGCGGAGGTATGTCGAAATTGGTCAGATTTATTGTGGCGCGTGATTTTTACTGAACGCCTTTTTCAAAAGTTGGCGTGTACGAGTGGAAGGAGAGGGAAGGAGTACATGGACTAACTGAATAATGGAATATATAAATACCCGAGCAACGCCCCGGGTGCTCAGCTAGCCAATACAGACAGAGGCCTAAAACAGCAAAAAGGAAGTTAAGAAGTAGGCTTAGACGTAAGGGAAGTGATGGGGAGAGAGATTAAGGGAAGGAGTGTAGGATGCGTACCCAATTCCCATGCGTATTTATCAATTTCGAAGCATTGCTGGGTTCATCGTTGTTGTTATTGTTGTTGTTGTGGTATTCAGTCCGCAGACTGGTTTGATGCAGCTCTCCACGCCACTCAGTCCTGTGCAAGTATTTTCATCTGAGAATACATTCGGCAACCTACATCCTTTTGAATCTGCTTACTATATTCATCCTTCGGTCTTCCTCTACGATTTTTACCCCACACGCTTACTTCTAACGCTAAATTGACAATTCCTTGACGTCTCAGACTGTGTCCAACCAGTACATTCCTTCTCTTAGTCAGGATATGCCAGAAACTCCTTTTCTCTCCGATTCGGTTAAGCACCTCCTCATTAGTTACGTGATGTACCCATCTAATTTTCATCATTCGTCTGTAGCACCGCATTTCAAAATCTTCTATCATCTTTTCATCTGAACTCCTTATCGTCCACGTTTCACTCCCGTACAATGTCACACCCCAGACAAATGCTTTCAGAAAGGACTTCGTAACATTTAAATTAACATTGGATGTCAACAAATTTCGCTTGTTTAGAAACGCTCTTCTTCCCATAGCCATTCTGCATTTTATATCTTCTTTACTTCGGCCATTAGAAGTTGTCTTGCTACCCAAATAACAGAATTCAACAACTACTTTTATTGTCTCATTACCTAATCTAATCCCTTCTGCATCGCCTGATTTTCTGACATTGCATTCCAGTACCTTCTTCATTTCAAGACACTGTACATCCCATTCAATTGCTCTTCCAGATCTTTTGCGGTCTCTGACAAAATTACTATGTCATCGGCAAACCACAATGTTTTTATTTCTTCTCCCTGCACTTTAATGCCCTCTCCAAATTTCTCCTTCCATTCCTTCATTGCCTGCTCAATGTACAGATTGAACAACATTGGGGAAAGGCTACAACCCTGTCTTACTCCCTTCCCAACCTCTGCGTCTCTTTCTTGCCCTTCAACTCTAATAACCTCTGTCTGGTTTTTGTATAGGTTGAATATAACTCTTCGCTCCTTCTATTTTACCCCTGATACCTTCAGAATTTGGAAGAGTGTACTCCAGTCAAAAGCTTTTTCCAAATCGACAAACGCTAAAAACATAGGTTTTTCCATTCCTTAGCCTATCTTCTAAGATAAGTCGTAATGTGAGTAGCCGGCCGCGGTGGCCGAGGGGACTGAGGCGCTCCAGTCACAGTCTGCACGGCCACAACGGTCGGCGGTCGGGGGTTCGAATCCCCCCTCGGGCATGGATGTTTGTGCCGTCCTTAGGATTAGCTAGTTCATAAGTAGTTTGTAAGTTTATGGACTGATGACCCCGTAGTTAAGTTCAAATGTTCAAATGTTTGTAATTCTATCGGACCAGTCCGTAGCTTACAAACTACTTAAACCTAAGAAACTAACCTAAGGACAACACACACACCCATGCCCCAGGGAGGACTCGAACCTCCACGGTGAGCAACCGCGCGCTCCGCAGCGAGGTACTTTAGACCGCTCGGCTACTCCACCGCGGCCCGTAGTTAACTCCCATAAGCTATACAAACAAACACAAACAAACAAGTAATGTGAGTATTGCCTCCCGTATTCCTACATTTCTCCTAAATCCAAACTGATCTTCCCCGAGGTCGGATTCCACAAGTTTTACCATTCGTCCGTAAATAATTCGTGTTAGTATTTTGCACCCATGACTTATTAAACTGATAGTTCTGTAATTTTCACACTTGTTTGCCCTAGTTTTGTTTGGAATTGGAATTACAATATTCTTCTTCACTAGTCCACAATAAGTACCCCTGTAACTGTAGCATATCTTAAGCCATACTTAGAAAGCGTTATGGATGACTAAACGGCAGCGCCTCCAGCGATGCCAGTATTGACGAGACGCTGAACTCTTTCCTTAGTAGCTGCTTTAGATGTTAAGTGGTGTCATAACAACGTAACTCGACCTTCTCTCTCTCTCTCTCTCTCTCTCTCTCTCTCTCTCTCTCTCTCTCTCTCTCTCTCTCTCTCTCTCTCTTATTATGACAGAGCGATATTGTGCAGGATAAAAGATGCCATAAAAAGACCAAATACACATGTAAAAGAGAACACAAATATTGTACTTACATTACATACAACGTATTACTATTATTACTGCCGTAGCAAGCGGAAGATTTATGCATCAGCAGTTACAGCAATGATTAGTGACTTCAGGCGGGCACTCATCGTTGACATTTATTCGGGTGGTAGCTATAACTCGGCGGGGGCTTGTAATAAGACACTTCGCTTGAAGAGACGTGCTTAATGGCTCGTGTTCTGGTATGAGTAGGCCCTAATAGCCTCTTACACAGCGCTTATGGCCAGAACCGGTACATGTTAAGAAGCAGCTCACTTAAGCCAGTACATTTTATATCGTATGGAAGACAGCGATTCTAGTAAAATGTAAATAAAAAGCAATCCAGGTCGCACTAATGTTTTACTTTTAATTCTGGTTACCGGTTTCAGTTTATAAAGCCATCCTCAGGCCAGTTCGTCACAGGCAGCAGTTGGCACAGCACAGCGACTACCCGCAGTGGCTCCTTATTTCATCTGGAACCTTGGTCTGAGTATGTTGTTATGAGCCGAAATGGAAACCACAACAAAATGCTAAAATGTATGATCTGGACTGGTTTTACTTTTAAAAGAGAAAAACAAATAAAACTACACGTAAAGCCACCAAAAGCAAGTTCCCAATGTTCACAATTCCGGGAACAATATTTGTCCACCAAAAAGATCGTCGGCTACCCTTTTCGAATTCCCGAACGAAGTTGTGGAGTGATGAGACAGGTGGCTTGGATTCAGCAAGTCGGTAGGTTTTCCGTAGCTCTTCTAGGTCACGTAAGGTGAATGCTGTAAAGGTTCATTTGAAGAGGATACCGTGGGGTTAGTTCCCTCGACCGATTTTGTACTCCCTCTCTATTAACGTCGTTGTCGACGTGGCGTTAAACCTTAATCTTCTCAGCTTCGCGAACGCTCAACAACCGAGTCATCTGTCTGACAATCGTGATTATGGATCTGCCTCTTATATTTTATGTCCTGTACCAGATCTTCCAGGCTGCTCCAGAGGAGACTGGCACGTTATACAACGTGCCTCGTCTAAACATTTCGAAATTTTAAAACAAAAACAAGTACTATTTTCTACACAAACTGGCGTATTTTTAAATGGACGCCCCTATTATTTCGTATGCAATCAATATCATAAAAATCACAAAAACAATGGCGTTGGTTGCATCGCAATACGTTAATTACATCCCGAGAAATTGCGAAGCGAAGTTGACGCTTAAAATAAATGAAGCGCACTGCTACCGCACATCCTCCATTTTGAGGGACCGTTTCCCCCCTTAAATACGTTTTACCGCCACTGAAAAAAAATACGTGTCCCTTAGTTTTTCATGTATTATAACACACCCAAATTTCAAAACAATCGGAGGGTTCCACTTGTGAGAACACTAAACGGCTTCTAACAGATTTTACACATAATTTCAAACATTTTCGGGATTTTTCCCACTAACGCCTCCGCCCTCCCCCCAACCTCTACAACCCACAAAATAAGGAAACTAAATAAATTTATCGGTTGCTACAGGTTCGCTGCTCATATCAGTCATTACGTTTCACTTGATTACTTCTTTCTCTTTATCATCGTTAAATAAATATGAGAAGACAAAAACTGAATTACCATTTCTCAATATTAATTATGCAACGAGGCTAATGAAACAATAAGAAATCACGTGTGTTCGGAGTCATTATGAGGGAGTTAAGGAAGTGGATGTTTTTATATCTAAATATTCAAATGTTTGTAGAGCTTATGGGACTTAACTTTGGGGTCATCAGTCCCTAAACTTGCAAACTACTTATGAACTAACCTATACTAAAGACAGCACAAACATACATGCCCGAGAAAGGATTCGAACCCCCGAACGAGGACCACTTCGCCGCGGCTGTTTTCATTTCTAAAGGGAAATTAGACGACGATACGCCACGAAATGTTCAGGTCTAGCACGAGAGCCATCTAACGGTAGAATGGGTGGAACTTCGAAGTAGTGAGTAGTGGAAATAAAAATTTCGCAGTAAATGCTTACCAAAGAATTCAAGTAATTCCTAATCTTTAGGGAAGGAAGCTTATGGTTTAACGTCCCGTCGACAACGTGGTTATTAGAGACGGAGCTCACGCTAGGAATGTTTGGGTAAGGATGAGGAAGGAAATCGGCCGCGTCGTTTCAAAGGAACCATCCCAGCATTTGCCTGGAGTGATTTAGGGAAATCACGGAAAACCTAAATCTGTATGGCCAGAGGTGGGTCTGAACTGCCGGCCGCGGTGGCCGAGGAGACTGTAATGTCGTCAAAAAACATATAAATGTATACAAGCCGAGGCTGGTCTGCTGACGACAATTAATTGTGTCTCGGTACTTCATGGTCTGTTCTCCCTGATGCGGGAGTACAGTATTGTGGCTGCGAGCATTACAGAACGAATAGGCTGTGGTGTAGGAAAGAGGCAGTTTGGCGAATGGAGATTTGGGTGTGGCGGGAGACGTGCAGGGAAGAGTCCTCTGCAGTCGGGCTGGTCACTGTGGCCTCGGTGGCGGAGTGGTCAACGCGTCTGCCTACTAAGCAGTGTCGGCTGCGGTGGCCGAGGGGACTGAGGCGCGCCAGTCACGGTCTGCACGGCCACTACGGTCGGGGGTTAGAATCCCCCCTCGGGCATGGATATTTGTGCCGTCTTTAGAATAAGATAGTTCATAAGTAGTTTGTAAGTTTAGGGACTGATGACCCCGTAGTTAAGTCCCATAAGATTAACAAACATTTGAACATTTTCTTTTTTGGTTTGAACTACCATCCTCCAGAATGCGAGTCCAGTGTGTTACCACCGCGCCACCTCGCTCGGTCTTAATTTTTAATTACTTTAAATGTAAATTAATTTAAATGTACACAGAAGATTGATTCCAAATGAATTGGACAGTTGCAGTTGCCGTTTGATGAATTTACAGTATAGGTTTTGTAACGCAATAGATTTTGCACCTGCGACGGCATTCACGTTGTGTTCTCATAAGGACACATTTCAAATGACCCAACAGTTCAAGAGAAATCAAAATATTATTTCAGGTATATTGGCAGCTACAAGGCACCATTTCTCATAGCCTTCACATAAAACCTGTACATTTGCAGGGTTCAGGTGGGAACTATGACTCTGCATCCTATTAAACTCCAATTACATTAAAAAAATTAGTTTCGTTCCTTTCTAAACACGATTGGTCTAATTTCGTCCGCAGGTAATCCTAGTAACCTAATACACAGCTCAAAACAATTAGGGTATCAGGTGATGTATCAGACACAACATACATGTGGTAACGTATTTTATTCAGGGCTTGGCTATAATTGTAATTTATGATACAAATTACATGGTGTTTACTTATAGCTAAGCAAAATGGAGCTACCATAATAGTGAAAAAGTCATTCTCGTTGCCCTCTAATACGTTGTGTGATCACCTAGGACGGCCAGTACAGTTGCACACCTGCGTGACATGGACAGTATGTGGTTATCAGTCAGTTCTTGAGGGATATTTGGCCCTTCTTCCATGAGTGCAATATCCAGCTCTGCAACCGTTGTGGGAGGTGCTGGTCTGGCTGCAATGCCTCTGCCAAGTGAATCCCAGACATGGTCAATCGGATTTAAGTCCGGTGAAGAAGCTGACCACTCCATTCAATCAATTCCCTCAGTTTCAAGCACGTGGTCCACCAGTGTAGCTCTATGTCCAACAGACAGAACCTATCTCCTATGGAACAAGCATGGACACCGCGGCGGAGCGATCGAGCGCATTGAGGCGCTATGCTGCGATGCGCGAGGCCGTTCCCTTGTCGGGGGTTCGAATTCCGCCTCGGGCATGGATGTTTGTGCTGTCTTTAGTATAAGGTAGTTCATAAGTAGTTTGTAAATTTATGGACTGATGACCCCGCAGTTAAGTCCCGTATCCTCTACAAACATTTGAACGTGCATGTTGCACAGTGTGTTTCACACACATTTGAACCAACATACGCCTCAACAAAAGGTCGAAGGAGCTCAAATCTCTACCTCTGAGCAGTCAAAGCGCCATTCTGAACAACATAGAGATCCATATGTCCGCCGATACTAACTCCTGTCCACGCCAATCGTCCACCACCATGATTTGGTGACGTTTCCTGCGCATAATCAGCATTGTTACGAGTTCCACGGTCTTTCTATATGAGGAACCGACGATTGTCTGGCTGAACACAAAATCTCGACTCATCTGAGAACAGAATACGTCGCCATTCGTTACGACTCCAATCCTGATGTCTTTCTGCCCAGTTTCTGTGCGCTAAACGGTGTCTTGGTTGTAATGGGATACACCCCATAGGCCTCCGTACGTAGAGGTCACATTTCCGAAGGCGATTTCGGACTGTTTTTGTTGATATTGTCTATCCTGATGGTGCCTGGAGGGTGCGTTGCAGCTGAGTTGCATTCAGTGTCCTATCACGACGGGCTATTAACTGCAGACATTACCAGTGGACGACCTTGGCCTTGCCGTCTTTTAACGGTCCCTGTTGTCTGAAATTGAGTCCAGTCCTGGAAATTACACCCTGGAACACTCCTATAGCTGCATCCACCTCTCTCCCGCTTCCAGACTTTCTATTGGTCTCCATGCCATAGCTTCGGGTAAGTCACGTTGTTGTTGCAGTGCACTGCAAGCTCACTACACTCTCGGAACCCAACTGCTTGTGTAATTAGTTTTATAGAGCAAACACAAGTCAACACCAAACCCCTCTGCAGCAACTTTTTGTGATTATAGCTATCTCGGTTGTCGCAGTGTTGTAGGCTCCACGCCGTAGAACCGACAGAAAGACGTCTACATGATCTACTGACGTAACGCCGCCGCGCGTTTTTCAAAAAATGTTCAAATGTTTGTAAATCTATCGGACCAAACTGCGTGGTCATCAGTCTGTAGCTTACAAACTACTTAAACCTAGGTAAATTAACCTAAGGACAACACACACACCCATGCCCCAGGGAGGACTCGAACCTCCACGACGAGCAACCGCGCGCTCCGCAGCAAGGTGCTTTAGACCGCTCGGCTACTCACCGCGGCGAGCAGTTTTTATTCTCGTGCTGCTTATCAAAGCGATCGCCAGTGTTGTGAGGATGTGCTGGTCCGACAGAGTCATTAATTTTATTACAAAGAGGTCACAGATATTCTACATCTACACGGGATACTCTTGCAAATCACATTTAAGAGTCTGGCAGAAGGTTCATCGAACCACCATTATACTTATTTATCTTCCATTCCATTCTAGAATAGCGCGCGGGAAGAAAAAACACCTGAATCTCTCCGTTCGAGCTCTGATTTCTCGTATTTTATTCTGATGGTCATTTCTACCTACATAATTGTTAGTCAACAAAATATTTTCGCATTCGGAGGAGAATGTTGGCGATTGGAGTTTCGTAAGTAGCCCACACCGCAGCGATAAGCGCCGTTGTTGTAATGATTCCCATCCCAGATCCTGTATCATTTCCGTAACGCTGTCTCCCCTGTATCGCGACAATACGAAACGAGCTGCCCTTCTCTGGACTCTTTCGATTTCCTCCGTCAAACCCACCTGATAAGCTTCCCAGACTGGGCAGCAATACTCAAAAAATGGACGGACAAGGGTAGTGTATGCAGTTTCTTTTGTAGTTCTGTTGCATCTTTTAAGAGTTCTGCCAATAAAACGCAGTCTCTGGTTCGCCTTTCCCACGACATTATCTACGTGTTCTTTCCAGTTTACGTCTGAAGTAATAGTAATTCCTAGGCATTTGTGGAATTTACGGCCTTCACGTTTGATTGATTTATCTTGTAAACAAAGTTTAACGGATTTCTTTTCGTACTCATGAGGACGACTTCACACTTCTCATTATTTAGAGTCATTTGCCAATTTTTACACCATACTGATATCTTATTCAGATCGTTCTGCAGTTGTTTTTGATCTTCAGATGATTTGACTTGACGGTAAATGACGGCGTCATCTGCAAACAAGCTAACAGAACTACTTAGATTTTCCCCTAAATCGTTTATGTAAATAAGGAACTGCAGAGGACCAATAACACTATGTATACATATCAATGTAATTACTAATATACGATCCCTGAGACGGATTTTCGCCTCGAATATGTCAAAGACATTAATGATAAATCTGAAGCATTGGATTAAAATATGTGGTGCGATCGGGAATCGAACCCGGACCTCAATGCTTACTAGGCAGACGTGTTACCGCTAGACCAAGAATGTCCGGGTTCGATTCCCGGTCGCATCACAAATTCAATGTTTCAGATTTATCATTAATGTCTTTAACAGATTTATTTAGTATATATGGTTTTCTAGTACAAATGGTTTTTTACTTACATACAAACAATATAAAAATGAACATATATCTATGCAAAAAGATTTGAATAAAAAACAGAAATAATTTCCAAAGACACGTTTAGCAAGCGAACAAAAACAAACAACACAAATTATGTTGAGTGTATGTCCAACTTTAGGGGATGTTTCACACGGTTCTTTAATAGTTCCTGCGAGCGACCGTTTTGGACACTCCAGTACGACCTGCTGTGTCGTTTGCTCTGGATGTGCGCAGTCGCTCTCCATGTGCCTCTATGTTCCACAATTCTCAACAATACTCGAAAATAGGACATATAAATGCCACAGGATTGCATACTGGTTTTACGATATCGTTAGTAACGAAAGTGAGGATACTTTTGTAACGAGAGAGCTACTTAGATTTTCTCGAAAATCGTTTATGTAAATAAGGAATAGCTGAGGATCAATAACACTACACTGTGGAACGCCCAATATCACTTCTGTTTTAGTCGATGCCTGACCATCGATTACTACGAACCATTTTAGTTCATTCCGGCGCTGACAATACTTCAGAAGGTGGATATCTCAACTGATCCCTTGATTGTTTTGATCGGTGTACATCGAGCTGTATTGTCAGAGAGATAGCGTCTACATCTACATCTACATGCATACTCCGCAATTCACCGTAAGGTGCGTGGCGGAGGGTACACTGTACCACTACTAGGCATTTCTTTTCCTATTCCACTCCCAAATTGAACGAAGAAAAAACAGAATGCCTATATGCCTCCGTGCGAGCCCTAATTTCTCTTATCTTGTCTTTGTGATCTTTACGCGAAATGTAAGTAGGCGGCAGCAAGATCGTACTACACTCAGCTTCAAATTCCGGCCCTCTAAATTTACTTAACAGAAATTCACAAAAAAAACGTGGTCTTTCTTTCAGCGATCCCCAATTGAGTTGCCGGAGCATTTCCGTGACACTCGCGCGTTGGTCGAACCTACCGGTAACAAATGTAGCTGCTCGTCTCTGAACCGCCTCTATGTCTTAAACTGATCTGCTGCGGGTCCCAAACACTTGAGCAATACTCAAGACGTGGTCGTACAAGCGTTTTATACTCGGTCTCCTTTACAGGTGAAGTACATCCTCCCAAAATTCTTCCAATAAACCGAAGTCGGCTGTCCGCCTTACTCACAACTGTCCTTACATGCTCGTTCCATTTCATATCGCTGTGCAATGTTACGCCTAGATATTTGTACGACGAGACTGCATCAAGAAACTCACTACTAATGCTGTATTCGAATATTATGGGATTGTTTTTCCTACTCATGCGCATCGACTTACATTTTCCTACATTGAGAGCAAGCTGCCATTCTTCGCACCAACTAGAAATTTTGTCTAAGTCATCCTGTATGCTATTACAGTCAGTTACAGACGACACTCTCTCATACACCACAGCATCATCAGCATTCTATACGCTCGTAGGTACTTGGTAGTGCGAGCCACCAGAGAAACTACTGCACTTTTTTCTCGAGCGTCCGGCGGCTGGTGCTAGCGGCCTCGAGGGTTGTGTTGGGTTTGTAGCCGGTCGCGGAAGTAGGGCTGTATAACGAGAGAAAGTGGAGCGCTAGCCACTGTGTTCCCGCAGTCGCGGCCGGTAGCACGCTCCCGCCACACGCTAGCCTTTTTCCTCCCTCTGCCCTCTCCTGACCGCCCGGAGCGCTACCGGCTGGCTCGTTTTCACCTCGCGGTCAGCTATTTCTGCTTTCGAAGCCGCGCGCCGGAGACTAGTTCCTTTTTGTTGTGCTCGTCCATAATTGGCGGTTGCCGCCGGGGCAGAGGTTCACGGTGAAGGCCGGTGCCTTCTGCCGGCTGAGTCGTCCGCCTGCCTCAAGGCCACGACAGGCCTCTATTTACACGGCAGCGCTGGTCTCCTGACGAGCAGTGCCACTCGACAAAGTACGGGGCGCATCCTGTAATTAAAGACACAACTGCTTGTAGAAGTAAAAGTTCGCGGGAGCAGTTTTGTGCTACTTGTCCATTTTCTAAAAAGTGCGGCACGCTATCAGATATTAGGTCACTTTCAGTGGCGCCCCGTCATACGTTTTCAGTGCTTCAGTGAAAACAGGAAAAATTTGCTTGTTCAAATTATAAATCTCTACATACACACGTAAAAAGTGCTCCATCAGCACTATTCTAGGGGTTCATGACCATTTACATAAATATAAATACGCTAAGGTGCATATAAGATGAACATTAACAAGAGCAAAACTAGGGTAATGGAGTGCAGCCTAAGAAAATCAGGTGATGCTGAAGGAATTAGATTAGGTAACGGAGCAATAAAGGAGATAGATGCGTTTTGTTACTTGGGCAGTAAAATAACAAATGATGGTCGCAGTACAGAGGATATAAAATGCAGAATGGCAATGGGTAGAAAAGCGTTCTTGAAAAAGAGAAATTTGTTAAAATCGAATATTAATTTAAGCCTAAGGAAGTCCTTTCTGAAGGCATTTGTATGGAGTGTTGCCTTGTATGGGAGTGAAGCATGGACGATAAGCAGTGCGGACAGGAAGAGGATTGAGGCTTTTGAAATGTGGTGCTACAGAAGAATGCTGAAGATTAGGTGGGTGGCTCGCGTAACTAATGAGGAGGTACTGAACAGAATTGGGGAGGAAAGAAATTTCTGGCATACCTTGACTAAAAGAAGGGATAGATTGGTAGGGCACATTCTTAGACATCAAGGAATTGTGAATTTAGCGTTGGAGGGAAGTGTGTGGGGTAAGAATCGCAGGGGAAGACCAAGAGATGGATACAGTAAGCAGATTCAGACAGATGTAAGTTGCCGTTCATATGGGGAGATGAAGAGGCTTGCTCAGGATAGTGTATTGAGGAGAGCTGCATCAAACCAGTCTCCGGACTGAAGACCACAACAACAACAACAACAACAAATACGCTAACACGAAAATTTTGGTACAGATTACTAATTTATTCGTACAAGAAGGCCAATGAAAGTTACATAATTCGAAAGATTGTTTGTCGTAGATTTCACGAATATAAATATTATGTGCGCTTTTAGCCATTAAAAGCGGTAAAAGGAAGTAGAAATTTTCCTATCTACAGCTTGGACCAAGTTCTACACTCTCCAACAATCAGCTCACTGATTGGCTATTCGCCTCGACCAAAGACGCTGTAATGCAGCGCATCTGCAGTATTAAAATAACGTATTAAAATAAGTGAATATCGAAACATGGCGTGCTCCCAACTCACTTTCTTGTGCCGTTCAAATGCTTCATTTTCGCAGTGATTAAGAGTGGTTAAAGGAAATGGATGTTTTCATATGAATGCCGATATAAAGGATCATGTGCCGGGAGAGGCATCTACCGGTGCTCGGGTGGAACTACGAAGTCGAGAATGGCGATATAAATGATGCGCCGGGAGAGGCATGTAACGGCGCACGGGTGGAATTACGAAGTCGACATGTTGTCATCTCTGGAATTCTGAATATCGCAGTATCGAAATAACATTATTTCTTGGCGTTGTATAAATATACGAACACCGAAATTGTAGTTCCATTTCAAATATTAGGCTAATTAAAGTTATATAATTCGAAAATGGCATCAGAAGTATATACTTCCGTTTTTATTTGTTGTTATTGTGTCAGGCATTTTCCTTAATACGTAAAAGATACCGTTTCATACCTCCCAGTGCCGGTTAAATTTTACCAAATATTCCAGCGGCCTCCTACGATAATGTTGGCAACATATGCTGAATAGTGAGAATCCTGTGTGTCTTCATTTAGCCAATCGCTTGACAACGCTGATGTATTCTAATGGAATCTTCGCTTTACAAGGGCAATTATTTTTAGTGAGCGGACGAGAGTACATACAAGAACCTGTCAACCATGAAGCAGGAACAGCACTACTCTCGATAAACTGTGGTATCGTGTTGAAGCTGCGTGGGCATCTGTACCTGTACACGCCATCCAAGCTCTGTTTAACTCTAATGCCCAGGCGTATCAAGGCCGTTATTACGGCCAGAGGTGGTTGTTCTGGGTACTGATTTTTCAGGATCAATGCATCCAAATTGCGTGAAGATGTAATCACATGTCAGTTCTACTATAATATATTTGTCCAATGAATACCCGTTTATCATCTGCATTTCTTTTGGAGTAGCAATTTTAATGGCCAGTAGTGTATGAAGAACTTTCGGAGATTTCGTTTATTGAACTAACGAACATTTGCAGTTGTTGAGCTTTAGACCGCTCAGCTAACACAGCCTTGCGAACAAAGTGACTACACGGACTGTCTTCAAGCACGTCTCCATCCATACCACGTACTTTAATAATGCCTCATTGTTCCCTGTGAAATACGTATCATGCATGGCTCTCTCATATTGGAATAGCACCCCGGCAAAGAACGTGAATGGTAACAATCCTGTCTTGTTCCTCAGGCAGAGGTGATATACATATCAACATTAATACAGTTCCTTGAGGCACACATTTTCTCGTTATACCAAAGGTGCTGAATATAAGGGGACAGCAGTATATTATACCTTGGTATAATGACGCTATGTTTGTTTCAAGGAACTGAATTATTGTTGATATTTGTAGTTGTACTTATATAAAAAATTTATATGTTTCTAACCGCAAATATCCGAAAGTTCTTGACGGAATCCTCTGAAATATTGACACAAACATTGCCCTGAAATACGTACATGTTTTTATACATTTAATTTTGTAAATATGCAGAGTGTTTCACTAAGTGTGTTTGCCTCTGTAACTTATAAAATAATAGGTGACTGGAAAATTTAATGCGGTAGGTCAACACAAGAAATGTTACACTTTCTGCGGAGCTATGAACATAGTTTATTGTATCATTTTCCAAAGAGTTACAGCTCAAAGATATAATTTTTTAAATGGAACAATAGGTTTTTTTTTTTTTTTCTATCGTGCATTGGATTCGTTGAAACCAGCTGCGTCCAAATCAATTAAAACTGCATTCCTATCACTGTTAGTTTGGGAGCTATAACCCTTCAAAGTTTCAGGGGCAGATACCACAAACGCTGCACATAATGCAATGCGCCTTCTAAATGTGGTGCGGCCGAGTTGTAACGTCGCCGGTGTCACGGAGCGAGAAGCTTCCTCGATGCGCTGTTAGACTGCCGACTGTCGCCGCACAAGGCCGTATACCCGACAGTTGTAGCCACACAAACAATCGGGGCTCAATGTACCACAGTTACTGACATCGGGTGACGATGGAATACACGAACAACGAGTACGTTGACATGTTGCTGATGCTCGGCGAGTGCTGACACGATGCCACCGAAGCAACCACGGCGTATGCCGTGAGATATCCTAGGCGAAGAGACCTGGCAACCATTACGTTCTTACGTGCCGAACAACGACTTCGGAAAACAGGCAACTTGGTAATGCGCCGCAGTAACAGACGAAGACCTGAAAGAAGTGAGGAGACGGAGATGTTTGTTTTAGCTGCACTACACCACGATCCTCATGTCAGCTTACGAGCCGTTGCTGCAGTCGCTGGTGTCAATCTCACATCTGTGTGGCGTATAGTACACGGCCACAGGTTTCACCCGTACCGCCTGTCACTGACCCAGGAGCTGCATGGGAATGATTTCCGTGCAAGAGTGACATTCTGTGAGTGGGCCATGCGCAATTTCACGCTGGAGTCTTTACAAAGTGTTATGTTCTCTGATGAGTCCACGTTCACAAATAATGGTGCAGTGAATCGCCATAACATGCATTACTGGGCCGCAGACAATCCTTGGTGGGTACGACCTGTCGATCGTCAACTTAGGTGGTCTATTAACGTGTGGTGTGGAATCTTTGGGAATGAAATCATCGGTCCTCACTACTTACCAGGTACACTGACAGGTGATTTATATCGCACTTTTATAGCCGATAGTTTGGGTGGTCTCCTTGAACATGTGTGTCTACACACGAGAGTCACTATGTGGATGCAGCACGATGGTCATCAGCCCATTCTGCGCGTGCTGTTGTGGAAGAACTAAACAGCAGGTTTGCAGGAAGATGGTTGGGGCGCCATGGTCCTTATTCATGGCCCGCAAGGTCGCCCGATTTAACACCAGTAGATTTATTTTTGTAGGGATATCTAAAGGATCGTGTTTATGTCACTGAGCCCACATCCCCAGATGATCTAAAACGGCGCATCGAGGACGCATGTCGCTCCATCACACCGGCGATGTTACATCTCTTCCGCAGATCCTTTCGACGGCGCATTGCATTATGCATTGAGGAACATGGACACACATTTGAACAACTCATGTAAATCAACTTCCCATCGCCATAACATCCATCAGCCACCACACAGCCATGCGTGTGATATCTGCCCCTGAAACTTGAAGGGTTGTAGCTTCCAAACTAACAGTGATAGGAATGTAGTTTGAATTGATTTGGACACAGCTGGTTTCAACGATTCCAATGCATGATAGAAAAGATTTATAAAAGATTAAAAAAATTATATCTTTGTGCTGTTACTCTTTGGAAAATGATACAATAAACTATGTTCATAGCTCCGCAGAATGTGTAAAATTTCTTGTGTTGACCTACCGCATTAAAATTTCCCGTCCCCTATTATTTTATAAGTTACAGAGGCAATACACTTAGTGAAACACCCTGTATATCATATATAATTTTATGTGCGGCTCGGTAACACGGTGGTAGAGTGCCAGACTACAAATCCAAAGGTCGATCCCAGCCAGGTCCTAGGATTTTTATCTGTCACTTTCCACTTCTTTCACCTCTGGCAGTGTTGTTGATGTGAAAAATATCGAGTAGCACCGTGGTTCGGAACCCACGCTAGACTTTAAGTTCCCCTATAACTGGCGGAGTAAGTCAGTTCGAAGGTTTGAGGAAGACAACGGCATACCACCTCCAAACAAGACCATGCCTAGTAAACACTGTGTTGCTCAAGCCAATCTTAGGATTGTTGATTGCTTTACCTTACATATTTTATAATGAGAAAACGTTGTCACAAAAATGGTAAAAAGTTGCATATGTTTAGATCAATATCATATATTAAAGGAATGGGTGTCTAAAAACCTTATTGTATCAGAACCCAACGTTGTGTCAAAATTTCTAAGGAATCGGTCACGAATCTTTAGAAGATTAACGGTTTTGCACAAACGAACATTTACATTTTTATTAATATAGGTTACAAATTGTGACCATATTATGGCACTGTTGCCTTCTCTTTGAAATGACACTATAGGAGCAGCGATCTGATAACCCAGAAAATTTCTAGTCCCTGCTTTTAGCTTTCTTCCGAGAGGAGATGGTGTGGAACGATTTTTCGGCCAGTTGTGGTCACACGCTTGCCAAACAGTCCTGCAAGAACTTTCGCTGGAATCGGTCCAGGCAACAGCGTCCAAAAGAGATCGTTAAGGGGAACAGAGCGAGAACGTGTATTTACCGCTGTTCCACATCACTTGTGAAGGTCAAGGGAACAGATGGTGGGGGAGGGGGAGGGGGAGGGGGAGGAAAGAACCGAATCAAACTGTAGAGCAGCGGCAGTTTGCCAACAGACACGACTTTCCGTCGTTCCAGTCGAATTGCGCCATGCAGTATGTTCGATCAGAACTGTCTTTGGTTGTAAAATTATGGTGGCTTGGAGATTATGTGAAAGGGACATTATAAAATTCTTACAACTACGGGTACATAAAATGTGTGTTAAAATGTATGTTTGCCATCTACCAAAACAGTTGTTCAACTCAGCCAACCAATACCGGTTGTTGGTTTTCACTCATGATGTAGAGATGATTATGTCGTGCGTATCCTTAAGTGCACGGTATTGAAGAGAAGAGAATACAGATAATATTTGTTTTGTGTTTACGTTGTTTTGCGGGATGTAGATTCCTCTGACAGGCTGACTCATCTTACCCAGGCACGGTTATCCACCTAGCTGCTTCATGCGCTTACTGGTTGAGCAGCTAACGATATCACGCAAACCAAAAGAAACAGTTTGTGGATAATTTCTCGCGTTTAAGTTTAGAGTTAACTCTATATCTTGGAATTATGGAATTTATTAGTCAGATATTGCAGAGTGTAGAATACTTCAAAGCAGAAATTTTGTAGCACTGAACGATGTAATCTAGTAGGCAGACGCTAACCTCGAAATGGCTCTCATCAGCAGAAGGCTAACATGCAATTTTTAATTCCGTTCGCGACCTATCGCGCATATTTTAGTTCGCGACCGATAGCTCTCATTTTAGTTCGCAGCTCGGTCGCGAAGTAGGTAGCTCTTTTTAGTTCGTCCGCTCGTTTTGGCTTTTGCTACCGCTACTAAAACTACAGCTGAGCTCCATCTCATCTCGAAATGACGGCGACTGGCAGAAGGGAATCACGCGATTCTGCGCGCTCTCGCGTCCTCTCGCTGTTACCCGTCAGTCTTCGGAAAAAGAGCGGACGAACTAAGAGGCGAGGGTTCTGCGAACTAGTTCGCGTAGTTCGCCTGCGGGAGCGCTCTTCCGAACGAGTTCGTTCGCGAACTACACAAGACTACGGAAGAGGCGTTGCAGGCGATTTCGTACTGTTAGCAAAGGCACTTGAGACGTTCTTCTGTTGCTAGAGTTCATTGCCGCCAAATATCTCCGCACTGTTTAAATAGCGAAGATCGTCGTACGCCCCACGTTGATTTCTCCCAGTATCACTCTTCTGTTAACACTGCCAACACCGCGCAAATGCCACTGCTCTCGCACATTAAGTGCCAATGTATTGTTCATAGTAGACACTAAGCCGAAATTTGGCATTCTCAGCAAACTGTGGATCTCAAACTACTGAATTCGCAAACAAGTTCCTAAATGGAATGTCCCATGCGCCTAGTCTATCATTCCACAATCACGTCGGTAAACGTTTCAAATGAATCACCGAAATACAGATGACAATTTCGCCAATGTAACGTCCCCCCAAGGAGGTTAGAACCTCCTTGTGTCCCCCCTTTTATTATTTATTTATATATTTTTTTACCATGCACTACTGCTACCTACATTTCGTAATGTGGGAATAATATTACGACTAAACTGCTCAAGTACATTTTTCATTTGAGTCGCGTATCCTGAATTACTATTATTATTGTTGCAAGAGTCTGTGAATAAATAACTACCGTGATGCCGTTTCGTACCTCAATTCACGATTTAAAATCCATGTACAGCTGGTGGCTACCTTTCTTTTTACACTAAAAAATAAACACATCGCACGAAGTGTTGTGAAAGAAATAAGGGCAAACCTTCAAACTGAAGCTTGGAGTAAATTTAGGGGTTTTCTTCTAACATAAAATTTTGTAATTGGCGCCGAAATGATTACTAGAGGCAGAAGAAAAATTACTAAGGAAGTTACCACTGCTTTTTCACTCACTATCTCATTGCTCAAAATCCGTAGGCTTGTTCTATAAGTTTCGTAATTCTAGCAGTTTTTAATGCTCTGCTGTTTTTTACTGAGTACTTTCGTGATGCAATGTAATCCTTGAGTTATCCATCTACATAATATTGGAACTTAAGATTATTATTTTTTTAAGGGTTGGAAAAATATTGACCGACCATGTCACCTAATACATTCCGCATCAACGACACATAATACCTTACATTACGAACGAGGAACAGGCAAAATCGTTCTTTGCAAGCTACTTCTGTAAAGGAAATAACCAATTTTGACTAGTGCTGGAGTACTCACATTCTTAATTTCGGCAGTTACTTCTTGTTAAAAGTACATCGTCAGCCAAAGGTATTTAGAAATTTTATCCACACCTGCCTACAGTCCTTTTGGCCAGAGGAGATCGACGACAGTTCGCCGTGCAGTTTCTGGGGTCTACCGCAACCAATTACGTTACGCGATTTTGTTTGCGTTTCTATAGCAATGACTCAGTGTTGGCGTAGTTCTACACAGCTACGGCTTTCACTGTTGCGGCAGGCTTTTGTCCTTCCCGCTGAAAGCTAGCAGCAGTGCTACCAACCACCTGCTACCTTCCTGAGTCTCCGCAGTACGCCAACGCACGAAACAGTTAACAAATTATGATACAGCACGTATCACAAATTTATACGATTTACAGACACGCTGCATACACTATACAACCATGTGCAAGTAAGGTGCTGGAAAGTAGGAACAGAGGACGCACATACCCCCTCCTGAAATTTGGTCTGCAGTTTCCTATTCATTACAGAATTCTCTCGAATTTTTAGCAGTTATTGTCTGCGTCTCCACTAGACTGCAGATTTTACATTTCCGACCGCTAAAGCCTGCGGCTGCAACATTCACTATTGTTACAGCTCTACGTTTGAAAAGACTGCGTGCAGATTCGCTTTTTCGGGTGGTCTTGGTGGTTAGTTCCTTTTCCGAGCTAGGAACGAGGGCCATAGATTTTTGGTTTAGCCCAGACCAACGCCCATTTGAATAGCCATTAGAACAGTTATCTTGTCGTCAAAGGCGTCTATTACGACATTTTGTAGGTGGTGGAGGGGGTGTCAAGGCCTGCAAATGTAGTGAATTTTTAATATTCTGAAGGACGAATGCCGACTTTTATGAGGCCATGAAAAAATATCCATTTCAGATCCGCCTAAAACCCCTGTCCTGTTAATAAAATGACATTTGATCTATTTTCTAAAAATAAATAAATAAAATTAAAAAAAAATCCGTATGAACTATATTTTTGCCTTTCCTTAAAGGCCATGGCGTGGGGAGGAAGAAGGGGAGTTCTGCTCCTGTGCTTACTGTTGTTGCTATTTTACAATAAATAAGGAACGCTCGAACCACAAACTGGAGGTGGCGCCCAGGATTTTGTAAAAGATGTCAGCTGAGCTGCCTTAGCAGCTAATGGCACATTTTTATGTACACTATTCAGATGTTAAATGGAAGAGGAGGGAAAATCTTTTTTACTTAGAGGTTTACTCACTGAAGAAAATTTTGATGCCACTCTACGGTACAATATTTTTATGACCTCAGCCCCCCCCCCCCCCAGACCAAAATCCTGGATACACCCCTGACTTGTATAAAGTCAGTTCCATCTTTGCTGATTCATACTTAAAGTGAACATTTTTTTAAATTCAGTAATCACTATCTGTTGTGATTAAAGTTGAGATAAACTTAAGTCATTGAATGATGGAGTGGAGCTGTCTCCCAGGGAAATTATTTGAATCGAGTAATTCCTTTTGTGAAAGATGTCAATTAGACTGGAACCGATGCTCAGCCAATAACATCATTTTTATGTACACCAATTGGATTGTGCATTCCTGGAAGGTTTTCTTAAAACCTATCCCAGGTATTGTAAATGGCATACATGAAACCATCCCTTCTCTTGGACCATTGATTCTCACACATTTTGAAGCCAAAAGCTAGATTCTATAGTTCAAAGAGTAACAGGACTATGTTCTTGATAACTTATTACACTGCTGACACCTCCTGGATAATTCAACTCTTCTCTGAGAACACTATGGCGTTGAAACCATACTGACTGCTTTTTTTTAACTGGAGGGTCTTAAGGGATGGTTTTCCATTTTATTCACACATTTGTCAACGTTGCACCCCTCTCCCCTGCTGTGATCATTCCACAGAGAGGATGGGAAACAGAAGGGTTGAGAAAGCATCAACAACTTGCTCCTTTGACTCAGTTTCTGATTTTGTCAAATGGTTTTAACTGGTCCCTGTATATCAGAACAAAACTGGTTGGTGATTGCATTTACTCTAAATGGGGTTGGAACCACAGTGGTCTCAGATAAAGTGTTAAATTGTCCAGGAGGTGTCAGCAATGTCAAACATCTCTGAAGCTCAAAATACGTGGGAATCAATGTTCAGAGGGAAGGAGTTGTTCTATTGATGCCTTTTACATTATGCACTGCCATGGTGCAATCTATAGTTAAGAGCCCTCAAGTAACGATCAGTTTCAACTTCCATCAGTGAAGTGGGAGAGCCAGTGGAGTAATATGCATAACATGCAACATCTGAATCAACATTGTGAACAAAATAATGCAGTCATTACTTTTCAGCCTGCCCTCATAGCAAACTCCTTGGTAGACTGCATTTTTGCGGTATCCTGCCAACGAACAAAAATCTATCAACAGCTGCACCTGTGATTGATCATTCCATTTCATATCTATGTTGATTGTTACTCCCCAGGTATTTGTCAGTTGACTGACTGTTGTCATCTCTCATACACTACACTTCAGCAGAACCACATAAAACCAGTATGTATACAATTTCAAACACAAAGTATAAACAAACTTCTTCTCCTGCCTTATATGTCGCATTATTAAAAAAAAAAAAAAAAAAAACCAATCAATTGCATATAAATCACACCTTCAGCGTAGGTGAAAAATAATAATGCTCATTGACATTAATTTATTGTTTCTGAAATAAATGTGTGCTTTAAATACATTCTAGGTGTATATTTTAACTAATTATTGTATGTGTTTCATTAAAAAACTAAATTGCTAACAAACTTAGAAGTAAACCAAAAAATGTTATTGAATTTAAATTGATTCAAATGCGACTTAACAATGCTAAACTGTTTCAGAGTGCACCTCGTGAGATCCAGACAGCACACGGCCAGTCAGCAGAGCCACAGAGTCCGACAGGATGAGGTGGTCATTGCAGTGGTGGCTGCCAGCCATTGTCGTCCTCTTTGCACGGGAAGCAACCAGTCATGGCAGGCTAATTGAGCCGCCTTCCAGAGCGACAATGTGGAGGTGAGACATTATCAGCAGACCAGCAAGTTCACAGGGCTCGTTATATAATAATTTAAATCTAATAATACAGTAAGGACAGTTTACAACTCACCGCAAAGACGTGGCGACGAGCTACGACAGGCACATACAAATGCACACACATACAACACTTTCAGATATCGGCCTATAACTGAAAGTGTTGTATGTGTGTGTCTTTTGTATGTGCCTGTCACAGCTCGTCGCCACGTCTTTGCGGTGAGTTGTAAACTGTCTTTACTATATTATTAATTCCAACCTGGACTTTCCATTATTATAATTTTAAATCTAATTTTGTTTAAGGGAAATTCTGGTGGGCATGCACAGAAATTTATACAAACTAACATTATTATTCATTCGATTAATATGGAAATTCTCCATAGAGATGATAATTATTATTCAAAAGAGATAGATAGGCTGGCCAGTACTTACGTTTTTGTTGTACTGCCCATAGTTACACTCAGAGTGTAACTACTGGCAGTACAACAAAAAGGTAAGTACTGGCCAGCCTATCTATCTCTTGTGAATAATAATTTATCATTATTATTCATTTTAATAGAAAAATGAATAGGCATGCACTAGGAGACAGGTAAGAGGGCCAACTTCCCTCCCCCCCCCTTCACCCCAAAGAAAAAACTCTGTATGACAGTGTTTTTATTCAGATATTGAGTGTATAACCATTAATTCTAGCTATGCCAGAGTGACCAGAGATGGTGGACATGTTTGCTTGAGTTATGTCTGAGTGATTGTGTGAATGTAAGTGTATCTTTTTCTGGTGAAGGCTACAGCTAAAAAGTTATGTTGAGTGAATGTGAATTTAGTTTTTATGGCATGATTCAAACTGACCACCTCATTTATACAAGTAAATGACAATTTAGAGCCCCCTCTGCCCAGAATATTTGTGCCAACAGTTTTGTGTACATCAACATGAGATAGGCACCTAATATCATGTAGAACATATTCTGTTCCTGCGGACTGGTATGAGGCTACCGCCAGCCAGAGGTGATGGTTGTATGACTGTGTTGTGTGCCTGTGTGATTGCATGAGTGTTCTATTTTCTGAAGAAGGCCATGGCCGATAGCTGAAAGTGTTGTATGTGTGTGTCTTTTGTATGTGCCTGTCGCAGCTCGTTGCCACGCCTTTGCGGTGAGTTGTAAACTGTCCTTACTATATTATTAATTTGTGAGATCTTATCTTAGAATATGATGTTTCATACTATCTTTGTAATTTGCACTACTTTTAAAATTTGTTATTCATAAGTAAAAAATCTGCTTCACTTCTGATGAAGACTCCCCCTGTGAAGCTGGAACCATGGTAAAGTAAATATTGTACCAAAACTTCTGCAACCGAAGAGCTGTTTCTCAAGTGATTATTTTATATAGAGATTATTTTATATTGTGTGTCACTGAACTATATTATTTGCCTTGTTGAGTTTAGTCTTCATGTCTAATAATTTTCTAATTCATCTTTTTCTAATTCATTCTTATAAATTCAAACTTTTTGTACATACTATAAGAAGTGTTCCAGTGAAAAGCTATAAAACTCTTCAGTTAGAAAATAGGTTACATTTTGTATATATTACTTTGGAGTAATGTAGTGAGATGTCTAGGAATATGGAAGCATGTTTTATAATTCAAAGTTGTTCCCTCAGCTAGCAGGGCAAATCTTATCTTTTTCGACTCCAAGGTCCAACACTCATTGAATTCCTCGAGCATGGGAAAACCATTAACAGTGTCATGTGCCATTAGCCTAAGCAAGTCCATCACAAATACATGAACTGGGCTACTCACAGAGGGAGTGAGTCTGCTGTATGATGATACCCAGTCACACATCTCCAAGGTCACACAAAGTGTAATAACCAAGTTGAAGTTGAAGCAGCTTCAGTATCCTACCTATAGCCAAGCTGTGTTGTCTCGCAACTTCCGTGTATTTGGTCAGTCAATCAGCCGAAGGATACAATGGAGGATTGGCTCCTATCACAGCCACAACAATTCTGGAAACACAGAATCCTTTCCTTCTGGAAACACAGAATAAGTTGCGCTCAGACCTCTGTTGGTCACTTCTGAACAGACTCACAGTGTTGTTTCATACCTTTCATTTGACACACCCCTCAAACACTGTTTTGCCATTCTGATGACACTCTAAAGATTTTGCAATGCTGCTCATAGTGCAGTTCCAATTGATAAGGACTATTCCTTTGCATAAAATAAAACTCTCCTTTCCTAGAACAACATACCAAGCAATCAGAACCAAATTATGTAAGCTCCTGTTTCAAAGTCTCAACTACACAACCTTTTCTTCTGAGTGCTTAAAATATTGATTCCAGAGTTAGTGAACCTTTCCTTGGCTTTCACTGTAACTGAATCTGACCCACTGTAAAGGAGAGCCAGTTTCAAAATGTTTTAGGAAAGAATTAAATTTTTCTAGATACAAAGAATTTACGACATGAACTGCAAATGGGCTTTGTAATAATTCAATGTGGAAAGCTGAAAACTTGTAACCCCGCTGGGATTCGATAACGATCCCTGAGACCATACGGGCTACCCCTGCTCGCCTTCCAACAGACACTAATTTCGTAAGAGTTAGGGACTGGTATGCATCTGCACTGAAGAAATGACCATTGGCTGTCATTACCTGATTATAAGTTATATACGTGGTGTCAGAACAGACACCACAAATATAAATTAAACTTTTCCTCTACTTTGTGCCCTTCACTTTCTTCATTTTTTTAAAAATTCCCACTGAATTACTATTATTGTTGCTTCTAGTTTAAAAACTGATAAGCAAGATTTACAGTCCCCTTTGATTTCAAACTCATGTGATTTACAGCGATTTTCCTACATTCAACAAGAATGAATCTAAAAATGGGAAAAATCCAAATGTACGCATATAACTAAATACAAAGTTGCTAGAAATTTTATTAAAATATAATCTTCATGATGTTCATAGAAACAAAGTCTAAAATATTTTTTACCACTGTGTACTATAACAATGAAATTCTTTCATTTCTGAATTATGTACTCAAATTTCTGCTCTTCATATGGGAGTATTGTAAACTAAGTTTAGGTTTTACTAGTAGTTGCAATAATTTTAATTTTAGTCATTGATTGCAGGTATGGTTTTGACACACCACCAAACTATAATGACCATGAACTGTATTGTGGTGGCTTTTCACGACAGTGGAATAAAAATGGCGGAAAGTGTGGCATATGTGGAGATCCTTGGGATTCACCGACGGTAAGCCACTGCAGAATAGTTCCCTTCACATTTTAATTAAATAAATTATGTATAACAAATAGATGAAGTTTACTTACCAGGCGAAGGAGCACAGGTAGTGATAGTAACAAATAAAACACACACACACACACACACACACACACACACACACACACACACACAAACGCAAGCTTTCGCAACCCTGTTGCTTCTTCAGGCAGAAGGGAAGGAGAGGGAAAAGGAAATGATGAGGGTTTTAAGGGAGTGGGTAAGGAGCCATTCCAATCCCGGGAGAGGAATGACTTACTTTGGGGTAAAAACAGGAAGGTAAACAAATACACACACACATATACACAGACGCAAACACACCTAGGCAGACATACTGTAGAAAGCAAAGAAGTTGGACTATGTCTGCCTAGGTGTGTTTGCTTCTGTGTATATGTGTGTGTGTATTTGTTTACCTTCCTGTTTTGCAAAAGTTTGCGTTTATGTGTGTGTGTTTTATTTGTTACTATCACTACCTGTGCTCCTTCACTTGGTAAGTAAACTTCATCTATTTTTTATATATATTTTTCCTGTTAGGAATTTTTCCTCTATAATATTTGTAATTAAGTAAATTCATAGAAATCAGAACGGGAGACTGCATGAACCTCTGTAGTAAAGAAATGTTACTTAAATTGCATCAGCTCGTACACTATTTTCATTTGGTGTATTTTCCCCTCGGAGAATCAAAGCAACACATCCTAAAGGTTCAACAAGCATTGCAAACCAGAAAACAAAGCAAGCAAAATTCTGAATTGTGTATGTACTACAGTTAGGCTTTAAAAAAGAAAAAGTGGACACATATTAACAAATAACATCTGAGAGAAATACAATTCCCTCAACTACATATTTGCTACAAAAAGTGGAAAATTAAGCAACTGAGTTCAGTAGATAAATTTGTACATTAACAATATATTGGTGATCACAAAGGTGCTTTACTGATAATAATATCACTATCTGAATAATTTTCAAGGAAAATGGTTAGGTGGGTAATCACTGTTAATAATACAGTCGTAGGGTCTGGTGCCAGTATCACAACAGTCAGCAGTCAAATTAATAATATTATAATGTTTCACTAATGGAAATAAAACATAAGAAAGTCCAAATATGAACATAAGGCACTCCTTAATTGTTATACATTGTTATTCTGTTGTTCACAGAGCAGCCACAAACTCTTGTCATTTACAGGTAAGAACAAGTATAATTAATAGCAAAACCACATTTGAAACTGTCTGACTGAGACACAAAGTAAAGACTGTCTGAGATTGGAGTGATGAAAATCCAGCTAATGCCTTCATATGTTGGCATTTGCATCACTGAGGAGTGTGTAGTTGATTCCTGTGTGGGTATCATTTTTAGCACACATTATAAGTTTCTTAGAACTTTTCAAAACAATCATTTGTCTGGTCAGTGCTATTACCTCAGGTCTTACACAACGAGCCAAAACATGATGACCACTGCCCAACACAACACTGAATGTCACCAGTACACCCGAAGAGACAAATGAGGAAACATTCTAGTGTCAATACGGGCCACAAATTAGAATATCTGACATAATTATCTTGACAAAATAGCAAATTTTTACAGTCCATTATCTGGTAATGGATCTCTGAAATAACAGAGCTAGTCAGCTCTTCATGTACTGCTGTCATATGCATATATGCAAAGTAGTTGTCGAATGGTGAAACCATGCATAGAGACAAGGTGTTACACATCACAGGACAAAGAGATTAGAGGCTTGTCTGTCCTGTAAAGCTAAACAGAAGATCTGTGTAGATTTTCTGATCTATAGACAGAAGTGTTTAAGAACATATCATTCAGCACAGATAACTGAATATGGTAGTCCACTGCAAGTTTCCATATTATCTACATATCACCATCAGTAACAATTGTTGTGGGCATAGGATCATCATGACTTGATCCTTGAGCAATAGAATCTGGCCAGATTATCACATGAACCACATACCTTGTACACCAGGTCACTGTCACATCTGGATATTCCATCATGCACACAAATGGCTGCTTGAAATATGCACTGCACCACGCCATTAACAAACTATAGTGGTTTGAAAAGTATGATAGTGAACTTACATATCTCAGCCCTCCAAATTAATATGAGCTGAACATGATAGAACACATCTGAGATGTTACTGATCAACAGCTATGTGGCCATGAAGGGTGTTTCCATATTCCACTATGACACCGTTCTTAAGGGGGCAGCCTCCGAGCAGTGAGCTTATTCTATAATGAATGAAATGTTCTCTGCACACCTCAGATAAACTTCAGGATCAGAGGTACATGCAAACCAGTTGCAAGGCAACCTTTCTCAAATAATTTTAAAGAAACAATTTGATAAAAAAGAGACTGAATCTCACACTTCTAATAGCTTCTTTCATTTCAGTATGGAATGGCTATAATTTTGTTAAGTCAAAGTTAATGTGTTATTTCTGTATTAAGTAAAGGACTGTGTAAAAGTAGAATTGTTCGCAATGAAAAATGAGGGTTGCAGTGAGTATGCACTTGCTGTGTATTATATAATATATAGTGAATATTATAGACGGAAACTTTCCTGGTGGGATAAATATGTATAAAATCAGAAATCGGATAACTTACCCAAAGCACAGGCTCATCGACAGATACAAATAAAAACACACATACGAGCTTTTGCAACCGTTGGTCGCTTCTTCGGGAAAAGAGGAAGGAAGGAGAGGAGAAACAGGAGAATACGGGTTTTAAGGAGAAGGAAAAGGAGTCATTCCAATCCCAGGAGTGGAAGAACCTACCTTAGGAGGAAAAAAGGAAAGGTAAACAAGTGTGCACACACACCCACACACATACACACGCAAACACAATAAGGTAGGAAGGTGTACATGATCAAGGGCAGAGCTACTTGCGATAGCACCCACGTGATTTACCAACTGACATGCCTGCAACGTGAAGCGTTATATGTGGGAATGACCAGCAACAAACTGTCCATTTGTATGAACAGTCACAGGCAGACAGTGTTTGTTGGTAACGAGGATCACCCTGTGGCTAAACATGCCTTGGTGCATGGCCAGCACATCTTGGCACAATGTTACACTGTCCGGGTTATCTGGATACTAACCACTGACACCAATCTTTAAGAACTCCGGAGACGGGAACTTGCCCTTCAGCATATTCTCTCTTCCCGTTGCCCACCTGTCTCAACCTCTGCTAAATTCAAATTCCCGCCCACCATTCCTTAACATCTTTGCCTCGGTACTCTGGACAGAGCCTCTGCCTCAACTGTTATCTCTGTCCAACTTCTTTGCTTTCTACAAATGTCTACCTTGGTGTGTTTGCTTGTGTATGTGTGTGGGTGTGTGCGCGCTTGTTTACCTTTCCTTTTTTCGTCTTAAGGTAAGTCCTTCCACTCCTGGGATTGGAATGCTCCTTTTCCACTTCTTTAAAACCCGTATTCTCCTATTTCTCCTCTCCTTCCTTCCTCTTTTCCTGAAGAAGCAACCAACGGTTGTGAAAACTTGTATGTGTGTGTTTTATTTGTATCTGTTGACGAGTCTGTGCTTTGGGTAACTTATCCGATTTCTATTTTTATACATATAATAAATAGTGATATGTATCAAATGGAATTAAGATAATGAATTTTTATTTAAACTTGGGATGACTTCTACATTTCCCTGCCAATCTCAAGAAAATGGATTTATTTAGTGCACTCATTATTTCTGATCATGCTCATAAACAATAGTGTGGCACTCATAACATCATTCATATCTCATAAACAGTTCAAGGTACCAAAACAAACTTTTTACACAGTATATGTAACTTGCAAAACTCTTATGAAATAATTTAATTATTTTAAGCACCATTGATAGCTTGGGGATTCAGAATTAATATAGGTTTTATATACTGAGCATCATCATTTCAAAGTCTGCTGAAATTATGCAGGTATCTGTCGTTGATTATTTGATTAATTGTAGACTATTTTGAGATTCTGTCACAACTGCTACTGCATTAGTGTTTTATTGAGATGAAATAGAATATAGTCCAATGTTTTTATTATTTTGGAAAAAGAAGCTAATTTAATATGGAAACAAGATAAAGAGGAATGGATAATGTGCCTTTTATTGGATGGAAAGCATTCTAAGTCTCTCCATTAATCTATCCAACGATTGTGAGCAGTTGCAATCTTGTTACCTTTGGATGAAAGTGCATGCATTGCATTAGTGTTACCAATTAAAGGACATCTTGCAGTCCTTTTTCTAGTTAATTTCAATACAGTTCAATGATATTTGGACATGAGTTTTTGTTTTTACATCACTTTATTCCTAAACAACATACCGGGTGATCAAAAAGTCAGTACAAATTTGAAAACTTAATAAATCATGGAATAATGTAGATAGAGAGGTAAAAATTGAAACACATGCTTGGAATGACAAGAGGTTTTATTAGAACCAAACAAAGAAACAAAAGTTCAAAAAATGTTCGATAGATGGCACTTCACCTGATCAGAAAAGCAATAATTAGCATAACAAATTAATACAAAGCAAAGATGATTTTCTTTACAGGAAATGATCAATATCTTCACCATCATTCCTCAACAATAGCTGTAGTTGAGGAATAATGTTGTGATCAGCACTGTAAAGCATGTCCGGAGTTATGGTGAGGCATTGGCATCGGATGTTGTCTTTCAGCATCCCTAGAGATGTCGGTCGATCACAATACACTTGCGACTTCAGGAAACCGCAAAGCCAATAATCACATGGACTGAGGTCTGGGGACCTGGGAGGCCAAGCATGATGAAAGTGGCAGCTGAGCACACGATAATCACCAATGTGTGCAAGAGATCTTTCACGCATCTAGCATTACTTCTTCTTCTTCTTTTTTTTTTTTTTTTTTTTTTTTTTGTTCTAATAAAACTATAGAGGCCGAACCTGTTCGTATTCGCCACCACTCGTTAGCCACCGTGCGATGGCGCTACCAGAGCCGGCTCGCCACCGAGTGTCCTCTGGACAGCCCGCAGGCTAGGGGATGCGGACGGGACCTCCGGCAGTTCATAATGAGCCTCCTTAGTGTTCACTTCAATGCTCAACCGAACAGTGTATTAATACTCAAGTGTTTATCAGAAATAAAGGTTGCAGCAGTATTGGTGACTTAGGAGGGATATACATTAAGTCCTACACTACTAACAGAAGTAATGGCTATGTTAGAACAAGTACTGGCTGCTCTGTTCGAGCAACATAAACAACTCATCGAACAACAGAAACTACTGACACAGACCCTTCTTACGGGCCCACTTCATAGCAACAGTTCCACGCTGCACATACCCATGTTCACACCATACGACGAGACTTTCGAAGACTGGATCGACTACGAGAAGAGGCTTCGCCAGCATTTCATCGCCTTCAGAGTTGAATATCCACAACTTCATAAGTCTGTTCCTTTCATGGATTTCGCCCAAACTCTATCAGTTGTTGGCCCAACTTGGCCCCCTTAAAGAACCTTCGTCGTCGATTTTCGATGACATGTGCTCTCTTCTTACAAATTACTATTCCAAACAAACACACCTAGTAGCCTTTTGTGTTGCTTTTTACCAATTAAAAAAGCAGCCCGAACAGTCATATAGGGCCTGGGCAGCAGAACTACAAGGGTTAAGCAGAAAGTGTAATTTGTTACCAAACAACACAAGGAGTCTTATGCACATCACATGGTGCGCGATGCAATACTACGTTCAGCCCCTGATCGTGAGACATGCTCTTCAGCTAGTAAACCCCATCTTAGAGGAAGTCCTCACGATAGCGTCCACTTAGAGATAACTAGTTCCGCGGGAGCTCAAATAGACTCATGGGGAGATGTATGTGAGATACAACCAGATAGTGTCATTCGCAAAGCAAACGACCCTGTAAATTTTGACGGTGTTGCTATAGTACAGTCCTCAGTCAAAAATACAAAAGTCAAACAACAAGAAACAGTTCTAAAAACGGGTAATAATTTCAACACGGTATTGCCATCATGCCTATGTTGTTACAAACAACACTCTCGCGACTGCCCCCAATGTTGGGCTGTTTGCCATAATTGTCACAAAAGGGGACACGTGGTTCATGAAGAAGTGGATGACGACGCACCAGTTTATTTTGTCAACTCTACCTTGTCCTATGCTAGCAAACTTTTTATTGATGTAGAGATCCTAGGTCATGATGTTAAAATGCAGGTAGACACAGGTCAGCTGCCACATTTATCACAGCAGCCACTTATGCAGTGATTGGTTCACCTCCCTTATCTTATGTCACGCGCAAATTGCGCACCTACAATCAACAACAGATTTCTCTACTAGGAGAGTTGGAAGCAACACTAACATACAAGTCGGTTTCCCGAATGCTTAACATTGTCGTAGTTGATCACTCGGGTTCCGATAATTTATTTGGCTATGACGCCTTTAAACTTTTTGGATTCTTGGTGGATGACACAGTCCACATTGTATCAAACAAGATTCCGTACTCGCAATTAGAAAACTTATCCAGTGATTTCTCTAGTCTTTTTTCCACAGGTTTGGGACGTGCCTCTAATTTTGAAGCGCACATCATGTTGAAACAGGATGCACATCCAAAATTTTTTCGAGCACGACCAGTGCCCATTTCCGTGCGTGACTCAATAAAACAAGAACTCAACCGTCTAGCCTCAGCGGGTGTGTTGCTACCCATAAACGCAAGTGAATGGGCCGCTTCGCTTGTTGTTGTCCTAAAACCCAACGGCAGTCTTCGCTTATTTGGTGATTTCAAAGTCACTGTCAATTCCCAATGCCTGGTTGATACATATCGAATGCCTAGACCTGACGAACTATTCTCCAAACTTGTAGGAGACCAATATTTTTCAAAAATTAATCTCTCCAAAGCTTATCACCAGCTTGCGCTTGATGAAGCTTCTTGAACCTTTCTGTTGGTAAACACCCCGCTCTGTATTTACCAATATCAACAACTACCTTTCGGTGTGGCTAGTGCCCCAGCTATCTTTCAATGATTCCTTGAACAACTACTGGCATCAGTTCCGGGATGCATCAATTATCAAGATGACATTATCATCACGGGTAGCAGCACGGCAGAGCATTTAACAAATTTGCGCAGGCTTTTTTCGGTCCTACAGGCGGCCGGAATCAAATGCAATTATCACAAGTCACAATTCTTTCAACCATCGGTTACCTATCTGGGTTTCCAACTCTCTAAAGATGGTACTCGCCCACTTAATGATGATGTAGCAGCTGTTGATGCAATGCCGCGTCCTACAAATATCAAAGACTTACAGACATTCCTTGGGGCATTGGCTTACTGTCACAAATTTCTACCATCTGTTGCTGAAATCGCACACCCCTTGCACAAATTACTCAAAAAGAATGTTCCCTTCCAAAGGCCAACTGCATGTGAGAAAGCATTTAATCAGCTGAAATTTATGCTTAAATTGGCCCCTTGTCTCGCCACGTACATCCCGGGTCAAATGCTTGTCTTGGCTACAGATGCTTCACATTCTGGAATAGGTGTGGTTCTAGCTCATCGATATCCAGATGGCTCAGAGCGGCCAATAGCTTACGCCTCAAAAACACTCAACAAGGCACAACAAAGATCTTCACAGATAGAAAAAGAAGCCCTTGCCATAGTTTACGCCCTAGAGAAGTTTAGTGTGTTCCTATATGGCAGTAAATTTCAACTCATTACTGACCATAAACCACTTGTCTCTCTCTTCAGTCCAAATGTGGTGTTGCCGTCTGCAACGCTGGGCCCTATGTTTGTCTCGCTTTCATTATCAAATCCACTTTCGACCAACATCTCAACATGCTAACGCTGACTTATTATCTCGTCTTCCCCATGGACCTGACCCCCATTTTGACAAGGAAGAATTACTGTGTTTTCATGTTGATGAAGCTGAAGCTCATGCCGTTGAAGGGTTCCCTATATCTGGAGAAAACATTGCCTTGGCTACTGAGGCCGATCCTGTATTAAATAAAGTTCTTCATAATATTACCAAAGGCTGGCCCGAACGGCCTCCAAGGAAAGCTTCCGAACCCCTACGCAACTAGTTCCATTTACAATATTGCCTATCAGTACGAAACAGCGTTGTTCTCCTTGCTACGGACAATCTGAATCCACGCATCGTCATACCATCAGGGCTCTGGAGGGACTTTCTGCAACTGCTCCACCAGGACCACTGGGGTGTCACAAGAACCAAGAACCTCACTCATCGACACGTCTACTGGCCCGGCACTGACGCATCCATAATGCACATGGTTGCTTTGTGCAACATATGTGCCCAGCAGGTGCAAGCTCCAAGACAATGAACAACGACGTGGCCGCAGCCTATGCACCCATGGGAGAGGGTTCATGTGGACAACATTGGAAAGTTTTTGGAAACCTACTGGCTACTAGTCATAGATGCACATTGAAACTTTCCTTTTGTGACCCGCATTCCCTCTCCCACGTCCGAAGCAATGATACAGGCACTAAAAAAGATTTTTGCCCTTGGAGGCCTACCAAATACCATTGTCTCAGACAACGGTACCCAATTTAGCTCCGCTGAGTTTGCTCAATTTTGTTCCCAACGTGGAATAAACAAATTACATCACCACCCTTCCATCCCCAATCCAGCAGGCAAGTCGAACACCAAGTTAGGACTTTTAAAACCCAGATTAAAAAACTTCTTACCTCCATATCCAGTGAAGATGCTCTTCTCACTTTTCTTTGATCATACCATTTCACACCTGCTGATGCATGCAGCCCTGCTGAGTTGCTATATGGCAGGCAACCACGCACTTTGTTACATCTCATTCGTCCGCCTCCTTATCCTTCCCCCCCTCCACTGCCGGGAAGATTTGGAGAGCTGGTCTGGGTGCGAAACTACAGCTGCCAGCCAAAGTGGATTCAGGACAACATTACACAGCAACAGGGAAACCGCAGACAGCTGATGGGATCACCTCCCGACATGTTGATCAACTCAGGCCTTGGGTCGAATTGGCTACTAGCAGTCATCCTGAGCCTATGGAAGTTGAGATGGACATAATTGCACTGCCAGGACCATCCTCCTCACTCCCGCCCCAATCATCAGGTGTCAGCACAGAGGCTCCGCCACCGGTCAGTATGCAGCCGCCAGAGCCCGCAGTGTCGCAGCCAACAACAACACCGGCAGGGATATCACCTATCCTAGGATCCAGCAAGTACACTTCCCGCAAAGGCCACTATCACCCATATGTGCGTGTTCCGCCCCGCGAATTTGCAGAAACTAGCGAAGACAACATGGATGTCAGTTTCGTTGGACAACGAGTGATAGTGCGACACCCACGAAAGTGACAAATTGATGTAAAGTGCTCACAGTGTATAATCAAATGTGTTAAAAAAATAAAGAAAAATTTTTTTTTCTTTCTCTGTTTCTATAACAGTGCTCCTGTTCACGGAAAAGTGAAGGTCAACACAATGAATTTCCCCCCCCCCCCCTTCTAAATTTTTGTCTTCAGGTAACATGGTATATATGTCTTTATTTACCAATGTCTTCTTTTTCTTCTCTCTCTCTCTCTCTCTCTCTCTTTTTTTTTTTTGTGTAACTTGTGTTTTCAAATTTTTTTGTCTGTTCTTTTTATTGTGTATTGTTCAACATCCATCACAATTCACGGGGGAGGTATATAGAGGCCGAACCCGTTCGTATCCGCCGCCACTCGTTAGCCACAGCGTGATGGCGCTGCCAGAGCTGGCTCGCCACCGAGCGCCCTCTGGATGGCGCACGGGCTAGGGGATGCAGACGGGGCCTCCGGCAGTTTGTAATGAGCCTCCTTAATGTTCACTTCAATGCTCAACCGAACAGTGTATTAGTACTCAAGTGTTTATCAGAAACAAAGGTTGCAGCAAAACCCTATGTCATTCCAAGCATGTGTGTTAATTTTTACCTCTCTATCTACATTATACTGTGATTTATTAAGTTTTCAAATTTATACTGACTTTTTGATCACCTGGTATGTATTTAGACTTTAATATTATGTATCTTTTCTTGAGGATTAAATATTTCTGCACATAACTCAATCTGATCACACAAACGGAAATGTTTCATTGTGCCTTGTCAAGATCTAAGGGATACTCCTGTCTAGATGCTGTGAAAGCATAGGCCAGGTGGTCAAAAATGGACTGACTAAATGTCTGGAACTAGTCACACAATGTGACCAATAAATTTGCAACTGTGACAGCTAATCCATAGTGTATTTAAAGAATTTTTTTACATACCATGTGGCATCAGACTAGGAAAAAAGAGCAAAGACTTTCATTAAGGAAGAATAATTCCTTCACCAGATAACAACATAAAGTAAGAATAGGATGAAACAGATTATGCAAAGGATCATATCCGACATTCAGTCATATGATACATGACAGGACAGTGCAATATGTAAATCAATAATATTATAATTACACATAAAAGATTTGAGGAATGACAACTGTGATGATGTACTGGCAACAATATGCTTCATGCTTGACAAATGCACCATGTTTGAACAGTGTTAATACATGTGTAGTGTAACAGTGAGTTATAGTCGACTGTAAAGTATTCAATGTCCTTCCTTCAACACAGTAAACATAAAAATGTAGTGTACTTATAAGATTTTTATGTTGCTAGAAAAATTTTAACATAACCCCACACAAATGTACAATCCATTTTTGCTTATTGTGATTTATGGAATTCTATAAGCCACTGTTAATTGTATAATAAAAATTGAGTAGCTCATTACATTGGGAGCAAAAATTATTAGTACTATTTAATATTATGTGGTCATTAAAATTTGGGACTAGAAGGGCAGTGTATAATAAACACCATAAAGCTCTGGCCCCATATTTAAAAAAGCTTACTACAATTACGGGCAACTGAATTAGTCATGGATATCTAGGAGGACGTAGCACCGTCTTTTGTCTTAACGAGGGATATTATAATAGACTCTAGGATATGTCAAAGAGCTGGGGAGTTTAAAGTTATATAGGGGGCAAACAAAAACCCTAATGTGCAAAGACCAATCTAACAAAATTCGTGAGTGATGGAGTTGTGCACTGTCTTGTACTAGACACTGTTTGCCTGTGGAGGTACTGTAGGGGACCAGACATATGAGTAGACAATAAGATTTTTCTACCGTTTGCAGCATGCAGAAATGGTAAATATGGTTTGTAACCAAATTAGTGGTGCAAAAAAGGAAAACTGTGTAGAGTATAACAAGGAATTGAGCCAGTACTATCACTAAACCTTTCTCTTATATACACTAATTATAATTCTCAGCCTTCATAAGCAATATTTGTTCTTCATTATCCATTTCACAATATTTTAGCTTCTAGATAGCTCAACATAAACATAGGAGAGAAAAATAAATAAAAAATAAGCCAACACAAATTGATTAAATGTTGCTAGTGACTTTCATTGTGTGAAAATCACTTTGTTGCAGCCTCGTGCCCATGAAGCTGGTGGCAAGTATGGTTTGGGTGTTATAGTTCGGAAGTATAAACCTGGAGCATCCATTCCAATAAGAGTGGAACTCACTGCTAATCATCACGGCTATTTTGAGTTCCGACTCTGTCCACATAACAATCCTCGTCGTGTTGCTACCCAGGAATGCCTTGACAAGTATCTACTGGAACAGGTAGGTTATCAATAAAGTGTGTAATTACTGGAAGAACTACAAGAGTGAAGAACAATAACTCTTTCATTTTAAATTGATTATACTCTGTCAAATTTGGTTTTTACTTCTAAAGTTAAATTTTTGAAACATTTTAGTCTATGCAGTCAGCCATCAATACTTTTTATTCCTTTTCATGAACAATTTTGTTATTGATTTTCATCTGTAATACCAATGATGATAATAAAACTATAGAAAGTTTTCAAGGACAGCAGCAGTTACAATCATATTTGCAAAAAGAAACTGTCAGAAACATCAGTATCTCACTGTTTCTAGGCACGCGGTGGTGGAGCACGATTCTATCCTGGCGATGGTGGGAATCGTGTATTTGAGCTCCGCTACAAACTTCCCTCAGGACTGACATGCTCCCAGTGTGTCCTACAGTGGCGGTACATAGCAGGAAACAATTGGGGAAACTGCCCAAATGGAACGGGAGCTGTTGGTTGTGGCCCACAGGTAACAAATCTTATGAAAATAGTGAGATGCCAATTTCTGTAGAATGTTCAGTGAAATTCGAAAATCTGTAACCCCTTTTTACATGTACCTGACATACTTTTTTGTCTAATGAGTATCAAAGGTGAGTGCAAAACAACAGGCATTTACAGATGAATTTTTGCACATGAATTTCATGATGATGGCTGTTAATTTGGGATCTGACATTTTACTTATCATTCAATAGTTGTAGCACAGCGATCAAAGAACGCTGTGCTCAAAAACTTCAAGATTAATTCCATAAAAACCTTCATTAAAATCACATTAATTCACTTAATTTACTTTCATACATATTCATACACACAGACACTGGCATACACAGCCAAAAGTCACTAACTCCTTCTTTTCTTAAAATTTACTGTACAAATACCAATACAAAAATAGTAAGGACTAAATAGTAAGTTAGGATAAAATAGTTGGTTCACTAGTTATATAAAAATGGATGCAGTGATCATCCTGCCAACACATTAAAATTCTCTGCCCTTAGCTATTTAAGTTGAAACTACCAATACACATTTTTAAAAAAAATTATGAATACAAAATAGAGGAAGATTACTCACCAGGTGAAGGAGCACAGGTGTGACAGCAGCACAAATAAATAGGAAAAAAAACCACACACACACACACACACACACACACACACACACACACACACACACAAACGCAAGCTTTCGCAACCCAGTTGCTTCTTCAGGCAGAAGGGAAGGAGAGGGAAAAGGAAATGATAAGGGTTTTAAGGAAGGGGGTAAGGAGCCATTCCAATCCCAGGAGAGGAAAGAGTTACCTTGGGGGGAGAAAAGGAAGGTGAACAAATACACACACATCCATACATTTACACAGACGCAAACACACCTAGGCAGACATACTATAGAAACCAAAGAAGTTAAGAAGTTAGACAGAGATGCCACTAAAGGCAGAGGCTCTGTCCAGAAAACTGAGGCAAAGATGTTAACATGTCATGTTAGTATGTCTGCCTAGGTGTGTTTGCGTCTGTGTAAATGTATGAGTGTGTGTGTATTTGTTCACCTTCCTTTTCTTCCCCCAAAGTAAGTCTTTCCTCTCCTTTCTTCCAGGAGTGCTAGTCTTGCATGGTTCGCAGGAGAGCTTCTGTGAAGTTTGGAAAGTAGGAGGCGAGGTACTGGCGGAAGTAAAGTTGTGAGGCGGCATCGTGAGTCGTGTCGGGATAGCACAGTCGGTAGTGCGCTTGCCCACGATAGGCAAAGGTCCTAGATTCGAGTCCTGGTTCCGGCACACAATTTTAATCTGCCAGGAAGTTTAATATCAGTGCACACTCTGCTGCAGAGTGAAAGTTTCATTCTAATTACAAATACATTAATCCATTTTCAACATTTTTACTATTGCTACCATTTGTCTCATTGTTTAAAAATTATGCTATTCCAAAATGGAATATGTTTAAAACTGAGGAATCTTAGAAAATCCTATAATTGTACAATTCGTAGTGAATTAATGTTAAAAAATATTAGCTGCATAGTTCTAAAAAAGAAAGTTAACTGCAGTGGTACTCGAACTCATGCCCCTTGTTTGTAAACCGTCAGCTTATCCACTCGGCCAACAAAACATATGTAAAAGCGGTTAGTTGTTGTAAATCTACCCATGTGGAGTTCTTATACCTTAACCACTTCTATGTGCTCAAATAACATTTTCATAAATAAATGATATGTGAATTAAGCTGCTATGAATATCGACACATACTGCATCCTAACTATTATATTGCTTCTATTTGATGATGTAAACACCAAGCTGAAGCTCTGAAGACTGCTGGAGTTGGCATCACTCGCACTTTGGAACCAGGGTATGCAAAATGCTCTGTTCTTAGACTTTAATTTATCCGGGCCGGGTATTCTTTTTGTCTCCTATTGTACAGTAAATGATCATATGAAAATCTTTAATTTTGGACTTATCTTTGTAGACATCTTTCCACAAACAAATATTCTTTTAGACTGTTTCTTCATGATAAACTAAAGCCAATATTACTTTAGTAGCCAATATCCATATAAAAGTGATGGTACACAAAAGCTTCTCTTCAAATTTTGTCATGTTGCGTGAGCACATTGCTCATTGTGATTAGTTACGATTTTGTGATGTACTTACGGATTTGATGTTACTTTCTGAAGGAAAGAAGATTAGTATTTAACTTCCTGTTAACGTCATCATCATTAGAGACGGGATGTTACTTTCTGGTCTACTTTTAAATAAAATATATTGATCTTATTGAATATAAGAAGAGACATTGAATTAAAACTTTTGCCTCAGTGAGATTCAAATAATTGTTGATATTTATGTTACTTATGCCTGAAGTACAAGGCAGGAGTTTTCCCATTCCCGTTCATTGCTGGGGTGCTATTCCAATATTGGAGAGCCTCGGCAACATTGATACTATTTCATAGGGGAACATCAAGGCAGAATTAAAGTTTGGATGTAGAGGAGACATGCTCTAAGACAGTCCATGCAGCTGCATTATCCCAAAGGCCACATAGATACGTGGTTAGAGCATCTAACTAGTAAGCAGGAGGTCCCAGGTTCGAATCCCGGCTGTGTCACAAATTTTAATTCATTGTCTCTCCTTATGTCAATATCTTTGATATAATTAGAGAATGTATGCCTCAGGTAATTGAATTATGGTTGATATTTACAATGATCTTAGTTGCCTTGAATACCACAGTTCTTTTGAAGTGTTTGGAGAGGAAATTGCAAACTCCTTGTATTTCATGAACACCAACCATCCTGTCTGTTCTTATTCAAAATATTCCTATTTTTTCTAAACAAAATAAACAAGTGAGTTATTGTACATTACTTTTCTTGAAATCTTATTAAAAAATGAAAAATAACCTAAATAAAAATCTGCCAACTCTAGGTGAAGTAATATTAAACAGCTCCTATATTTTATATAGTAAATGCAACATATTAAAATAATTGCTTCAATTTAAATTATGTCACTTTTAACAGAAGTTTGTGAATGGACAGGAATTTAGAAACTACTTACCTGAAATAGGTAGTTTCATTAAGACGAATTGCTTGGAAATCTTTAATTATTGAACATCCTCGTTAGAATTCAACAATATAATAAGGAGAGTTTACATCTTATCAGAAAGATGAATGACAAGCTGTAACAGGCACATAAAAAAAGACTTACACATACAACATTTTAGCTATCAGCCATTGGCTTCTTAGGATAGAGAGCACTCACATAGTCACACCTCACAGTTAACAACCGTCATCTCTGACTGCCGCACTCCAAATCACACACTGCAGTTATAGGATAGGAGAGGGGGCAACAGGAAGGTTGTGTCACGGTAGTGGGGATGGATACATTACAGCCTTACAAAGCATGTAAGTACTAGATGGGTACTCTCAGGTTTCCTCCTCCTATCTCTCACTGCAGAGTGTGATTCGAAGTGTGGCAGCTGGAGATGGTGGTTGTGTGACTGCGAAGTGTGCCTGTGTGAATGCGGTCCATTCTAAAGAAGTCCAATGGCTGATTGCTCAGGTGTTTTACGTATGTGTCTTTCTTTATGTGCCCATCACAGCTTATCAAATGTCTTTGCAGTGAGTTGTAAACTATTCTCATTATATTGTTGATAAAATAACCTTTTTCATATATGTTACTTAAAAGGAAAGGTACTCTTGGATTCCTGTTATTACCTAACATAATCTGCAATTAAAAAACCCACACACTCTGAAGTTTTCTTACAGATACATGGAAGAAAATGTTCATTTGGCTACTAATAGAATATGTATGAGATATCATTTATTCTTTATAGAGCAGTTCCCTTATGTACCTTATATTCAGTGAAATAATTTTAACTTTACTTTTCCAACAGGAGGAATTTCGTGCTTGTGCTGATGTTTCAATTGACTCTGGTGAAGGCACTGTCGAAACAGAGACAACCGAGACCTTGGAGACATCTGGCACAACTGTACCAGCTACAGGGGTCACAACACCGACACCCGAGACAGTCGCCATGGAGCGCTGGCTGGTCGTTTCCATTGTGCTCGCAACACTTGTTGCGGTCTGTGCAATCATCGCATTGCTCTACCTGTATTTCTACCATGCTCGTGATACAGTCAAGCAGTGGCTTGCACGCAAGAAGCCCGTTCCACCTCCGAGGACACGCAAAAATCTGCACCAGCAACAGCAAGAAGAGAGACTGCAACAAGAGCCATAGGTTGCATGCACCATGTGAACGAGATACATCCCTTTTCCATTGTGTTCTAATACTGAGCACACTGCTTATATGGTTTCCCTGATTTGACAGTGGTGATTTCTACCGTTTCTTCCACATACAAGATATTTATTCATTTATTTCAGTATCCTGTACTGTAGGAGAAAATACCAAATGTGAAAATGTAATATAACTCCATTCGAAAATCCTTGGAAGCCAATTAAAAAAATTACCATTCTTTTACATGTGTACGATAATTATTAAACTATAAAAAATGGACAGGAGGCTGACTGTATTGCTGACTTGTTGTCAAGCAACTGGAGAATACTGACTTTGAAAGGCAGATTCTGCTCCACCTATTAATGAACACCATAAGTTTGTGTTTATTTCTGTCCTCCTCAAATATTTTGTCTGAGTACAAATACTGTAACTTGGAGATATGATGGAGTGTTGTTAATTAACTAAGTTATTTGATTTATAGAATTATCTAATTTCATTCTGTAGTCTAAATTCATAAACCATTTCTTAATAACTCATAAAAACTGCGATGGTTACTGCAACCATGCAAAAAGCAAAAGGTTAACTGAATTGTACAGCTGTTGTATTCAATGTTTAGAAAACAAACTATAAATTAAGTAGTGGATGTAATAAATTAAAATTTCAATGAAGCAAAATTACCTTATTGCTGAGTGAAACTTTGACTAATAGTCAGTTGTCTATCACACATTAAAATCATGTTATAACTCTTGAACACTGTAATAAGTTAATAATTCTTATTTATATGAACAGTGAAGATACAATCAACTGAACTCAAAAAAGTGCAAAAAAATTCTTTCTTATACAAAGCAAAACGAAGAGTGTATACAAAAAGATTTATCTGGAAAATACGACAAAATGTACACCAAAACTTTGTTAAAACTCTTTTGCTGAAAAACTGTACAACTGAGAGTGATTTCAGTGTTGTAAATATTGTTATAAATAAATATTTAATTTTTTATGAAACTTTGTTGTAATGGTTCTTTGCTGCAACACACACCAGCAAAATTAAATGAAACACCAAAATAAATTAAAACTGTTTTATGAAAATAACCAACATTTAATACTATCGTCTTAAAACACAAATAATTCTATTTGCTACATGGTAGCAGAAGTTTAATCTGCTAGAATTATCAGTAGTATAACAAATGGTTCAAAATTTTTTCCCCGATAAGAGGAACTGCCTAAAATCTGCGTTACTCATGGACTTTTTAGTTTCACCATTTGAAACCGGGGCAGGGGTGGAGGAAGATGATGAAGAAGAAGCTGTACTCGATCTTGAGCTTGAGGCAGTTGCACTTGTCCCTTTCGAAAGTTGTACAGATCTTGGGAACATTGCCATCTTCCTCATGCTGAGCCCCCGTCTGAAACATGATGTGAAATATATATGCAACATCCTTACTTCTGAACATTTTGGGTTACACATTTTGCAAATGGTAAAAATAACTTATTCACATTGACACATTTATTCCACAAGTCACTGGTCAATGTGTAATGGAGGGTAATTTGTAGCCACATTAGGTACTTTTTTGACTATTACACTTATAAACAAAGTGAAGGAATGGCTTCCCCTTTGTCTCGTGATTCCTATGTGAGATATACAATCGACATAGCAGAATAATTACAAATTTACTTCCAATACCATTTTATCTGATATGATAACATCTGCTGTCATGCGTACTTGACATAATTCAAAATAATAGGGTTTTGTTGTTATTGTTGTTTTTAAATGGGACTAAACGGCCGGGTTATCAGTCCCCTGTTCCCAGCAAAGAGATCGCTGAAATATTTGCAGTAGAAGACAAAACATTCCACAGCCAGTACAAAAGAAGTACAGGAAGGTGGTGTGGTTTAAAATGATATAGTAAAAGGAGAAGGGTAACCACAAAGCAGTGGATCAAATGGTCAAATGAGCTAAATAATCACGGGCAGAAGAGAATGGCTGGCTGGCTGGCTGGCTGGCTGTATATGACATCTGCATCACAAAACGTACCAAGTATGTCCAGAAACTGTTGATGAAGCATATGTGGTGAATCATTTCCACACCACAAGGGGTTGTGGGCATTAAAGTCCCCCAGCAGGAGGTACGGCGGGGGAAGTTGAGCACTGCCTTGTCTGGAGAAAGGTACAGAGAGCAGATAGTAATCTCCTGTCCTGTCCGCATCCTCACAGCCACTGCCTCGAGTCCAGTGTGTAGTGGCACTGGTGCACTGGGAACATCGGCGAGAACAAAGATGCAAACACCTCCGGAAACCCTGTCATAGGCTGCACGATTTTTATAATAGTCCCGGTAACCACGAAGGGAAGGGGTCCGCTGAACAGGGAACCAAGTTTCCAGGAGGGCTACACACAACACAGGGAATTGGCACAATAATTGGTGCAATTCAGCTAGACGGTGCAAATAACCACCACAATTCCACTGGAGGATATTGCTGTCGGCATACTGGGATGCCATGAACGTCGCGGACACTGCATTTACACCTCAGTATCACCTGTTGCCGCCACCTTAGGACTTGTGGTAGCTATATCCATCGATTCTGGGAGGTCGGTGAGTGCTAGGTCCTCAGGGGACGCTAGCATCTCCAACCCATCCTCAGAATCGGAAGTTTGAGAGACCAATGGCAGGAGTGCCGTCGGAAGAGATTTTTTCTTGGATCTCTTTTTTTCTTTGCTTCTCCTCCCACTGTTCTTTCGGTTTAGACCACTGGGAGAGCTTCTCTGAAGATTCAGGAGCCGATGAGGATTGGGAAGCCCTTCGACCAGTGGCATGTACGTCTCCCAGTGAGCGGCTTGGATCCTCCGGTCTACTTTTCGAAACCGAAGAAGGGAGCGTCCCAGCGGACTTCTCCCTAGCGAGAGGGGCTGGGGAAGGCTGCTGCTTCTCCAACAGGGGAATGGGGACTTGTGTCCCTGATGGTGGGGGTGAAGTTGCCCCCACCAATGGTACTGGTGGGGCAATGAATGAAGGCCCCCCAACCTTCGAGGAGGCAGACTGAATTTGATGGCCCTTAGGGCCCACAGAAAATGTCTGCACTGTTGGTGCCACCGTCACCAGGGTTGCTGACGACGACGTAAATGTCGCAAAGGAAATTGTCTGTGATACGAGTGGAGTCTTTCATACTTTTTCCTTGCCTCGGAGTATGTCAGTCTGTCCAGGGTCTTAATTTCCATTATTTTACATTCTTTGTGGAAAATGGTACAGTCTGATGAACAGGGTGGATGATGCTGCCCACAGTTGACACATATTGGCGGGGGAGTACACAGGGCGTAACTCGTCATCAGACTGTAGAAGGTCTCTGTGGTCAATCAGACCCTGAACCATGTTCAGTGATTTGTGGGGTGTTATGCTTACAGGGACATCACCCAGCTTGTCACAAGCAAGCAATTCTTTTGACGGAGCAGATGATGTAGCTTCTATCAGCACTGAACCACTCCTCATCTTCGACATTCCCGTGACTTCGCCATACTTACCCTCCAAATTTTCAACAAAGAAAAGACGTTTTGTCGTCATGAAACTTTCTCCGTCTGTTCTGCTACATATGAGATACTTTGGAGAGTATAACTCATCCCTATCTTTAGCCCGATGTTCTACCCATGATGTACCAAGGGAAGGAAATGATTGGGGGTCATATTTCATTGCATTGAAATTTGATATTCCTCGCTTAGAGATGCCATTGGCAGAATTTATTGCTCATTTCATCTTGGTCCCATGAGCAGCTAGGGATATAAAGGTCCACCCAGGCAGAGCCCCGCTTGCCTGGGTAAGCCTTATACAACGGAGGTGCGGCAGGTTCCTCAGAGGTTGCTCGCTATCAACTGTTCAACCTCAACAGCCATGCATCTCCTCGGCATGTAGCTCACCTTGAGATTGAGAGTTTTTTTTATAGAGGTTTGTACCGTCCTTGTGACATGGAAGATTAAGAAAAGATCCCCGGGCTCTGAAACGTACAATGTTCCACCTTCGCGCCGAACGATGGTCGTTGAAGCACGCACAGAGCTTACGGTGTAGCGGACTGTTGGCACGACCCGGCCCATGGCTCAGAGGCCCGGGTTCGCCAAGCCCGTACTCAGCAAATTAATGCTGAGCCCCTGAGGGAGGGCTGTGTTCTAGTAAAGGTTGCATTTGTATATTGATTTTTTTCCTTCACAGATGCATTAAGCTTGTGAAGAAAGAATGATTAGGATTCAATACCTCAACAACAACACGATCATTAGATCTGTAGCACAAGTTTGTATCTAATAAGGAAATTGGACAAATCATTCTAATAAGTACCCTAGCATTCACTTTAAACAGATAGAAAAACCTCAGATAACTTAAGCTAGGATTGGATATGGAGATTAGAGTACACAACAACTAAGTCTTTAGCAGCCATCAGGAAACTTAAATTTAGATGGAGATATGAACCTCTCTCATAATGAATTTCAGGCTAGTACCTTAATCACTGCATCACATCACTTGATAGTTTTCTCATGCTACTGAGAAAACAACAGTAACCTATTACCTTTCTGTAACAAGCACCAGTTGTGCAAGGACATGCTGAAAACTAATGCCTATGTATCTTTTATTCTATCCTCAATATCAGTTGAGGTATTAAAATGTCATGTATACTGCTCGGTTGACTTTCCCACTTAGCTGATACATTCTGCAACTCTCTTCTTCCAAATTGTAACATGGCAGTATAATACAGTGTGCTGCAATACAGTTTCTAACAGCAGAGAAGTCTCTCCTATTGAAATCATTGGAAGAATGAATGATGTACATACTGGTGACTGTATAAACATAAGTAATATGCAACAATAGTTGTGCTCCTAATGAAAAAACCTCAACATGTGTGGCAAACAATGAGACTCATTGCAATCATGTTCATAAATTCATCAATGAAAACTTGCTGGATAACGCAAAGAAAGCTCTCCAGAAATATCATGAAAGGATATACAGACCATCATTGCAGAACTCTGAAACAGAAAACGGTTTGTGTAATAGGTACACTGAATTCCTCCTGACGCATAACAGGGAGGACTAGAAATCTATCAACTTTTTTTTTTTTCTTATCCCTTCCATGGTACATGGGCATCATGTCAGGTGGTACTGTCAATAATGCACAATATTTATATAAGGTAGCTACTCATCATCTTCAGGTGCTTACTACACTGTCCTATTGTTGTTGTCTCACAAATCATAGTCGGTGACATATGGATAACTTCGTCGATAAAGCACTACAGACAGTGGTTTTGAAACCTATATGTTTCTGGAGATACATGGACAACCCATTTGTGATATGACCACACAGTACATTTCTAGAACATCTCAACTCCACCTCACCTCAGCATCTGCTTCACCGTGAAAGTGGAGAAAAAGGGAAACTTCCCATACATGAATGTCTTGTTCCATAGAAAAGATGGTTCCTTGGGTCACAGTGTTCATCATACACTGACCTATACCAACAAACTGTCACCACCCCTCCCAATGCTGTGGTTTATTACGGACTCTTGTTCATGGCCCATATCCAATCTAGAGAGCATACCAGCAGAATTCAACCGTCTTCGCTATGTTTGGCTGGAACAGGTACACAGAACCCCAAATTAATAAACCTGATTTTAATAAATTTCCATTTTTAACATATTTTTGCCGGTCCTGGCGAAACACCCATAAGAACAATGTTATTTTTCCCCGCTTTTAACGAAATCCTGCCTTAATGAAAAGTCTGCCTTTAAGGAATGAATTTAAAACATTCTAAATCATTTTACACAATTTCTAATGGGGGGGGGGGAGGCAACTATGTTTTTATTTGCTTTTGACTTCACACAGTATTAGTATATGTTAATCAATTCCTTCAGTAGAGAGTTGTTGTATATCTACATAGATTGAATGTTAGTGTAGCAATACCGCAAAAAGCTTTCAACAAACAGGAAAGCTATTTCCACTTTCTCTTCCATGAGCTTCTGGTCACGTAATCTGACATCAGTTGAGAATTAGAAAGCACATGCAGTGAAATGTCCAGTTTGTTCTTGTCAAATATTTGTTTTACTTTTGCAGAATGATGGCCAGCAAATGTAGAAAACTTACTATTGAAGAGAAGCTGACAATCATTCACAATGTCGAAGACAATAGGAATGTAAAACTTTGTGACATGGAAAAGAAATACGATTTGGCAGCATCGTCATTGTGCGGCATTTTGAAGAACAAAGAAGCTTTGTTAAATGCCGAATGTAGTGGTATCTCAGGATTAAAAAGGAAGAACATTTATATGTCAGCATTTTGTGACTTGGAAACGATTCTCTTGAAATGGTTAGTGGAAATATCCTACAAGAAAATGCGAGGAAAATCGCCATAATGATTGGTGTGGAAAATTTCAGTGCGTCAAATGGTTGGTTTGATCGTTTTAAAAAGAGGCATAATCTCTCGTTTCAGTTCTTAAGTGGTGAAAGTGAAGCTGTGGAGATCAAAACAGTGAAGCAGTGGAAAAATATTACTTTGCCATGATTGATACGAGGTTTTGAGCCAGGAGACATTTTCAATGCAGACAAAACTGGCGTATTCTACAATTTACTTCCCACAAAAAGGTTTTCTGTTAAGGGCAAAAAATGTCATGGGGTAAGAAAAGCAAGGAGGGAATGACAGCACTATTGTGTGTGAATAGTGATGGCAGTGAAAAGTTGCCACCACTTATAACAGGCAAATTTAAAACTTTGAGGTGTTTCAAAAATGTAAAAACACTACCCTGTACATACGGGTAAAACATCAATTCTTGGCTGATGTCAGAAATATTTATAAGATTTCTGGGGTGCTTGGATGTAAAGATGGACACAGCAGGTAGAAAAATAGTTCTGCTTATTGACCAATGTGGTGTTCATCCAAAAGAAACACGATTTCTGCGGAATGTGAAGATTGTGTTTTTTCCACCGAACTGTAAAAGCCATCTACAGTCTATGGACCTGGGCATTATACACATCGTGAAATCTAGGTATAGAGTAGCAATTGTTCAGAAGGCAATTACATTCCTTGAGAGACAGGAAGGGACGGGGCTCAACATTCTACAGGCTATGCACTTGTTTGTAGCTGCATGGAACTGTATATCTCAAGAGACTGCAAAAAAACTTTCTCAAAGGCTGCTTGTGGTGAATCTGTCACTGTTGAAGATGACATTGCCCCACAAGAAGAATGGAGCAGAATCACAGATGTTCCTGAAGATGGGACATTTCAGGACTTTTTCCTGTGATGATGTTTTGACCTCAGTACTCAAAATGAGTGTAAATGAAATGTGTGAAAGTGTTGTGAAGGAATGTTGTGAGGTAGCAAAAGGTGGTGGTGATAACAATGATGACAAAGAGGAGGAGAGGATGATGATGATGATGACAATGAAACGGTTGTACCAAGCTTTGCAGCTGCTGTGCAGTGACTGGATACCGTTAGGAACCAATCTTCCTATTTCAAAGTAGATGAGTCAGTTATAACTAGCATCAACCAGCTGGAGCAAGAACTTCTCTCTCTACAATATGTTAGAACGACAAAACAAACAACTCTTCTAGATTTTTTAAAAATAATGTCTGCAGAAAGTGTAGGTACATACATATTTATGTATTATTGTTTGTAGGCCTCCTGGAGAAACATCTAAATCTACATAGATACTCTGCAAAGCACATTTAAGTGCCTGGCAGAGGGTTCATTAACCACTTTCATAACCTTTCTCTACTGTTCCATTCTCTAATAGCGCACGGAAAGAAAGAACACCTAAATCATTCTGTTTTCGATCTTATTTCTCTTATTTTATTGGAATGGTCATGCCTCCATAAATAGGTGGGTGCTAGCGAAATATTTTCACATTCAGAAGTAAAAGTCGGTTCTGCCAATGAAATGTAACCTTTGGTTCTCCTTCCCCACAATATTTTCTACGTGATCTCTCCAGTCTAAATTGTTCGTAATTGTAACTCCTAGGCATTTGGTAAAATTTACAACCTTAAGGTCTGACTGATTTATCACGTAATTGAAGTTCAGCGGATTTCTTTTAGTGGTCATGTGTATTACTTCACATTTTTCTTTATTTAGTGTTAATTGCCAATTTTCGTACCATGTAGAAATTTTGTCTAAATCTCTTTGCAGTTGCTTTTGATCCTCTGTTGACTTCACTAACCAATAAACGACAGCATCATCCGTGAACAGTCTACGGGAGCTATTCAGATTGTCTCCTTAATCGTTTATAAACACAAGGCAGAGTAGGGGACCTGTAACGCTTCCCTGGGGAACGCCAGATATCACTTCTGTTTTACTCGATGACTTACTGTTAATTACTACGAACTGTCTCCTTTCTGATAGGAAATAGTGAATCCAATCACACAATTGGGGCGATATTCCATAAGCTCACCATGTAAAACAATGAGTAACACATCAGACTTGGTACCTCTATGGTGATGTAGAAATCCAAACATTGATGCTATATTTAAATTTGTAGCAGATTATTGGTAAGTTTATAATTAAATATCTCTTACATTGCCTAGATGTGTGAATCATTAGTCTGGGTCACAATTTCTGTGTACCTAAGCAAAACCCCCATTTAAGAAAACCCGTGTTTAATGAATAAATATTCTGGTCCCCTGAGATGAATTAAAAAGAAAGGTTACTGTACTTAGAGAAGCAAATTTGAAATGCATTTCAATCATCATGCACAAGACCTCAAGAGCAGCCAGAGGAAATGGAGAATTCAAAAAATTGTTTTTTTTTTCTTCCTTATGTTAGTGGTGTGACCTTTAAGATTGGCAGGCTATTATGGAACCATTCTATCAAATGTCTTCCATCTTCCAATATGAGTGCAAACATTGCTACGTCCTGTCAGGGATAATCTAGGTCTAGGAGACCAGGTATAAACAAAATCTCATGCCTGTGTTTTTTTATATATAAAAATAGATGTTTTGGTACAAGTTTGAGTATTAAATCCTGTTTCCCATCAGTAATACAGACGTTTAATACACAAACATTTCTTTTAACAGTCTCTTGTTTTTTTGACACACAAACAAATGGTAGTAAGGCTCATTTATGCTCTGTATTTTCAGCTGCTTTCAGTGCCGGATCTACAACTTGAGCCAACCAGGACACAAACTCTTCCTCCTGCCCACCCCCTCCCACTTGGCATCCTTTTGTTACCCCCCCCCCCCTCCATAAGATCCATTTTTACAAACATCTGTACAAGTGGCGTAAAAATACAAATCCATCTTCCAACAAAAGAAGCGGTGCTCAGCCTTGCAGCAAAGAAGTTTAAAAAATAAAGATTTAAAAATTTAAATTTTACTTACGGCAGCAGCGGCATAGTACACTAATGTTAGTAATGAATATTATAGAGGAGAAATTCATAGCAGGAAAAATATATATAAAAAAATAAATGAAGATTACTTACCAGGCGAAGGAGCACAGGTAGTGATAGTAGCACAAATAAATTAATAAATTCACACACACACAAATGCTAGCTTTTGCAGCCTAGGGAACGTTTGATATGGAATGGATGACAGCTGTCATAATGCAGGTACTGTTGTTTATTGGTAGGTTTGATGTGGACGGATGTGTGGAGTTGGCCATTGGACAGATGGAGGTCGACATCGAGGAATGTGGCATGGGATTTGGAATAGGACCAGGTGAATTTGATGGGACCAAAGGAGTTGAGGTTGAAGAGGAAATTCTGGAGTTCTTCTTCACTGTGTGTCCAGATCATGAAGATATCATCAATGAATCTGTACCACACTTTGGGTTGACAGGCTTGGGTATATATATATATATGGATACCCAAGCCTGTCAACCCAAAGTGTGGTACAGATTCATTGATGATATCTTCATGATCTGGACACACAGTGAAGAAGAACTCCAGAATTTCCTCTTCAACCTCAACTCCTTTGGTCCCATCAAATTCACCTGGTCCTATTCCAAATCCCATGCCACATTCCTCGATGTCGACCTCCATCTGTCCAATGGCCAACTCCACACATCCGTCCACATCAAACCTACCAATAAACAACAGTACCTGCATTATGACAGCTGTCATCCATTCCATATCAAACGTTCCCTTCCTTACAGCTTAGGTCTTCGTGGCAAACGAGTCTGCTCCAGTCCTGAAGCTCTGAACCAGTACTCCAACAACCTATTAACAGCTTTCACATCCCGCGGCTATCCTCCTAATCTGGTAGAGAAACAAATTGCCAGAGCTACTACCTCATCCCCCCTAATTCAGAACCTTCAACAGAAGAATCCCAGAAGTGCCCCTCTTGTCACCGGATACTTTCCGGGACTGGAGCGGACTCTAAATGTGGCTCTCCAGCAAGGATACGACTTCCTTAAATCCTGCCCCGAAATGAGATCCGTCCTTCATGACATCCTTCCTACTCCACCGAGAGTGTCTTTCCGCCGCCCACCTAACCTCCGTAACCTCCTAGTCCACCCCTATGAAATCC